>CM052542.1:148251835-148329211 GCA_028533065.1 Trachops cirrhosus | reverse complement strand
TACCAGGGCTGCCCAGGTGAGGGTTACTACCAGGGCTGCCCAGGTGAGGGGCATTACCAGGGCTGCCCAGGTGAGGGGCATTACCAGGGCTGCCCAGGTGAGGGGTACTACCAGGGCTGCCCAGGTGAGGGGCATTACCGGGGCTGCCCAGGTGAGGGGCATTACCAGGGCTGCCCAGGTGAGGGGCATCGCCAGGGCTGCCCAGGTGAGGGGCATTCCTCCTGAAGGGGAGAAAAATCACCACTAACAAAACAGACATGAAAGTACCATGAAAGAAACACTACCACAACAGAAGAAAATTCTATACAAGTGCACTAACTGAAGAAAAATGCAGCAAGATCATGAATCCAATTTTTTTAAACGGCCCAAAATGACCACTCCACCCACCAGAAAGGCAAAAATTAAAAAAACTGACCACACCAAATGTTGCCAAGGATATGGAGCAACTGGAACCTTCCAACATGGCTGGGGGTTGTATAAGGTAATACAGATAAGAAGATAATGCAACAATTTAGAGAAGATTCTGGTAATCTTAAAAAACTAAACATACGCCTACCTTATGACTCAACAATTCTAGTCCTACACATTTGTCCAAGAGAAATGAAAGTCTATGTTTACAGAAAGACTGGCATGAGAATGTACTTAGCAGCTTCATTCATGATCGTCAAAACCTGCAACCATCCCCGGAGTCTGTGAGCAAGAGAATGGATGGGTAAACTAATACATTCATACAAGGGAAAACTACTAAGCAATAAAAAGAGCAAGCAACGCTAACCATGAATCTCAAAAACAGTGTGCCGTGTGAAAGGTGCCCTACACAGAAGGGGACGTACTCTAAGTTCCCATTTCCATGAAGTTCTAGAGCAGGCAAAACCAATCTACGAGAGAAGAACATTGCAACACTGGTTGCCTCCGGGTTGGGGGTGGAGACTGGCTGAGAAGGAGCAAGAGGGAACTTTCCGAGATAATATTCTATACCTTGGTGGTGGTTTGGAGTACACAGTGTATGTACTTGTTGAAACACATCAAATAAACCCTGAAGAATTGTGCGCTTCATTGTATATAAACCTTACTTCAAAAAAAAGGATGTGCTACATATGTGATAAAGCAAGCATAACTAAATGTCAATGAAAGAATCTAGGCAATGGACATGTGATTGTTCACCATAAAATTCCCTACACTTTGCTGTATGTTTGAAAATTTTCACTACACATTTTTGGAAACAGCTTATCAAATGGTACAGTGGTCCGCTTAAGATTTGTGAACTTCACGGTAGGCAGATTTTACCTTAAAGGGGGAAAGTAAATAACTATAAATAATACTAACTCCGTTTAATGGTATTCATTCGGAAGTATATAGAGGGACTTACATTAATGTCAATACCTGCTTTTGAAACACAGCAAAAAATACGATAAATTGATGGACTGAGGGATGAACTGATTAACAGACATATGATGAAGACAGTGAAGTAAAATTTCAATGATAAACTCTGGGTGGTGCATATGTGGTATCCACTATAAATTCTTTCAGCTTTTCTGAATCTTTGAAACTTTCATAATGAAATGAAGGGAATACTAAAATGACCAAATGAGAGGAAAATGGAGATCACAAATGAAAGGATAAAAGTTGTATACCAAAAAACAATATTTAAAAATAAATAACAATTAAAATCAGCAAGAAGAGTAGAGATGAAAATCAATTACTGTCAAAGGGGAAAAGCCTGGGTAATTACCAAGCACATAGATGAAAAAGACAAAGGAATCAGAGCAAAGAGAATCCAACACAAGAGTCATTAGTGTCCCTGATACAGAGAAACCAAAACATGGAGTGGAAGAAGTATTGAATGGAAAGGTATTCAACGATATAGTACAGCCTGGTCTGAGATGCAGGCAGAGCTGGGTCCCCACTACGTAATAGTCCAGGAAGAAAAATTCATTCAGAACATCCAGCACTGGGATGTGTCCTGATCACGTAACTTACTTCAATAAAGAAGTAACAACTCCACAAGAATCCAGGCATAAAAAGCCAAGGACCATCGAGGAGCAAAAGGGTCAGGCTGCTCTCAGGCCTCTCCAAGGCCACAGTCAATGTCACAATGGAGCAAGGAGACTCAATTGAAAGGCAAGGAAGGGGGACCCAGAGCACAGAACCCAGCCAAGGCACTGGCCAGGTCCGAAGGCGACAAACAGACATTCTCAGACATTAAAAGAATCACAAGGCAGAAATTTGGAAAAGTCAGGGAATACGGTGTCTTCTTGACAAAACTACTTGACAGTGAAATCCAGCCAATTAAGAGATAAATCAAAATCCAGAATTGAGCCGTGGAGGCACGGTAAAAATAGCCAAGGTGACTAATAGACTCTATTTAAACATATAGAATTAATTCTAAACCGCTGTGTGAACTGTGCACATTTTATAAGTCCTCAAAGACTAGTGATAAAACTAGCAAAACTCAGCCACGGGGGCAGGGAGCGGGAGGCAGTGTGAACATGCTAATGTTCTCGTCTGTCACGGCAGGGAGGGAACCGACTGCGTCTAAAACTGCAAATTCAGTTAGGAAAACGTAACTGCTCCAACTTCAATGTTTCTTCATTATCTCTTTTCTTAACCTTAGAAAGATCTTCCAGAAAAGAATATCTCTTGTGGCGAAAAAACTTTTATTTCAAGTTCAGCAATTCCTTTTACTTCCCTTCAGCTTCTTGATCTTTTCAAGTATGACTTTGTGTTAAAAGTAGCATGCATAATTGATATAATTTGTTTCTCACGAATGGACTTTGATGCATCTCGATGGATAAGTAATAAATAGACATATGGCAGCCCACTAATGGCTATTCATATACATAAAGGTAAGTTTACACACACAAACATAGAATATTATTTTGGATATTTTTAATCTAATGGTAATATTTGGAGTGATATTTAAACTGGAAAAGATAAAATTTAAAAAACTTTCTTTTCATACATGGATATACCATTGAAATTTTTAAATTATTATAAATCTTATAATTCTAAAAATCAAAAAGTGATATATACTGTTTTAACATACGTTAGGAAGACAGTTATATCCGAGCCTCCTAGCATCCAAAGAAAAAAGGGTCTCTAGTCAGTGTGATCTAACTATGCGTGGTGTCCACCAGATTAAAACCAGCCAGCCCAACAAAACGCAGCACGTCCTCAGAGGAAGCACGAGTCTCTCAGGCGCTCGGACCTGAGAGGGGAGATGCCGACGGGTGTGGCGTTGGCATCCTCACAACCTACCTTCAGTGACCCAGTGAAGACCCTCATCGCCCCGCGCCAGGGTTTTCAAGAGCAGTAGAGCAGATGTGCCCATTTGTCCCAGCTGGAGGAAAGCACCAGGTGCCCATGACCTTGGACTCTGGCTAGCAAGATGCAGGCTTCTTCCCACCAGCCAGTGACTTTCCCCTTGAGGTGGGACCAGGCTGTGGTGGGCCCAGTTGAGGAAAGGGTCCATCTTTATCTCTCTTGCTCCTAATTGCAAACATGCAATCTACCCTCCGGATTACAAAAATTCACATGTGGTTCTCACGGTGGTCACGGCCGTTTCCTCTTGCCTAGAAAATGCCTCATGCTGTTGCCAATACCTTCCACTGGGCTGACCATACTTACCCTTCAGGGGTCGGCTCGCAGGTCACCTGCTCCAGGGAATGTCTCCTGACGCCCCTGGTGGCATGTGTATCCCAGGTGAAGGACCTTAGCTAGAGGAGAGGAGGTGGAAGAAAAGAACCCCCCACCGGAAGGTGACAGGGACAACATTCAGACTGACCCGGAAGTACTAAGAGCAGGGCAGGAGGTCAGGGCTCACACGTCATCTCTGGCTCTTCTCAGTGGAGGAAAAGTGGGACCCTCTGCCCAGGACGCCAGCATCTCAATGGTCCTGGAGAATAGAGAGGCTACGAGCAGATGTAGGATGTCTAGATGGTTCTCCATGGGCCCCCAAAGATGTAAAAATAGACGCGGAGGAAAAGGAAACTGACACAAGTTTTCGCACCCACGGGGCCCACGGAAATTCCTGGGTGGCATTAAGAATGGACCTGAGCCTCTGGTTCCCGATCTGTAACGTGGAGCAAACAGGCCCATGCCTGACTACTCCACAGGAATGTTGCAACAATCAATGGGGTTCAAAATCCCGTGGAATGGGATTGATGGACACACCATACACTGGCCCTGAAAATATGAGGGGTAAAACTGCTGTTGCCCCTTGGAGCTATGTAGGAAATAATGGGGTAGGTCCACAGATCCTTTGGGGGTTTTTAAACAGCATCTTAGAAGATGGAAGAATGTTTCCATCATCAACTAGGCAACTAGAAGTGGCTTTTCCTTTGATTATCCCATGTATTCACCTAAGATTATACTCAAGGAGGGAAAGGGTGTGCAATAAACTGCAGTTTTCTAGCACCAGATGAAATGAAATAATTGCAGTTTACAAGGCTAGCCCGTGATTTAACATACAAAAACTGCATGTGAGTGTTGTCCTATGAGGTCACTAGAGGTGAGACTTAAAAAGATGGCCTGGAGGGTGTCCTGTCATGTAAAAATAGACATTACCACGTGTGGCAAATTGCAAAGTGGCCACAAATTATTTTCTCTCCCTTTTCACCTCCTTTCGTCTGGGCTTGGCCTTGTGGTTTACTTTGACCAATAGGACACCAGCAATTATGACACAACCAGTCTTCAAAAATGATTGCACATTGAGGAATCACTCCCTTGCTGCTCTTGGAACCTCAGGATTGCCACGTGAAGAGGAGCCGCAGTCATATCATCCATCCCGGATGAGGCCATCAGAAACAAGCCAGCCCCAGCCAGCATGCCAGCTGACTGCAGACACATGAGTGAGCCCTGCCAAGATCAACCATGCCCAGCACAGTCCAGAAGAACCACCCAGCTAAGCCCAGGCCCAATTCCTGAACCACAGAGTCCTTACCTACATAAGTGGCTGTTGTTTTAAGCCACTAAGTCTAGGGTACTTTGATAAGCTTAATGATTCATTGTGGTCACCCAAAATGAGTCAGGAAATAGGGACCCTGTCTTTCATTCACTGTGTGACCTTTGGCAAGTCACTAAACCCTTCTGTTTTCTTGCACTATAAAATGAAGAAAGTCAACTAAATGATCCAATTTAAATGAACATTAAAAGGCCCATTCTAGTTCTGTCTCATTTTAGGATTCTGAATCTTACTAACAAATACTCATGAATGCAGTAAAAACTCTATGAACCAAGCTGACGTCTAGGTGTGTCTCTGGAGTTTTCTTGCCTCGAGGCAAGAGATTCAATTACCTGACATGTGAGCATAAACATAAAATTCTTCTTCAGCATTTTATGAGCTTATTAGATTCTAAGCTAAAATATGAAGTTGGAAAAGAACAGCCAGAAAGAAACTAACTAATCCCAGCATACAAAGAAAGGAAAGTACAATCAACATCTAAACCCAGAAATAGCTTTCTGCTGGCACGTGAGGCTTTCAGAAAATGCAAGGACGGAACTGGGACTAGGCTTCCTGGAGAAGAAAACCCCAGATCATAACAGGAAGAAAAATCTTAGTGAATCCTAAGTATGCGCTTAACCCCTCCCCCACAAACAAAGCTTTGACATGTTTACCTATCTGGAAATTGGCCCAATAATTTTTTTTGAAAGCTACCTGGAGAAAAAATTGAAATGAAGTCAACAGACACTGGTTTTCTTCTTCTTCTTAAGTGATCGTAATGAACACCTAAATGCTCTGACCAGAACTAATGTTTCATGAAGTTTTGCTCCTACAACTGGGGCTCAAGTGTTAAACGTGTCTATTAGTTGGGAGTGATTTTGTTTTTCTAAGTCATCAGTGCTGAAGAGAACCCAGGTATTGATGTTGCTGGTGCACCTGGGAATAAGTTTGCAGGAGCAGATGGCGTGGGGAATGGACATTTTTTTCCAGAAAAGGGTCACTAACATGAATTCCACAAACTGGACCACGTAAGCCCTTGGGGTCCCCTGGAGTGTATACAAGCTCACAGAATCCATTAGCTGAATTTTTCAGGAGCATAATTTTTTTTTACCTGAAAGACTGTAACTTGGGGGGCTTATTTCTTCATCTACTGGTTTTGGGGAGGTAAGTGGAAGATATTATTTTTATATTAAAGTACTCTTGGGCTCATCTTGAAATCAGATGAAAAATTGACATTCATTTTTCAATAAAACATCAAAATACGTCCTTCTCCCCGCATGTGTCTACTCTCCTCTGCCATCAGGGGCACTTACGGGAAGGCCCCACATGAGGCGATCTCTGAGGGCTGAAATATCCCAGAAGCGAGCCACTTTCAAGTGTTGTTTTCCTGAGTAAAGAAAATCATCAAAAGCATTGCATTTCCTCTGAGAGCATCTGGGGCTAAATTATTGTTTGCTTATATATATCTTCCTGGGCTTGAGAAGCAAGACTCCTAGAAACAGGCCTTAGTCCCCCCAAACCATACAAGGAACCTGTTACACACGTACACACACACACACACACACACACACACACACATCCCCTACCCTCCCAGGTTAGAGCAGAGCAGAACTCTCCAAAGGGGTGTCCAGTACTTTCTCCCGAGCTTCCCCTGCTCCTGAGTTCACTCCCCAGCACAGATCAGCATCTCCCCCCACGTACTGTGTTCTGGGGAAGGGTTCTCTCTAAAACTCCTGCCCTCGGGAGGATGAACACCACTCCGTGGCCTTTCTCTGCAAAGCAGTGACGTGGGTTATGTACTCATCTTACTAAACACTGTTGAAGAGCAGGACAAAATTTTCAACAAATCAACACAATGGTTGCCACCGAAGTGTAGGTTTCTGATCTTAAGAAGGTCAGACTACTGATGATGGAATGATTTGATGAGCTGAGACCACTCTTCCAAGGCCCCTTTCCTCCTGGCTCTGCTTTAGTTCGCTTATTTTTTCAGCTAATATTTGAACAAGTCCCAATTCTGGGCCAGGCCTGTTCTGGGCAACTGTGGCTCAGAGGCCCTCTCTGGTGGTGCCAATGTCCAGCTGGGAACACAGCATTACACACATTTAAGTATATGAATATTTCTAATTCCAGGGACCTCCTACTCTTGAGCACACAAAGGGAAACAAAATTCATCATAATAATTTGAAAAATATTCCCTAGTGCACCAACAACCTATAAGATCCATTTCCGCTCACACAACCTGTGTGACATCGGCCTCTGTCATGGCCCACAGAATTGTCATCATGTTTGACCCACTGCTCTTTATTTGGGGTTATCTGACAGTATGATGCAATTGTAACGCAAACAAATTGCCAAGAGAATTTGAAGACTACCAAAGTCCTAGGGTTTTATGAGGTCAATGAGAGAACTACTTAAACCCCAGGCCAAGCCAGTGACAGATGAGGCTCTGACAGTTCAATCAGGTAGCAGCAGGAAGAGTGGGGGCTGGCAGAGGTGATGAACAGGGGGTCAAACAGAATGACTGCACCATCAGGTGGCTGAGAAAAGCCTTAGGGAAAACCCACGAAGCCCTGGACTCTTTTTGCAATAAACAGCTTTCTTTATGTTTGTGTTGCAAAGACATAAAAGACACGAAAGAAGACAAGCTGTAGCATGCCATCAGCCAATTTTGTCATAAAAATCACATCCCTCAAAATTAACACCTAATTTATTCTTTGTTCATCCTAAAACTTCAGTATGGGATTGGAATTAGCATCCAAAATTGGGTAAGAAGAGGATCAAAATAAATTTATTTTTATAGATTTTAGTTTTGATTTCCTGAACTTTCTAAATCAAAAATTTTTTTAGATCCCCTCTATTTCCCCCTGAAATATCAATTCCCATGTTAAAGGAACTTGGTCCAGGGTGGCCTTTCCAAGTATGATCACCCATGGGTGACAAGGCCTCTGGTCATCACCCGGGTGTAAAAGCTGCAAAGGAGAGGACAGAGGGCTCCAAGAACCCCTAGGAGGCGCTCAGCTGGTCTAGGGAAGTGACACCATGGCCGAGACTTGAGAGACGACCAGAGCCTGGAGGTGAGAGCAGGCCCAGGAATGGGTCCAGAGGCAGGTCGGCGCAGTCAGGGAATGGAAAGAAAACCAGGCTGGCTGGGGGCAGGAAGTGAGAAGCAGAGACAGGAGATGAGTTTACAGATATAGGCATGGACCAGGATTCATCACAAGAGCAATGAGCAGAGTTTTGACCAGGAGAATGACAGAGTTGTGATTTAAGGGAGCTCTTATGCGGTATCACATGGCAAGTATGATCTTACTTCTTATCCCTAGGACAAACATCTCAGGACATCTTGTCATTTCCTAGGACACTACTTCACTGCAGATTTATAAGACAACGAGGAGAAAGCCCACTGACACCGAGGGACCCAGCTGGCATTTTGAGGTTGAGAGTCTTTGCTCCAAGCCTTCCACTTCTCACCCTGATGAAGTAACAGGAACCAAAAAAGTGGAGAAGATATGAAAAACATTTTTCAGACATTGGACAATAGACAGAGTAGATAGTGGTCCCTAAATAAAGGACAATAAACGAGGTGAGACCTACGATTGGCCCAACTTATTGCTGTGGAGAGTTTCCAGACACAGTGCAAAGTGGGGAAATGCAAACAGAGCCCAACTGCCTCTCTGAGTTGAAGAGACACAGTTAAGAATGTGGGGAGGCCGACGGTAGAGTACCTGTGAGGGGAGCTGCGCTGAAAAGGAGCCACAGACCTACTCCCTTTGAGTCTTAAACTGAGTACCCATCAGCGTGCATGTGTGAGGAAACTACTCGAGAAAACTGGGGGGAAATGCTGGGTAGGACAGCAGAACAATCAGCAGAGTTCTCACTTGACTAGAAATCATGTTCCCACCAGCCAGACTGGAGCACCTCATAATACAAGGACATTAGGTAGAGTACTAGAAGGGTATTATCTCAGCGCTAGAGAAACATTCCCCTGGACTAAAGACTGCTCTGTTCTCACCCCCAAAAAGCTTAAAAACAAGCCCCAAAAGGATCAAATGGTCCCTAAAGAACTTTTCTGTGTCCCAAAACAAGCTCAAAAATAATTAAAGCAATGCAAACATATCAAGCACACAACAAGGTCAAATTCACAATGTCTAGCATCCAATCAAAAATTGTTAAGCATGCAAAGAAGCAGGAAAATACAACCCAAATCAGGAAGAAAAGTCAACCAATAGACACAGACCCATAAATGACATAAATGATAAAATTAGTAGATGAGCGTCCCAGCTCCAACATCTGAAGAATTCTACTGAGATAATCACCGTAGAGAGAGCCACAAAGGGAAGTGGTCTTGTGATAGCCACCAAATCAAAGTCACAGGAACGTGGAGAGTAAGAATGAGTCAGCACTTTGTCGCAGGCTTCACACATGGTTCTTATCTCACCCCTGGGCTCTGAGAGCTCTGAGATACTTTCTCAGCAGAGTTTGATGGTTCTGTTACAACTTTTAGATTCTACGCATGAAACTCATTCCAGTTACTCAGTCATTTGAAAGAAGGACCTTCCTTGAGGGCTAAGGAAGGACCTGAGAGAGGTCCTTTCAAAAAGCAATCTATTCAGCAGTTTTTAAAAAATATTATTCAATCAAGTACATTATCTGACATTAAATCAGCATTACTTTTTATTAGAAAGATAGCACATTCTGGTGGAGCCACAACTTCCCTATTCAAGCCACTGCTTTGCTACCCATTATCTATTCTCCCATCCATATCTGCTGCTTGAATCATGGGAAAAAATTAAATTACTTGTTAGACAAGCACTCTATGACAACTGAAGAATACTCACCATTGTGGTGATTATATTATTGCTGAGCTGTGTTAACATGTACATTCTTTTCGAAAGTCAAGTGTAAGAATACAACACTAGGAGCCGGCAATTTAAAAAATGGAAAAAAAATCTCATAACCTATTTAAAATGAGTAGTCCTGGAAGTAATCTTCCCCATAACAGGAGCACAGCTCATTCCTAACTTCCTCTGACTGTAAAGCGGGAGCGCAAATCCTCAGCCTTGACTTTACCTGGTGACTTCATTCCTCCTTATTGTCTTTCTTCGATTTGTTTTATAACAAAGCATTGTGTGCTTGCTATAACAAGTGAATTCATCCAAAGGTGCGGAAGGGAAAGTTAATCATCTCCCACCACGGCTGACAGCCCATATTAACAGCCTGGAGGGCAGCTGCCCTGTGCGCATATGCAAGTCGGGCCACAGGCACACACACACAGAGCCTGTGGTTTGGCTTGGTCTGAGTTTTGCTAAAATCAGATCACACTTGTAAACATCACCCTCCAGTTTGCTTTTGACATTTAATGTATCATAGACCACTCCACATCAACGCTCTAATTTATTCATCTGCTGTTATGTATTTAATGGACTTTTACATTGTTTTCCTTCTTTTTTCCTTTCTTTTTTTTCTGTTTTGTTTGGTTTTGCCAGGATAAATAACACTGGAGAAAAACATCTTTACATGTCTGCCTTAGAGGCAGAAAATCCAGAGGTCAAACAGCTTGTAGATTAGATTCTCTCACAGAGTATTGCAGGGTCAAGGTTATATGCTTACTTATTCTTTTCTTTTTTTAAGTAAGTTCTCAAAATGGTTTTTTTAGATTTTATTCATTTATTTTTAAAGAAAGGGAGGGAGAGAAACATCAATGTATGGCTGCCTCTCGAGCACTCCCAACTGGGGACTTGGCCTGCAACCCAGGCATGTGCCCTGACTGGGAATGGAACCAGCGACCCTTTGGTTCACAGGCTGGCACTCAATTCACTGAGCCACATCAGCCAAGGCTCCTTATGTATTGTTAAGAGCTATTGTCAAATGACTGTCTTCTAAAATAAACAGAGTTTGCAACAACACACCATAAATCAGGAATGAATTAAAGGGCCTAGACCCTTTCAACTTGCACTCTGGAATGCTGGGAGAGTCACTTAACCTCTCAGAGCCTCCCAGACAGAAGCATGCACCTGTGAGTACTACACAGGGGCTCAACACGTGGGAACCGACAGGGGCATTATTGTCGTTATTTTTAGGTATTATTGTAGTTATTTTAGCATCATCGTAGTTAATCTGCAATCTTTGAAATGAGTTGAGTGAGGGTTTTACATTACAAGCAATGCCTTGTACCTCGAGGTAAAACAAACCACATTTATTTGGGGCACTCTGGGAAAAAAACAGAACAGCTAGCAAAACGGTCTCTACAGTGTTATAAAAACTAGTATTGTTTTGAAGCCTTGTATTAGAACAGTTCTGTCACGCACTATTTCTATTCTTGGGCTACCGTTCCACATCTTAACCCCTTTCTAGATGTTTTGGTATTTTACTATTTAAAAAAGTGCCTTGAAACATTCTTCAGGAAATCAGTCATGACTGAGATGCCCACACAGAGACCAGCAATGGTGACTTGAGCTAACCGGCGCGGTGTTTTTCCTGGTTGTCCATGCTGGTGAAGACGCAGGACCCCATCAAACCATCGGAGCCTTTGAAGCAGGTGTTGGGGCAGAAGCAGCACAGACCCCGGCAACAGCGAGGCCGGGGCTAAGCCCTGTCCCTGTCCGAGTGTGACCTCAGGAAATGATTTCGCTTTTCGAAGCCTCAGTTTCCTCATCTGTAAACTGGGGTTAATAAGGTCTCCCCCAGGACTGTGGCTACAGATATTTTAATGGAACATTCTCTGAATAAACTATCTATAGGTGAAATAGATGGGGCCAATGGACGAGCTTCGAGGAAGCAGAGGGGGGGCTTGTGGTCAGAGGCCCAGCCTCGGTGGATGGGAGCCATGGCTTGTACGCCCTAGCAGAGATGGTCCTAGGGTGAGCCACAGTCTCTCCTTCAGCGTCGTCAATTTTGT
This sequence comes from Trachops cirrhosus, assembly GCA_028533065.1. Taxonomy (NCBI): domain Eukaryota; kingdom Metazoa; phylum Chordata; class Mammalia; order Chiroptera; family Phyllostomidae; genus Trachops; species Trachops cirrhosus. The sequence continues at coordinate 148,317,371 of CM052542.1, read as the reverse complement.
TTCCTGGCCTCTGTTTCCCCAAATACATCAGGGAGGATGGAGAAGGAACCCACAAGACCAAACAAGCATCATCAGCACCCTGTTCATCTGGTGTGTTTGCAGCCAAATCCACCTGTCTGAGGTTGAGCCCAGAACCCAGGAACCTCAGCTGAAGACTCTGATTCCTGGGACGGCTGTCCCTCAATTCCCTCCTCACTGGGGCTCCCAGCTGTGACAGTTCCTAAGAAGCAGCCATTTCTGAGATCTTGGCCTCCCTGTCCCTCCTGCTTCCCGGCATGTGACCTGGAAGCAGAGCCAGGGGCCATGGCCAATCACTTGTTTGCATCCTCTCCTGTTCCCCGCCCAGGCCAACCGTGCATCAGCCAGACTCCCAAAGCCGAGAGCTGTCTCTCTGTGTCCTTGTGCAGTTTTTTCATTACACGAGAGCCTTAGCCATTTCCTCATGTGTTCATGGTGCTTGGAATAGCCCTTGGAAGTCACCCAAGTGGAAGGGTCCACTGGGGGAATGAGAGGACTAATCCTTCTCTCTCTCTTTTTCTCTCCGGGAGGCCCATCCTGTCTCCCTCACTGGGAGGCACGTACGTTCTGGAGCTGGAATTATGCATGCTCAGAAGGTCAGGACATCTACAACTCTGTGTTTCTTAGCTCAGGCAGTCCATCGGCCAGGCAGAATTCTGCCATTAGCTAATAATAGCATTACCAATCCTGAAGCAAAAAGGAGAAAAAAAATCTCTAATACTTCATCTTAGCAGCCGAGAATGTAAAACAGGGTGGCATTTGGAGGCCTAGGACGATGCCAGTCTCTGGGGAGAGAAAGGTGTTAACTTCTAATAGCTTTTCAGTAATAGCCAAGCATCTGCAGGCCCCTATAAAAAGGGGGGTTTTTAAAAATTAATAGAGCTGAATGCGCTTCCCACTGACGAGAATGCCAGATTAATAAGTGCATTAAGGGCTGCTTTGGATTGGAAATAATTATGGATGACGACAAGGAGCAGAGGGGGCAGGGGTGGCGCTCACAGGAATGCATTTTAAAAAGCAGTTTAAAGAGCCTTCAGATGTTGGTATTATCCTGCGTGACCAAATTAAGAGCAAATGAGAAAAGTTTATCTGGCATTTTGGAGTATTGAAAGAGCTTAGTGTTATAAATTATACAGTATGTGGATAGGAAATGGCAAGTAAATTCATGTTAAATATTATTGGCAGTTTAAATAGCAGCTGCTTTATAAAGCATGCAATATTTTAATTGGAATTAAAAGTCCAAACCACAAGATCCTCCCACTACCGAAAATATTAAAAGATTGTTTCAGTTATGTATTGGCCAGGACAATAATTAGAAGTTGCCTTGATTGGAAAGTAATCTCGATCGTGTCCAATTGGAGCTATTAGGGTTGTGTCAATGTGGTGGCTGTGTGCCTTGGAATTGTTTTCGAACTCCTAGGACAGACAATGTCAAATGCCCTTCCAATATCTTAATCAGCCATCGGAAGAACACGTGGTCCTCGCAGCCTGGACTGAGGTTTATCGGTGTTTATTCCAGCCTCACTCCAGGCCCTCCTTGCTGGCCGTGTTCATGCAGAGCGAGCTGGCCGCGAAGCCCTGGGTCAGTATTCAGCATCTCCGAGTACAGGGGGTCTGCGGTGAGGGAAAGAAGCTCATGCCACGGAGGCAGCTTTGCCCAGAGCCCCAAAGCCACAATCGTGAACACTCTCATATCAGCTGACGGGCGGGTTAATTGATGCTGCTTTTCTAGAAGACAGTTTGGCAACGTTCAATAAAATCCTTCTAAAGAATTTTTAACACTCCCAACAATCCGGTTTCTAGTCATTCATCCTACTCAGAAGATGGAACAAATAAAAACAGCTAACAAAGTCAGACTTTTAATCTAAACATATCAGTAATCACATGAAATGGGAATGGTCTAAACATACAAATTCAAAGACAGAAACGGTCAGATTAAACTTTTTTAAAGCAAGTCCCAACAATATGCTGTTTACAAGAGGCTCACTTTAAATATAGACATAAATAGGTTAAAAGAGCAAAGGTAGAATAATAGGTCACGCGAACACTAACCAAAATAAACCGGAGTCACTATATTAATATCACACAAAGCAGACCTCAGAGCAAGGGATATTATCGGACATAAAAGGGAATATTGTGTAATGATAGAGAAGTCAATTCTCCAAAAAGACATGACAATCCTAAACATGCATCACCTAAAACACAGAGTTTCAAAATACATGAAGCAAAACTGGATAGAACTGAAAAGAGACATCTATAATCCAGTTTCACTTGGAGATATTAACACTCTTCTCTCAGTAATTAATAGAAAAGTAGGCAGAAAATTAATAAGGATTTATAAGGCCTGAATGACACTATAAATCAAGCTGGCATAATCGCCAATTATGGAACACCTTAGCTAAAAGCGGCAGAATGCGGTGTCTAAAGGAAACATGCAAACATACGTGCACATTAGCCAAGACAGAGCATGTTCTGGGCCATTAAACATGAGGAACCTAAAAAATAGAAGCCATACAAACTACGTTCTCAGATCATAGAAGAAAACTTAAAAATCAGTAACAGAAAGATATTCTGAAAATACCGAAATACTTGGAAATTAAACCTGTGGATAATCCATTAATCAAAAAGAAAAGAAATCTCAAGGAAAGTTAAAAATTATTTTGAACCATAATCAACTGAAAAGATAGCATAACGTTTGTGGGATACAGTGAAACAGTGCTTAGAGGGAACTTTATGGCATTGGTTCCCTAGGTTTCCAAAGAAGTAGTCTTAAATCAATAATCAGAGCCTTTAGCTTAGGAAAATAGAAAAAAAGAACAAAGTAAAACCAAAGCAACAGGAAGGAAGGAAATAATAAAGATGACAGCAGAAATCATTGACATCAAAAACAGAAAAATAATAGAGAAACCAAAAGCTGATTTTTTTTAAAGATCAATAAATTCATATGCCTCTAGTTAAGGTGACCAGACAAAGAAAGAGAAAGCTCATTTTATGGGGTCAGCATTACCCTAATAAAAGGTATTTACCTAAGAGAAATAAAAATTTATGTTCACATACCAAAAAAATCCAAAACCTTGTATATAAATGTTTAAAGCACTTTTATTTATAATCATCAAAAATTGGAAAGAACCTATAGGTACTTCAGCCAGTAAATAGAAAAAAAATCAACCAGTGGTATATCCAAAAAATGGAATACTACTCAGCAGTAAAAAATGAACTGTTGGTACAGACAACAACATGGATGAATTTTACAGGCACTTGCTAAGTCAGACCCAAAAGGGGACATATTGTATGATTCCATTTATATAACATTCTGGAAAAAAGTCGAACTATAGAAATAGTAGACAAAAGGGAGAGCTACCTAGACAAGGACCACATGACAGTTGTGGGAGATGACCTGTACTGTCTGGTACTAGAGTGATGGGCACATGACTCCACGAATGTGTCAGAAGTCACAGACTGCCCACCGAGTGAATTTTACTGCAATGTAATGTTAAAAAATCAAGATGGAGAGCGTACCTCCAACAGAAAACCAAGTGCAACAAATGAAGCTAATCTGACTGTGTCACAAAGAATTCCTATAACCACAATGAAGGGCAGGAGGCAAAAAGAACTAACCCTAAGTTACTTTGGGAAACAATATGCGATCTGTTTGTTTTAAGGCTAAAGACGGAACTGGAGACAAATACTGTGTTTTAGTTACAGCAAGAGTTAGCTATTCAACAACCGTTTTATGTGTATAGAAGAGTTGAATAAATAAGCAAATTGTAGATAATGAGAACCAGTTTCACATGTAAGAACAAGTGATAAGGAAGGACAGTGAAAGAGCTAGAATGAGCCCTGTGCTATTAGATTGGAATAAGAGGCATTGGTGTAAACTCATAGCGTGTTTTAAGAAATGAAGATAAATATATATGAACACACCAAATAGTACGCATATATTTATTTCCAAGGTCTTTCTGCTGAAAGGACTTAGAAGAAAGGCATCCCAATAGTGAGGGGGACCTCTAAACAGAGCATGCTTTCTAAGTACTGTTCTCCAACAAGTGGAGAAGCAGTTGATTTCAAGACAGAAGTGTTTGATTTCAAGACCGGTCAGGGAAAATACACAATGCTTTGTGTAGACCTGGAGCATCTCCAGGAGCCAGAAAGTGAGGAAGTGCCCCAAAGAAATTTGGGGAAGTGGGAACCTGGTAAAAAAAAAAGGCATAGAGACCAACCAGAAAGAGTTCCCAAATTTAACCTGGAGCAACTTGAGTGGCAAAATGTAAAAGGTAGCCCTGGGTTATAGCCATAGAATGAACAAACATCTCTGAGGCCATACTAATATAAATGGACAAGCAAACAAATAAGAAAGGACTATTCTTTATACAGAAAACTCCAGTTAATAAATGAAAGAATGAAGTGAATAGAAAATCACCACTGGAACATCACAGGAATAACTGTTGCAATCACTACCCACCAGTGGATGCTAAAATCAACAGGCTAGCCTTTGAGCAGAAAAAGGACATTTGCCCACTTTCAATATATCTCCCCGGGACTTATTCATTGCAAAAGGAAAAATGATGGCCTGACATTGGGGCATCTCAGCAGACATCACATTAACCAAGTGACCAAGGTTAATATCACTAATAATAAGACATATTAAGATCACAGAGGCCCTGATGATACACTGAGAAGGACACGTGTAGTAACTTGCCAAAAATATGTAACCTCAATCTAATCATTAGAAAACATCAGAAAAAAATCAGACTCAAGCATTCCACACAATAGCTGACCTAGAGTCTTCAAAAGTTTCAAAGTCAAGAAAAACAAGAAAAGGCTGAAGGATGGTCACAGACTGAAGGCAGAGGGGACACAGCTAAAGACGACGTGGGATCCTGCATTGGATCTGGGAACAGAAGAGGGACATTATTGCAGTCACCAGCATTCCGAGACCCCGGGTCCCTTGACAGCCCAGGGCACTGATGTCCAAAGGCACCCAGAAAAGTGTGGGGAGATGGTTCTCAGCCCTCCACCTTCCCAAAGCAGAGAGAAGGAGCCACGTAAGGCGCTGGCCCAGGCACTTCCTTTATGGTAGAATCGAGGTGATGAAATCTAAGAGTGATGTCTGTGATGAGACCCAAAAAGAAAACCGTATCCTTCATTCAAAACGTCCTACAATCTGAGTGCTCATCTCCAAGAAATAGTGGGCTTTCCCAGCGATCAGCAGTCATTTATTTTAACCACTCTCTTTAGGAAATGATCCTGCCTGTGCAGATTTACAATAAATTTAATTTTGGGCCCAGTAGTCTAAGATTTCACAAGAGAAAGCAGATGGTGGAGGCCAAGCCCGGACTTCCCTGGGAGAGGAGGGGCGGCTGAAAGGAGGCCAAACACCACAATTAGAGCAACTTTCTCATTACATGACTCCTAACACCGTGGACGCAGGCCCTGGCCCTACGGAATTTCAAATCCAACTTCTCAGAGATTTATTTTTCTTTTGAAAAATTTCTGGCAGCTTTTGATCTTCTAAACTGAAAAAAAATCAAAGAAATCTGTTTCTCTGGAGTATTCATAGCGAAGGAATTTCTGGATGTTGCAAAGTAGGAAAGGAACGTAATAGCATCTCAGTTTTGTTCGTCTTCAAAGCAAACTAAATATAGTTTAAAAAAATAGAAGCAGGATACCCTACAGATTTTTGAAGGGATGGAATAAACCTGTTTTCACAGAAAACGTGACATGAAATTTATCTTAAAGGACCTTCACTGGGCTCTTGTCCACTTAATACCTACAAGTGGACTGTCAGAAGGGATCTGAACTTTGTACCAGAAGCAAAAATATCTAATCATTCGGGGAACTTGCAAGCTCAGCTATGTTCATCAATATTGGGCAGTGCCTCTCTTACCCTGCTGTGATGTCAAAACCATCCTTTGCCCCAAAGAACAAGGACATCACGGATTTCAGACTGTTTTGATGAGGAAACAGCTGGCCCACGTGCCTGAAAACCTGAGCAGTGTCTTCGTGTTCCCATAACCCAACCTGGATCTTCCCTCCCCTGCCTGGTGGTGAGTACGGGGTAGCAGAGGAAGGCACGCTGATATTCATGCTAGGGTGCAGCTGGCAAGGCACGTGTGCGCACGGAAAATCGTGATGGAGGCGCAAGTACGCGCCAGGTGCATCTGTACGGCACTAGAGACACGGCGGTGCCTGCAAACAAACAAGTACGTAACTAGTTTCCGATGGTGTCACGCGCTGTGAAAGAAATAGCGAGATGAGATGATGGAGAGTTCTGGAGGGCGGGGTGCTAATTCGGAGACGATCTGTCAGAAGGAGAGACTTCGGGGCTGACAGCTAAAGAATGAAGTGCTAGCCCTTCAAAGAGCTAGCGGGAAGGCTGCTGCAATACGGGAACCAACCATAAGTGTAAATGCCCGCAGGCCTCCGAGCGGCCCCTCCCAGCTCCTTGGCTCCTTCCTCTTCAACACAGGCCTGCAGAACCCTAGTGCGCACAGTCTGCCTGCGGGCTCTCTATTGGGGGGGTCTTGAACAGGCCAGGAACTCGGGACGTTAATGCCCATAGGACGTTCATCCGAACCCGCAGAATACACAACACCAAGAGTGCCCCCTGATGTAAACCAGGGCCTTTGGGTGATGCTGTGTCACTGACTGCAGCTTGATCAGCCATAACAAAAGCACCGTTGTGTGTGAGACATCCTTCTCAGGGAGGTCGTGGGGGGTGGGCAGGGAGTGTATGGGGACCCTCAGTGCTCTCCATTCAATTTGTCTACAAACCTAAAATTGCTCTAAAATGTGAGTTTTATTAATTTAAAAAATTATACCACAAAATTTGTCCCAGAAAACCTGGACTGGGTAGAAAGTACACCCATAACAGAAAACTCCAACATAAACTTATCATTTATAAAGCTTTAAAAAGACCAAAATGCTGATCCATGAAGCAAATCTTCACTGTAAGATCTACTTTGAAACGAATCGATATTGATGAAAATGAAAGAAAATCAGGAACTGCTGATCCATGTTCTATAGAAAAGTAATCAAGTAAATTGGCTTGAAGGAGTTCGCTCTAATCTCTCAGTGTAAACGCATCTGTCTTTGTGCGATTCAGATTCCTTTTTTAAGAAGTGAGTGAGCATAAAGCTGCAGACGCAGATTTCTGGGGTGAGCATGGTAGGGTCTACATGTCCACAGTGTCAAATGGCCAGACCCACACTCCCTGGACCTGGCTTGGGGGAGCTCGTTTGTTCACTCAACAAACATTTGCTGAGCCCAGACCTACTAGAAACACTGAGAGCCTGTGATTCAGCGTGAGTTTTAAAATCCCAGACCCTGAGAAGCCTGGGTCCAGTGAGGAACCCAGACCTGGGAAGGGTGGTGTGACAAAGCTGAGCAGCAGCCTCGCAGGGACACAGAAGTGACTCATCTGCTGGAGCGGGTGCTTGCAGGAGGCCTCACTGAGGCCATGACATTGGAGCTGAGTCTTGCAGGATGCGTCCTGTGGCTCCGAGATGACAAGAAGCAAAGCAGTCCTGTGGTGAGCCATAGAAGAGAGGGAGGAGGAGAAGACGCAGAAGAGGGGACCAAAGGCCTGGAATGTCTCATATCTTGGGCTGTCTGCTGCCGGGCAGTGGGAGCCACTGAACACGCATGGAGAGCACAGGGCACGGGGCTAGAGGCAGGGAGGCCAACGAGGAGGCGAGGCAACCGTGCAGGGTCAGGACAGGGGTGGGGGGCTAAAAGGGAAGCTGAGGAAGTGGCTGGAAAGAATGTACTGGACGGGAGGTGGAGAGGGCAGGATCCAAGACTGTCCCCCAGGGACCTGGTTGATATCAACGGGGTTGACCCAGAAGTGAAAAGTCAGGAGAAGGAGAGAGGGAAACACACAAGATCATTGTGTTCAATTTTTTAAGAAAAATGTTGGCATTAGAATCCTTTCAATGAAGTCTTAAGAACTTAAAAACAAAAACAAAAAACACAGTTGTTTTCATTACTGAGGTACACAGAGAGGTACAGAGGGAGGCTGACAGCCCCCAACCCAGGATCACGTTGAAGGTGCTGGGTCCAGGTCCCAGCCCCTTTTTTCAGCTGAAGCTCAGAGACGGAATATTTTCTGGCCCAGGGCACACAGCCGGGAAAGGTCCAGAACCCATCGCAGGGACTCCTGAGACCCTGTTCCGCCTTCCCCAGCCAGGAGGCTAAGGAGTAATGAGGACTTAGCGTTCTTGGCCCCTGCTCCAGCCCAGCTGTCATTTTGGCTGAGGACATCTCCAGCCACGTAGGAGCCTCGCCCCTAGCAGCTGAACTCCCCCGAATCTGGCTGCCCCAACCCTGGGTTCCCATCCTTGCTCTGGCTGAGACCCTGCGAACGCTCTGCTGGCCCTTGGCTATAGAGGACTCTTCCCTCCAGGCACCCCTCCTCTGCAGACACGCATTGTTCAGAAGCCCCAGGTGCGTCTGGCCCAGGCCAGGAGCAGACAAGAGGATAGAGTGCAAAAATCACCGGATTTGGTGGACAAAACAAAAACACGACGGGGTGTTCTCCAGAAAGTACCGGAAAGTACAGCAATCTCACAGGTTGATCTGATCCTGAATTCCTAATGGAGCAGGTCACTGTGGGTAGTCACACCCCAGCATAAAACTTCTTTACTAAAAGGCTATCTTTGCCTTCAGCAAGCCCTGCCGTTGTGTCTGTGCATCTAGGTTAACACGCCGTGGATATGCACCCTTTCATACCCCTCTTTCTAATGCCTGCACGTAATCTTAACTCTCCTATAATCACATCCCCTCCTTGCTTTCTCCCACCTCCACGTAATGTTCCTTCTGTTCCCTCCTTAATGTCAAATGCATAAAAGGAACTGTGAAACTGTTATTTTCCAGAGCATGTGAGATCTTGCTCCCCAGCCTATGTCATCAGTCTGGTTCAAATAAACTCTTATAAAAATTCTACGCATTTCTTAACATCAACAGGACCAGGTTTGAGCCACAGCTCTGCCATGAGCCAGCTGTGTGGCCTTTGGAAAATCACTTAGCCTCTCTCGACCGCAGATCCTTCCTCCCTGAATAGAAGGTCGTAGTGCTGACTCCACATCAAAACGCTATGTGGGTGGAGGGAGGCAATTCGCAAATCGATGTTACAGCCTGAAAAACCCACATGGGGACCTCAAGGAAACCATAATCCTCTTGTCTGTCACTGTACCTGCCATAAGTGGCAATGGCTTTCATTACCATCACCAACAGCCACCCTTCAAGCAAGCCAGGAAGCAGGATGACACTGAAAAGGAGGTGGATGGGCAGGACCTACGAAAAAGCTCACCTCATGTTTGTCCCATTGACACTTGCTCAGAGCCTATTTCTTCTTAATTTAGATATAATCAGAACAAACTTGCTGATCTGTTTCCCAGCTCACAGTACTTGAGAAGTAACACATTTGAAGAGAGTTAGGAGAATGAGAAAGGAAAACTTACCAAAAAGGACGAGACAGAAGCACTATGAAAAGTAGATGTAATAGCCCTGACTCGTGTGGCTCAGTGGGTTGGGCATGTCCTACAAAGCAAAAGGTCACTGGTTCGATTCCCAGTCAGGGCACATGCCTGATTTGTGGGTTTGGCCCCTGATCAGGGAGCATGTAAGAGGCCACTGATTAATGTTTCTCTCCCTCTTTCTCCCTCCCTTCTCCCCCATCTAAAGAAAAGGGGGGGGGGATGTGGTAGCAGCCACTAGACTAGCCTGAGCTAGCCTGAGGACACAGAAACCACGCAGAAGCCCAGGGCCATCCCTGTGCAATAGCTGCGGTTGCCATTACACCCCGAGTTACCCAAAAGTAAACACAGAAGCAAAGTGTTAAATAACTGCACATTACAGAAGGGTTCCTGCTTTTTCATGGCATCCATTCTGTGGCTGTTCTTTAAACTGAACCTTTCATTTTACTTAAATAAATATATTTTATTTAAAAAATACTACACTACCTTAAAAGGGATATTGGTGTCAGTTACCATAAATAAAAGGTAACAGTACTAGTAACCACACGCAAAGAGAGTAACATTATTAAAATCTAACTAGATAGAGAATGTTGCCTGTTTAAGACTGTGAACGAGAAAGAAAGGAGGGATGGGGGAAGGAGGTTAGAAGACACTCCTAGAGCAAGCAGGGGAGTTATTAGAAACCCTGCAGATGTGTACGGAAAACATTCCCAACAAGCTGAGACTTTCCCCTGGATGCAAACAGAAGGGTTGCAGTATAACTGAAACTCATGAATAGCTATTTCAGTATGTAAATTGGAATTATTTGAGAATTGCTCTAGGAAACAAATTCTGGAAGCACAAACAACCAAACAAAAAGTCCCCTCCCTGTCTGGTGTCTGACCCGAACAGAACACCTGTGAAAAGGAGGGCTTGGGGACTGTCAGGGGAACCCGGTAATAGACCAGATGGCCCGGGAGTCAAGGTGCATTGGGCGAGGTGTGTTACCAACATTGTGGCTGCAGAAGAAAATGTCATTTTATTTTTAAGCAATGCCTACTAAAGAAGGCAAGGGTAGAAATGACAAGATAATTGGATTTGCTTGAAAATAATTTAGCAAAAGAAGAAAATAAAATAAAGGACAGAAAAAGCAAATGTGGCAAAATCTTGACGGTTGTTGAAACCAGGTGATGGATATTTGAAAGCTCATTCATTGTACTGGTCCCTCTACTTCAAGTAGTTTGAAATTTGCCGAATAAAAAAGCGAAAGCAACAAGTATAAACAGGAGGATCCCTCGTTCCTGGGCCCCCGTGGCTTACAAACAAAGCCCATGTCATTTGGAGGCGATGAAGGTCTTTCATCTGCGTGTCAAAGCCCAATTTCTATGCGCTTTAATGAACATTTTATACACCGGAAATTTGACCATTTTGAATTACTGAAAGTCAGACTGTACAAAAATAAATAAAAATAATGATGGAAATCCGTACGTAATGACGGGGAAGGTGTCCAAGACAGATTGCTGAGTGGTAAAACATGCCGTGGAAGAGTGTGTCTGGCCCTGTCCTGCGTATACGGAGCTATAAAGGAAAACCCCCGGAGTCTACAGGCCTAGAGGGAGTCTGGAGGCTGGGACGCCAGCGGTTGTCTCTGGGTGGGGAGGCCCCGCCATCCCCTGCGTCCGCCTCTATGCCTGTCTGCACTGTGTAAGATTTTATCTTTCACAATTGAATTCATAGTATTCTTGTAATCGGGCAGAAGGCAATTACCACTTCGAGGAACAAAGAGATCAGAAAAACACGTCTATCTATAGAATGGATGATTTAAATGTATGTAGGCTGCTTAACAGAAAATTAAATTTCCGTTATTACCACCGTGGCCTGTGACACTGCCCATTCGCTGTCAGTGGCTGGAGAAGGTGCTAGAACAGACCTCCTGTAAGCTGATCTCAACACGGGACTTGGAGTGAGTCGTAGGGAGGCCGGTCGGGTTTCCTTGACTTCATCACTTTGCTCACACCGTGTCCCCTGCCTGGTGTGCTTGCTCCGCTCTTCTGTGACTCCCCTGTCCCCCTCCTTCCTGGCTCAGCTCCAGGAAAGCCCCCCGACGCCCCAGCCCACTCCTTGTCCCAGAGCCCCGCCTGCACTACCCAGGATCTGAACAGGCTCCGCCCCCCCTGCTAGGGGCCCAGACGCAGAGCGGAGGGCACCCAGGCTGCTCCCCGTCCCTGCTCCTCTCAGCTCAGCGGCCCTCCTGCGGCCTCCGCTTTCACAGCTGCAAACCAGGAATAAATGGACCTCGTCATTCCACACCTCTCTGGACCATTGAATGAGATAACGCAGAGAGAAAGTTGGTAATACATAAGGCATTCCACTAAAAAGCAGTTATTAGTGTCATTGGTGCTGTATAAATGTTTATTAATGATGATGAGAACAGTAGTTTAGACTTAATTATCTTTCAAAAATCACTGGAACATGTTCATTCTGACATTTTCAAAAATATGCTAAGATAATAATGAGAAGTATGTTCAAAAAAATGCGTCAGCAAGGATGTTCACGGTGTGTAGCGGTAAATGTGGGACACTATCTGTCATGGTTTGTCATATGGCTATTAAAAGTAACAAAGTCTGTCAAAGACATTGAAATTGAGAACAGGCTGACAGTGATCAGAAGGGAGAGGGGAGAGGATAAAGGGGGAAAGGGGAAGGGTTTACAGGAACAATTATAAAGGACACATGGACAACAAGAGGGGTGGAAGTGGGGAGGGAGGCGGGGAGCGCTGGGGTGGTGGGGTGGTGGGGAGGAGTGGGGGGAAGAGGCAGAAAACTGTACTTGAGAAACAATTTTTAAAAATTGCAAATAAATAAATAAATACATTACAAAAAATTCTAAATTACATTTTCAATAAATGATTGTTAGATTTAAAAAAGTGACAAAGTATGTTAAGTGTTGTAGGAAATACTTACCATGATATAGGATGCATTCCCAATTTAAAAATCTATCTCCAAAAGAGTATAATCTATTTTTTTAAAAGTAATTCTATGAGTGTGTGTATGTATATATGTGTATATATTTAATATATTTACATTTAGACATATTATACATACAGTGAGAAAAAGGCAGCAATGTGCAAGGAGAGAGATCCAAAAAACCTATGAAGAGAATCACTCCAAAAATGCTAATAGTGATTATCTCTGGGTTCAGGGATTGCAGGCGATTTTTTATATTCCCTCTTTTTGTGTATCTGCATTTACTAAATTTTTCTAACAATAACACGTATTGCTTGTGTGACATCCCTAAGTTATTTTTTAACTGTCCTCACCACCACCACAAATGATATCCTTTTCCCAGAGTTAATGATAAAAGGCTGTTCCCAGGCCCCAGCCTCAGGCTTCAGGGCCCCCAAGGACACTCCACTGCCCCTCGTCGACCTTTGGTGTCCGTGTGGAAGAGCCTGGTGTGATTTTCACCAGCGAATGGACACGGTGGGTGAACAATTAGCCAGCTCTGGGCAGAGAAACTGCCTCCCAGGAGGCTCACACGGGGACCATGACCTTGGGAATAAATAGGACGGGTCTCAAACTAATTCCCAGAAGGGGAGGGTCAATTAGAAAACTTAGCACCTAGGAATCACCCCTTCCTCCAGCATGTAACCTGATAGGCTGGGTCTGAGGGTCCAGGAAGGGGACAAGGAGATAGGAAGGGACGATTTTGGAGGGCTGAGCCCACCCCCTCCTCCCTTCCTCCTTCCCCCACCATCCCGACCCAGCTCTCACTGCACTGTGCGGGCTCCTCCCCAATCTGTGCCACAACCCTAGTCCCCATTGTACAATTTTCTCCTCTCTAAAAAACCCACATTCTCTTTCGGAAACTTCCAAAGAAAATGATATTGTAAAATGTCAGGGCTGAAAACACCATTTTACTCTCTTACTTTCCAGTTGAGGAAACTGGTTCAAAGAGACTAATTGATGTGTCCAAACTCTTGCATCTAGTAGGTGTGGAAGCCAAGGTAAGAACTCAGATGCCTTTCCTCCTAGGCCAGAGTGACGTTGTCCTCCGCCATTCCACTTTCTGCTGTGGCTGCAAGAAAGCCTTGTGCCATCTTTAAGGACATGGACTCCAAAGCTGAATCCCTGGGCTTAAGTTCCAGCTCCGGCGTATGCTACCACGTGGTCTTAGTTGCCCAAGTTTTCTTATCAGAAAAAAAATGCAGATAATATTAGTAGCTACAGCATGGGTTTGTGCAAAGATTAAATGAGTTCAAGTATATTTAGAACAGGGCCACACGGTCAATGTTACATCAGGCTTTGCTGTTTCAATAATTTTGTCGACCAATTCGTTGTGTCTATGGGAACAGGCGAGAAAACGACAGAGATAAGTGAAGCGATTCAGCAGAGCTCACAGCACACAGGAGCTCCTTAGAAAGCAAGACCCTTGGGAACATGGCGAGGCCCGGGCCACCCACCATTCATCCCTGAAGAATTTACTGAGCCAACCAGAAAGAGTTCAGGAAGAGATGCTCACGTGTGTGGTTACCTAGTTCACAGTGGAGAGGCATCTGCGTGGAGGAGTGGTGGTCTATGCACACTGCAGGGCCAGACGGGGTGTCCGCATGGCGGGGGTGCTCGTGGTGACCCCAACCTCACACCGTACATAAAAGTCAATCCCAGATGGACTGTAGATCTAAATGGGCAAGTAAAACAATGAAGCTTCTAGATAACATAAGAAGATATCCTCATAGCTTTAGGAAAAGCAAAGAAAAAAAAATTTAACAGGATACAAAAAGCCATAATCATAAAGGAATGATTAATAAATTAGACTTCATTAAAATTAAGAATCTAATCACAATTAAAAATTAAAAATAATGTAGGAAATAGTATTCAACAGGAAATAATGCCTATGATGATTCAGCCTTTTATCATCATTAACATCTGTAAAAATGTAATTAGCTTATTCAAGAAAAATGAGAATTTTTGTTCAACAAAGACACCCTGAAGAAACTCAGAAAGCAAACCTGACAAATCCGTATCCAGAACACATAAAGAACTCCTGTAACTCAATGAGAAAAGTATCAGCAACTCAATTAAACAAGGGCAGGAGACTTTAACAAACACTTCACAAAAAAAGGATGTCCAAATGGCCAATACACGTAAGAAAAACGTTCAACATAAATAACTATAGAAATGCATGTTAAAATCACAGATATGCCACTACACACCACCAAAACAGTTTAAAATTAAAAAAAAGATAATGCAAAGTCTTGACAAGGATGTGGACTGGAACTCTTCTATATTGCTTCTGGGAATACAAATGGGTACAAATACACTGGAGGGAAAATTGGCGGGATTTTTTTTAGCTTGAGCACATATATAACCTTATAATCAAGCACTTCTATATTAAACAAAGATGCATCCCTTCACATGTGTTCCAAAATACAAGTGCACTCATCTCAGCATTATTCCATATAGGCCCCCAGCTGGAAACAAACTAAATACACATCAGTTGTAGGACAGATCCGCACATGGAGTGGTAGCGTGCGGCGGAATATACACAGTAACATGAACGGCGCAGACAGGGGGCTGTGCAGCAAGCAGAGGGGCTCCAGAATGATACACCCACCCTCCGCGCTTGCCTGACACTTCATCCCCAGAAAATAACAGAACAGAGAGAGGCTGGCGGAGCTGGGAACGCTGAAAGACAAACCACCCAGGAAGGGGTGACATGGAATGAGAAAAGAGGGGACCCACTAGTTGTCTTGGGATGGCTTTCTTCCTGCCAAAAAGCAAGGCTCTGGATCTGTGAGGCTTGTTGTCACCTGACAGGCCTGACAAGCCACCTTCAGTCTCCTCACAATCTTGGACATGCGCGCTTCCAGGGAATCTGGCAAAACTCTCTGTGGAGCTTGTCGAAACAAGGAGAGAAGAGGCGTGGATTGGAGGGGAGGTGTCTGTGTGTCTGTGTGTCATGAACATCCCAATAGTGATTGACATGAAAGAGGGAGACGAGAAGCCAGGAGACAGAGAGTGCGGGGGCACCTGGGCCACAGAAGCAGCAGGAGTGAGAGGGTCTGCCCACCTGGGTGTGTGGTGCCTTGGGGATGGCCAGGCCACTGACTCGTGAGAGGGATGGTGACAGGGGCACACGCGGCTCCTTGTCCTTTCAACTTGATCTGAGCCATGGTAATATTGTACCCAGAGCCAGAGTAGTAGACCAGTCGAAGGTTCATTGTTGTGAGTTCAAATCCTGACCCTGACACTGAGCAGGTGAAGAAGCTCAGGCAAATTACTCAAGTCCTCCGAGCCTCCGTTTCCTCAAACACGAATCAGGGGAGAACCCCTCCCTCCCCCAGCCTGGGCAGTACTGCAGATTAAATGGGAAAACAGAGTTCAACACAGAGCAGCCACCTGAAAACAACAGCTCACCTTCACACAGGTTTTCCACGTGCCAGGCGTTCTCTCTTTCACACATATCATTTCGTTTAATTGTTGCCACTCAGGGTTCTCGAACCCACTTCTCTGACACAGGAGATTAGGTAACGCATACAGTGCACTGATCTCACAGTTTTCATCATAACACCAGGGGCAGGATTGAATTTCAGAGGGCCAGCTCTGAGCCACCGCCCCATATTATTGCCTGCAATATGCAGGAGCTATTACTTCTTTATAAATCACATTTTCATTGCCATCAACTTGAATAATTATCAACCTCTGTGATGCGGGCACCAACCGAGAGCCTGGCGGGAAGACCAGCCCCTAGACTCACCAGAGAGACGGATGCGGGAAGGGGGTCCTTCCCCTGCAGGGCACAGACAGAGCCAAGGAGCCTCTGCTGCTCCGGGGAGCCCTCTCCCGCCCCCTCCTGAATTAACTGCTCTTCCCACACAACTGGGCCATCTTCACCCTCTCCCAGTGGCAGAGGGCCAGTTTCCGGAGGTTAAGTCATTGCAGCCACGCCCTCGGCCCCCGGTTAGAAATTTGGGTGTCCTTCTGGATATAGATGATCACCTCCGACTCCTCTGGAGTCACGAATAAAGTCTTGTAATTATGAGATTTTAACCTCTTTTAAAAAATATAATACGCAGACACGCATGCACTCACCCACGCATGGCTAGATACTTAGCGACGACCGTTGCCAAGACTCTCGTTTTTGCGTTAGTCATCTCCCAGCTGAACTGCTGTAATTTGCTCTTGGCTGGCTCTCCATCCATCAGATCATTTGTTCTCTTCAAAATTTGGCCTCACACTTAGCGTCGACCTTTCCCGGGCCTCTCAGTTACCACTGCCCGCTCACCTGCTGGGCTTCCAGGCCCCCGGTGGTTGTCCCAGTTTGAAGGACTTCTCATACGCGTCCCTTGGACATAAGGCTCAACCAGCCTACTTTAATATCCCCCATCCCCTGTTGTCACTGAATTATTGGTGATGTCAACTGGTCACCCAGAGCAGTTTTTCCATTGTCAATTCTTCCAACCTCCTACCTCCCCCGCTTCCCAATAGAAACATCAGCCATGATCGCTCTCCCTTCACCGGACACACACTCTGTGTGTGCAAAGCCCCTTGGCCCGCCTGTTACTTCAGCAATCATTTAAGCCTGAAAGCAAGATCCACGGCTGAAAATAGTGCTTAACAAAGCAATAAATCATGTCATCTTCCATCATCCCCCTGATCCCACACCTCGCACTGCTGGCCTCCTCTGCAGACTCGTGGATCCCTTCGCTAAGGCATGCTCCAAGGCAAGAACAAGGGAATTCTGCCTTTTGCCTCGTTTGACCAAAGAAACAACATTTGCCTTTAAGGAGCCAACACTTTCCTATGTGTGCTTAGCATGTGCTCCTGCCCCATTTCCCGTGACCAAACGTAGACAGCTAACCGGAGAACTGCAGGATGTCTAAGTTTGCTAGGGTTGCCATAACAAAGCACCACAAACTTGGTGGCTTAAAACAATAGAAATTCATTTTCTCACAGTTCTGTGAGCCAGGAGTCCAAAATCAAGGTGTTGGCAGGGTCATGCTCCCCGCAAAGGCTCCTTCTTTGCTTCTTCTGTCTCTGGTGGCGCCTGGCATTGCTTGGCTTGTAACTGCATCACTCCAGTCTCTGCCTTAGTCTTGACATGACTTCTTCCCTCTGTGTCACTGCCCTCTCTGCTTCTTGTAAAGACACCACTCCTTGGATTTACTTTTCTTGATAAACTCAGGACAATTTGCTCTCAAGATCCTTAATTAATTATACCTGTGAAAACCCCATTCCCAAAGGTCAAATTCTGAGTAGACACAGATTTGGGGGGCTGGACACTGTTCAGCCCACAAGACAGGATGTGGAAGGATCTGGTGTTTCCCTCCCATGATTCCAATCTTTGAATGCCTTGCTCTGCACATCTGTCCCATCCTTCTCCACAGGCAGCTGCATAATTTTTCTTTGGTTGGTTGTAAAATATTGTTTCAACTACTGGGGGTGTTATAGTTAAGTTTCAACTGATGCTAAAGGAGCAGCTGCTCATCAGTCTCCCGATCTGTGAAATGGGACCAGCAATGCCACTCTCGAAGGTCATTGTGAGGAGTCACTGAGCAAACCAAGGGGAAGCTCTTGTGCCTAGTGCTGGCCAATGGGAGGTGCTTGGGCTACATCAGCCTCCAGCCTCAAGTTCTCAGGCCCAGGATTCCCAACAAATTGAATTCACCTCTGAACAGAAGGTACACTAGAGCACGAACACCAGGGGTTGACCACATTTTGCCTGTAAGGTGAGGAAGAGACAGGAAACACTAGGCTATCAGGCCCTTTCACTGCATCAGCTCCTCCACGCCCTGCCCTGGCTGTTTCCCCAGCTTGCCCCATCCTCTCCCAGCCCTGGCAGCTGGCAGGAGTATTATGTCCATTCCGCAAATGGAAAGAAACAGGGGCAGGGGGGCGTTAGAGGTAAGTGGCTTGCCCAATATGTATATTGAAATGTTGGGAATCCAGTCTCAAGCCAAGGGGCTTGGTGGGAGGCTTGCAGCTGGTTCTGGGCTCTGGATTGGGGTTCTGGTTGTCAGAGATGCCCTGAGAGAGATGGACCACAGAGTCAGTGGGAGGTGTCAGAGTTGGATTCCTTCTACCGAGTTGTGTTTGCAAAGACCAAATTGAACCCTGAGTCTTAGGCTGTGTCTGATGACGTCAAAACGGCAAAGGGAAATGTGGAAAATGAAGAAGTCAAACCAGTTACTTGCTTTCATGAGGATTTTTTTGAAAAGATGTGAATTCAATCTATTATTTCTTTTTTAACGTAGTCACTTCTATTTATACATAGAGACGCTTGGAATTGGAGTAGGAGATCGGTAACCAAGCTTTAAAAATAGCACCCCACCCAACGGAGAAATGTGATCTTAGGGGTCCCTGAGTCCAGAAAAACCCTAGACAAATCTCTTACTCTCAAGAGACTGAAAATAATTGGTTTGGAGATTTTTATTTGAATCATTTTCAGTCAAGGGAGTTTTCTGATGAATGAGGAGTCCCTTTCTTATCATCTCCACCTCTCTCATCTTCATCATAATGAACAAGACTCCAAGGAACTCAGAAAATCACAGCAAGGGGGCTTGGGGGGGTCAAAGTTCAACCTTCCAGAACTTCGTTTTTAATCCAGAACTCATTGAAGCCGACAACTCACAGTAAAGCCCTCAACTTCCCCCCTGCACCCACCCCTTTGTGTGTTTGTTTTCGCTTTGGTTCTGCGGCTGCTCGTCACGGGCGAGGAGAAATGGGGGCGTGTGCATCTCACCACGGCTGAACAAGGAGCATATTTCTTCCCCCGCTCTGAATCTGTGCCCTTCCTTCTCCTTCTTACCACAGCTACAGTTTCCTCCGGCACTTGAGACAGACATATTTTATTTTCAGCACAACTGTGTCATCCGCTGCATCACCGCACACATGACCCAGGCCTGGCAAACATAAATACACGTGGGTGTCTGCGTTCCAACCACTGGACTCGCCACTGTTTTTTTTTTTTTTGGAATGCAACGTAGCTCAAGCGGATTGTCATCACAGTCAAGCGGTATGATGACATTATCCAACAAAATCAACATTTTCCGAGCCTCCATCCCACCCGCAAACTTCCTCCCCCACCCCAAAATTGATAAACATGCAAACTGGGTCCAGTGGGCCAAATCCTATAATGTCCTGTTGTTACTCTTACCTGAGCAGAAAAGGGCCTGATGATAAATACAGTAACGGGCCTCTGCAAAGACAGACGTCCCCCAGCGGTACTTACTGCAGTACAGTAAACACCCGTGACAAGCTTCGACTCTGTGGACACTCTGATGCTAAATAAAAGACTCTCTGCCAGTTCAAAGGTGCTGAACCAGCTGAGGCTCTTTCAGGGAGCAGTGGGTTCAGGTGGATGCCAAGCTCTGGCCAGGGAGGCCTTTTATAATGCCCACCTCCTTCCAGGCACTGTCTGCTAGCGTGTGCCATGAGCAGAGGCCTGGCAGTGACACACGAATGTTGGGTTTTTCTCTTTGATCCTAAGAATTTGCAGATGCTCTGGCTCGTGGGAGATAATGAAGAGTAGGGTTGATGATCAAAGCAGCAACTTTCACTTAATGTGCATTTCCTACGTGCCACGGACCTTATCTCCTTTCAGTTTCATAAAGAATTGTCCCCACTTAACAGTCAGGGAAGTGGAGGCTAAGATCACCGGAGCCTTTTGCCAAGATCATAAGATCCCTGTGAGTCCCAGATGGTGCACCCACTATTGACGCCCCACAACATATCTGAATCTATCAGGCGCTTGGCTGGGATGACTGTGGGACCCACTGGGCCACGCACGGCCCAGGAGGGAGCCAGGGGCCCCAGCACCTCTCAGCAACTTGGCCACATCTCCATTGGCCGTACACAGTGCAGCAGCGGTGGGGGTGGGGGACGTTTGCAGAGGGACAACAAAGCCGAACCATCAGCACGTAATTTCCTGGGCCTCATCTTTCCCATGCTGACCTCTGTCCATCTGAGCAATCGTCCAATCCAACGCATCTGAAGCCCTTGTAACTCGCCTTTCCTTTAGACACGATACTGTCTTTCTGCAGGGGCAGCATCCATCTGACACCCCGTGAGAGGTAAGGGATGGGTCAGGAGGCAAGCTTGGAGACTTTCTCAGCAGCCCCCGCCCACCCTCTCCACCTTGGTGTAGGTCGTGGGGAGCCACTTGAGTCTGTAACCTGACACTCTGTTTTACGAATGAACTCATTTTCCATGAGCACCTTCAAGCTGGGAAACGTCCCAGAGGCGCACTAACCTTTAACATTAGGTGTAATTAAGGATTAGCCACATCACGTGACCCGTGAAGCGCCAGAGACCAGAGATAATAACCGCCCCCCACCGTGGGCCGATTTCCATTCTGAGTCCCCCACAGGCACCACCAGGCTGGGGACCTGGAAGGTCCTACAGTGAATGGGTAACATGCGGAGCTCGAGGCGGGGCCCGAGCACCCCCTGCTCACGGCCTTGCCTTCTACCTCCAGAGCAGGCAGGCCGACACAGCCAAGTTTTCCAGTGGGGATATCTACCACCTTGACTTGCGGTGTGGTCACTGGCCTCTGAGAAGAAAACCCCGGTCCTCGGACAGAAATCCCTGTGGCCCAAGTCTGCGCACAATTCCTCACACATCATATCTCTGGGAGGTCACAACACGCTGTCGTCCCCATTTTGTACATGTGAACTCTGGGGCTCACGGTTCCGTGACTTGTCCAAGGTCCCCAACTAGTAAGTGACTGAACCAGAATATGAACTGGCACCAGAGCCCCTGTGTTTAAGCATGACGCCTTAGAACTTCCTAAGTCGCCCTCCTGAACCCAGTTTGGAGTTGTGTAGGCAGGCGTGGGGCGGGGACCTTGCTGTTGTTGTTTAATCCTGAGAACAAGAACAATCTCTTCCATCCTCGGTGCACAGAGCTAGCGTTTCCTTTCCTGGCCCTTAGTGTGAAACCGGTGGTGAGGGCTGGGTTTGAGGGGGATGGCGGTCGTGCTGACCCTCCCAGAGGCCCCCATCCAGCTCCAGGGGCTCCCCTAGCCAGCCGCAGCCCCCTTCCCTGACTTAGGAAAGGCCCAGTTTGCGGGAGGTTGGAGGGGGGGGCTCATAGGAAGCCACCCCCACAGCACTGCCCTCCCACTGGGTGAGTGAAAATACAGGCCAGTACGGTGGCTCCTCCAAAAATCCAACATTGAACTACCATAGGATCCCCTTCTAAGAGGATCCTGAAAGAATGGAAAGTAGGGGCGCACGCAGATACTTGTACACCATGTTCATAGCAGCGTTATTCACAACAACCAAAAGGGGGAGGCAACCCAAACGTCCATGGACGGATGAACGGATAAACAGAATGCGGCCCATACAAACAATGGAATGTCCTGCAGCCTTAGACACAAATTCAGACACGGGCTACAAACATGGATGGACCGTAGAGACTTTATGCCCCACGTAACAAACTAGATACAAAAGGACAAATGTTTTATGCTTCCACGTATATGAGGTATGTAGAACAGGCGAATTCATAGAAACGGGAAGCGTTAGAGGTTAGGGAGGGCCGGGCGGAGGTTGTCAGGGAGTTGCTGTTCCCTGGTGCGGGAAGGGCGGAAACGTTAGGGGACGGATGGAGGTAATGGGTGCACAGCCATGTGCACGTACTTAATGCCACTGGACTGTACACTTCAAAGGGGTTACAGTGGTAAAATATATGCTGCATGTATTTTAGCACAGATGAAACAAACAAGGGGGAACTACCCCGGTCGATCCACCTGGTGGACGTGCTGTGAGCTGGATACGACGTTCAGAGGCGGGAGGCGTGGAGCCTGGGAGCTCGGTGCCTGGCACTCACCACACCGTGCGCCCCCAGCAGTGGGGCAGCCTCTCTGAGCCAACTTTTGCCCCAGAGCCAGAAGGTCTTCCAGAGATCAGGAAGGCTTTGGTTACTTACGTCTGGTAAGTTGCTGGGGAGAACCGAACTGACCCAGGAGGCAGGGTAATAGTCTGTGAGCCCCTACAAGGGCCGAACGTCTGCTAGGCACACACAGCATGCCCAGCAAGGCGGTCGCTTCACAGCAACGTCTCGAGCAGGAACCACGGTGCCCTTCGCAGAAGAGGCTGATTAGCTGCTGATGCAGCAGAGATCCTCACGCAGGCCCTGTCGGCATCCACTTCTCACGGGATTCTCTCAACAGACCAGGGTCCCAGAAGAAGAGAGACAAGAATCCCACCCAAATGGCAATATAAAAATAAAATAACACCGGGGGCAGCCCTGAGCAATGTGGCTCAGTTGGCTGGGCATCGACCCGCAAAGCAAAAGGTCACCAGTTGGATTCCTGGTCAGGGCACACGCCTGGGTCGCCGGTTCAGTTCCCAGCTGGGGCATGTGCAAGAGGCAACCGATGGGTGTGTCTCACACATCGATGTTTCTCTCCCTCTCTTTCTCCCTCCCTTCCCCTCTCTCTAAAAACAAATAAATAAATAAAACCTTTTTAAATATATATAAATAATTAAATACAGGGGGTGTGTCATCATGGTAATAAACTGCCTGCCCTTTCCACCCCACAGTCCAGCATCGTCACCCGGATGCAGGTACAAACAGACGCCGGAACAGAAACAGCCTCCCTTCCCGCAGCCCTGATCGCCCATTCCCAGCGGCCACAGGTGCGACCTCGGAATCGTTACTCCTGTTCCAGCTACAGAACAGAAGAAGCACTGCTCGGGTTCAAAGCTACTTTGTGTTCCAACCAAAGAGACAAAATGGGTCCCAAGCCACTTGTGCAACGCATCCACACTCTGGGCAGCCCTCCACCTTGCTCTTCACTGTCACGGCACCCAGCTCAGCCACTGATGTGCTGGGCGACCCCGGTCCAGTCTAGGATCCCCTGGTTCCTGTGTGAGTGCCTGAGAGGTGGACCCCATGATCTGAAGATCTCCCCCATCCCCGGCATTCCCAAGAGAAGAAAGTCACCTGTCCTAATGAAAATGAAAGCCTCTCCCTCCCCTTCCCTCCCCAGGCCTTCCTCTTTGAGTCCCCGTGCTTCTGAGCCCCTGGCTGAGGGAGTTTGCACCGATGTGGGGGGACTGCTCTGCCACAGCACCCACCTCATGCACCCGGCACCCTGGCCCTGTGAGGGGGCCACGTGTGAGCTTTCACGTCTGTTGGGCGGGCCCTAGGGAGAGGGACATGGCCTCCCTCTTCCCTCTTTGCCCAGAGTCCTTGACGGTTAATGATCCCTGGGCACACATCCCCCATCCTGTCCCCGGAGACATTTCCACAGTTGTTTTATGAGCGAGGCTGGGGAAATCTATTAATGAGAGCGGTAATTGTTACCTTTGGGCACCGACGGCTGATTTACAATGGTTAATACCTCAGATTCCAAAGGCATAAATTTCATCTTTTTCACCATTTTGTCTGGAGCAAAACAAGACGAAGGGAGACTACACATCCATGGCTACAGGTGTTTGGCTGCACACAGCGTTTTTCTGAGATGGGGGCTGGGGACTGGGAAGTTTAGTTGAAATGACAATTTAGCATTGCCAATGCTTATTAAGCCATATGCACCTCTATCAGTGTTGAAAGCATTTGATGGATGTTGATGGATTTCTGGGGAGCAAGGAGTATAGGACAGGGCGATGAGACTGGGCAGCCGGTCAGCTTCCACGGGGCCCAAGCTCTGTCCTGACTGGGTCCAGGAGGTGGTGACATGGCTTCTAAAGCCGCCTCTTCACCCCCAGGAAGTGGCCGTGAGTCTGGGTGGCTCAGCCAAGTTCTTAGAATCCACTGGGGAGAAAAGACTAAGCTATCGAGACCTGATCCCATTTGGAGGGTAACCGGGTGTCTGCCAGAGGCAAGGAGGCTGACCCCTTTTCCTTCTAAATAAGGATCCGGGGGAGTTGGAGACTCAAAAAAAGAACTTAGTTTTTGGGACTCATCCAGTTGTAGTTTCCAGAAACTCCTGTAAGGGCTATAAAGCCGCAGTAATTTATTCCCGAAGGAAAAGAGGAAAAACAGCTACAGTTCAAGCAGAAAAACACAGCCCCAACCCCACCCCTTGCCTGATAGAAAGATAGGAAGCTATCTTTCCACTTGGCTGTCAGATGCCCCATCCCAGGCCTGGAGGCGGCCTTGGCATCGAGCAGGTAACAGACAGCCCCGGTCCTGGCCCCAAATCGGCTGTTCCAGCTGCCCCATCAGAGACCCTCGAATGGGACCTAAAGCAGCACAGCCCAGCACTATGTCTAGTTGCATTATAACTCAAAATACAACATCATACCTCAAACGGCCCCTGGGATTCCAATCATTCAACACATATTTGCCGCACGTTCGCTACGTGCAAGGCGCAGTACAAACAGGCCGAGAGGAATTTCTGGCCCCTTCGTAGGCCAGCTTTGAGTGAGAGTTTAGTAACAGCTTACTAACAGCTCATCCCTGTCTCCTGTATGATTCTTTACAATTTTCAAACCCATTATCATATTTTAACATCTCAACAACCCAATAAGATGGATATTCTCATCCCTAGTTTATGGGAAAAGACTGTAACATTCAGAGAAGCAAAGTGATTTGCCAAAAAAAAAAAGAGCTGATACTTGAACTCATGGTCACTGCTGAAAAGGGACTCGGGGTCAGTTACACCATTGGCCTGAATGAGCATCTGGACCGCATACACTCAAGGTCTCCTTGTTCTTGAAAAGGACCTTTCTAAAAAAAAATGTGTGAATGGGATTGCGCGTGACTAGAAGGAACCACTTTCCACTTTCCCTGCCCTGCGTGAGAAGCCATTCTGAGCAGGAAATTCTTAATTCTAGCATCGCCATCAAGCCCCAGGAAGTCTGGACTGAAGAAGGCTCTAAGGCCCTGACCCCTTGTTTCAGGAATGGGGACACTGAGGCCAGAGAAAGTGCCAAGGGCTCCCACTCACCGAGTGAGACCTGGTTTTTGAACCCAGGCGTCCAGGTCGCTGCCCCTGCCCTTCACCAGCCGAGATGCTATTGCCTGGGGAGAAGAGAGCAGCTCAGAGTAGGACGTCCAAATTACCTCGGAGCTTTCTTTGCTTCCTTTCTCTCAGGTTTTGTTTCTTGCTTTTGTTTCTTTTTTTTCCCTCTCTATCCAGGATGGAAGGCAGGAAGAAAGCACCTGGCCCCAGAACAGTCCCTCCTCCCAAGAGGAGAGATATTTGAGGACCTCTGCAGACACCATGGGAAGGGGAGGGTCCTCAGCTACAGTGTCTCTGGCTTCCTGCCGCAGCCCAAGCAGAGGCCCTTAACAGGGATGAAGCAGCCCAAGCAGAGGCCCTTAACAGGGATGAAGCGCTCCCGTGAAGCCAGGAAATGGGATAGGGGAGAGAGGCTGGGAGCAAGTTAATGCTGTGCCCTGGGATTTCTGGATCACCTCCTCTGACATGCGAATGGGAACTTTCTCCAAACTGAGTCACTGTGAACTCTCTAACCTCTCACGCCCAAGAAGCTCAGAGGCAGCAAATAAGAGAGTATGTGCCTGCCACACCCCTATTCTGCACCCATGGCAGACCCTGCTAATCAAATGCAGCCTTCTAGTCCACTCGCTGTGAACACACCAACACCAACCCGATAGAGCTGTCATGGCACATGAATCGTTTCTGTGCGGCTGTGGAAGATCTCACGTATTTTAGGGTCTGCCTCCCATCCCTTCCTTTTGGAAATTAACCACACCCACTCTGCCTGATTTTGACTGTTAATCAAGGGGTCACACTTTTTTCCTCCAGGTGGCCAGCCAATCAGAGTACTCATGCACAATTCCTAGCACTTGATTGGGGAGGACATGTGACCCAATCCAGCCAATCAGAGTCTGTTTCAGAAACTACAACAGCTGAAGGCCAAAAAGAGCAGTATCTCAGTCTGGGACCACTGGCCAAGAGGAAGATATAAGTCTGGGGCCAAGAGGAAGATGGAAGGTGTAAGTCTCAGAAGTTACTCTGAGAATTGAGAATGAGGACAACACTGGGAAAAGCAGAGCAGAGACAAAGATAAGTGACCCAGGTCCTGGATGAAGCCAGGTCTACCCCATGAATTGTCCAGTTCTGACACACAGTGAAAGTCAATAAATGCCCCGTCCTTGCTGGGGAATCACATAACTCAGCTTCGCCTCAGTCTGCCTGGCCGGAGCTGGTGGGGACTGGCGCTGCTGGGGCTGCTCTGCTCATCCCACCCACTCTGTGGATGCATCTGCCTCCTTGTGCCCTTGAGCTCTTTTCACAAACTGGTTCCTCCTAAGGAAGAGCTCAGATGGCTCCTGGCAAACCCGTTGCCAGAATTCCACCAGCCACGTTAGGAGCAGCCACATCGGAGGCTCTCTCAGATTCTGAGTTTGCACAGGCGAAGGGCCAACAAGTAGCCAAGGAAAAGGGAGGCCAGGATGTAACTGAGTCTTATCTTTGAAGAAAAAAATCATTGTTAGGGAAGTCAAGGAAGAGGGTAAAATAAACAGGCAGGCAATTTGATGGTGCCACAGTTTTGTGTATGTGATTTAGTTGATCGCAGGCTCACAGTCCCAGTTTGGGGACTGGACGGTGTTGAGCTCCCTGCATCTGCCTGCCTTTCCAAGATGGCCTGCTAACCAATTTCAGGACATAGCCACATGTCAGGCATTTCCAGGTACTGGTCAGAGCATTTGCATTTTAATTAAGTTTCAGTGCGGCGTAAACATTTAGCAAAAAGGACAGTCATGAGCTGGCAGCATTTACAAATTTCTCCCAGAAGAGATGTACACAGACCCACGCTTCTGAAAGTGTGCTACTTTAAATCTAGGACTTCCTGCCTCAAGAAGGAATGATATCCCATCCATACAGATGTTCAAGCAGGGACAATTGCATCAGTCTATCTCTAAGACCTTGAGTTAGACAGTATTCTTTGGGTTATAGTGACATAAATAAAAGTAAAAAAAATAATCAAAAGGAGGGTGAGGTATTTGTAGGCTCATTTAACTGATAGTTTGAGTAGCCTTCAGGCATGGCTGAATCCAGATACTCAAAAGTTAGGAGAACTCTGTCTCTCTCCATCTCCAAACATTTTTCCTTTCTGAATGCTTTATTTTCATACAGGCTTTCCCACATGACTGTTATTAACTCCAGGCTTCAATGCTAGTAGAGGAAATATGCCTCCATCCCTATATTCCCAAGAAAAATATTTGATTCAACCTCATCAGATGAGCTTGGCTCACTTGCCCCACCCCTGAACCTCTCGTGGTGGGCAATGGGGAGTGGAATGCTCTGATTGGCCAGGCCTGGCTCATGTGCTCACCCTAGATCAGGCAGTGATGTCAATCCAGGCAAAGCTAATGGTCTGAGAATAGAAAGAAACCATTTTCTACCAGGGGCGGGAAAAGGGGGAGGGGAGTGAGGCAGGAAATGGGTTATGTTTTCTAATGAAGGTTGAAATGGATGTGAGCCAGTATGAACAAAACAATAAAGCATCACCTACAGTTACCTCCCACCATACTTGATTCTATGACTTGCTTGGCAAGGCTTCTTGATGACATATTTCTTTTTGCCCCTCCTACGTGATGTCATGTCACTAACCCTGTCTGCATTCCTAAAACAGAGTCCTCCAGTCGTAACACATAGACAAGTAACTAGGCCTTAAACGAATGCACCTGTTTTCATCTACGTTCCTATAAATCCAGGGATACATGCAAATCTGAACGGACGTGCCAAGGAGGTAGACTGTTTCCCAAAACAAAATACCCTTGACTTCCGCAGTCATGGGGTAGTCCTGGTTCCGTTCTCTGGCAGGAATTCCCCACCAGACTTGCAGTGGTCTTCAATGTTCTGCCGTATTTCCATTCTTGGCAAAGTGAAGAAACCCTGATACTTGCTCATCCTTCCCTTTCTTGTCAAGCACATTCCAAGAACTCATAGGTCTCAGACCCAGGCCCCAGACCATTTCCATAAAGGCATTTTTCATCAGAAAGTAAATAACGTGGCTTCCTTGGACTCAAGGTGCCTCCAACCTCAACCTGAGATCCCTCCATCCAAGAGGCACTGAGGGCCAGTCTTCTTCATTCTCACCTGAACTTCTGGCATCAGCCCACCTCGTTAATGGCCAGGAAGAATCAGCTAATGTGACGAGAGGAGCAGTGGGGCACTTGAAGGCCTTGCATTCAGAGCTATATGCTAATTGCATGGAGTATTAATAAGTCCCTTTTATGTCACTGCTTTTGGCAAAACCATTGTCTTAAGTACTTGGCAGTGTTGCACCAACAAATTTCTAGTTCTTATTACAGACAAAAGTATATGATTCCCCCACCGCAGGTCCCAGAAAAATACCTGCCTTCAGCATCACTGGCCAGGGAAAAGGGGAAAGCAATTCACATGCAGGCAAGACAGCAAGCCCACAGAGCCTGGTGGCAGTGGTGACCTGAGGAAGGGCACCTGGCCTGGGAGAACCCCACAACACCATGAACATGTGAAGCTCAAGGCCCTTGTGGGGTCTTCATGGAAGTCCAGTTCTGGCTGAGAGGACAGGGCAAAGTGACATGTGCGTATCCTGAGAGCAAAGACTAATCTGAAATCAGACAGGACTCTTGAGAAGCACAAGAGACAGAGGAACCTCAGAGGGAAGTCTCAGCTGGGTTGTCATTAATAACAACCACCACCCTCCAAGTGTTCACCGCAGGCCAGGCTCCAAGTTCAACACACGCTGTCCTTGTTAGCTCAATCACTACACAACATAGAGCCTGGGACTGTCACTGTGCCCATTTTCCAAATGAGGAAACAAAGGTTCAGAGATGTTTCTTTCCTGCCCTGAGATACACAGCTATTTGGGGGCAGAATTGAGTGTAGCTGGAAGCTGGGGCCAAGCATTCTTCCTGGGGAGGAGTTTTCTCTCCCTGTTACCTTGACATTCATTTGTTGCCTCTGAGGACCAGACCATTAGTTTTGACCTGGGACTGTTAAGGGCCTCACAGGTTAGAACTTCTGCTCTTTTAATTACTCATCTACCTGACAAAAGTCACCTTAATTACAAAGGCTCTCCCAAGGAAACTGCAGCCAGCAAGGGCTGGGCCATGTTGTACCACTGGGTGTTTATGGCCTCCCTGCTTGTCAATGCAAAGAGTTGCTGAGTTTTCCAGAATGTCTCCTGTAGCTTTTTCTTCCCTGCCTCCTGCCCTACTATCCCATAATTCAGCTCTTCACCCCTCATACCTGGGCAACGCAATCTCTACCAACTGGACTCTGCCTCTGGCCCACCGGGTCCATCCTCCACTTCCACATCAGATCACTTTGTGCTGTTACTCAGAAACCTTCAGTGGCTCCCCATTGCCCACAGGAAAAGGTTGAAACCCCATAGCCTGGCATTCGGCGCTTGCACAAGGCAGCCTCAGCTTCATTTTCAATCACACTGCACCCCACTCTCCAGCCTTAGTTCCACCGTTCACTTCCTCCTGGAAGCTCACAGAGTGTGGGACCTCTTTCCTGGAATGTGTGCTGACCACAGAGCAGCTGGAGAGAGGGGCAATTGGCAGGGAGGCCAACAGGTACTGGGAGGGTGATTGAGACTTCCTGCACACTGCCACACCTTGTCCCACTTCCATTGGTCTTCAGAACCTCCTACCCAGGAGTCATAAAGGACACTGACTCTTAGGCCCATTTTGGGAGATGTCAAGAAGCTGAGGAGCCAGTCCTGGGGCTAACAGGTAAATCGAGGCACTCTCAGGGGATCTGTCCCAAAAAGAATGTCCTGGGGCAAGAATAAGCTCTAGGAGTGATGTCAGTATCCATGAAAAGGGAAGTTCAGTAAAGCTACCCCCCACCTCCTCTCCTTCCCTCCTCTGCTTCTGTAATTATACCCAGCCCTGTCTGGAGAGCTACCCTCAACATCCCAGAGTATTTTGGGGGCAGTCAAAGGCCTTCCCTGCCAGTCTCAAAACAAAGGTTGCTTGAATAGACAGTGGCCATGATTGGCCTCACTGAGAAGCAATGAGGCTCCACCCAGCACCCCAGAGGTGGACCACCACCCCCAGCCCTCAGATCTCCCAGGGAGAGCTGGTTTGCACCGCTTTCCTCCTAGCCACCTGTGGTTCCTGTGAGTTCCATGATGGTCACCATCCACTGACCTCTAACCCCAGCAGAGGCCAGCAGGTGATGCTGGCTACTGGCTCCTTCCTTCTGCTGTGCAGGGATGACAGGTGAGTGGCAGCATGTTGACAAGAGAAAGGAAAGTCCTGGGTTACTGAACCAGGAGGAAGAAGATAAGTGTTGACGCAAGACCACCTCCTCCCAGGTATTTTAAGCAGAAGTAAACCCAGCAGCCTCACAAAGAGCCCTCCTTGGGTCCAACATCGCCCACAAGCACCTTTGTGAATTACTGTTGACCTATTCCCAACCCCTAGAAAGCATGCCCTTGACAGCTATTCCCTTCCAGCCACACCAGCCCATCCTGACACCAGACACCAACCTCCTTCACCCTCCGGGCCAGCACCCTTGACCACACCATCTGCTTCTCCCCACTCTGGACTCCCCACTTCCCTTTTGTCCTTCTGCTGAAGCCTTGGTTCACCTTTCACAACCTGATGCAAGCCCAGCTCCTCTGTGAAGCTTCCCATATGTCCTTCCCCTCTCCCTTCTGCACCCCACCACCCCATCCCCACCCAAGACCCTACCTAGTGTGACAATTCCCAAACTGTCAGGAAAACTCTCTTACCTTCACATAAAAAGACATGTACAAGCTTTGTTTGCGACCATGAAAAATAGAAAATAACCAAAATGCCCACGAACAGGACAGTGCTCTGTAAAGTCAGCAGGCTCCACAGAATGAAATACTATACAGCAGTTAAAAGGAAAGAACCACATATATGAAGAACCGCTTGACGATATGGTTATTTTGATGGAAAACACACACAAGGCAATGCTATGTAGGTAGACAGATTTGCATGGAAGTGTGGAATAAGGATCTAGAAGAATACCCACCAACTCATAACTGTAGTTACTTCTAGGAAGGGCACAAGGGAAGCAGGACTGGGCGTGGAAGGCCAACAAAGTTTAGCTTAATCTTACAATGGTCTAATTTTTTTTTAAAAGAGCATGAGTTCATTGACAGACTGATAATTCCTTTTTATTAATTTAGAGAGAGAGAGAAACATTGATGTGTTATTCTATTTATTTATCCATCCATTGGTTAATTCTTGTATGTACCTGGACCAAAGATAGAACCCACAACCTTGGCTTATTGAGAAAATGCTTTAACCAACTGAGCTACCTGGCCAGGGCCTGATAAATTTTTTTAAATGTTCTCTGGAGACTACGTTCCTCACTTCAACCAGAGAAGCTCTGCCTTTAGCTTTTATCTGTTTTACTTGGTTATATGGAGTTTCATGGGGGGAGGGAGTTACAGTGATTTTTATCAAAGAATCTGGCTTTCCTCAATGTGACTTTTCATGGGATCCATGCCACTCTGTGGTTCATGGGCATCATATGCCTGCCCCCACCAGCCTGGAAGCCCATGAATTCAGGGACCATGCTTCATGTACCCCTAGTGACACCTCATACTGGCATAGGAGAGGGACCAGCCTTGGGAAACCCTGGAGTGGTGGAGGTGGGTGCCTCTCACCATAGCCACAGAGCTTGCCCCAGCCAGGAAGAGGCCCAGAAAAGTAGCCTGGTCCGAGTACAGTGAGCCCAAGAGCCCTGGAGTTCACTCCATTGACAAGGGGGACAATCTGGGAGAGAGCCAAGCCCCAACAGTAGAGGAGGCTAGATGTACATAGAGCCCATGGAAAACAGGCCAGCGACCACTCCAGAGCTGGCCAATGACCAGCAGAGCTCTGTTTACATGTGGCCCATTGGCTGCAGGGAGGGTTGGAAGGCCAAGGAGAAAGGGGAGGAAGCGGATGAAGTCTCCATTGCCCCCGACATGGATGCCCAGGGCCCAGCCTTGAGCCTCATTTACAGGAGGCGTTCAATAGCGGTTGGGTAAAGTCCCACTGACCTACCAGGGGGCCACACTAGAACTCTCCCAGAGAACCTGGCTTTTTCTTTTTTCTGGCCTATAATCACAACAAAGGAAAAAGCACCCAAATTCTCTTGGATTGATATTTCTGGCAGTTCAGCCCCACTCCAGTCCATACTCACCCTCTTCCCAACATGCCTCCTCTACTGTGGCTACGCCAGAGGCCACCATGTTGCTGAGGCAGCGTCAGGAGTCTGCGTAGACGTGGTCATCATATCAGCCTCCTGCCTTCCCCACCTGCTCCACATCCAACCCCTCTGAGGTTTCGAGGCCTGCCACCAGCTGTGTTTTTTGAACACACACCTCGGGGACTTCCAGGTCTCTTGGGGGAGACCACTGTTCAACCACCTTAGAATATAGATCATTAAAACTGTGTACATGATGAAGGGTCACCAGGGAGCCAAAAGATGCTGCTATAATTTGTATTTGAACACTGAAATGGATTGTGCAGGATATAGAAGATGAGCACAACTCCAGAATGTAATTGGTTTTTTTTTGACTTAGGGAAGTACTTTCTTTGCAATGTGGGGCTTGTTGGGTAGGATGGAAAGTTTCCTGCACAACCGCTGGGACCACCAAGGATGGAGGAAGGCAATTAGATGCCTGTGTCGGCCCATGTCATCAGGCAGATGTGTCGGGAGCCAGAAAGGAAATCTAATTGAGCCCCACCTTTTATTGTTGTTGCCATTTTTTCTACGTTTCCATGGCACATGTTAGAGTCTATGCCACATCTGCTTCTTGCTCCATTGAGTGAAAAACTCATCAATTGTGTCCTGACTGTTGTTTGAGCCAACGGATGTGTTAAAATATTTCTTTCAGTTGTCTCCTGGGTGCACTAGATGTTCCCAAATCCAACCTAAGCCAATCCCCCACATGTCACTGATCATCAGCCCGAGTCCCGGAGAGGAGATGTGATTCCGCCAAGATCACACAGCCGTGGAGTGTCAAGTCCTGTTCTTTCCTTAGGTCCAGCTCATCCCACCATACCACTTTGAAATATCTGAAGCTTATTCCAGAACTTCCTGTGTCTCATGCCCGTATTCCCCGCATGGAGGAGTTTGATTACAAGCCAAAAGCAACACTCCCAATTTTATGATCTTTGCCACCATTTCCTCAAGTGTACCCGAGCTGCTCACTTTAAAGCACAGCTGAAGATAATCCCAAATAATTTTTAATTAAAGGTCATCATTTAAAACGTATAATTTTGTGAGTCTAACGGAGATTAACTACATTGGGGATTTTGGTGACACACTTCACAAATAAGTGTTTTCAGTGTGGCGCCAATTAAGGGTTAACAGGCTGCAAATACCTCCTTTGCACATTTTTGCTTAATGAATTCATAGTGGGAAGCTATTCTCATTAGGTTAATTTGTCAACACAATCAAGTCACATCACCAGGATTTTTCTTACAGCTCACAAATCTAAGCGCCTTTGTATCTTGGTGCACGTTTTTGCTGGGAATCTAGCTTACAGAATAAAACACTTTTTCACCAAAAAGAAGGAAGTGGATGGAAGATTTCAGGTCTTGGTCTTCATTGTCACCTTTTAGACATAGGCATGTTTATGCCGTTTTATTGAGCTCTCTGGGGCTTTCTGTCTGTATTTCCCTAGTAGGTTGTCATGCCGGAGAGTAAAACACGCATCTGTGTACTGGTAGAGGGACCGCTCCAGCCCCTAAGAGTGACAGCCCGCCGCAGGGGAAAACGGCCCTCCTCCCTGCACTCAGCTGGAGAGGGCCGAGCATGTTTCCCTCCCAAACTTGCAAAAACACCCAGCCTCCCTCCAAAAGGCTCCTTCTTCATTCTGATA
Source organism: Trachops cirrhosus (assembly GCA_028533065.1). NCBI lineage: Eukaryota > Metazoa > Chordata > Mammalia > Chiroptera > Phyllostomidae > Trachops > Trachops cirrhosus. The sequence continues at coordinate 148,283,126 of CM052542.1, read as the reverse complement.
AGGCTGTCATCTTGGCAGAAGAGAAAACACTCTTCTCACTCTGAGGCTGTCTACACACTAATTAGTCTATTCAGTGCGGGGATAAACAGTCAATCGTATTGCCAAGGCTTTCCTGGGAAAATATCATTCGTCACCCGGATTTGGGGGTAAATGGGCTTTGTCGAATTCAAAGCAAATGTTGTTTTCAATAGCAATGGGAGTGGAGACAATCTACGTGTCCGATCATGAGGGACTGTGGTAAGGCCATGGAGCACAACCTGAAGGAGCCTTTACCAGTGATGACATGACTCACGACTGTTGTCATTGACATGGAAACCTGTCACGGTGTAATGTCAACGTTATGTTACAAAGCACTCTGTAAGTGATGATGCCTTTATTTTTAAATGTGTGTCTGTGTTTCAATACTGTAAGAACAGTCTGGGAGAACATACTCAAATCTGATAGTGAGTGGGGTTCTCTCTCAGGAGCAGGCTTACCGGTGATTTTTACTTTCTGCCTTGGTTTTATCTTTGTCCTGGATTGTCTGGTTCTTTCCAATGAGGATGTATTCCTTGGGTGATCAGAGCAAAGGGAGAGTGAATCTCAGAGGCCTGGGAGTCCGGTGAGAGGGTGACTCTGCAAACCCTAAGCCAAGACGCTAAGAATAAAAAGACGAAATGCAGAATCACATTTTGACTGTTGCCCCTTCCAAGTGTTGTTGTGTGACGTTCCTCTCACACAAAACGACAGGCGTGGTGGTGAGAGATTCGAGTCTAACTGAGAGTCCACATAAATCTGAGAGCTGGGCAACTACCACGCCCATTTTACAGATGGGGTCACTGAGGGTTACCGAGCCAACGCGACATGTGATGGAGGTGGATTTGATCCCAATCCTTCTAACAGCAGAGCCACCATAGTGCCACATGGGCTTCGTGCCCTTTTCACCCCTGCAGGCAGCCTGGGCTGCCCCTGAGAAGCCTGCACCTAGAACTCGACGCTGAGGTCCAACCCGTGCCCTGAAAACAGAGCTACCCCTGGTTCTCAGGCTCTGGAAGCCCACAACCCACATTCTGGAGCAGCATTTCTAGTCTGCAATGACCACCCAGTAGTTGAGTCAAGACCAGCATTTTTTTTTTAATAAAAGAATGGAACAGGATGGGATAGGATGGGATGAGAAGGAATGGAATGGGAATAAGCTAGATCAACACCATGCAATAAAGCGTGCTATTTCAGGAAATTTCATTTCACTCTTGCACATGTGGAACGTGGAAAGTCTGCACATGGGGAACGGTTGGGAGGTTGGCTTTCATGGTCCAGCCCGACCTGCATTGGTCAGCTTCAGACGATGACATGGGGCTGCAATCCCAGGAAGGAGGGGGCACACACACCTCTTTCCATTGTGCACAGAGATGTCCTCCTGGGTGCCAGGGTATGTGCTGACCGGGCTGTGCCTCACCCGGAGGGGCCTTTATCTCACACTCACAAAGGTGCCCCTTGGGCTAATGGCATCCGTGGGTGCACAGCTGGTTCCTGTCCACTTGCCCACACCCCAGTTGCTGCACATTCTCCACCCTTCCCTGCCCTGCTCTGGACCCCAGCAGGCTGGCCCCTTTAAACATACCTTCTTGGCTTTTTGGCTCATTGGGTTTGACCAGTAGGTAGCCCTGTCTGAGATCACACAGCTGGAGGAGATTGATGCTGGGTGTTCCTCCCACTCTCTCCTGGCTTCAGCATGCACCCAGCTTGGGCACAATGCCTCCAGTAAAGGCTGCACCTCCCAGATCCACGGCTCTGGCCAGGATGCTCCTTCAAGGCTCCAGCCCTCGTTCCACTAGTCCTGGTTTTGTCACCCACACCCAGCTGTGGGTGTGGTCACAACCTCTCGCAGCTGTGAGTGTCCGGTGCCTGAACAGCCACTGTTTGTTTTGTTTCCTTAACCCAGCCCACATCTCTGTAAGTGTCCCTTCCATAAAGTCTCCTCATCTGACCATTTGGAAGAACTCTGTTTTCTCCTGGGCCCCTGACTACTGCTGATCTTGTGTGTGTGTGTGTGTGTGTGAGAGAGAGAGAGAGAGAGAGAGAGAGAGATGTACTGAGTCACAATATAAAATGTACTTCTTACTGTGGGTTACAAAAAAAAAGTTTAAGAACCACTGCCCTGGGGGAATCTAATGCAAAACAGCTTGGGGGAATGAGTAAGCCAAAGAAGGCCTCAGAGGCGGGCCAGGCTAAGAGAACTTCAGATGCAGAGCCCTGGGCTGGCGGTCAGGGCTGGTGGGGCTGCTAGGGCCCAGCTCCTCTCCAGGATCGATGTGCTCCAGCCAGTGCCAACAGCTTACGATTCGGTCCTGGAGGCAGATTTATTTGTATATTTCAAGACCCACCTCTATGAACATCATTCATATTTTTAATCTCAGAAAATACCAGGATGACATCTACAGCTTGCTTCCAGGACGGATCGTCCCCGCTCTGGCCTCCTCCCCTGCCCGAGGACGGCCTTCTTTCACACCATAGTGGCCCCTTGGATTTTGTGCTGAAACCACATTACACCACATGTGTGTCCCCTCGAATTCCCCAATTATGAGTCATTGTCTTCCTCTAAATATTTTTATACCTAACTCATGATCAAGTGGCCGTGCCAAAATTGTGAGCAAACGCTGTCCACAGCCGCCTGCCAGAGAGGGAGGCGGTGGAGAGATCCGCGGGCTCTCTGAGGAGGCCTGGCGTCCAGGCCACATCGGCCACGAGTGACAACGCTCCTGGGAGAAGCGGAGCCCCTGCTGGGCCCACGCCCACTGGGGGCGGGGTCAGACCTGTGTGTAGCTGGCATTCTCTGTAGGATTTTCCCCAGGACTCTGTACTCTGCAGCCACAGTGGCAGTGTGGCTCCCCAACAGTGGCCGTGCACGGTGCTCTGCAGCTAGCACGTTGCTCCCCCAGACTGGAAGGGTAGAGCCTGTGGCTGCAGCTGTTTCACAAGGAACAGGGGCTGCACACCCACAAACCTGCTGTGGGCCAGGATCCCGATCTCCTATTGACTGTTCCCAGCCTGGACCCAGACCAGAAGCACGTGGCATAGTGGAAAGACACACTTTGACCTCAGGAGGACCTGAGTTCAAATCCAGCATCTACCATCTCTTAGCTGTAGCACACTGGCCCATCCTGGAAACTCTCTGAGCAGCCAAGTTTCCCTCCACAAAACCAGAATGACACTGCCTAGTGCAAAATTACATGTTAGTGCGTTTAGTATGAGCAGAGTACTGAGCACCTCGCAGACACCGTCAGTACTGGCTCTGCACCGCTGAAGCACGCAGGCGCTGGAGGGAAACCGCCTTTGATCAGATCTCAGTCCTGCCTTCGACTACCCCTGTGACTTGGACAAGTCACAGATCTTGCTTCATTTTTCTCATCTTTAGAATGTGGGAAATAATAGCAAGCGGCCTTGAGGAATAAATTAATTAAATGAGACAAGTGGTAAGAGAGGTTGCGTAGTAGAATATGGCTCATAAATTTTTTAAACTTTTTAAATTCCTTTTTTTTTGGAATAATCTCAGACTTCACAAAAGTTGCCAGAGTAGTAGAAGGATTCTCCGCATACCCCTTCCCCAGCTCCCCAAATGCTCACATCTTCCTCATTTGCTTTACCACTTTCTCTCTCTCGTTTTCTCTCTCACGTATACGATCTTGCCCGTGCATATAAATTTAATTTTTTTCTTTGAAACTTTTTAGAGTAAGGTGGAGGCATTATGTCCTTTTATCTCTAAATACTTCAGTGTCTATATTCCTTTTAATAAAAAAAGGGGGGGGACATTCTCCTATGTAACCACAGGGCAATTATCAAAATCAGGAAATTGACGTTGATAAAAGAGCATTATCTACTCTACAGGCTGGACTCTGATTTCACCAACTGTCACACTACTGTACTTTTCCTGCTGCAGAATCCAATCCAGGATGACGCGCTCCATTTACTTGTCATGTCTCTTTAGTGTCCTTGAACCTGGAACAGTCTTCAGTTTGCGTCTTTCATGGTTTTGACCATTTTGAAGAGTAAAAGCAGTTATTTTGTGGAATGTCTCCCAGTCGGAGTGTCTAATGTCTTCTCATGATCAGGTTCAGATTACACATTTTTTGCAGGGATACATTTTTAGCAGTAGGGTGCCACGCCTTCTCAGGGAATCAGATAGTGATACACAGGGTCGATTTGGCTGTGATGTTAACTTTGATCCTCCGTTCATGTGGTGTCTGCCAGGTTCCTCCACTGTAGAGCTACCATTTTTCCCTCTGTAATTAATAAGTGTCTGTGGAGACTCTGAAACTATGTAAATACTGTTTCCCGTCCTAATTTCAACCAGTAATTTTAGCGTTCCTTGACAATTGTTGCCTGAAACATCTCTAATTATAGTAGACGTCAAAGATTAATTTTCAACTCCATCACCTTTTCTACATCTAGTATTTGAAAGTCACTGTAATGAAAAGCTTCCTTCCCCTTTATTTATTCATTTACTTATTTGCATCATGAGAATGAGTTCACAGATTCCCATTTCACTTGGCATGATGTCTCCAAGTTTCATCCATGCTGTAATACATATCAAAATTTGATTCCTTTCTAAGGATGCATAATATCTCAGTATGTGTACCTCCACATTTGGTTTACCCATTCATTGCTCCATGGACATTTGGGTTATTTTTGCACCTTTTGGCTATTGGGAATAGTGCTGCTATGAACACGCATGCACAAATATCTATTTGAGTCCCTGCTTTCAATTCTTTGGGATATATACCCAGAAGTGGAATTTCTGGGTCATATGGTACTTCTGCTGGATTTTTGAGGAACTGCCACATTGTTTTCCAAGGACCTGTGCCCAAGAATACTCTCCCACCCCTCACTCCTACTCTGCTTTATTTCAGACTCAGAGAAATGGGGTGGATGATAATAATGAGCTTAAGCTTCCGCCTCAAGGGATTGAAAGAGCCACCAAAAACACCATTCTGCCAGAAAGGCCGTTGAATGAGGATCCTAATTGCCCCACCTTTGGGGGAGTGGAACTTTGCCCCGGTTAAACCCGGTGGCGACTTCTACCATGAGCAGTAAAAGCTCCTTCACCCAAACCAGGATGTAAATGGGAGGGGCTCCACCTCTGCAGACCCGCAAAGGAGGATGGGAAGGCACACAGACAGCCATGTCCACAAGTCCAAGTATCTGCTCTGCCCCTCCATCCAATTATGATCCAGTGTCCCCACGTCCCCTGGGGACTGGGGGCTTGTTTGTTCGAGCTGACATATCTATTATTACTCTTTAGGTAGTTAGGAGAATCATTTGCAGCGTTCATTAACAAGTATCACCTTATGGATTACTAAACAGCAGCTCTGCTCTAGCTAATGAGCCCCAGTAGTGTGATACTTTACATATTTTATAGCAAGACAATTAAGCAATGTCTTGCTTTTATAGCGGACCTTAAAATAAATCATTCAAGATACAAAGAGGAGACAGAGGTCATGGTACCTACGGTATGTTTGCGGTTAGAATTGGGGAAGTTAAATTCTCCACCCAATCTTTTGTTACACACACACACACACACACACATACACACAGACACTCAATCTACAGAGAATAGCAGGTTTGCAGAGCTTTCTTGCCCAACTTCTCAGCTTTGTAATTACAGAGTACTTAGGTAATATGTGCATGGTTCACATGCAGACAAGGGAAGAAGAAAAGGAAAAGAGAGAAGAGAAAAAGAATCAGGCTGGATTTTGTCTTCATGAGTAGGAAGAGATGAAAAATGCTACTATGTATTGAATGCCAGTCATTCAGGCCACCCCTCACTTAAGTTACATGAAACCTTGCAAGGTAGGTATCAGCATCCCCATTGCACAGGTACAGAAGTGGAGACTTGGAGAAGTTGTCGCTTGCTCAAGGCCACACAACTTGGAAGTGGCTGCCCCAGGATTTAAAATGAGGTCTGCATGATTCTGAGGACCTGACCCTTCGGGACTCTGCATCAAGGGCAGAAGCAGAGTCCCCATTCCCACCACTTAGCTGCTGGTGTTGTAGTTCACTTGCCTTCCCAGGAGCGTGGGGGTGACCTCCACAGTACACCTTCCTCCCCCATTGTGTTGGCTTAGACAGACACAAGCCTCCTTCCTGTACCCCAGATCCCTCTTTAGCAAGAACCCCCCTAACCTGTCCGGGACTCCCATTTGGTCCTCCCCGCTGAGCCAATCAGAGAGATGTCAGCACCAACGGTGAGTGTCTGAGTTTAGCTGCCAGATAAATAGGGTCACCTCTGCACTGCCAGGCTAGGAAGAAGGCATGAAAAATTCCAGACTCCATCCTACATGCGATAAAGAGGGGACTTGAGCGATGAGGGGTTTTACCATAAACCACCACACCACCATCCCAGGTCTATGGCTCCACACTCCCCTCCAAGCACAGCACACGTCTTCGGGCTGTGAAAGAAGGACGCACGTATGTGAGCAGCTGCTCCACAAACATGGGCTGTTGCCACCCACAAGCCTCCTGGCAGCAGGTGCATGCAGGGATTCAGGACTCCCGAAGCCTTCCCGATCTCTGTGAAGGAACCGGTCCTTCTCTTTTGACTTCAAAGCAGGAGTTTCCAGCCGCTGGTGGCATCTCATGGCTGTTTTCCTGAGTGGGGACATCATCCCCAAGGCTGATCCTAGTCCTATTTACCCTACTGGTTCTCCAGGGGCTGTGGCCATCCTTCCATGACTGCAGGCTGCCTGCCAAGAAAGAGGTGCTCACCATGGACCAGGCCAGAGGGAGAGCCCTCCCAAGCTATGGTTAAAACTCCTGCTCAGGCAACTCCAATGCCCACCAGGTGGACCAGTTAAAAAAATTATATATGAGTAGATATAGGTACATATACAGATACAGATCCTATTATACAGGAATATACTATGTAGCTATAAAGAAGCAAACAAATATGTAAGGTGCCTCTGAACAGGAATAGAAAGAGCTCCAAGATTATCCTAAAGTGAAACAAAATGGCAGTGATTTGTTACTGTTTGTGTAAAAGAGGGGAAATAAGAACCTCTAGTTTCATTTGCCTGTGTCTGTTTTATCCCTGGCACAGGGGGGACACCAAGGAAAGTGGTTACCTCTTCTTGCAGGTTCCTTCTAGCAGGGAGGGCTGGGTGACCAGGGGACAAATTGATACAAATTTTCTTGAATGTACTTTGGCATGCTGAACCATGGGAAGGTATTAACTGTTCAAAAACAAACAAACAAACACTACATTAAAAACTCACACACACCCAGGAAGGGGCAGAGCAGAAGTCACAGTAAGTGTGAGTGATCCCAAGCCACAGCTTGCCATCCTGGGTCTCAGAGCAGAGTGGCCGATGCACGACAAAGACTTCAAACAAGTGTCTCCTGAGGTGAGTCAATCCACACGGTGAGGCTGCTGAAGAGCTGACTGGACCCCAGACTTCCGGCCATGTGTGACGGGGACTCGTTCACTCTCGAGTTGGGGTGGGGAGAGGGCAAGACGGTTGCCAGAAGAGTCTCATTCAGGTCTGTGTCCACTGATTGCTTCTAACCCACATCCCCTCAACAGCCAGGTAGGTCCCCGAGGCCACCTCCGACTTTCTCAGCAATGAACACTTCTTTATGTCCAGATTTGAAAGCATTGCGCTTCCAGGTTCTGCTCCAGGCGCATCTGCTCCCTCAAGGGAGGCTTCCTGTGACCCTGGATGCTCCAGCCTCATCGCCACCACTAGACTGTGGGCTCCCTGAGGGGACAGACCCTGTGCGGGGTTGGGTGTCTCTGTTTTCCCCACATCTCACGTTCACAGGGGGATTCAAGTGGTGCCTTTTGGGTGAATGTTCAAGCCAGCAGAATAAGTGGATATTTTTATTCCTACTTTACTAGAAAAGAATTGAACGTAATTAGAGGCAGCATATTGAAGGGATGATTCAGTGACAAGCGATGACAATTGACAGCAACACAGAAAGCCACCAGAAACAGACCCCAAGCATCAGGAACTCTCGTTCTTGCTGGTGAGAATGCAACGTGGTGCGGATACTTTGGAAGACAGTTTGGCGATGTCTTACAAAACTAAACATCCTCTTACCATACGATCCAGCCATCGTGCTCCTTGGTATTTACCCAGATGAATTGAAAACGTATGTTCATACAAAAATCTGCACACAGATATTTATAGCAGCTTTATTTGAAACTGCTAAAACTTGGAAGCAACCAAAAGGGCCTTCAGTTGGGTAGATGAGGAAGTAAACGGCAGTGTGTTCAGACAATGGAATATTATTCAGCGCTAAAAAGACACGAGGCGTCAGGTCATGAAAAGACATGGAGGAAACTTAAATGCACATTAGTACGTGCAACAAGTCAATCTGAGAACGCTACATACGGTGTGATTCCAACTATATGACATTCCGGAAGCAGCAAACCTTTGGGGAGACGAAAAAGACAGTAGTTGCCAGAGGCTATTAGGGGAAGGAGAGATGATCGGCAGAGCACAGGGGATTTTTAGGGCAGAGAATCCACTGTCTGATACCATAACGATGGAGACCTGCCACTGGACATTCGTGCTAACCCACAGAGGGTACAGCACCACGAGTGAACTCTAACGCACACCGTGGACTCTGCATGGTGATGACGTGTCCGTGGAGGCTCATCAGTTCCTGCTCTCACAGCCTAACTCGGACCTGAAGCTCAGACCTCTGCCCTCAAAGTGATCCATGCTCCTTTGGCTTGCTCTGCTTCACCTCGGATGACCTGTTTTTTGCTGTGACAACATCCACCGTTCATAGGACCCGCCTTGGCTGTACTTTAGACAGAACCACTGCAATGCCATCTGCCTTCCGGTTCTGCATTTGAAAAATAAAACTTGTCTCCTACCTCAAGATCTCAAGCCCAGCCCAAGGTCCAGAACATAGTAAATGTTCAAAAAGTATGTATGCATGTTCGATGCCTCACTGATTTTTCAAGCTGTCTTTTGCCTAGGTGTATTAGTTGCTTTTGATGCATAACCAACCCCCGCAAAATGCAGCAGCTCAAAACAACAAGCACATACTAGTTGTTATGATTCTGTGGGCTGGCTGGCAGTTCTTCTGCTCTGGGTGCCTCGGCTGGGGCCAGGAGGCCAGGGTCCCCTCCTTCCTATGTCTGGGACTGCTGGCATGACCGAGGCTTCTCTCTACATGGTCTCTCATCCTCAAGGAGGCTAGCTTGGCCTTTCCACATGACGGTGGACAGCTTCCCCAAGAGGATGCAAGCCCAATGCATAGGCACTTTTAAGATTCTGCTTGCATCACAATTGCTAATGTCTTCTGGCCAAGTCACACAGCCAAGCCCAGAGCCATTCTGTGAAGGGACCACACAAGCGCATGGACACAGAAGTAATTAGATATATTGCTGTAGCCATCAACCACACTAGGTAACTCAGAACAGGCTTGCCTGAGCCCACATTCCATAAACTCCTCCGGGAGGCAGAGCACTGCCGACCGACCACAGGGAGAACAAGAAGCAGCTAGCTGAGAGCTGTCAGGCCTAGCTGGAATACCGAGGAAGGAACTGGAACTTTCTACCGACATGACCCCTCCCCACACACACCAGCTTTCACCTCTGTATTAGTCAGCCATGGTCACATAGTACCGTAGGACAAATGACCTCAAACTATCAATGTCTTACAACGAACGCTCATTCTTCCTGCTTACAGGTCTCTGACTCAGTGGCGGTAGCTGTCTCCCACACGTCACCTTCCGGGTTTTAAACTGAATGGGCAGTGGCTAGCCAGGGATAGGTCTCTAGGAGCAATAGCAGAAGTAGAAGGAGAGGGGGGGAGAGAGAGAGAGAGAGAGAGAGAGAGAGAGAGAGAGAGACCAAGTGCACTTGCACAACCCAGTTCTCTCTCACATTCCCTCTGCCAGCATCCCGTTGGCCAAAGCCAGGCCCAATGGCTAAGCCCAAAGGCAAAGGGCAGCCGTGCAAGGATGGGGATGTAGAGTAGTCCTAGATGGAAGTGAAGAGTTGTGTTCAATGTTCAACCTACCGCAACATCCCACCCACCTTTCCCTACCTTTCCATTCCCACCTCACCCAACTCAGTCACTTAAAAGCTGGAGGTACCAGTCAGGTGAGCCAGCCTTGTCTGGCCCAGTGACCCAGCACTTTCCCTGAAGCTTCTCGATGCTCAGGGCCACAGCACATGGCACTGGGATAAGGTTGACACGGCTAGAAAGATTACATGGGATAAGTTCCATCTTCCCACAGAGAACAAAGTCCTGAGGGCATGGATCTACTACCTACGTCACAGAAGAAGCGTCCGGTTTTTCCTGTTTAGACGCTCCTCATCATTTCTGGTTTTCAGAGCCATCAGCATCTTACAGTCAGGGCTGAAAATGGGGCTATTGGCTGAGTTCCATATCTGACAGAGACTCGTGTCCGGGGCATATTTTTATCATTAAACCCTTTCTCACAGTTGAAACAGCAGAACACTTTTGAGGTGACTGGGCAAAATTTCCTCAGGAAACATGCTGATTTCAACCACCTGGGCAGAGCAGATGCTCTGATCTTCTTTTTATCTTGATGAACACCTTTATTGATTTATTACCTTCTCTTAACATGTGTAAAGGGAGATCCCATTCATTTGCTCGTGGAGCTTCCCCAGGCCCTAGGAACTGAGGTCAAGGGGATGTGAGAAAACAAGCAGCTTTTCAGAGCACACCTGTTAAGTGGCAGGGACCGAGCCAGGAGCTTTGGGCATACACACCATCACAGGGCATGGCCCTTGTCCACAGAGCGCTCACGCGTGGGGGAATCGCAAGGAAGGGGAAACACTGCTGGACACAGAGGATAAATCCTGAGTTTTGAGCAGAGGCAGTGCAACCAGAGAGCTACGAGGGAGAAGGATGAAATGGCTCACACGATGAGGACGGTGGAACCAGAATTAGAACTCGGTTCTCCTGAGCAGGAGCTCCGGGGAGGTTCGTGCTGCCATAATACCTCCCCTCAACAGTAACTTTGCAAGGATGTCTTGCTTAGCCTTGTCTGAGACTCTATAGATTGGATAAATTGGAATACATTCCACATAGACTTTCAAATCCTAAGTTCTAGACCTGACTTTACCACTTCTCAGTCATTTAATTCCCGGCAAGTCGTTTGTTAGAGCCTGATTTTCCTTATCTGTGCAAAGAGTATAACAATCAGAGAATACACAAATTGTAAGAAATCTTACAGGCCATCTAGTCCATCCAGCCACAAGCTACTCGAATTCCTTCCCGATGGAGGAGATGCATCCTATACTTGATTACCTCTGATGACAGAGAACTCACCACTCTCTGGGGAAGCATTTATCATCTTTGGTCAGTTGAACTGGAAAGTCCTTACTTCTAGTGAGCTGAAATTTATCTCCCTGCTTACTTAACTAGTGGATCTTTGATCTCCTCCTTTGAAACAGGCCGAACCTGTCAGCTTTCTGTTCCATAGGATACATCTTCCTTAATCGGAGGACTTGACCCAGGGGACCCTGATCCTTCTCTTCTGCCTGTCGGACATCCTCAGTTCCTGCCACCACTTCTCACATGACCTGGGTGCAAGTCCCTTTAGCAATGCGATCGCTCTTCTCTGGAGAGGTTTCTACTTCTTTTCATAGCAGCCCAGAGCAGGGAAGTCCTCCCCCTTCTCAGCAACAGCATTTCTAGCCTCACAGACAGAACGTGGAGCAGTACTTCCTCCAGACATTCGGCGTACACGGCACTCCGTTTCAGGCCGCTAGGTCTGTCTCACACATGTTAATCAGCCACACTCCCTTGGCTTTTCATTAGATGGTTGCATCTGGATTAATCCAAACACTGAATCTTACACTTATATGTGTTAGACTTCAACTTCCTCGACTTAACTCTCTGCTCTGAATGTCAAGATCCATTTGTGTCTTTCAGAGTTTAGTTTTCTGTTTGTTTGTTTGTTTGTTTGACTTGCACTGGATTTGTTTTGCTTTACAATTGCGAAGCCTGTGGAGACCTAAAAGAACCACTCCAACCCTCTCATTTATTTATGTATTTATTTCTATTTTCTTTGCATGATTTTTTATTGCAAAAGTTAGAGCAAAACTTGTGATTAAACATTTTATAAGAGGGGAACTGCTAATGACTTTTAAATATATGGAAAGATAGCTTACCCTGATGCATAATAAGAGAAATGAGGATAACCCATCAAATATGTACAGATCAAAAAAGTTGCCAAAAGTGTAGAGAGAGGCATGCTCTCATATGCTTGGTGAAAACGTAAATAGAAAATTCATGAGAGCAATGTGAAGATGTCTTCCAAATCTCAAATGCAAAAAATATACATATATTAAAAATGACATGCTGCTGATTGACACTTTTAGGAATTTATTCTACAGATACATTTAAACATATAAAATTAATTGGGTACAATCATATACTGCATTGTTTACAAAAGGGAGAGATTGGAAACTATTGTACATAAGTGTCTATCAGAGGGGAACAATACACACAAGTTATGGCATAATACACAATGGAATGTTACACAAAGGTTTTAATAAAGAGGGGATTTCTACCTGTGGCCACCATGGGAAAACTAGTCCGCCCTTCATAAACAATCAGAATTGGACTGAAACAGGTATTCTCTGACATTGAAAGGAAGGAAGTATAGGACAGTGACCTCTGAAAGAAAGAAATTAAAAAAGATGAATTCTCCCATAAGTCCAACCTTTTACTGGGGTACCTTTTATACAGGGACACTTTTTATACCGTGGCACAGAGAAAAGGAGCCCACGTGAAATATGGTGAACTCCCTGAGATAAGAAGGAAAAGACTAGAGTTCAGAGAAGTTAAAAAAGCTGAAATTTGGGATGCGCAATATTAGAAAAGAGGGACCCACGTAGAGAAAGTTTCCAGAAATCTCCATGGGGGAGCCTTGAGTCTTCATCTGAGTATAAGCAGTGCATGAATAGAATGAGACTCCACAAAACCAGGCAAAGAACAACTACCAGGGTTGAAAAAAAAACTACTGGAGCTCACACGGGACTGGGGGATGCTCAAGTACCAGTTACACAGATTGGAGAGACTTTCTTCAATACACAACGAACCCAAGACATCCCCAAAAGCCAATGCCTTAGGAATAGGGCTAAATAAGTCCTAAACTAAAGGTTATTCTACACATACCCAACCAAAGTTTAAAAGCAAGTCTTGAAATGATTAAGTAAATTAACTGCCTGTAGAACGAACACAACACTTTCTAAAGACAACAAAATCCACACACTCAACAACATAATAATCATGTATTCAGTCTCCTGTCAAATATTACTAGACAAGCAAAGAAGCAAGAAAATGCCAGCAATAACTAGGAGTAAAATAAACCAATAGAGATAGACCCCAAAATTATCTAGATGATAGAATTAGTAGACAAAAACTTTAAAACAACTACTATAAATAGTTCCAAGGATTTAAAGAAAAACATAATTACAATTAGGAGGGAAATAGAGAATAGAAAAAGAATCAAAAAATTTTAAACTGAAAAATATATGAAATGAAAAGCTCATGCACTCAATAAACGTCACAGTAAATTAGACACAGCAGAAGAAAAGATAAGTAATCTTGAAAACAGGGCCACAGAAACCATCTAATCTGATGCACAGAGGGGAGGAAAGGCTGGAAAAATTAACAGAGCTCAGTGACTGGAAGAACAACATTAAGTTGTCCAACGTACATACAACTGGAATTCCAGGATTGGAAAGGGTGGGGAACATGCAAAGAGAAAATGGCAGGAGTTTTTCTAAATTTGATGAAACATTCAGTTCACAGATCCAAAAATCCCAATGAGTCCTAAGCAGGGTGAACACCAAGAAAACACCACCAAGCCACACCAGAATCAGATTGCTGAAAACAAATAAAGAAGAAAATCTTAAAAGCAGAGACACAAAACTTTCTGAGGAACAAAGCAGGAAGGACTGCTGACCCCTTATAAGAAAAATGCAAGGTGGTAGATAACAGGATAACAGCTTTTAAATGCTGAAAGTAGGATAGATACATGGCAAATAGATGGCTAGATATAAACAGGCGACAGATAAACAAAAATCTATATCCAGCAAAAATCATCTTTCAAATGAAGACAAAATATGTATATTTTCATATTCCCCCAACCCCCTGAAAAAACAAAAAGTCTATAAAAATGTATAGCCAGCAGATCTTCACTACCATGAAACAGTGAAGTTATTCCTTCAGGCTGAAGGGTTGATACCAAATATAGACTCAAATCTATCTACATAAAGGAAAGAAGAGTGCCAGAACTGGTAAATATATGGGTAAATATATAATATTTTTTCTCATTTTCAATGCTTAGAAGATAATAGACTAAAATAAAAGGATGACACCATATTGTGAGTTTATAACACATGTACAAGTAGGATGTGTGACGACAGAGCACGAAAGACAGGGATAATAGACGGGTACAGTTATAAGATTTATACACTATGTGAAGGGGTATAATACTGTTTCAAAGTAGAGTTTGATAAAGGTAAAGGTGCATATTATAAACCAATCACCAGGGGAAAAAAAGAAGAAAAAGAGGTATAGCTAATAAGTCAATAGAGAAGACAACAAATTATTAAAATGTACTCAACTGATCCAGGAAAAATCAGGAATAAAGGATTAAAAAATGAAAGAGAGAAAATAAGAGTAATATGGCAGATTTCAATCCCACATCATCATCACTTTGAATTTAATGGAATGATTCCACCAATTCAAAGGCATATACTGTCAAACTAAGTAAAAATATCAAGACCCAACTATATTCTGCTCAAGAAACACACGTTAGTATAAGGACAGAGATAGACGAAAAGTAAAGGCATGGAAACAGATACAGCACGACAGTGATAACCATAAGAAAGCTTGGCTGGCAATGTTACTTCAGACAAACCGGACTTCAGGGCAAGGAAAACTGCTGCAAATACAGAGGAAAATTTTGTAACACTAAAGGGACCAATTTATGAACAAGATATAACAATCCTACATGTGGGCGCATCTAGTAACAGCTTCAAATCACACAAAGCAAAAGCTAACAGAACTGAAAGGAGAAATGATAATTAACACTCCTCTCTCATTAATTTAATAGAAGAATCAGTAATTATACAGAATATCTGAAGAACGTTATTAGCCCACTAGAGTTAATTGATGCTTATGAAATATTACACCCAACAGCAGCGGAATTCACATTCATTTCAAGTACTCATGGAACACTCACTAACATAGACTGAATGCTAGGTCATAAAACCTGTCTTTAAAAAATGTAAAGAATTGAAAATTATATAGAGTGTATTCTCAGAGTTAAATTAGAAATCAATACAATACCTGAAAACGTTTTCATATATTTGAAATTAAACAACACATTTCTAAATAATCCATGGATAAAAAAGAAGTAACAAGAAGTAGAAAAAATATCTCAAACTGAATAATAATAAAAATACAACATGTCAAAATTAACAGCATGTAGCTAAAATGACACGTAAAGGGAAATTCATGACTTTGGTACCTATATTAGAAAAAAAGTCTCAATAAATTATCTATAAGCTTCCAAATTAAAGAAGTGCTAATTAAACTCAAAGCTAATAGACAAAAAGGAAAAATAAACATAGGAATGAACATGAAATAAAAAAAATTTTAAATAAAGAAGAAAATCAAAAGTTGGTTATTTGAAAAGACCAATAAAATTGATAAATCTAGATGAAATGAGGAAAAATGAGGGGGAGAAAACACAAACTGCCAAGACAGATGAAAGAAGGGACATCAATACAGATCCTGTAGATATTAAAAGGATCATGAGGAAATATGCCCTGGCCGGTGTGAGTGCTGGCCTGTGAATCAAAGGGTCACCGGTTCAATTCCCAGTCAGGGCACATGCCTGGGTTGTGGGCTAGGTCCCCAGTTGGGGTGGGAGGTGGTGTGCAAGAGGCAACCACACATTGATGTTTCTGTCCCTCTCTTTCTCCCTCCCTTCCCCTCTCTAAAAATAAATAAATAAAAATCTTTTAAAAAGAAAATAAAAGAAAGAGAAATGTTTAAAAACAGGATCAGAGGAAATAAATAAGAGAATTTTATACCCAACCTTACACCTAGGAATTTAACAACCTACATAAAATGGAAAAATCCCTGAAAAGACAAAAATTACCAGAACTGATGCAAGAATAAAGAGAAAATTTTATTTCTATATCAATTAAAGAAATTGAATTCACAATAAGAACAGAACTTCCTAAAGAAAATTGCAGACCCAGATGATTTCATTAGCCACATCTAACAACCACTTAAGGAACAATTAATATCAATTTTACATAGACTCTTCCAAAAACTGAGAAGTAAGAAACACTTACTGACTCACTGATAAAGCCAACATTATCTGACAACAAAACCAGACAAGGACATCGCAAGAATAGAAAACAGACTAATATTCCTTATGAACATAGACATAAAATTCTTGATAAATATTAACCAAATCCAGCCAAGTAGGATTTACATTACAATGTATGGTATTAACCATTACAACCAAGTAGGACTGAAAGGCTTGTTTAAAATTTTGGAATTCACCACATTGACAGAATAAAGAAGAAAAATTATATAATTATCTCATAAATACAAAAAAATATTTAACAAAATTTGACACCACTTATAGAAGAAATTCTCAGCAAACCAGGACTAATAAATGGTATCCATGAAAATCTCAATGCTAACATCATACTTAGTGGTGAGATAGTTAAACTTTTTTTCCTTAAGATCAAGAAAAAGGGAAAGTGCTCTCTCATACCACTCTTATTAATTATTGTACTAGAGATTCTAACCAGTGCAATAAAGCAATAAAAAGAAATATAGGCATAAGAAAGGAAGTAAAATGGTATTTATTTGCAGATAACATTGTTGTTTAGGTAGAAAATATTAATAAATCAATGAAACAACTATGAAAAGTAATAAATCTTTTATAAAGTCACAAGATACAAGGTTAATATACAAAAATCAATTATATTAGCAGAAAACTGAAACATTAAATTTAAAAATAACTTAATTTATAGTACCATCCAAAAAATCATAGAATACTTAAGAATAAAAGTTTCAGTATATGTAAAACCTCTACACTGAAACCTATAAAATATTGCTGAAAGAAATTAATAACATCTGAAAGAAATGAAATAAACTGAGGAATGTAGCATGTTCACAGGTTGAAGTGCTCGCTATTGTTAAATATTAATTCATCCCAAATCAATCTGTAGATTTAATGTGATACCAATAAAACTCCCTACAATCATATTTGTAGAAATTGATGTGCTGATGATTAAAATTTATATGGAAATGCTAAGGACTTTGAATAGTCCAAAGAATTTTGAACATGGAGAACAAAATTGAAGGAATTGCATTACTTGATTTCAGGACTTACTATAAAACTACAGAAAACTATAATAATTAAGACACTGTGGTGTTAAGAGTAAAAATAGACATGTGGTACCCAGAAATAGACCTACACATAATGGTCAATGGCCAAGCTCATTCTATGGGCGAAAGAATAGTCTTTTCAACAAATGGTGCTGATATAAGTAGATATCCATATAGAAAAAAATAAAATTAAACTTGACCTAAGGGTCACACTATGCACAAAAAATAAGCTTCAGATGAATCATAGGCCTGGACACAAAAGCTAAAATTATAAAATTTCTAGAAGAAAAGATAGAATTTCATCAAATTTAAAACTTCTGCTCTTCAAAAGACACTATTAAGAAAATGAACAGGCAAGCAATGGAGTCTAAGATTCATGACGCACATGTCTCACAAGGAACATGCCTCTAAAATATATAAAGAACTTTTACAACTCAACTGGAAGACAGATAACCCCAATGGGGGTGGGGGGAAAACACAGGCATAAAAAGATGTGAAAGGACCCTTCACAGAAGATGACCCAATGGGCTGAACTTCCCAGACCCTCGTCAGCCAATGGGAGGCACTGGTGAGACTGGAAGGGTGGGGGAGGCCTGGGAGGGAAGCCGGGGTCTTTCTCCTCCTGCCTCTCCACCGGGGGTGTCCCCTCCAGCCGCAGCTGATGCGCAGCTCCAGCTTCCACCGGACAGGCTCCCTGATTCCACATCACGTGGGGCTCCGGGCACACCGCCTCCTCCCTTTGTTTCTCCGCCTTCAGTGGGAGCCGCTTTCTGCCCTAATCTCTCAGTGACTTCACTGAACTCCGTCTTCTGGGCTCCCCCATATCACCTGTGTGGCAAATTCCCTGTACGACATCCCCTCTGTAATAAATACATGAGTTGCTGTGTGTTTTCCTGGTCAGCTCCCGACTGTACAGATGGTTGATCACCTGGTACGTGGGACCCTTGGGACTTGCACAACATTAATTGTCATCGCCTGTGCGCTTGCTCAGAATCACTGTAAGTGCCAGTTCTCTGTCAATGGCTTCGCTGAGGAAGCTTTGCACCCCCCTTCCATCCTTTTGGTGAAATACCTGCTGCTAATTACTTATTACCCAAGGGGATGGCTTCCCTCTGTTTTCAAGGTTTTATGGCCAGATGTCTGGTTCTGTGTATTTGTTTCTGGGCTTGGTCTCTGGTATAGGAATGAGTGAAGAAATTTCTCCCTTTCTTTTAGTTGCGAAGAATAACTTCCTGACTGAGATTCCAGTTCATAGTGGATTTTTTTTCTTGCCTTTGGGCAGAACTCTGGATACCAGGTCTCTTCCTCCGTATCCCATACACACCACTTCCCCCACCCCCACCCACACTGCCTAACACGGACCATGCACAGCTCAGGGCTGTAGCTGCTGGTTTAACAATCTCACATACAACATGGTCCCAGCTGAATTTGAATAGTGCTGGGCATTGTGGAAGACACATGGGTGTGACAGGCAAAGGTGCTCCCCATCAGAATCAACTACATGATTTTTAGGGCCTGGTGCAAAGTGAAAATGCAGGGTGTTTCTTTCAAAGAATGTCAGGATGACAACTGCAGAGCATTAAGCCAAGTGCACAGGTCACACGTCCGTGTGGCTGGTCCTTTCCTCCCACTCTGGCACAGCACCATGGGATTACAGCCCGCTTTGGGGGGACCACACTAAGGTACCTCAACCAGTGCCACACGTGGGCTCTGCATGGTTCCAGAAGGTGACTGTTTTGGGGACAATGGGCTCTCTTGGCCACATGGGCAGTATGCAGGGAGGGCCAGAAGGGAAGAAGGAGGAAGATTTGCTTACCCTGAACCTCAGCCAGAGCAAATGGACCTATTTTACCAAATAATCAAGCTGTGAGCTCCATCACTATGCCATGCCCACCCACCCACCCCCAGCATTATTTTGGTCCCCAAGAGCCCCACAGCTCTGTCACCTTCTTCATGTGCTGTGCTTCAGCCATGTGACTTTGTGTTGCTCAGAAGAAGCAACCTGACCAAACTAAGAGGGGGGAATCCTTTTGCCTGGGCCAATGGCCAGACACTGCTGCACATGTTTTCAGACATTAACGCAGTTAATCCTCATAACAACCCCTAAGGGGTAGATATCATGACCAACCCCACAGTAGAGATGATGAAACCGAGGCTTCGAGAGAGTCTGGCTCCAAGGTCTGTCTGCACCCGTGGCTCTCATCCTGATGTCCCCGCGCCAGCAGCAATCATGTCACCCGAGTGTGTTGGAGATGCAGACCCTCAGGTAAGAACACCAGCGCTGTGTTGTTCAGCAGCCCACCAGCTGGTTCACATACCTGCCGTAGCCAGAGAAACGCTGAGCCACACCCAACCAATTGATCCAATTATAAGAATTACCTGTGGTCTTGTTAAAACTATAGCCTCTTAACACCTCCTTCCTCCCAACCTACTGAATCAGACTGGGAGGGGACCTGGAAATGTGTATTTTTAAGATTTTTATTTATTGATTTGAGAGAGACAACAATTTTTTGTTTCCACTTATTGATGCATCCATTGGTTGCTTCTTGCAAGTGCCCTGACCAGAGATCGAATCCGCAGCCTTGGTGTAGGAAATCTGTGTTTTAGCAAATCCCCCAGCAGGCAAGCTTTAGAAGCATTCATCCAGGTGACTCGCACTTGGACACTGCCCTGGAAGAGAACCAAGATGAGACTTCTCAAAGAGAGGGTGTGCAGATGGGTGGGTGCGTCCGGCCGGGGGCAGGTTTATCTTTCCTGGAAGTCTAGACAAACACTACAGCTGTTCCATCCCCGAGCTGACAGAGCAGCCAATCACAAACTAAGTCACAGGTTTGTCTCCTGGTCTGACCCCAGGTGGGTACCATTCTCAACCTCCTAATCGGGAGAACAGATTCCACCTGGGGCAGGAATGTTAATACCGCCTCAATCGGATGCTTGCAGATGAGCCTCAGAAGTCCCCTGCTCCAGGCAAAAATCTTCCTTTATTGCTGTCTCTTTGAGAAGCAGAGATGGTCCTTGCGAGGGATTTCCTGTAATAAATACCTTTGTCATCTTGACTAAAGAAGCTGTTGACCTGAAACACCTTGGACTGAAATATTACCTCTGTCTACCTCTCCGTAGTCACCTGGGCTGTGAAGGTGTTGGGGTTGGGGGAGGCTAGGGAGAGAATGACCAGCCCAGGGAGGGACTGAATCACCTATAAAGAGGGCCATTTCCCCTCTTCCCCCCGCCCCAAATCTCTTGCTTTTCACTAAAAACCAAAAGGGGAATGGTTTTTTAAGTTTTGGCTATAAGTTGGCAAAACTGTTAAGGTTAATATTTTTAAATTAAAAGGATAAACCCAGGCACGTGGCTTCTAACCCAGCTCTCCTACGTGACGCGCACCGGAATATTCATGATGCCCGCTCTACCGGAGACAGGCAGGAGTGTACTCAACCGGGCAGTCGAGTCCATGGGGCTTTCGTTCTGCTCTGCAGCCGCTATGAGTCAGCTTGCAAACCACCCAGAGCCTTGGTTTGTTAGCGGGTAAGTGGTGGTAACCACATCCCCACAGCCAGCCTCCTGGGGTTGTCGGGAGGGGCACGTGAGAAGACGGCTGTGGAAAGTGCTTGACAAACTGTAAGGTGCTCTCCGTGAGTGGGGGTTGTTCAGGCATCAGAACAGGAATAGAGCCCGTGCAGACCCCAGACTGGGGAGGGTCAGACACAGTGGAGGGTGGGTGAGCAGAGTGACGTCCCAGGGCAGGGGGTGGGGGATCGCCACTCTGCGGGAACAGTTGACTCTCACGATGAAATCCATGGCCGCAATTTGTTAGCATGACACCCCCGGGCTTCGGCCAAATGGACCCAGGGAATCATTTCTCCTCCTGGATGCCCTAAAAGTCAAGCTCTGACCCCCAGAATCCAGGCCTGGCAACAGAAATGTGAGCGACACAAGCGGTAACTTACTTGCAGTGGTTTGACTTGCAGCTCACGTTGGCCTGCAGGAGCCAAACGCGCATCTCTCCGGGCCGCGCCTTCAGCGACGTCCTGTCCGTGGCATGAACGGGCCATGCTGGAGAGATTTACACCATAGAAACTGACACACGCTACAAGTAAGGAGCCTTTAAAAAAAAAAAAAGTCCGAAGGTCCCGTCTCTTTTCACAGTCTTGATCGTCAAGCCTTTGTTCAGCACCTGTCGTAGGCCAGGTTCAGAAGCAGACCTTGAAGTGAGAATTTACTTACCAGTGATTTACTAAAGAAGTGCTCCCAGGAGAGACCAGAGGGAGGGCGTGGTTAAAGCAGGACAGGGTGCCATCCCAGGTGAAGTCCCAGAGCCAGCTCTTGAGTGTGAATCATACCTCGGAGTTTGTCCTGCCTCCAGGAAAGGGAGCTGGGCTTTCATACTTCCACTGCGGTCAGTCATCGGCCATGGACCCTCCAGCTAACGCTCAGGCACCTCCAGCCCTCTGTGCGGGCAGAGGGCACCAATAGCCCGAAGGTAGCCTCCCAAAGAAGGCTGAAGGCAAGAGCCACTGAAAGTCAAGCACACGGAAACTGGCGAGTCGTCATACAGAGAGGAAAGGGGGACCTGGGGCTCCGGCTGGAGCTCACTATGGCACCGCCACTGATATCTAACTCGAGAATGGAAAACAAGACATTAGGGGGGATACTCTGGTGTCAGGAAGAGAACACCAGGCTCGGGCTGGAATCCCAGCCCTGCTTGTTCTTTGCTGTGTGATCTTGAACAAGTCTCAGCACCTCTCTGAGTTTCAGGTTCACCATCTATAAAATCCAAATAGTAAGGCAAACCAACCATCACTGCCTCTTCGTGTGGTTGTATGGTTGCAGTAGACTTACGTGGGCAAGGTGTTTTGTGAACCATAGGCCGATCCTGTCCTGGAAGATGCAGCCTGGTATCACTAACATAATCTAGTCATTTTCCAAACTCAGCTTGGGACTTCCTCCTTTCTCCTGCTGGCCAGTTTACTTTCTCTCCTTAAAGGTTTGTCTAGTTGCACTACAAGCTGTGAAATCTCCTAATTCAAAAGAACCTGATAAAATGCTCTGGGGGTGAAAGGTGGCTTGCTGGTTCCAAATAAATGCACATGGAGTAGGTTGGCGGGAAACACAAAACTCAGACCACTCCCCCCCCACCCCCCACCCCCGGCCCCAGCCCAACAAGGGCAGACATGCATTCCCTCGGTCTGGAAGAACGGCTCAGACCGCTGAGCACTCTGCAGCCAGTTCATTAAATCCTAACCACCAGAACACCCGGCCAGGTGGTGAGGGCTGTTTGTCCAGGGCTACGTGAGAGGTGCTGTGGAGGAAACCATGCACCTCTCACCCGGAAGCCGGCCTACACAGGACCCCTGGCCTGGGGCCTCGGCCCCCTGCCCGCATCTTGCATCCCTTGGCTGGGGACCCTCCCCTTTTTTCAAGAGCTGGGCTTAACATCTGACCCAGACCCATGGGGGTAGAAACCCAATGAACTCTCAACCTGAAGGGGAAAGCGGAAGGCACAACTGATCCCCCAGGGCAGGTGAAAGAATGGCTGAGAAACTGCTGACTTGTTACATTCATCCGCACTATTGTCAGCCTGCCGAATGAGAAGTACCACAGCGGCACCCTCAGCAGCGGGAGGACTGGCCTAGGAGCCTGGGGGCTTGGCCTGAGGCCCTGGCTTTGCTGATGGCCACTTGGGCAAGTCATGTCCCAGGGCCTCAGCTTCCTCACCTATACAGTGGGAGTAGTAGCATGCCCCCTGCCTGTTTAAAGGGTTGTAGGAGCCTCATGGGAAGAGCTGCATGTCTGTGCAGGTGGAGGTGGGATGAGGCTGAGCAGCAGCTCCCCTCTTTTATAGATGAGAAAACAGGCCAGCTGGCTCCAAAACTGATGCTCTTTCTGCCTTCGAGGTGAGCTCAGAGGGGGCCGAGACCCGGGCAAGCATTCCATCCCTCATTCACTCAGCAGGGGGCTCTGGGGCTCATGTATGCTGGGCAATGACAACATGACGTGCTGCTGTCCACAGGGAGCAGGTCCCCTTCTGTGGAAGCTCTGCCTCCCGTGGCCTGGTCCCCAGAGGCCCCTGCATTCAGTTCCAGGTCACAGGACAAAGCTGGAGCAGAGCGGCTGGGCAACTTACCGAGGCCCCGCCACACGGCCAATCAGGAGGCTTGGGCTTCATGACGAGAAGAATAGCAATCACTATGCTGGGTCCTCAGTCTGTGCCCGTCTGTACCGGGCACAGTGCTAGGCACCTTAGGTCTCTTGTCTCAGCTCCCTCGGTGGTCTCACGAGACAAGGGCATCTGCTGTCCAGGGTCACCCAGTCATGTAGGAGCAGCGCAAGGCTCAGAGCCTCGTCTTTCTGCCTTCAGAGCCCACACAGTTTCCTGTGACCACTCAGTTCCCAACTCGCTGGGTGACTTTGAGCAAACCCCTCCACCCCTGGGCCTCCATTTCTCCACATGTCAGAGAAGAACTGGCTGAGATCTCTTCCAAGTCTGACAATCCAGGGTCTTGACCTGGGAGATGGAAGGGGGCAGGTGGCCCATGGCTGACACTGGAAGGACCGTGGAAGGACCTCCTCCCTGGAGAAGGGGACACAGAGCCCAGCTGGGCCTCCAAGGAGTAGAAGGGGGAGCCCCAGAGTGGGGGTCAGCTCTGCCAGACTGCTTCTCCCTGGAAGCCAAATCTCTCACTGATGCTGAAGTAAAAGCCCCTTTGGGACCTCCCTGTGCCAGGTGCTCGCTAGAAGGTCAAGTTCCATCCATGAGGAAGCCCGGGCCCAAAGTGATGAAACATGCACTTGGGGAGGATGTAGGGTTCCCTTGCCCTTTTCTGAGTTTTGTTCAGGAATGTTTGTCACTGCCGCCCATGAGAATCAAGACCAGATGGAATCCCTGCAACACGGAGAGGGTCTCCTCCATCCCTGTGCAGTAAGACTAAGCCCACAGGGGGCACCTAGAATCACAGTGGACAAGAAGGGGCCAGCTCTCCGCTTCTCAGGGGAGCCGCCTCCCAGCCAGGGCCACAAGGTGGCAAACCCCAGCATCTTACCTGTCTCCTCTCTGCCGGGCCGAGGAGGTCTAGAGCAGGTGAAGAACTGAGATTTCCCCAGCTCTTCCATACTCTGGCCATGAACGCTCACTTCTTCTTCCATCCTGGAGCCTCTGTTCAGCCCCCAAACTCATGGCCAGGGTCACTCACCAAGACCACACTCCTGTGAGCCCTGCCCTCAAGCATCCTTGCTGAACAGGACACCCTGGGCCAGGAGCAAGCCAGAACCAAAGCCTAAACCTCACCTCCTCCAGGAAGCCTTCCCTGACCACCACACCTTTCTCTTTTAAAGTCATCTCATGCTCGAAAACCAAGCCACATGACTTTCCTGTGCCACCAGCTCGCCTTGCTCACTAATCTTGTTGCATATGGCTTGTTTAAATCCTTGGCTAGGCTGTCAGGAACTCCTAGGGAACAAGAAGTTTGCTCTGAAGGCCCCCTTGGTCCCTAGCACAGTGCCTGGTTTATTGAAGATGCCCTATGAATGTACACGAAAGAAATGCAGTTATAGCATCACTCTGATAAGCATTAGTAAAGCGACAACAATGATCTCCCATCCCCTACTATATGCTATGCTCTGGGCAAAGCATTTTACCTGCGTTAACTCAATCCCACAGCAACCAGGTGCTGGGGTTCCCACTTTACATGAAGAGCAGGGAGCCATGTCTTGCCCAAGGAAAGAGACAAAGCCGCACGGGCACACAAGCCTGCAGGCCCCAGAGCCACATCCGTCACCACTCCCTGTGTCGAGATTAGAGACGGGTCATACCTCTGAGGTGCCTGTGATAAGGACCGCCCCTCTCTGTTCTGATCTGGGAGGGGGAAGCAGAGAGTAGAGAAGTAGGTTGGCTAATACTTTCTCCCCAAGCCTCGGCTTTGCTGCACAGCTTGGTTGGTCCTGTGCATGCAGTGGTGCCCACTAACTGCACCTTCCACCCATCTGGGCAGGCCAAAGGCCCACAAGCCAGCAGAGCCCCGTCCAGCTTGGGGCTCAGCGAGGGACTGGTGGCCTCTTTTTAGTTCCACAGCAAACATCCTAGAGGCCCGGGTGGAATCTTCCTTGGCCTTGGTTTGCTTGTCCGCAGGGTGGGGAGGGTCCCTGCCCACTCAGAGGGCCGATGAACGAAGAATTAAGAAGAGGGCTGTTCCTGGCTTGGGCACCCGTAGGGGTTGGGATGCGGACTGCACTGGGTCCTTCCCACTCCCCCTTCTTCCACAAAAGTGATATTTTCCTAAGTCAGTGCTACCCTGGAATAGCAACAGCACCCTGGCAGCCGCCACTGAAACAGCAGGCCGATGGGGTGGTGAGCGGGGCACCGGGCACTGGTCAGTGAGGGAGGAAGGGAGATCAGCTCTCTGGAAGACAGTTCAGCCAGGTCCCCACCCCAGAAAATCCCCCAGCCCTGGACCTGTTCCTTCATTTCCTCCCTTTCCCCCCAAAGCCCGGACCTGAGAGCGTTCCAGATGCACTGCTTGTTTCCAGGCCAGGAAGTTTTCCAGTTTTCAGTCCAGTTGCTCTGAGACTCGGGGGCCTCCAGCACAGGGCTGCCTGCACCCTGCACACACAAGACCTATCCTGTGTTTGCTGAGTATGTCTGGCATCCTGGATGGTCTGGCAGGCTGTCCTAAATGCCCGATATTCAGCTTTTGTCAATAAGTTACAAAATTTCAGCCCCGAGAGCTCTTTTTCTAATTTACCTGGGTACCCTGTATTTATATTTGCTGTACCTGGCAACACTACACCCCAGCATCCGGGTGTTCTGAAACCACCCACCACACCGCACCTGGGTGGGGGCGGGGTGTGGCTCCTGCACGGACCATGGGAGCAGCTCTGTGCATGTGTGATGTGTGTGGATGAGCGTGTGCATGTGCCGTGTTCCCTGGGCGTGCGCTCTGTGCGTACGTGCACAGGGCGAGCCTGGCCAGGGCACGGCAACGAGTCCCCTTCGCCCGACTCCCAGCAAAGCCTGCCGGGTGGGGGAAGACTCCTCAGCGGACCGGGATAGTTAAGACAGGAGAAGAGATTTTCCAATCACCTTTCCCACTGAAATCATTCCCGTAGCTTAGGATCCCTCCTGCCAGGCCTCCCTCTGAGGGCCGGACAGAGGCCCCTGCTGGGGCCACTCTGTACATGACGTTCAAGGGACATCACAGACCTATCGGGCTGAGAAGGTCCTTTGGTCCAACTCCTTCACTGCCCAGATGAGAAATCTGACGCCCAGAGAGGGAAAGGGACTCACCAGGTCAACACAGTCATCAGAGAAGGAGCCGGAACTGGGATCAGGGTCTCCTGGCTCTAGTCCCACTGCATAAACGGACTCTTTCTAACAGCAGGACACAGTCGAGAGAGAGCTGAACTCTGGAGAATTCAATGCAGCCATTTGCTCCCCAAACTGACAGCATAATTGGTATAGTGGCCAGCATTTACTGAGCTCTCACTGCATGCTAGGCTCGTGTAATGCCCATGGCAACTCGGTGTTGTCGGCCTGATTATTGCCTTCGTTTAAGAATGAAGAAGCAGAGGCCGAGACACTTGCCCAAGTCCCACAGCTGCTAAGCGCGCGGCCACTTCAGGCAGGCATGCTCTGGGACCGTGGTAGGAAACTGGATTCCTCGCGCTAAATAAACGGGCTCCTTCGGGGGTCTGCATGGCCGGCGTGAGGGTCCATTAAGACGGACCACAATTTCATCACCAGGGTCCGAACCCTTTCTCTCCAAGCCAAGGGCACCCACCTCGCCTAGCCACGTCTCCTCTGGCCCAAGCCATCCAGCCATCACTGCAGCTACGGTTTCTAAAGCCGCCTCGCTGAGAGATTTTCCAAGACTGACGCCCCAGACAAGGAGCGAAGTGACCTGTTCCTACCCTGTAAACCCTACCTTCCAGCTCGCCCCTTGAGACAAGACCCCTTCTCTCCTCTTTTCCTGCTTGCACGCCCCTCCCAAACACGTCCTCCCACCATCCTCAGCTCAGTCCAGCCACTTAATTCTGCAGCCCTTGGTCCCCGGGGCCCCGACACCACACAGGTGTACTGTGTACTCACTTGCTTTCAGGAGAGTAAGTAGTTTTTTGGTGGGCAGCCAGTAAAGGGGACTGGATACGGCAGAGAGGGGTACACAGCCCCTCCCCAGGGGACTGCCCCGGGCATGTTATCGAGTGCTCCTGAAACCCAACGCCAGGCCCGCTGGGGCCGCCAGGTGGGCCCCAGACAAGGCGGCTTTACCTCTCCTGGAGGAGGCCTCTCTCCCCACCCCCACCCCAAGGAAGGAAGGGGGCGTGGCTAAGGGGCTCTGCTTTCTGCAGTCTGGGCTGCCATGGCTGCTCCGCCAGGTGGGATCTCACTGCAGGACCCTCCGGTTGGGTCTGCTTGCTCTCCCCCCTCCCTCCTCTGAGAGCCTAGATCTGTGGCCTGGCCTGGCCCCCTGCCCTCCATTACGCTCCCCATCACTCCCCACCTCCCACCCGACATTCCTGGGTCAGTCAGGGTGACTCTCCTGTTACCCCGCATCCTGCTCCCCAAAACCTCCCCTGACTGCTATGCCCCCCGTCCCTCCCCATGAGCTCTCCTCCTCCTGAGGCTGAGCCCGTCACTCCTTGGGACAGGCTGCAGATGGGCTTGTCCGAGGCCAGACAGCACCTCAGCTCCAATCCCAGCTTCATCATGCACTGGCTGTGCGGCCGTGGGCAAAACTCAGCCTCTCTGAGCCCCGTGTTTTCATCAATAACATGGGAGTCCGAGAGGCCCCACCACTGAGGCTACAGTGGAGCGTATGAAATGAAATGCAGTCATGCGTGTGAAGTTCAGGGCCCTGAGCAAAGCGCATCAGTGATGTCTCGCAGGGCCTTGTAACACACCGCACTCCAGAGTGGCCCTCTCCCGGCCGTCTTGGCCCTTGTCATTGATGGCTGCCCTGGTACTAATTTTTTGCTGTTTTGTTTTTACATTACAATTTGTTTATACTTCCCATGTATCGTTAATTAAGTTTAATTATATTCCCTGTGGTCCACCTCGAATATTTTTTGTCATGAGACAGGAAAGACAGACCCACGGAGACATGCAAAGATGGGCGGACGTGACAGGAAAGGAGAAACACAAAGAGGCCAGGGCTGAGAGAGGGCACGGGGAGGCGAGAGCAGGAGAGGTGAGGGAGGAAGGGTCGAGCAGCTCTGGCCAGAACTGGGCAGCAAGGAGTGACCGGGATGGGTCCCTCCCACGTGCATTCTTAGAGCCCACTGGATTTACCTGCTTAGAGAAATGTATCCGTTTGGGCAACAGGATAAAGAAATGATGGCAGGCTCTGTATGGAAAGAGTGCTAGCTGGGAAAGCTGGGTAGGCTTCCTGGAGGTGGAGGGCCTGAAGATAGCCCTAAAAGGAGAAGAAAGGTGTGATGGACAGTAAGAGGACAGAGGGAGGCATTTTAGGACCACGTGAGCAAAGACTGAGACCAGGAACTTAAAAGGAAACCCCAGCAGAAAAACTCCCCAACTTCATTCCACTTTCCCAACATACACATACACACATCCATACACCCATGGATACCCATACACATTCCCACACACTCACACACCCCCACACACACCCATATACATATGCACACAGTCATGCACACCTATGCACACACTCACACACACCTATGGCTCTCCGAGGGAGCTCCCCGTCCTCTGGGCACCCACAATGTCACCCACAGACACCTGACAAAGTCCTGGGCCCTTCCCTGGCTGCGGCCCTGGGGGCACTCAGCCCAGGCCTTGCACCCACCGCTGCCTGACCATGAGCGCTTCTCAGAGGCCTCTGGGAGAGCTCAAAACACAAACAAGGGTGAAAGAAAGTGGGGGGAGGTGCAAGGGGGCGACTGTGGGGAGGGACTGCCCAGTGAGTCCCCAGGACATCCTGACTGGAGGGTCCAGAAGACTCCAGACGCAGGCCACAGCTGTCGCATCCCTCCCCACAGCTGTTCCTCCCCCACGCGGCCCGCCTGGGGCACCCAGAAGCGTTGCAGATCAGACTCCCAGGGGCCAGCCCAGAATGCCCTCGGGCCGTGCTCATCAGAGGCCTAAGGCCCCCGAAAGCCCCCAGGCCAGCCTGGCCCCACCACAGCCAGAGCGATCCAGTTCCCCACCGCCTCTCCAGCACAGGTAACAACAACGCTCTTGAGGAAACTCGAGAGGTTGGCGCCTTGAAATAGAGAAGGAGGTCAAGAGAAACATTTCCCGACTTTCAAAAGGAACAGTTTGGGATAATTAATCAACACATCACCAACACCAAGGGATTGTTGCGTATCAGAAGACATATAATTAAGGAAACAATAGAAGGCTTGTTGTGTATTTTGTTCCTCAAGAATGCTAATTATGTTTAGCAGCCTGACACATCCAAAGGTTCTTCCCCAATATTTAGAAATCAAACAGAAGTTGGCTGCAAGGGATCTCTTCACCCAGACGTACGTAGAACAGGGAGGGTCATGGAGCCAGACAGGCCTCCGACGGGACGGGTCTCGTGGACGGGAGCTGCTGTTTGCTGTACCGGCGACGAAGGGCACTTGCAATTACTAAACTGCACTCAGTGTTGCTTAATTACACCTTCGGATCAGCACCTCATTTGCTTAGGGTGCAACTGAGCTGCTGTGGGTGTAATTACTTGCCACGGACACTACTTAACAATGCAGCCACAACCTGGGGACGCTGCGAGCTGTGCTCAGCTCTGCTCAGAGAGGCCGTGGCCCCATGGCTGGGGTTCCCAAGGCCCGGACCCTGGCAGAACAGAATAAAGGAAGGTAGCCCCGGCCCAGCTGCTCCCTGGAAGCGACCTGGGTTCCAGGGAGCTCAGAAATGTCCATCTGGAGGTGTACAGAGAGCAGCTGGGCAGACTCTCCTGGACTGACTTCCCCCACCCCCCTCCGTGGGTCCTTCCTCAGCCGCCCCCACAAGGAGGCGACTCTGGAGTGGCACACCGACCCTGCCCAGGCTCTGCCTCAGCTATCCTGGTGCTCCCTGCCGGGGCCTGGCTCCCACGGGAGTTCCAGGCTGAGACACAGCCTGGGAAGTGGTGGCTAGAGGTGCTGGTATCCAAGGGAGACAGGCACATGATCACGGGCCCCACGGCCCCAGGTAAGGGAGCAAACCCCCCTCCTGAGACTATCTCGAGCAAAGCTAATACGTGTGGTATGGCCAGTCCGGCAGCATCAAGATCCCTGGTTCACACAAAGGAAAGGGAGGGACCCACATCAGCCTCAAACACATAGATAGAAGGAGGACAGATAGAAGGAGGACACGTGTTTGCAGATGGGCCCACCATTGCCTCGAGGAAAGTAGCATTATCACGGAATCATGGTATTGTGGTTAAGCTTTTAAAGGAATCCTGTTAGAGATACATCCCAAATCTGTCACTAGTGAAAAGATGCAATGTCTGCAATTTGCTTCAAATTAGTGACAGGATGGGGTATGCCTGGAAAAGACAGACAGGACAAGAATTAGTCAATAGCTTGTATCAGTTTGCCATGGCTGCTGTAACAATGTAGCACACTCTGGGTGGTTTAAACAGCAGAAATTTATTTTCTCAGTTCTGGAGACTAGAAGTCCAAGCTCAAGGTGTCAACAGGGATGGTTCTTGCTGAGGGTCCTCAAGGAAGGGTCTGTTCCAGGCCTCTCTCCTTGGCTGTAGAGGGCACCCCCGCCCGCCACACACTTCCCATCACCACACCATCTTCCCTCTGTCTGTCTGGTCCAAACTTCCTCTTTTTTATAACAACACCCATCATAACAGATCATGGCTCATGCAAATGATCTTATTTTAACTTGATAACCCTACCTCCAAATAGGGTCACACTCGGAGGTAATGGGGGTCAGGGCTTCAACATAT
>CM052542.1:148165858-148251735 GCA_028533065.1 Trachops cirrhosus | reverse complement strand
GGAGGGGAGGGGAGGGAAAGACCTGAAACTCAGACCTGTTTCAGAAGAAACCAGAAGGCAACTTTGTGAGGTAGTGAGCTTCCCAGCTCTGGAAATATCCAAGCCCAGGCTGCCTGACCACCAGTGGGGCCTTCTGCAAGACTCTTTCTTGGTGGGGGCGGGGAGTTGGCCTGGCAAACTTCTATGGCTTTGCCCAATACTTGGTTGCATTGTCGGAAATGCCCACACTGTCTTGGACTGCATTACCAGAGTACAGAGGCCAGAACACAGATGGGGTGTTCTACTTAGAACTGAAGGAACCACCTGGATCCAGGTGCTCCATTCTGGGAGCCTTACTGCAAAGGAGACATTAAGCATTTAAGAACTCCAGGGCTACATCTGGAGGGGAGCAGCCAGGTACTGAAGGAGCTGGAAACCATGCACAGCATTTATAGAAAGTTCTTTTCGCCTCCTCCTAGAAAGGTTATAAGCTACTTTGCACAAATTATACACATCTTTTATGCACTCATATTATGCGAATGATAGTTCACACACTCTCTTTGCTTTTATCATGAACATTTACATATGTTAAAGATCCCATTTTAGAACGTAAATTATGCTTCACTCTTTTTAACTGCTGCATAACATCCTACTCTAGGGTATTTATTTTACTAATCCCTTAGCAATGGACATTTAGATTGCTTCAAATATTTCCCTACAGCATACAACAGTGATTACTAGCTTCGTGCATATGTCACGTAAGCTAGTTTCACATAATATTTTCACAGTTATATTTTCACATAAATGAAAATATCTGTGCAACAAATTCCTACAAGTAAAAGGGAGGAAGGGAGGAAGGAAGGAAGGAAGGAAGGAAGGAAGGAAGGAAGGAAGGAAGGAAGGAAGGAAAAGGAAAGGAAGGAAAGGGAGGGAGGGGGAGAGGGAGGAGAGGGAGGAGAGGGAGGAGAGGGAGGGAGGGAACTGATGTCCAGAGAAGGGGTGGGCTCGGGGAAATGGCCTCCTGGAGACGAAAGTGGAGATGAGACCTGAGTGAAAACGACAATCAGGCAGCAGAAAGGGCACAGGTTGGGATGGGGCTATGTTGGTTCCTATCTCTTTACTGTGACCCTCCTCCCACCCCAGCTTCATCCACGTGACTGGCAGGAGAGAGCACATCAGCTGCCTGGGAAGGAGAGAAAGCAGGCCTCTCCCTCTCCAGGTGCCCTCCATTGCCCCATGAGTCTGCACTAGAAGCAGAGGCTGGAGAGGGCAGTGGGCAGGAGGGCAGTAATGTGGACCTGACCTAAGGCGGGGGGAGGGCCCAAAGCGATACAGTGTTTGTAAAGTGCTGGCACACAGTAGGTGTCTGGAGTGGAAGCAACAGCTACTCACCCCCTGCCCACAGGTTGGCCCATAATCTAGCACAGGCACAGAGGAGGGGAGGGAGCTTCAGAGATGAGCATCAGGGTGGATGCAGATTCCCAGAGGCTCCTGGCCCTACCTGTGCCCTCCCCCAGGGCCACGACTCAGGGGACCCCCTGGACTCTTCTTCCAAGTCGGCACTTGCCCATACAAAACCCACCCAGAGAGCTGACAGGCAATGCATAACTGTGTGTGGACCTATGTCGTTGGTCCACACACAGTACATGCATGCACCCTGATCTAACCACATGTCTTGCTCTACCCTCCTGAGGACTGTAGCACATTCTAAGTCCAACCTCCTTTCCAGCTGGGAAAACTCAAGCTTTATGGGGCAGTCGGCTGTGCGGGAGGCAGGGCGTGCGGGCAAAGAAGAGGAGCTTTTAAAGTGCCCTGGCGTTCCATACGCTTTGGCAGTGCCTGCACGCATGCCAGGGCCTCTGGAGCTGAGTAAGTCCCCTCTGGGCTGCCCCTAGATGACAAGTAGGGAAAGTGACATCTGAATCAATATGGCATCATTTACTTAATGAAGCAGCGGCCTTCCACTTGAAGTGATCTACAGTATTAGACACCACTTCTGTTTTTCATGGAAGACATAATTGCCATCATTTAGAGTGAGGGACAAGGACAGCAGGGAGGGAGAAGGCAGGGCGAGCCTTTCAGGAGGCAGACCGCTTGGGCAAAGGGGGTGCTGTGAGGCTGGGTGAGCCGGGACAGACAAGCCAGCTGCGGCCCCACACCCCTTTCACAGCCCCCACCGACACACTCAGCCATGCCCCCTCACCGTGCTCACCCACACACACTCACACATGCAGTGGCAGGCTGTCCCCCACAAACATAAACCAATGTTCACAGTCACTCACTCTCAAGCATTTGTACACACACACACACACACACACACACACACACACATGCAGTCTTGGCTGGTGAGCCTTGCTCACCCGTGGTTACCACCCTTTTGCATGATGTTCTGGTACTTTGTGGTACTAGCAGACAGTGGTGGTATTGCATCCAGAGCCTCCATGCTGGGAAAGGGGCAGGGGCGGTCCCCGGCTAGGTGCCCACCAGGCAAGTAGGGACTGCTCAGAACAAAACTGAATCTTAATAATAAAGGCGCCTTCAATAACATCACATCCAACACACAGAACCCCCGCCAGAGTTCTGTCGTCGGGCAGAATACAGACCGTGCACTGCCTAAGGGGAGTGGGGGTGTGGGGCTCACTCAAATCCAGCTCACATTTCACTCCCTAAGTCACAGGGCAACCAGCCACCAGGAAGAAAAGATGCCTTTTCCTAAGCTTTGCAGACAGTATGGGCTACAGCAGGCCCATCCCCCTACGGCCCGTGTGCACACCTACACTCCCATGTACGTGGTCCGTGTGCCTGAGGTTACATTCTGTGCAAGCACATTCAGGTGCCCCCACTCACGCCTCTGTGGCCACCAGCATGCAAAGCACATGGCAAAAATCAGGCACAAAACTCTCATCCTCATCATACTCACTCTCAAGAACCCAGGCACAGATTCTCTTGGCTCGTCCTTGGTCTGGGCCCTGAACCCCAAGGAATCCTGTCTTAAGAACAGGATCCACTGACCGGGCAGGTTTCCCCCAGACGACTCCTCCTGTCCCCTCTGGCCTGGCACCAGAATGAGGCTACTGCCCAAACAGTCCCAGCTGAGCTGAGAGGCCCATTAAGTAGCCCAAACGTGGCCCGCCCACCTCTTGTGTCTGCAGTGGGTGTGGGGGCATCCGGGGGGACAGTGAAGCTGTGTCCCCAGGAAGTCCTGACTCTCACCTGTCAGGACATCACAGCCCCTGGGAGGCAAATAGGGGAGAGTCCACGTTCACAGGCATGATTTCTAAGTAGGCCAGCACCTCTAAAAAGGGTCCAACAACCCCACTTCCACGTGAAATTTTACTTGTCCAGGGAACACAAGGGAAAGGCCACAAGCCAGGCCTTAGGATATGTAGCTTTAATGACAACTCCTGAAACTTTCTTATCTTCTGTGAGCCTCTCGAAAGAAAGGCTCTCCAGCCTAAAGAGTCCTGGATGGGGCCGGGAACACCCACCTGTGTCCCAGCCCGGTGCCCTGAATGGGCCAGGAGAGGGTGGATGAGGAAGCGCCAGCCCACAGGTTCCTTCTAGTCATCCCCACCCCTCACACACTCACACACACACACACACACACACACACACACACACAGAGGCAATGTCTAGCCCCGAGGGCACCCGCTGACCTGGGTTTGGGGCGAGCAGTCTTTGGTGCCTCCCTGCCTTCCCCACCCCAGCTCCGGACCAGCTCCTCTGGTTTAGGGGAGAAGAGGAGGGGCATACACATACTCTGGGGAGCAGAGCGAAGCCCGAGAAAGTGACCCCGTTCCTGAATGAAATTGAGCTGCCATTTTCATCTTCTTCCCAAATGTCAGCAGCGTTAGATCAGATTAGGAACTAATCTCTTGCCAAAATTCATTTCGGAACAAAAGAGGTGGGTGTGGGTGGGGTGGAGGTTTATTGTTTGTTTCAGTATTAACGCCCCCCCACACACTTTTTCCCAGTGAGTGGAGTGGGAGTGGGGGTCAAAATCGGAATAGACGGTACTGAGGCACTGAGGCCCAGAGGAGGCCTAGGGGAGCTCCAGGGAACAGGAGGGCAGGGCGCTCTGGGCCTTGCAGTAGCGCTCAGAGAGCCGCGCCGCTGCTATCTGAATGCTCTGAAGGCTCCCAGGCCCCCGGGTCTGCCTGGGCGTCCTTCTCGGCTTCCAGAGCAAAGAAGCTCTTGGCTAGAGTGCGCAGGACCCCAAGGACCGGCACTGCGAGGGCCTCCATGCCCGCACCGCATCCTGCCGGCCAGACCAAGGTTCCTCCACAAACACCGGTATTTCCCCTCACCGCCCCGGCCTGACCAGCCGCTCACCCGGCCGGCCAGGGTGGTAAAAGGGATAAGGAAGGGCGATTGGGACCTAAAGAGAGAGGAGGAACAGGGGAAATAAACGCCCCAACGAACTGGTCAGCACCTTGCCAGAGGCCTCATTTGACAAGTGACCAGAACACAGCCGCTGGCCTGAATGCATAATTACCCCCAAGTGAAAATTCCCCATCTCATTTGATATTTGGTTCTTTGCAGAAGCTATAGCCTTCGTAA
This sequence comes from Trachops cirrhosus, assembly GCA_028533065.1. Classification (NCBI taxonomy): domain Eukaryota; kingdom Metazoa; phylum Chordata; class Mammalia; order Chiroptera; family Phyllostomidae; genus Trachops; species Trachops cirrhosus. The sequence goes on along the minus strand of CM052542.1, from coordinate 148,247,196 downwards.
ATAAAATACAAAGTAAGAAACCTAATCCCGCCTGCTAGAATGTTTAATTCATCATTATGCGAGCTAATTGGAAGGTGATTATATGGTAATTGCTCATTAGTGGTGTATATTTATCGCTGTACCTTATGTCAAGGCCATGGGAATTGTGTAGAGTCTGTTCTCTCATTTCAAGGATCAATTTCAGAAGCAGGAGCAAAGCAGGCAAGATCAAGTTCTTCCTGACGTCAGGGTCCAGCTGAGGGCTAGGGAGACCCACGATATATATAGGCCCTGGAGCCCGCTGCGGACAGGGGCAGCTTGGGGCTGGACTGAGCCCAGAGTCTGGAGGTAGGGGACAGCTGGACAAGGCGGTCCTCCCAGAAAGAGAGAGGACAGGTGGGAGGCTGGGGACCCCGGGCCATTTTTAAAAGGACCCTATCCTCATCCAAGGCACCCCCCAGGCCCTTCAGGTGCATCTTGGCCTCTGGGCTTATTCGGGAGAAAACCCTGCGCTTTCCAGCTTCTCCAGCCCTGTGTGGAGAGGCAGCAGCTGTGGGATAGAGAGGGAGCAGGGGAGCAGGAAGGTGAGGTGTGACTTGGATGGAAAGATCGAAATTACAGTGGTGGCGACCTGGGCTCGCTCCCCCATCCGATCCCGGAAGAGTCGGGCAACTCCCAACTTCCAATAAAATTCTCTCAATTCCCCCACCCAGCGAAGCGGGGTGCTGGCCTAACTGCAGTGCGTGATTAACGCCTAGGGAGGAGGACGTCCGAGTCTCTGCGGGGTTGGCGGAGAGGCAAGGACGACTGAACTCGAAGCAGGAAGAAAGGTGGCACGTGAGCCCAAGCCAGCCCCAAGGCGAGTGCCTGAGCTGGGAACTTGGGAGAGGCCAGAAGGCAGATATGAAATCCCCAGGGTGCAGAGCAAAGAGGTGGGCTCAGTCTGCAGGCGGCGATGAGGGCAAAGAGCAGGCCGGCTATGAGCCTCCGCAGTTACACGAATCCAGCCCGGGCACTTGGAGACCAGCCTCCTGCCCAGCATGCTTGCACGTGGGCGCGATCTTTGGCGCGCTCTGGCGCCCCCTCTGAAGAGTGCGACGTGCCTTTGCCCTACCCGGACCCCAGCCCATGGCGACTGGCATTCCCACTTGCAACCCCCGGACCCCCCCAGGTCCCTGCTCCACGTCGGGCAACAGGCACTAATGAACAAAAGGCCAATTAGACGCTGGGGCGCGGCTGATGAATGGACCTTTCGCTTTCAAGTGTGGCATCGCTTCGCTTCGGGTTTCCTGGTGTACAGGGTCTCGCCGGGAGAAGAGCCTCCCGGAGCGGGGTCACGGCTGGGGTCAGCGAGTTCTCAAAACTCCCACTTCTCCCAAGCTACGGGGCTGGTTTGGGGAAGTGAATTGAACCGCGCGGGAGCGGAGCCGCGGACGAGGCGCGCCTGTGGCCCGCACTTCGGCCTTCCGGGCCCACAGCCCAGCTCTTTATGCCCGTTTCTCCTTCCGCGGGGCCCGCCGCCGCTCTGAAGAGGCAACAAGTAAATCAAACGCTGATTGTTGGAATAATAAATGCCGGCCTAGAAAAATGCAGTCACAAAAAACGACCTTTGTTTGCCAAACTTCGGAGCGAGTGTGGTGCGCCATGGCAACAATACCAGAACCCAGGCCTCCTCACTAGACACACGCACACGCTTAGATCCTGAAGCATGCAAATGCCGCCCGGGCGCTGGCATGATGGGCGCCATCACGCGGGGACCCCCACCCAAACACAGAGAAATATTATCGCGAGTGAAACACACACGCTGAGGCCAGTCCCATCATCTGAGACCTACGACTACAGCCAGGTTCACAGGGTGCACTGCGCGACCAGACAGTGGCACACCAATTCTTTACACAAGTGCATTTCTACCCCCTTTTAGGCACTGTGCTCAAAGCAGCACAGCTAACTGCACGTTCTTGTCCTAACTCAACACAATCTAGATTCACAGGGACAACGGGACAGCCTGACACGCACAATCGACACCGGTAGCGCTGGTCTCTCCACCCTCAAACTCACGCAGGTGGCACGCACAGTTAGCACCTCCACATCCTGACTTAATTAAGTCCTGGCTCGGACACACCATTACCTCTCCGCATAAACAACTGTTTCACAGACCTGACTCGGACACTCGACCTATGCGAACACACAAGCACAGCCTTTCCCTCTAACTCACACCCACACCCTGATTTCGACTGGCAACTGCACACACGCGGGCAGCCCGGCCCAGACGCTCCCACCGCTCAGCGGGGCCCCGGGCCAGGCCTCCCTGCGGCCAGACTCCCTCCCCATGCGGCCGGGGAGTCCGAGACTTTGTTTTCCTGCTACTGAGGCGGGGACGGGGAGGAGCCGAGGTTCCCAAGGCCGCGCGCTGGCCCGAGCCCCCTTTCTGCCTGGCCCGCTTGGCCCGGCTCTCTGCCTACCACAATCCGCCCCTCGCACAAAAGTGGCCCGGCAGGTTCCCGGCCGTCGCCAACGCTCCCGCTTCGGCTCGGCTTGTCTGCCAGGAACAGAGTTGGAGGGACCTGGGGGCACCGGACATCCAGAAGAGAAGCAGAAAAGGGTAACTGCCCGGAGATGGGGATCCAAGGTTTCTCCCACCCCCGGAGTTTCTGTTGCCTTGAACTCCCCCACCCTCGACTCCCAGGTTCCGGGCGGCGCGGAGGAACAGGATCCCAAACTCCAAACGCTGGCTGAACTCACGTGTACCTCACCGGAAGGAGAATGCAGCCGGGCACACACGCCACATACACTGGGTCTGACTCTTGCAGGGAAATGCAAACCGAGAGCCCACGCCTCTCCTCCCCCCAAATCCACTAGGCACTGGGGAACGCACAGGGAAGGCCCGCAGGCAATCAACAAGGGGGCAGGATGTGAATCAAACGTGTAAAATACATCCCAGTTCCGGGTAACAGGCAGGACACGAGGCAACACGCATGCGGTTCGACATGTTAAGGGAGGAACGCAGAACCTGGCCGTCGATGCCCACAGAGCCCTGCCAGGGGCGTCCGGGCCTGGCACTCATGAAACACGAGAGAGGACCCAGACCTGGGGCTCATAGCTTTCACGCACCCCTTGTCCCAAAGGCTGCAGCCCAGCCCGTGTTTGAGGCACTGCGGAGGGCACGCAGTCAGAAGGTACTCGAGTGCGCCCCGCACTGCCCTGCGCCCAGCGCCCAGATAGTCATCGTGGGATGGCATCTCGCAAATATTTATATTCCTCAGCGCCACTGCAGCCCGCGTCCACATTAGACGCTCTAATCCTGCCACTTTAAATAGATGAATTAATAAAGCAAACGAGCGGCTAATAAGCTGACTGTCCTGCCTTTTTGAGGTGGGGGAAGGACTCGAAAGTGCGCCAAATTTGTTTGCAGTGGATCAAGGCGAGCCGCCTCTGCTTCACTTTCTTTATCTTAATTCCGACTTGAAAAGATATAATTATCTAGTTTGAACAGAGCTGCTATCAAATCCTTCTTTGGGCCGGGAAGGGGGGCGTTGGAGTGGATTGCGGCCCTCTGAGCCGCTCGGTGCAGCCGGAGATAGCGCGTAATGAAGATGTGGAGGCCCGAGATACAAAGGGCATTAACCTCATTAGCATGAAACCTTTTCTTCTTACCATTGTGGGACCCTTTCAGCCGCCTAATCCCCCCTATTTTCAAAGCTTGGTTTGTAATAAAGCTTTTAGGGTTTTTTTCAAAGCTAATGGTATTCTCTGATGATTTTATTGCTGTTACACTACATAGGACGTTTACCAAAAAAAAAAAAATCTTTGTCACTCTCCCCCTTTTCTTGTACTTAAAAAAAGTATATGGTTCTGCAGAAATAAACCTGTTATCCAACTGGGAAATTTTCTTCCGAAAAGTCCGTCTGAATTTTAGCAGATCTGTGCTTCATTCAGGTTTGAGGTACTCTGGACAAGTGGGTAGAAGGAAAAGGTAACTTATTCAGACAAAGGGGGGCATGCGGTACCGTAGCACTGACTGCAGAGCCCTCGGGACAGCCATCGGTCACCGAGGTCTTGCTGACAATGCGGCTGGAAACCCCACTTGAGTTTCCAGGATAGTCGGGGCCGCACCAGTTCCTTCCAGAGACAAGCAGGGTCTCCTGAGGCAGGTCCCCGTTCACCCCGGCGACCTCCTGCCTTCGAGTCTCCCCACAACACACACACACCTTCCCAGAGGAGTCTGCGTGAAAATGCACCTTGAACAGCCAGGGTTCTCGAGAGGAACAGACACAGAGGGGGAAAAAGAGGAGAGAGAGGCAGAGATATATTCAAAAAAAGAAAGAGGGAGAAAGACCAAGAATGAATTCTACTTTAGAAGAGGGGAGGGAAGGGGAAAAAAAGAAAGGAAAATTTCCATAGTGCCCTATAGTCCCCACACGTGCACAGAATGTCTAATCTTAACTTTTCAAGGCAGGATGTTAACAAAGCTTGTATTTTTGCCCTGCATTGTAACTTGGCCTTATCACAGTGTAAAGGGTGGGGAGATTGTCCTAAATTATGTCCAGGCAGCCCCCCTGGATCCATGGATTAAGAGATTAAAGGAGACCACTGGGCAAGGCCTCCTCTTTCCCCTTCATATTCCTGGTATGATAATTGCTTAAACTGATTTGCACTTTCACAAAAGCTCGCAGGACGCTTTGTAGCTCGAACAGAACAGACGAGGTTTCTCTATCAATGGAAATAAAACTGATTAATGCAGCCTATCAGGATAAGAAGCAAATGAAGCATGCAAAAACAACCTCGTCCCCCCAGAAGGGGGAAGGAGAGGGGGGGAGCGAAGTTTCCTTCAAGACTGGTTGCAACTTTTTCTTTAATGTGAAAATCAAGAGTTGGAGGTTTCTCAGAAAGCTTGCCTTATAAGGCTGCTGAGGCCCTTGGGCCTGCCTCACCACCTTGGGTAGATTGGGGACAGAGAGAGGAAAGAGAGAAAGAAGGGAGGAGAGAGAGAGAGAGACAGAGATACAGAGATAGAGAGATAGAGAGAGAGACTTGCAGTCTGGGGTTTAAAGTCAGAAATAGTTTAAAAATCCCCAGATTCTGATTCTGCCAGGTGTTACCCCCAATCCTGGAAGAATTTTCTTCAACACATAACTATATATCTAGACTTTTAAAAGATAACTGGAGGTTAAAAGAAGCAGGCCTTTGTAACCTGCAGTTGAAACTGTACTCCCTCGGTCGGCCTTGCAATAGGCAAAGATCTGGTTGGAAAAACTTTTCTCCCATCCTTTTTCTGAAGGACTTAGGTTTTCTTAATCCTCTCCCCTTTCCACCCTCATATCTCTTCAAAATGCCCAAGAATCCATCAGTCTGGCCCTTTTGTGGGTGAGGAGGCTGGGTTTCTTGAGCCTCATTGGGAAAGGACCACACTCAAATTATTGGACATGCTTTTTTAAGAAAAAAGTTTCCTTCCGTTTCCCAAGACGACTACTCTGAGGGCATATTGATAAATCTTTATTGACAAAATATTGACATTGACATACTTCTTGGAAGTATATAGTGTGTTAGAATTCTAACAAATTAACACAAAACACAAAAATATTTACATTCTGGTATAGAAGACATTAAGGAAGCATTTGTCACTCTCTTTAGTAAGTCTATGATCTTGGAATAGAAACTCAGTGCTTGAAAACTTGCCGCCGTGTCTTTGGCCACACTTAACATCATCCCCGCTTACTACAGTCCTTCGGTTTTTGCAATAGACAGATTTAAAGTTTGGAATGGCCTTCACAGTAAATGGTTGAACTCGGCCAATATCTCCAACCACTAAAAGGAGTTTGCTTCATGGTTTTAAGCCTTGGGATGTTAGGAAAGGGAATGTCCAAGAAATACAATTAATTTGGGTGGTTTTTTTCCAACACAATTACTGACTCTGGTGGGCCCCCTCCCCAGCCCCCCCCAGCCCCCCATCCGGCTCCCCATTTCTCTGTAAGAGAACCACTATCGCTGAGCCTACTTCATTTCGCTTTCACGATCACTTTGACGTCAGAAGGTATCAAAAAGTGTTTACAGACTGCACATTTCTTGAAAAAAATCCAAATGAAAAGCACACAGAACCTGTCTTTAAAAGGAAAAGAATTACAATTCATTTTCTGTCTTTAGACACCATTCGCCCAACAACTGCTACATGCAATTCAAGTTTTTGAACAGGTGTGGGATGGGGCTGGATATGAAATTTCGATAGTTATTATACTAATTATTTTTTTAAAAGATTGGGGAACAACACTGCGAAGTGCAAAATATAAAGTCCTGTGTCTGGTTGGGTTTTTTCTTTTATCATCATTATTATCATGGTTTTAAAAAAATCGGACTGCGATAAACGGAATACCTGCCAATCATCTTGTCTCGCTGGCTTGGCGTTTGACTGACAGCTCGCCTTGTCAGAGTGCCTTCCGCTTTGCCTCATTTGGATCTCTCTCTCTCTCTCTGTCTCTCTGTCTCTGTCTCTCTGTCTCACTCAACTGCCTCTTTAGACAAGGGTTGCGCGTCGATCAAGGAGCCTCTGTCCTCTGCCTTCTTGGCGCGCCCTCCAATCGATCCGGACCCTGCGCACTCGCTGCCCAAAGTCTGCGTGGCTCCGCTGCTGTCTCTCTGATTCCCTCTCCCATTCTCGGTGAACGTGTGTGTGCGGTTTTTGTTTTTGTTTTGCAGGGGTTTTTTTCCCTTCTTCCCCTCCTCTCCCTGTCTGTTTTGCTCCGTGTAGTCCGTTTCTGTGGGGTTTGGTTTGTGTTTTTAATCGTCTGAGGTCACATCTATTTCCTCGGGACTCGCCTGCTTGGTGGCGATTCTCCACCGGTTAATATGATGCGTCCCTTTTTTCTTTTGTTGGGAATCTGAACCTTCTTCCTCCAGCTTCTGTCTTTTGAACTTGGTCCTTCGGTTCTGAAACCATACTTTTACCTGCGGGCCAAAGGCAGAAGGGGCGCGTTAGTTCCTCCACAGCGCCCTCCTGTCTCTTCTGCCTTGGCCCGGCTCAGACTCACTCTGAAACGGAAGGTCCGGTCCCCCAGCGCGCCCTCAGGCCAGCCTCTGCATGGCCTCCCTGCAGGGAGCAGGACGGGTGGGAAGCCTGGCTCCCTGCCCTGGCCGTCCCGAGTCACTTTCCCCGGCAAGGGCCCAGAGTGCACAGACAGCCCTTCTCACCTGGCCCTGCATGGGACACCCACATTCGGCTGAGAACAAAAGCCTTGCAAAGCACGAGAAACACCCCCATAAAAATAATAAGTAAGGAAAAATGAAAAGAGACATGTCCCTAACTCCTCAACTCAGCCAGTGCGGCGAAGACCTCGCTCCAGCTGCTGCAGCTTCCTGCAGGGCCCAATGTGCTTTCTATTTTCTGTCAGTTTCCGCAGCACTGCCTAAATATAGCGCCTCCTCTCCCAGGCCTGGGCCCTGGGTAGGCAGTCCGGATTTGCCTGAGCTTCCTTCTCCTTGCCCAGGATTCTTGCAGGTGAGCAAGAGTGGGTGGTAGGGGGTGCCAGAGGAACCCAAGAGGAACACAGGGTGTGGGAGTCTAGGGACCAACCCAGCTATTCCACTGCAGTTAGGAAAAGAGGCTCAAAAGCGAAAGCTTCTGAAAGACCTCCGGGAAAAAGGGAGAGAAAGGAACTGAGAAAAGGGAGAGAAAAGAGGAAGAGACTCCTGGCTTCCCCCTGAGCAGTTGCAGGGCAGGACAGGGCCAAGCTCCTACCCTGGCCGCATCGCTTCCCACCAGGGCTCCTCTGGCAGCCTGGCCCCTGCAGAGCGGCTGCTAGAGGTCTTGGGATCAATGAGGCAAGGGACTCACTCAGCTGCAATCCCCACAGCCCTCTGGGGAAGCTGGGTGGAGGGTCCCCAGTCACTGAGCAGACCAGACAGTGACCCTGTCCAAGCCTTCCACCAGCGAGGTGCAGGTAAGGGAAATAAACGGTGGTGGCTGCACCTCTCACGCCCGCAGACCTGTCCAATCCTGATAGCACCGCCACAGGCCGCGGAGGTCCCCTCCACTCCCTCCTTTGAGAGTCCAGCCCAGGTCCTAGCTTGCTTTCCCCGCACGCTCAATCCCCCCAAGTGCCCCATGAAAAAAGCAGAGCTGGAACAAGGCTGAGTTTAATTTGCTTTGAGTTTGCTAATTGAGGGGGAGGACGGTTCATTTCTCCCGGCGCTCGCCCAAGGCGCGCGTCCCTGCGTTCGGGGGCTTGACACGCACACAAAGACGGCAGGCAGCGTGGGCAGCGAGGCGGACAAAGACCACCGCCGCCTCGACTCTCCAGGAGAAATCAGCCGGGCCGCGCCTTGTGCCGGCCGTGCACCAACCCGCGGGGCTCTCCTCAGTTTTGTCGGGGGGCGGGGGGGGGTACGTTTTAAAACAAAGCCTCGACCTCTTTGCGCCTCCCAGAAAAAGTGTTACAACTTAATCTTCGAGAAAACGTTACTGTTTGTTGGGAACTCTGACCCCGCCCTGCCGCTCCACACACAGTAGCACCTACTGTAGCCCTAAACCCCCTCCCGGCCCGGCCCCGGGGGCAGGCGGGAGCCAGGCCCGCCTCGAGAACTCAAGGCGAAGGAAGGGTCTGTTCCCAGAAGCAGCCCTTCCTAGTAGCCTTCCAACTCTGTTTCTCTGATTTAGGGACGCACCCAGGATTCATGGCTTCCGCCTTCTGACTCTCTGATCCCTTCCAAAGGAGTAAGTGGTGTGAGCATGGGCCTGTGGTCGCACAAAACTTGCCTTTAACTAATTCCCAGACTTCTCCAGTTTAGACACCCGACATGCCAACACCCCACTGCTCTCCCCCTCTTCCTAGACTCCAGCCGGGTCCCTACACTCTCACCAAAAGTTTCACCAAAAGTGCAAAAGTGACTTAGCCAGGAGCTGCAAGGCATGCCCAGCCGGCAGAAGGAGCCACCCAGCCCGGCCCCTCGCCCCCCACCCAAAGCCTGGGAAGGACAGACTCCTGCAGTTCCTCCTGGAGACCGAGGAAGCCTGGCACCTGGAAACACACATCCTGAGCGAGGGAGCGTGGAACCAACTCCCGGGCCCTTTGCGGCCGAAGACCCTTTCTGAGCTCCGCACGTGCTCGCGTCCAGAAGTTTGGGGTGGGGTCGCTGCGCCTGGGCCCGGCTCACCTGAGTTTCCGTGAGGCTGAGGCTGTGCGCCAGCTGCTTTCTCTCGGCGCCCACCACGTAGTGGTTTTTCTCGAAGGCGTGTTCCAGCCTCAGAAGCTGGGACGGGGAAAAGGCGGTTCGGATCCGCTTCGGCTTTCGGGCCAGCGCGTTGTGCAAAAGGAAGCTCTCGGGGCTTGTGTCGTTCCCTGCGGGGGACACAGCAGAAGTCCCGTTAGAGGGGACAGCCCTGGCTGGAGCCGCGCGCTTCTTAGGAGCCGGACTGGCGGGACATCGCGCTCAGGGCCTTTGCTTAGCCTCTGCGCCTCGGCCTGTGGGGCTGGGGACCCTCTGGAGTCGCAGGAAGAGGATACCCGGCCAGCTGCCCAGCTCGGATCGCCGGGCTCTAGCTGTGCCACCCCGAACCCGAAGCTGCCTCTGCGGGGACAGTCCCCAGACTCCTGACCTCCGCAGACTTCTCAGCCGCCCCAGTGCGCAGGCCTCCCCACCTCCATGCGGGGCGCCCTGGGCAGAAAAGGGAGAGGCAGGAACAGGCCCGGGAATTGGAGCCCACGACCCAAAGCAATGGCTTTCTCTTTTTAACCTCTCGGGGCACTTTGATCGGGGTGGAAAGGCGGCGGACCGATATCCCGGGTTTTCTCTAGGACTTATTTTTAAATTATGTATTTAAGTTTTTCCGTTCTGGAAACTGCAGAGAACGGGAGTGTCTTCGCAGCCTGGCTGGGACCTAAATCTCCCTGGCGGGTGTGCCTCGCTCCTGCTGCCTCTGTCTCGCGAGGACCCGGCTCCCCCGCTGCCCGGTTCCAGAGAACTGGGAGACGCGAGCGAAGGGATCGAAACCCGTAGGTTGGCGAGTTGCGGGCGCCTGATCCGGCTCTCCGCGGCCTGGGAAGACCCGGGCTCTTCCGGGCCTGGTGCGGGGACCAAGAGCGTGGCTAGCTGGGAATAAGGAAAGGGAGCCCTAAACTTCGCGAGCAAAGCCTGAGAGTTTCGGATACATTCATCAAGGTGGGAAACAGCTTCACTCAAAGCCCAAACAAAGAAAAACTAACCTACAGTTCAGGCGGGAATGGAGGCAAATCTGGTCAGGGAATACAGACGAACGGTTGTTTTGTTTTGTTTTGTTTTGTTGTTTGTTTTTTAAATTAGAGGCGGGTTGGCATCTATCCGGTTCTAGGCTCTAGCAGGAACGCAAAGGGTTAAGGAATGGACGAGCCGCTGAGTATTGATCGGCTGCCGCGGGAGGTAAGTCTTTTCCCGGCTCCGATCGCTCAACTAATTACTCGCCTCTTTTTCTGGAGTTTTAACTTTCCTCCCACCCCCACACAGAGAAAAAACAAACAAACCAAAAAATAGCAAGAAAGGAAAATACCCAAACAGAATCTTCTCCAGCCTTTCTCCCGACTCGGTTCATTTCTCTCAAAAGAAAAATAAATAAAAAACCAAACCAGACTGAACCCGTCTTCCCGACGCTGCCGCTGCGCGCCCAAAATCGAGTGTGCCGAGCCTCGGAGGTTTCAACCCGCGTGGGTTCCCGCCTCTCCCTAGCCTCCAAAAATCAGGAAGAAGCAAACCCCCCGATTTTGCCCCGGGCGCGCGAGACTATCGCCGCGGGAAGAATGTCGTAGCGGGAGAAGTCTCGGGTCTCGGCTAAAGGGGCGCGGAGTGGGCGGCGAACAGTGTCGAACGCAGTTGAAGGTAAACTTGGCGGCTGGGCCGGGTCCTCCACCCTCGGAGCCAAGGCGCCGAGGGCACCGCGGAGAAGAGGTAGAGACTGGGGACCCGGCGGGCTCCGGGACTCCTACGCTGCCTTGTCGGCAACCCGAGAGCAGTGGGGGACAACTTTCGGCCGCAGGCCAGCCCCCAAACTGGCCGCAGCTTTGGAAACTGGGGACCAACAGCACGCCCGGCCCCTCGCCGCCCAATTTACGAATAGAGTGCGCGGCCTGCCAGCGGGAGGAACCTCCGGCCAGGATTGCCAAGCACCCACCCCGAGCAGGCCCCGGGCATGCGGGCTGCGGGGTGCTGCCAGCCCCGCGACGTGGCACGTACCTTGGAAGCGATGGCCCAGATATCGGTAACGATGGATGAGCCAGGGGTAGAAGGTAGACGGGTCCCGCTGCTGCGAGGCGAAGAGGGGGTGTGGCGAGTGCGAGGAGGGCAGGGGGTGGGCGGCCAGGGCGTGCGGCGGCGGCACCGGGTGCACTGGCACCGCGGGGTTGGGCGGGTGTGAGACCGCCTCGGCGAACACCAAGTCCGGGTTGGAGTAGACGCCCCTGCCGGCCGCGGCGGCGGCGGCCGCCGAGTGGAAGCCGTTGAGGAACGGGTTTATGGGGCTGGAGTTAGCGTAGCTGAGCGCCGCGGGACGAATGGGGTCCTCAGAGCGCGAGGCGGGCAGGGGACTGTCCTTGGCCACCAGCGACTCGATGGTGAAACAGCGCTTGGGCGCCGGCTGGAACATGCTGCGCCGAGGAGCTGGCGCCCGGGGCTCCCGGCTCCCGGCGACCGCGGCGCGCTGCCTCCGCCGCTCGCTGCCCGCGGCGAGGACGGACCAGAATTGGGGACTTGTTTGTTTGGGGTGGGGGTGGGGGGAGGAAAGGAAGAAAGAAAGGAAAGGAAAAAGGAAAGGAGGGGGGTGGGGGAGGGAGAGGCAAAGCCGAGGATCCCGAGAATCTTGCACCAAACGCGCCCAACCTGGAGAGAGGGGGAAAAATCCTTCCAGAAGAATTTGCAGGCGTGGATTGGGGTAATTTTTTTTTTTTTTTTTTTTTTGGCGAGATGGCGTGGGGGGGGTCGGAGTTAGAGACAGGGAGGAGGGGGGAGTTTCTTGGGGGAGGCAAAAAAAAGTTTTCTCTCCTCTGCAGAAGGCGGGCAGGGCGCCCTAAGTCCAAGGACAATCCATGGAAGTGTTCGCTTCTTCACAAGTTGTGCAAACGATTTGTTAGTTCATGAGCCTAATTAGTGCGGGGATCACATAAACAGCTTCCTCCGAAGCCTGGTAAATGGCTTGATGATTGGTCGCTATTACTCGCCCTGAGGTGGAAGGGGGGAGACTCTTTAAAGTGCGTCAGAGGGAGGCGAGCGCCTGGGAACCCGGAGGCCTGGATCCCGGCCGAGAGTGGAACGGAGTCGGCGCCGCTGCCGCAGCCATGCCTCCCGCGCCCGCCCGGCCGCCGCGCCTCGCCGCGCCCTCGCTCCGCGCTCCCCGCTCACTCACTCCCGCGGCGTCCGCGGCGGCTTCTCCTCCTCCTCTTTCGCCTCCTCCTCTTCCCTCGGCTTCTTCTCTTCCTCCTCCTCCTTCTCCTCTTCCTTCTTCTCCTCCTCCTCCTCTTCTTCCTCCTCCTCTTTCCCCACCTCCTCCCCTGTCAGCCACCGCCTCCTCCTCCACCAGCAACACTCCCTCCGGGGCACCCTGGTCCCTGCAGAGTCCCCGGCCGGCTCAGCCTCCGCTGCGTCCCCCCTGGATCCCGAGCCTGCTGAGCCCGAGCTGGTAGGACGGACGGACGGACAAGCACGCAGATTGCTCGCTCCCAGCGCTCCGGATGCTGCTGTTGCGCCCCGCGGCCCCGCGTCAGGGAAGTTGGGCTCGCCCCGGGAGCACCGCGAGGGTAAGCGAGCGAGGGCTGGTTCTGGGCGATGGCTAACGAAACCGTTTGGTCATTTCAATCCGCACCCCTGGCAAAATTCCGGGCGTCTTCCCAGGTGAGGAGGGATCCTGGGATTGGTGGTCCTCCAACCACGCGTAGCTTCCAGGTCCCAGGGTCGCGGCTTTCGCGATCCTTGACCCGGCTTGTTCGGTTGCGGGTTAAGCCGGGAGCCCCCGACTCTGCGGGGACAGTGGGCTTCCGACTCTCCCCACACGCTATCTGCGGGAGCGTGTTCCCCTCCTTCCAGAAAACAGTTCCTTCTGTAGTATCTGGGACCGAGGTTCCAAGGTCAGGGGAGAGGTCGTGTGGTGCTACTATGATCATTCTGCTGTCGTTATTGTTTGGTTAGTGTTGTTATCATTGTTATTACTATTACTGTTATTATTTCTATTATTATTTTGCCATCTGTCGTCCCAGGGGCGGGTTGCAGTGAAAACCTAGGGCTCACATCTAGGGATTGCAGATCGAGTCTCCGGTTCCAGGCCGTGTCCGCATTTTCGAGCTCGCCTTCGGTTTTGGGATGATTTTAGGGCCGAGTTCCCTCGTCCCCATTGGCTCACGCAGCAGCATAATTATGATCACATCCCCCAGGCTGCTGGCGCTGCTCTCTGTTTATTGGTGGTTAAAGATCTATTATCTATTCATCAGCCGTCTCTTTTTTCCTCTTTTTCCCTTCTTTTTGCCAATTACATTCTTCTAAAGTGAAGTACCAGCAGGTATTTTGCGCGTTTACAATTAATGATAAAAAGAAATCTGGCGTCCTTCAAATCTTTCCTTGGAAGCCCATGTCATTTCTCTTAAAGATGAAGAAATGCCTGTTCCGTGGCTAGGTTGCCGTGAGACCCGGAAAATGTGGATTTGAGAGGGGGCGGAGAAGAGCGAAGTCGTGAGATCGAGGCTGAACCGCCACTAGCTTTATCAGTGGAGGGTCTGGGTTCTTCGGACCTGGTGCCTGCGTGCCCAGCTACCTCCCTCCCTGCCCTGGGGTCTCCCTGGACCCTCTCTGGTTTTGCCTGCTGTGTGCTTTTGTTCATGTCAAATTTTCCACTTCTTTATTCCAGACGTGGTTTGTGTTAGGGTGGGGGATCCAAAAGGCCCTTTCAGAAAACTCTTCAGGCAAGAGGAGAGTTAGCTTTCTGGGGCTGTCTAGGCACCAGACCTAGTGAGGGGCCAACAGAGGTCTTGGGTGCTGCCCGCCCTCCCCGCTCCAACCTTCCCAGGGCAGGCTCGTGTGCGCACACACACACGCACACTCACACACCAGACAGGTGTGGGCTTCACTTTGCCCTCACGCAGATAAACCTGCCCCTGCCTCAGGCTGCGGACCCAACTCCAGCTCTGCACAGGGGCTGCGGCTGGGTTTCTTCCTTATTGGGTTTTCATGGCCTTGCTTTGTGGTTCTCTCCACCCCGCTCCCACCCTTTTTCCCAAACCCAAGGGCTGCCCCACGTTCTATCCAGCCTCTTGGGGTGGGGTGCATTCCAAGACGCACCTCCCTGGGGCCTGTACCACCAACCTCCAAAAATATTGTCTTCAGTTCAGAAATCCCTCCTTCCATTAGATGGTAGGGGCTGCAACCCCACTAGGCCCAGGCTGGTGGGGATCCCAAGCCACCTGGGGAGGCAGAAGTCTTTGAGTTGTGCCAGCCAGTGAGCCTGGGGTAGAGTTAGGGGTCAGCCCTCTGAGCCGGAGAGAAACACCCAGTTCAGGCAGGCTGTCGATCCAGGATCCTGGAGTGAAAAGGAGAGGGCCCCCTTCTCCATGGAAGGCTCTCCAGGAGGGCTGGAGGGTCAAGCTCGCCCTAACTGGCAAGCTTGGCAGGTCCTCCACAGTGGGCCTTAGACTCTACGTTGAAAATCGGGGCACTGAATGCCTCACCCTGGCTGCAGCAATGGCAGCGAGCACTTACTGCACAGTTAGTGTAAGTGATTTTGGCTGAGGGTGTAAGAGCAGATGACCTTGAGGGCAAAGGGCACCCAGTCAGTGTCTCCAGCGTGTGACACCTAAGGGGGTTTCCCCTCTTTCAGAACTTTCAGGCTGAGCTCTGAAGTGTTGTCAGCACCCCCCTTAAACCCTCTTTGGCCAGGATGTGTCTGGAGTGTCCCAAAAGAGTGAGGGACCCCAGTTTGGAGCCCAGACCCCTCAGCTTCCCCTTCCAGGGTCAGAGAGCCCAGGCAGCTCACAGCCAGGTCCCCTCCCTCAACATCCTCTGCTGACCGGCCCAGGTGACCGCCTGCCTCACAAAACCTGCCTGAGAAAGTCAGGTTTGCCCCCAGGGACTCTAGTTATGGGGCAGGTGGGCAAGGGTGTGGAAGCTGTGGGCTCCATTGCCTGCCCTCCCGGCAGGACCAGGACTTGGAGGTCCCTCTGCCTCCCTCGGCCTTCCAACCACTGGCCCCAAGCTTTGTCCGGCCCCATCTTGAGGGAAGAGTAGGTTTCCAGGGAGTCAGGAGCCCGTGAAGCCCTGGAATCTGGGTAATCTATGCTAATTCATGGACCCAGACTTGAGGAGTTTGGGAAGGTTCTTTGCAGGCCAGGCTTCTATGGTGGGAGTGGAGGGGGAGGAGGAATTGAGGAAATGTGCAGGAATTAACTAGGAGAGTAACTCATTAACTAGACTGGCGGGTAGAAGTGAGTCCAGGTCCTGGGCACACTGGTCTGGACTCCTCTAGCCTCCAGTCCTCGGACTGAGTGGCTGCATTCATTTTACTCGTGGCTTTGGCCTTACAGAACCCTGCCTGTCTTTGTTCCCCAGCTACTCTGCAAGGGTGGGTGTTTGTCGAGGCAGCGGGCGCAGTGGGAGTAGGGAGTTTCTGAGCCTCCGTCTTAGGGCAAGGGGCTCCCTCTCTCCAAGCCGCCGGTTGGGCTGTATAGATTCAGGGATCTACACTCTGCAGGCAGCTGGACTAGCAGACACTTAATGAAGGTTCTAATCTCGGATCTGATACTTACTGGCTGAGTGATCTCGGGCAACAAGGCAATCTCTCCCAACCTCCATTTTGTCATCTGTAAAATACAGCCAGTGCTGCATGCCAGGCAGTGAAGGGCAGGAAAGAGGCCTGTTTGGGGAAGTAATCGAACCCCTCTACTTTCTGATGGTAAGTACATGTCCGTGCACGTTTTTCCAAGCTCAAAGAAATGTACACTACAAAAGGTGAATTGCACTCTAAGTTATACCATATTATCCTGCCCCCCATCAAAATAAGTCAGGCCAGGGTAACCTTGGGCAAGTTACTTAACCTGTCTGTGCCTCTGCTATCTTTTCTATGAAATGGGAATAAAGAATAGTATCTCGGCCCTCGGGGCTGTCCAATGAGAGAAGCCAAGCAAAGGGATCAGGCAATGTTTATCAGGCAATGACGAGCTGCGATAAAGTTAGCTCCTGCCCTTGACATTGCTGGTATTACTATTGCCCCCCTATCTCCAGGGCTTGTTGCTGGGCTTCAGTACCAAACAATAAAGTTGTAGAAACATATGCCATTGCTGGTCTCAGGCTCCTGCCATGAGCTCCTCCCTGCTCCCGAAAAGGCCAAGACTTCCCTAGGGAGGTGCTGGGGTGAGGAAGGCCTGGATTGCTGGTTAGTGGGAGGCATCAAAGGGCAGAGATTTCTGGGGATTGCCCAAAACCTTCGGCTCTGAGTTTGCCCACCAGGCCCCTGTCTTTGGAAGCGCAAAGAGCTGCCCTTCTCCCTGCTCAGCAATAACTGGGGTGAGTGCATGTCCAGGTGTTGCCTGGGGTCACTCTCTACCTCTGTGACCTTCACCTTCTTGAGCCACCGTTCTCTCATCTGTGAGAAGGAAATATCAATAGTGTAACAGTTTTTGAGAGGAGGAGGGAGCTAATGCTTGGCATAGTCACTGTTCATCGAACATAATATTGTTAGGCCATGGCCTGGTGTGGTCCGGTTCACCCAGCACACACTGCCACTTCCCGCTCACGGAGGCTGAGACCCTCTGTGCGAGCCAGTACCGGAGCCCTCACTGTGCGCCCGCCAGGCTGCGGGTGGCGCCGTCGTCAGTGAGGGGTGAGCCCTTTCCCTGGCCTTCCGCCTGCACCAGGGGTCCGTGGATGGGGATGCCTCCAGACCAGTTAAGAACTTCATCCCTCTGTGATTGTCACTCAGCCTCTCCGAACGGGTAGAGTGGCGAAGAGAAAACGAAAAGTATAATTAATACCTTAATTTAAAAAAATTATTATATCAAATCTCTCTCTGGCCTCCTCCCTAGAGGCCGCTTGTTAGGCGGGAATGGGGGCCAGGGACCCGGATCTGCGTGCACGCAGCGGCGCCTAGTGGCTAGGGCCAGGCGCGAGCGGGACGCCCGCTGAGCTTGTGAGTCCAGTGCACCCAGGGAGTGCTGGGGCTGCACCCCACTGCCAAACCCTCGGCGTGACCTCAGTCCGAGCCAGGAGAGGAAGTCTAAGGAGGCTCCCTGGTCACAGAGGAGAGAGATGACCTGGAAATGCGTCCCTACTCCCTCCAGCAGCTCCGGCAGTTCGCTGCAGAGTTCACCATCCACACTCGAATTCTAGCTCCACTAGGAGTCGGGCTTCCTTCCGAAGGATGCAAAAAAGAGGGGACAGGTTCTGCTCTAAAAAGGATGAAGCAGTAATGATCGTCTACGCCTGGGAGCTTGACGGCTGAGCTACCGCGCAGTGCGGCCGCAACTCCATGCCTGAGGTCCCAGAACCCACGGCCTGACCAGGGTGGCTCAGAAAATGGGTCGGCAGTGGCCTGCCCTAGCCCCACCTGAGATAAAGTAGGAAAGTGAGGGTCTCGGGATGCAACTCTCCCAGCTTTGCGCCCCCTTGTGGCCGTGAGACTGGGGTCCTGGCGGTTATTGCGGATGTGGCCTTTGATCACCCGACTGGGAGGCCGCGAACGGGGGGCCCAGGTGACCGACCCCTTTCTCCTGCAGCGCCAACGCCGTCGGTTTCCGGAAGGCCTGGCTTGTCCAATGAGCTGAGGCTGGGGAAACCAGTGCGACAGCAACCGCACAGTTGTTCCATGTCCACCTAGGTGGCTGAGCCCTAGCAGGAGAGCCTGGCCCCTGGTCCCTGCCTCTGCTGCCCCAGCTGCACTCAAGAGGCACTGTCTGTCTCTTCATGTCTGGATCTCCCGAGGTCTGTGCGTTTTGAGACCCAACGTTTCAGACCCAAGAACTCCTCACTGAGGCGTGGAGCTTTACCTTCTTCATCACGTTGAAACTTGGTAATCCCTTAATGCAGGGGTCCCCAACCTCCAGGCTTCGGACGGTAACCGGTTCTGGGACAGTCGGGAACCGGGAACCGGGCTGCACAGCAGGAGGTGAGCTTGAATGCAACGCACTTGAATTATCCTGAAACCATCCCCATCACCCTGGTCCATGGAAAAATTGTCTTTCAGAACCGAAACCGGTTCCTGCTGCCAAAAAGGTTGGGGACCGCTGCCTTAATGCATGTCCTCCTTCACTGTTGAAAGCAAGGAAACAGAATCAAAGGAGGTCTCCGTCTCTTTCTCCCTCGCCTGATTCTGAATAAAAGTCCAAGGCCAAGCAAGGATGGACGAGGGACCGGCTGACTGGGCACAGATGGGGACACAGGGATTAGGAAGCATGGGTGCTCTTGCTCTGGCAGCCGCCCGGGCAAGGGTGGAGACTCCTGTGTCCCCTGCACTCTCCCTCACCTGGTGTGGGTTGTCACATTCCCCTGCAAAGTCCCAGAAGCCGCAGTCCCCTCGGGCCACACAGGCAGAGACTGTTGCTGGGTGCTCCCAGAGGCAGTGGCCTCCAGCGGGCTGCAGGACCAGGATCGGAGGCAGGGGGCACCTTCCAACTCCTCCGCTGGCATCTTTTTGTTTGAAATTGCTCTCACAACCCGTCTCGGGTTCTATAACTTGGAATCCAGTCCCTTAAGGAGCTTCTTGGGATTATAAGCAGCAACCTGCCTTGGAAGCCAGGAGTGCCTTCTGAAATGCTGGCATTCAGAAGCCTCTCTTCCAGGAAACTGTCACTTCTTTTAGTACCTCCCCATTTTCTGGATTCTGGGGGCCTGGGCTAGGGCTTACAAAGGGGATTGTGGCCTTGCGAGGAAAGGAAACTAGAGGCATTTTATCTTGATGAGAAGCTCTCCATGAAACCTGGGGAGGGTATGGGGAAGACTTAAAAGAACAATTCCACTCACCTGCATTGAGTTTCAGCGTTTAAAAGCATGTTTGCTCACACCCATGGTTGCAGGGAACCTCATAATTTGGTGTGGGAAGGGTTATGATACCCATTCTCCAGACGAGAAAACTGAGGCTCGGGTTACACAAATACTCGCACTTCCTGGCGGTGCATGCAGTGGTCACTCCCCCAAGAACCCTGGGCAGCCCTGCCTTGCCTCTGCCCTTCTGCCCCCCCTCTTCTCCTCTGCCCACCCCCACTTTGGTTGCTTGGTTCTCCTTCACTCAAGCCAATGAGAAAACAGGGCGAAGAGCCCTGGCAGGTGGACAGGGCATCCAAACTGTCTCATGTGGTGAGGCTCGGGCAGGAGTCCCTGCAGCGTAACTACAGCTTGCTTCCAGCCCACATGCCCCCCATTGTCCTCCGAGCCCATTTTCCGGGGCTCAGGCCTCGTCCGGCGCCCCCTTTCTCCTTTTCCAGTCGCCTTTTTCAGACTCCGGCCGGGTAGAGGACGAGAGGGCGGTCAGTGGCCTCTTTGCGGCTAGAGAGCTGAGTGTTCAGGGCAGCGCTGGGTGACCCCGCGCTGGAAGGCCGCGACCGAGACTCCGTGCGCTCCACACCCTTGCGTCTCTCCTGTGGGTGACTCAAGGCGGCCCTGAAACCTCCGGGAGTGCCCACAAAGGGTGCCTGCGTCAGCGGACGCAGAAGCAGGGGTGTGGCCTGAGCGCCCCTCCAAGCCAGCACCGCAGCCCCAAAGCCCATCATCCGGCGACCTCTGCGCCCCTAGATCTGTCCAGCCTTCCCCGAGCTAGGGAGACAGGAGAATGGACAGGTGCTGGGAGCTTTCGAGGAGGTCCACAGGCTGCCCCTCCCGCGGAGAGCCCCTCACAAGCCGCAAGCCAACGGCGGCCCGGGAGGCCTTTAATTACAGGGGATCCCAAGGTGGCCAGGCTGCCTCGCAGGACGAGCAGCAAAAAGTCCAACCGTTCTGGGTCCACAGCTGCCCTCCTTCCCCTGCCACACTCACATTCCGGGCCCCTAGCCCAGAGGTTTGGACACCCCAGGTCCCGCTCCCTTATCTGCGTCTGGTCTCGGGGACCCGCCGCACTCCCTGCTGCCCCTATGGCCCCGCGGAGCCCTGGGCTTCGCGGCCAACCTCTGGCGGCTGGAGGAGAGACCGAGATTGAGGCCCGAAGGGACCTCCAGGAGCTTGTAGGCGATCGAAGCCAGGTTGGGCCTCCGAGGCTTCGCGCGGGGTCCGGCGTGTCTCCCCCACCCCTGGCGGGGCCCCTAGAGGCCCGACCTCAGCCTCCCCCCGCTTAGCCGGCCGTCAGCGGCTCGCCGGGGCTGCGCCACAAAGGGTGGCATCGCGGCAGCACGGGCAGGGACCTCATTGGTTCAATATTAGCTTTTCATTCCAGTCTATTGTGCCCATCTGAGATAATATTGACTCTGAGGTGAGAGCCCACAGACGACAGGGCTTGTCTAACACTCCGCTGCAGGGCGCTGGAAGGGAAGAGAAGCAGAAACGGAGAGTTCAAGAGACTGCAAATAAAAGCTGCTCGCGCGGCGGCGCGCCTCAGGGCCGCGGACTGCGGGCCCGGGCAGCCGGGCGCAGCCCGCCGCGGGCGCGCGGCCTCCGGCCGGAGAACTGGGGTCGCAGGAAGGTCGGGGGTCCGGGAGCCGCTCTGCGGAGGAGCTCCGCGCGTTCACACTGAAAAGAGCCCGCCGACACGCACCCCCTCTTCCAGACAGTTGGTTTGAGGCTCTGCTTCTAGGTAACTCCGGAGAAAAACGAATTCCCATACACACTGTTTCGGTTGGCCAGTGAAGCCAACGTTGGCCCCTGAGCTATTTTCCCCCTTGAAACGATGTAATTCGTTCGGGTAACTCGTCTGTCCAAGTCTTTTTCCTGTGTCCCCAGCCAGAGAAGAGCAAACGCACGCGGCAATTATCATGAGGCTGCCTTACTTGCGTGTGCGCGGTTAATAAAAAATTTTCTAACTGTGCATTTTGCTTTGCTTTGAATCGCTGCCTTGCAGCCCATCCGCGGGTTTCTTAATTGCCTTTCTAACCGCAGCTTTAAAGGGCCACCGCAACGTTCCGGTCTTGCATATAAAGATTCATTTCAATTTCCAAATTGCCTCTAAATGCCTACGTTGGAAAATGGCACTTTAAGTTAGTTGTCTTACGTGCCTGAGACAGAACGCTTGATTTAAGCTCCTGGGACCAAACGCCAAGTGCTTGGGGTTTGTAATGAAAGAGGGGAAGGATGCCCTCTTGTCCCATATACGAATTTTGTGCCGTTTCCCCGGTGGAGTGTGACCTCTATAACAGATCATCTGTTACCGCCAATACAGAGCTGGTCTTTTGGAATCTTTACGTCCACCCAAAGACACGTGGGCCTGTGGGGACCTAGCAAGGGGCAAGGACTGGCCGCTGCAACAGCAGGATTGGGGGGGCACCGTTGGGTGCCTCCCTGCTTCCTCCCAGGCGCCCAGTACTGAGCTGAGGCTCAGCCATACTGACCTACAGCACACGTGATCTGTAATACATTATATATATAGCTTTTCATTCCAGTCCCCGTTTGTATTGCATATTTTTAACACACAATATGTGTAATATGGTTTCATTATATTACGTACTATTTAACATGTATTTAACAGCTAATTCCTATAGTATATTATTATATTACTTAAAGTATTGTACGTTGTATATAGTTCTGGTTATATGTATATATGTTCATATATTTCTTTTATATGTGTGTGTGTAAAAATATTTGGGTTGCCTTTAATCTCCCTGCAAGTACATACTCGACCGTTTTAACGCAACGTTATAAAGCCCTAATCGAAACCACTTTGACATCCGGCGACGTCTTTATAACAAATACCCTGGTGTCCAATTTCGGCACCAGAGAAAGGTGGGGCGATGTTAACTCGGTCGTAAAGGACATCGGGTCCCCTCTGAAAAGTGGTTTTCCAAATGCCCACTCCCTGAGGAAAGAGGAGGCAACGTTCTGGATCGGGGTCTCCTCCTCTCCTCTCTGGCGCTGTGCTGGTGGTTTTGGTTTTGAAGAGAGCCTGTTTCGAGCCTCCGACGGTCCCTAAACTGATGTCATGAATTAAAAATGAATTTGAGGAGTGCAGCATGTGCTCCGCTGAGGCGTCTGGGAAGGCAGCGGAGGCCTTTCACCCCCGGTTCTGAGCTCCAGACGCCGCCCTGACCGGCTCCGGCCTCCGCTCTACACGGGCGCGCAGCAGCGCTCCGGGCTCTCGGGGCTGGCTCCCTGCTCCAGCTGGCCGCCGCCCTTCCGACCCCGCGCCGGGGAAAGCTGTGCGAGCGGGGAGTGCTTGCAGATCAGGTGGTCCCAGCCACAGCCCGCTTCTAATACCCATTAAGAGCAGAGGCCAGGTGGGCCAAGGAAAATACAATCGGGAGTTCAGATGTCCGCACGTTATCGCACCAGAGATCCATCTAGCTCATGGAGGAAAACAGGGAGGAAAAAAAAATCAGAAGTCAGGTATGGCCCATAAAGGATCAGAAATGAGAAATAACCAGACTTTACAACCAGATAAACAGAAGGTGGCCCCCTCTGAGGCAGGGGAGTCGGGAAGGGAAATTGACGCAGGGAACCCAGAGACTACTAGCCAAGGACAAGGAGCGCACAGAGACCTCCAGGGTGCAGAGCCCTCTGGGTGCGGAGGGGCTGTTTATTTCTTTAAAGCACTCCCCGCTCCCCACCCCCTGGCAGTGTCTACCTGGGAACGTGGGTGAAACCAAACAGTGAAACTTGGCTAAAACCTCACGAAGAGGCTGGGGCTCCCCACTTTCAGTAAAATCCCAGGTTCAGTGAGACCCCAAGGCCGCCTCTGATCTAGTCTGATCCTCAGCCTTGGGGAAAGGTATTCATGGACTTAGAAAAAGAGAGCAGGCTGTTCCCTCCCTGCTCTGCCCACTGATGGGGCTCCCAGGCTGTCTGCTAGGATGAGCCAGGGGGGACTCACAAAGGGGGGGCTGCCCTCATGCTCACATTGTTCAGCACAAAACGACCGGTCCCTCTCCCTCCCCGGTGGCTGCAGTCTACTGTCCTGGCTGCACCGGCTGCAACCACACACACACACACACACACACACACACACACACACGCAGGACTCAGAGCCCTCCAGATGAAGAGTGGACCACAGTGCCAACCATGTGGACGTGCGTCTCCCCCAGATCGGCTTTGGCACATCTGGCCTGTCTGCAATATTCTCTCCGTCCAGGTGATTCGTCTTGCCCAGGCGCAGTGTGATGGAAAACTTTGTTCTTACTGTGCTAGCATCAGAGTTCCATATTCCTGCCCCCTGCCCCGAGCCCCCATGATCCCGGTTTTAAGGAGCAACTGCTTGGGTGTCTTGGGAACAAGATGCTTGTGTGCCCCTGATCTGGCATGAAAGACAGTCCATTTCTATCGCTGATGGCACCTGTCCCAGGGACTGTGCTAGGTACCCATTTCAGGATCTGTCTCATTCTGCCCTCCCAGCAATCCACTGAAGTACACAATCCACATCTGTTTCCATTTTCCAGGTGAGAAAACTGAGGCTCTGCAAAGTTAAGGGGTTCACCCAAGGTCACACACAGCTAGTAAATGTGGGAATCTGGATTCCAACCCAGGTCTGTCTGCCACTAACACCCCACCCAACCCTACCCCATCTCGTATTTCCTATCAAAACACCCCCATTTCCCCAGTGAAGAAGCTGAGGCCCATAGGTAAAGAAAGAAACACTTCACTGTTAATAGTCAACAGCGTAGGATATAACAGCAGTCCCCAAAAGTCGACCATCATAGGCTATAGAGCCTGGATGCCAGGTTCTTTCAGAACATCCATTCCGGTTCCAGAAGTGACAGTAAACCGCTGGCACCCAGTTAGTGTGTGTGGTTTGCAAAGGCCTAGCTCACACCTCAGTTCAGTCACCTCTCCCCCCAACCCAGCGAGGTGAGTATTGCCTGTATTACCCCAGTTCGGAGAGGCAGAACGGGCTCGGTGAGGTTAAACAACTTGCTCCCTGCTCAGCCAGCTCACCCAGAGCCCTGGCACCAGCCCCGGGCTGGCCCGTTCGAAGCCTCCAGGCTCTGCAGACACCACATATGGGACCATTTAACCAACCGAGTTGGGCCTTGCCTTCTGTTGTGAAATTGCTAGGTTGTTTTCTCTTTGTTTTAAGTGTTCCTGCAAATATTATTACATGAGTCAAAACTTTCTCTTTATTTATGTCTCGCTTACACTCATTCTTTCTCCATGTAAGCACCCATCTGGGTTGCAGGGAGCATACTTGGAGTTGTCCCTCATCAGTGTTCAAATGATGTTCAGCGATCATAGAGTGTGTGTGTATATATATAATTTATCTGCAATTGTATAGTTTGCTCTATAACCATTTGCCTAAGGCACCTCATGAAAACTCAAATGTGTGACTAAGAGTTAACAATTATATGTGTGTGTGCATTTTTTCGTGATTTTAATAGAATTTTAACACTTGCTTTAGACAGCATTTCTTCTTTGCTAAGCTCCAAGGGGAGGAGCTGGAGGTTGGAGGAATCCCCTAGTCAAATGTTTCCATATCCAAAACGATAACCAAGAACCCAGACAGAAGATGCCTCGAGGGGTCTCTGACCTTGAGATGATGGGCCAAGGACCCTTGCCACTAGCAAGCGCCTTGGCAGGGGTCCATCCCACACTCCTCTGAACCTCATTTGTTCACTCTCCACAAGAGCCATGTCACCTCATTCCACGAAAAGGCTTTATTTTTCTCATGGTTATAAAATTATGTGTATGTGGTTTTATATCAGACCAGATTGTAAGAGAACAAGGTAACAATTATTTAATCCCCACTAGCCAGGGACCACCACGGTCAAACACTGGGGGATGTTACGTTTGGACACCTTCGAAAATAGACCATGTCTACACATTTTGGTTAGTGTTGCTCTAGCCAATGAAGGGAAGAAGTACGCTGTGTGTGATTCTGTTTCTGTGAAGTTTGGAACTGGATGTAGAATTCAGAACAGTGGTTGCCTCTGGGAGAGGGTTGACTGGAAAGAGGAACCAGGGAACTTTGAGGGGAGCTAAAAATGCTCTATTTCCCAATTTGGGTGCCGGTAACACAGATGTGTACAATTGCCAAAACTCATTGAACTTAAGACCTACCTATGTATTTTGCTATAAAATTTTATATCTCAATAAAGAAAAAGAATCTTGGATAAATATTGTAGCAAAAGGCCCTGGCTGGTGTGACTCAGTAGATTGAGCGCCAGACTGAGAACCAAGGGATAGCCAGTTCAAATCCCAATCAGGGCACATGCCTGGATTGCGGGCTAGGTCCCCAGTAGGGGGCACTCAAGAGGCAACTACACATTGATGTTTTTCTCTCTCTCTTTCTTCCTCCCTTCCCCTCTCTAAAAATAAATAAATAAAATCTTTAAAAATATATTATAGCAAAAGACCTAACTGGAGAGATGAAGAAGAAGGAAAAATAGACAAGCCACGCACAATATGTAGAACTTTACAGAGAAGGATCCCAGGCTTCCCCGTCCCCATACACCAGCCTCTCCCTTTTTCAGTTAAATTCAAGGGGGCTAGGGCCTTCAAAGGGCAATGCAATCTTAAGACCCTGCTGAGCCCCCCACCCCACCCATCTACCAGACTCTTTCCTTTGATGGACTGCATTTTCTGATAGGGTGGGAGTCCGCTGGAGCCTAACAAGGATCTGAACTTGAGTAAGGAAGGAAGATCAAAGGTCTTAGTTTTCAAATAGATGATATTCCAAAAGTTTCTTTTTTAGTCACTGTCTGTCTCAGAACATTGCATCTCATAGAAATAATATTATAAGTAGTGATCAAGGTTCCATATTTCTCCTCCCAAAAGTCTGTTAAATGCCTACTTATAAGAATTTTAAGCTTGGTAGGAACATAAGTGTATTGAATTATAGTGGTTGTATACCATGAGGAAAAAATGGGAGAAAAGCTAAATCTACACCCTGCCCCAAATACCAGCTTTCTGCCAGGCACTATGTTGGCATTTGGGATTTAAAAATGAAAAAATCTCATGATATTTTTCATCAAGCAGCTCACCATTTAGAAGACTGCCTTGTAAATAAATAAGTGCAATAAAATCTTATACAATTGGGACCCCCAAAATGAAATTATCTGCTGGAGGGTGGGCTCCTTGTGGTACAGGCTTTTCCCAAAAGGTGAGTGTTCTAGGAACCCATCTGGATCTGTGTACCAGCTGGTGGTGTTGTGAGAGGCTGAATTCGGCTTCAGTGATTTTTTTTTTTGAAAACTTTTCATGTGTTTGCCCATTTCATGATGGGTGATTTATGAGTGCACCTGCCCACACCGCACTGTATGGTCAGCAGTTTTTGACCAAAAATGGCATGACTCCTTACTCACCCAATCTCACCTGAGCAACTTTTTTTGTTTCTCTGGATGCAAAAAGTCCTCAAAGGGAACTGTTTTGCTGATGACAAAAGAAAAATAGCAGAAGCACTAAAAAGCATCAACATCGACGAGTTCAAAAACTGTCTTGAGCAGTGGAAAAAACATCTTGAGAGGTGTATTGCATCAAATGGAGAGTGCTTTAAAGGTGACTGAAGTTTACACATGCACAAATAAATACACAATTGTTTATAAATAAATTCTGGGGGGTTTTGGGTCCCCCCTCGTAAGTGTTATGGTAGAGGTTGTTATAATTAAGTAAAACTGAAAAATAGAGTGAATGCTTTGTTGGCAAAGGAAAACACGTTTTGAAGCAAGCAGAGCTGATAGGATGAGGAATTAGATTAAGACCTGCAGAGGGGTCATAGGGCGTGTTGAAGGTCAAAGGCCCCAGATCTGATTCCCCCTTCAGAATGTGTTCCCTCCCTTTCCACTGCTCTCAGAGCATTGCCATTGGACTTCTCAGCCATGATTTGGGCTGTTTGTTTTCGACTTTCACATTATTTGAAAGGAGTACAGGTGGGCAAGATTTGCAATTCCAAAGAGAAAAGCAAAGAAGATTTTGAAGGTATGTAAACCTAGGAGAAGGATTGTCACAGGTGACTTTGCCCAATAATGAGTGAGGAAAAAGCAAAACCTCAACACGGGGGAAGAGAGAAAAGGCTGCCCCACACCAGGCACCAGGTGGTGAAGATGGCTCAGGACCGCTGGGCTGCTGTCTCGAAAGTGGAGCGGGTTGGGAGGCCCTGTGCCCCTAGAAGTATCGGACCACTTAAAATCACATATTGACAGTGTTTAAGGAGCATTTATTCATTCAAACAGCATTGTGCATTTACCATTTGTAAGGAAATTTGCAATTGACCTGCAATTAACAGGGTTAAAGAATTTAGTGAATTATCGTCCTTGCTTTCAAGGACTACTAGGAAACTAGATAACTATCATTTCATGTGCCCAGACATAAAATGTCCTGTTTTTTGCTCCTGATGCAGTTCTCATCAGTAAGTCAGGAGTAATAACAGTGCAGGATCTAGTAACTTAGGATCTAGTAACCTCACACAATTGTTCTGAGGATAGAATGCAATCAGGGTATAAAAACTCCTTTGTAAAGTGCAGGCATTAGACAGGTATTACCGTAATTTGCTATGTATAACGTGCACTTTTTTGCCTAAATTCCTGAGGGAAAAATAAGGATGCGCATTATACATGGGTACAGTGATTACATAGCACGGGTAATGCACACAAAAAATGTGGGTGCGCATTATACACGACGAAATGCGGGTGGCGGTTAAAATAATTCTCAGCCACGTTCTCTACTTGCTGATCAAGTAGTCATTCAACAAATGCTTATCGGCACTTCCGCTGAGCAGGCACTGTTCTGGCACAGGGCAGTGAAGGACACAGACAAAACCTCTGGCTGCGTGGAGCTGACATTCCCCAGTAGGATGTCTGCTGTCATAAATAAAAAAGACCCATCAGCCACTGGAGAGAGGAAGCAAGCTTAAGTATATATATATAAAATCTCCACTATTTGTAATATTGAAAAATTGGTAATGATCTAAGTGTGCCTTAATGGGAGACCGATACAAAAAAATGACGGTGCTCCCATAGTACTGAAAACTGTACGGGTGCTACACCAAGGGAAGTGGCATTCTGTATGCAGTATCATGGGAAGATCTTTAAGACCTGTTAAAAGGAGAACAAAGCCAATTCCAGGACAATACATAATATGATCCCATTAATGTTTAAAATAAACATTACTGGTTTGTGTTTTATTCATGCACTAATATATAGTTACATATGAATACTTAGATCTCAACCAGAGAAAAGTTCTGGAAAGATATACTACTTCAGGGAGGAGAGTGGGTTTATGTATTGCTTGTGTAATTAAACAAGGAGACACATGCGTGTGGGTACAATTGAGTTATAGCAATATGAGTATGGATGACAACTGTTACTCTTTTAATCTTCTTTAATGTCTATAGAGAGATATAGACACATAGATGAGATGAAGCCAACACATAAAAGGTGGAATTAAAACATGGTGTCCTGGCTCAGAAATCTTGCCTCTCCCCACCCCACCTGCAATTTATAGTGAAACCTTTTTTTTTTAAAAGAGCATCTCTTGGGATGTCGGATAGAAATCCTTGATCTCCCAGTTCTGAGGCACATGTAATTATTTCACAGTTAAGTAGCCTCAGGATCTTTGTGATAGATATGACTTCATTATGAGAGCATCATGCCCCTCCCAGCAGTTAATTGAGCTCTGGCTGGAGCCAGTGTGGCGTTCTGGTATGTGATGGGTGGCTCCCAACAGGGTCCCTCTGGTTCCTAAACCGAGCCAAGTGCGACGGCCTTAGCTTTGGCTGACCTCTGAAAATCAGCTCATGCATCCAAACTGAATCTCTTCCATCATCTCTCTCTGTGACCCTAGACAAGTCTTTGCTGCTTCTGGGTCTCCAGTGGAGGGACTGTGTGACCCAGAATATCATCACCAATCCTAAACTTCTGAGTTTTATTGTAGCAAGTTGTTGCAAGAGGAGACCACATTTGTTCACGTGCACTTGTTATGTGCTGGGGCAGGGACGCAGAAAAGCAAGATCCCTGGCTTAACGAGCAGAGTCAGATTCTTGGGGATGTTGAAGCTAGTGAAACTGCTGGAAAGGTAGCCTGAGAACGGAAGTAAGGGGTCCCCCTCCACTTCACTGCAGCCTCTTGCTCTGAGTCTCTTAGATAAAGCTGGCCTCTGTTCCTCCGGCCCCTTTGTCCTGAAAATGAGGCTGGTAGAGCCCCTCGCCAGCCTGGGTGGCGTCAGGTCCTAGAGACGAACCCACATCATCATGTTACAGCAGGGCAAAGAGTCTCAGGGTGGGAACAGGGAGAGCTCTGGGTCAGGAGAGCTCTTGAAGGACTGGCGATGGCACCTGGGTCCTCACAGCCAATCCACTGATTCGGCAAATTTTATGGAGCACCTGCTATATGCCAGGTACTTAGCTAGACTGTGGGCGCCCGGTGAGAACTGGTCACATGTAAGGCTTACAGACCAAGGCTTTAGGGGTTAGAAGCCTTTCCTGGGCGGGACTTGACCCACTGAGAATGCTCCGATCTGTGCCCTTCCCAGGGTCCCCCGCAGAGCATCAGCCCAACCAGTCTTAGCAAAAGCTGGTAGAGGAGGCCCAGACATGCTGGACGCTGAGTCAGGAGCCAGGGGTCAAGGTCATCCTGACCGTGCAGAAATCTCCACAGTGCCCTTGGTCAAGGTCAGTCTCCAGCCAGGGAAACTTGCTTCCATGGACTGAGGGTGGGTGAGTGGATTTCCCTCCCAAGACTTCCCTCACGAGGCAAGGGGCCAAGCTGGCGCAGGTACTGGCTAGCAGCCCCTGGAGATGGGGCTGGGGAGGCCCCGTCACTACTGCGGGTTCAGGCCCCACCCCGAAACCCATTAAAGCAATGCCTCCTATGTGGGCCCCTCCCAACCAAGAGTGCCTGGGGATGGGGTGGTCACAACCTGGCAGGTGGCAGCAAGTGGCATTTTCAGGGTGCTTATGGGCTTGGGGGCAGCAGGAGCCTTGGCATCAAGAGACCGAGAGCCTTGAGCCCTCATGTGCTGTCAACCTTGGGCAAGTCGATCTGTCTCTCTAGGCACATCGGTCAGATGTGCGCTGTCCTTTGTTATGAAGGTCACCCGTGATCATAAAAGATGTAAATGTGCCAGGAGAGGAAAAAGTCAGAGAAGGTGCCTCCCCTATTCTACCACAATTGATAGTCCACTGTAAAAATTCTCCTTGATATACAATAGCTACCTGCGCTTGTTAAACAGACACTGCAATCTCGAAGCTACATTGTCTCCAGGATGCTCCCTCAGTCGGTGGGTCTGCATCCTCCTTCAACCTACTGCCTGGTATCCCAGCATCCCCTGGGACATGTTGCGACTATTTCCATGGGATAAATTACTTGGAAGGAAATAACTGAATCAAAAATATTTCTTCACGTCCTCAATACATTGACTATTATTATTCCTTTTAAAAATGTCAATAGCTAGGAATGAAAAGAATCTATTTTCTCATTTTAACTGATTGTTAGTGAGGTGGAGCGTGTTTCTATTTGTGTGTTTAGTGGCTGTTCGTATTTCTTCAGTGTAAAACTTGCTTGTATCTTCCCAGTTTTCCTATTGGAAGGATGGCCTTTTTCTCATCTTAAACTAGCACTTTATATAGTATAGATGAATCGCTTGTCATACAAGTTACATTTTTCACCTAGTTTGTCATCTGTTTAGAGTGTGTGTTTCCCATACCAATGATTTAAATATTTATGCAGGCAAAATTGATAAATTTTTTCCCTTATGGATTCTGAGGTTTAGCACTTTTTAAGAAAGGTCCTTCTCATTCTCAAGATTATGGAATTATTATTCTTTAGGTTCTTTTGCAACTTTTATAATTCTTAAAATATGTGCATCTTTAAAACATTTGAATTTTTTCTCTGTGAATATGGCCTGAGGTCAAAATCTATTCCTCTCCCCCAAATGGATAGCTAATTATTCCAACACTGTTTATGGAATAATCCAGCCTTTCTCCACTATTGAGAAGTATAATCGTTATCACATACTAGCTGCCCATACATACCTCCTATTCCCCATTAAGCCATTTTATTCTGTTTTACATTATATTTTATTCATTAGTCTATTTGACAATATTACAATATTATCATAATGATTAATTACTCTCTTAAAAGCCAATGGGGCAAGTGCACTTTCATTGTTCTTTTTCATAAAAATTGCCAATTCTTATGTATCTATTTTCTTAGACAATATTTAGAATCGACTTGCCAGTTCCTCTAATCAGACATTATTTTGGAATTGCATAAAAGTATACACTAATTTAGAGGAGAACTGAAACCTTCACTGTACTTAGTCATCCCAAACAGAAATGCAAGATATTACTTTGCTGAGATTTTTCTGATGTACCGCAATATTTGCTTCTCAGTCAGTCCTAGATATTTCCTGCATGAATTAGTCATTGTATTTTCAGTTTTGTGAGTGATTTACACTTGTTTTGTTTTTGCTGTAGTGAGTGGAATAACTTTTTATTTTGTCTTTTCAATTTGTTACTAGTAGATGAGGAAAGGAGTTTGCATCTGGGAATCTTTGCAAACGCTCTTATTATTTATTTCTATTAGGTAATCAGTTGAGTCTCTCGGGTTTTCCATTTAATAAGCGCTTACTTATTACCAAATTAAAGTGTGTGTGTCTATTGTAGAAAGTGAAAACACACAAAAGAAAACAAACAGCATTTGTAAAATCTACGCTTCGGAAGTAGTCATTCTTAACATTTTGGAAAAAAGATACACATAGTATATGTTAGCATATATACTTGTAAATACTTAAAAAGAGTGTTTGTGTATAGACACACATAAAACGATAACTGCTGAAGTAGACCATGTGCATATAGCTGTTCAAACAGCAACCCCAGACGCATGCTGTTTTCTCACCTACTTTTCTTACTTAATAAACTATAAATCTTTTCCACATTATGATATTGCATTACCATTCTAACAACTGTATTAAATGTATGACTGTGCCTCAGCGCTCCCTAACTTCAGGCATTTAGATTGAACCCACTTTTTACTATTATAAATCTATAGGGAACATCTTAGTACCTAAATCTGTGAACATTCATGGTTACTTATTTAGGAGAAATTTCTACACGTGGAATTTCTGGATCTGAAGGCACGCAGAAACCTAAGTCTTTGGGGACAAAGGGACAAACTGCCCTCCAAAAAACTTCTGCCAATTTAGGCTCCCACCTCCACCTTCTAATAGCTATTTCTGCTTCATCTCCTCCTTTCTTCAATAAGCATCATCATCAGCGTTGCTGAAGTTCTTAAACTCACTGGCAACATCATTTTAATGGTAACAGAACAGCGCGTCAGCCACCCACCCTCTGTTGGTGCCTCCGCAGCGTCTTCGGCTTGGCTTCCTGGGATAAACCCGAGAGTTCCTGACTTCCAGCCCCCCGCAGCTTCGTGTGATGGGGAGCCTCAGCTTTGGGCTACAACTGCTAATGGAGAAATAACGTGGTGAACTTGGCCTCCATCCTGTGCTCTCTGCAGCCAGAAGGCGGCCAGGGGACGCCTCGAAATGTTATCATTCTCGAGAGATTGCTACCTCCTAGTAGCAAAAGATCTATTTGTGCTTTTAAACCAGGCTCTTCCCTGTCATTTTTTATCGGTGGAAAGGGTATCATATTTCTCCCTGTCAGGTGTTCCCTTGGCAAGAAACTCCTGATTCAGGATCCCTTCCAGCGAGGGGATACATTTTTCTAAGCAGCAAATGACTACAAACACATCTGCATGGACAAGTCACAGCCTATATCCTTCTATGGTGTTTCTGCTCTTTTGAAAATGTTAATAAAAACTTAATGTGGAAAAAAAACAACTTTTTCCAAATATGTGTACCAATGAGCCCGAGGCAACTCATACTTTCTTATAAAATAAAGTAGGTCACTCGCATCAATCATGGTTGTCTTAGCACATTTTTTCCAAATTAGGAATTCTCAATCCATCATACCACGTTATGGCATCCCTTTTCCAAACATTTCCTTTTAATATGCTCTTTAACATGATAAGAAAATCTAATAGAATACATTAGTGTCACTTTTCGGTGATGGAGTGTTTCCTCCTGTTGCAATTCACAATGAGTCCAGGGAAACATTTTTACTAGTTCACTCTCTAAGAGCGATCAGTTGTTGAAAATATGACAATGGCCCCGAAGCTGCCAAGGCCACACTTGAGTGTTAGCCCTCGAAAGATCACAGGGCTCCCCCTTCACCTCTCCATGTGTTGTGTAAGCAGAAAACACAAAAGATGTGTGTGTCCCAGAGCAAAATCGTAAATCCAGATTCTGTACGTGAGGGGAGTGTTTAAACTTAGCCTGTCGATTCAGTAGGGTTGCACATGCATACACACTACTCTATATAGATCAAAAGCTTGTACTGGGCTTCATTTTAAAACCACACTGCTCCCAGAACACTTCTAATTCTCCTGGATTGTGCGGAAAGGGAGGATCCTTGGCTTCATATGAGTGAGATTCTCCAAAACCACTTACTGTCCTTTTAAAGGTAAATTTGGACCCTGTGTGAAATGCAGGCTCTGTTCACAACCCACCCGAGATAGCTCTGTTTGCGTGTCCATGTATTTGACAACATTTACCCGCCCAAAACAGAGTATCGGTTTCCACTCCGATCTCTGGGTCTCTGACTCATGTTTCAGTGTGGGCACTTGAGTCTCTTCAGGGATTTTTTGATTTGGATGAAATGTTGGAAGGGAACATTTGGGAAAATTGGGAGTTGGAGAGGTTTGCAGAGTGCCCAAGAATTCAGCTGTTTCAGGCTTTTGGCCACTCAAAAGGAAAACATCTAAATGGGCAAAGGAAAGTTGAGTCAATTTTCTGGACCTTTTGTCTGGACAGGTGGGGTCCTGTAGACACTCCAGAAGTCACATCACTACTCCCTCATGTCTCAGGGAAGGGGAAGGCGCAGTTATGGTCCCTGATCAGCCACAGCATCCTGGCACTGTCCCATTATGGCCCCCGGCCAATAACTTAAGGCGGTGTGCCCAAGAAATGTCATTAACTTGTTTATCACAGAAACAACTGTGCCAGGCCAGTGAGGGACACGGAAAAATGAGGCACAGCTCTTGCCCTTAAGAAGCTTGAAGTCAGGCTTGATATGAAGCAGAACGTGATAAGGAAAAGAAAAAAAATATGCCCAGGGAGTTTAGAGAGGGGGAGGTCCCTGCCAGGTAGAGGTAGACGTGATCAAAGATTAAGATGATGATCTTTGAAGCAGGCCCTGAGTGATGAGCAGGATTTGGATCTGCACATAGAGGGAAAGGGCATTCCAGGTCAAGGGCACAGAGAGAGCAAAGGGGCAGGCGTGGGAAATCATGCAGGAAGTGCAAGCATGAGAAATGATTCAGGACCTGAGGGATACAGGCTGCATAGAGACGCACGAGAGGAAATCGAAGGAGATTGAACCAAGTGTGTGAAGAGCCTTGAAGGCCGAGCTAAGGGCCAAGCTTCTGAGGACCACTTCCTCTCCCACACACCCGCCCCCCACCAATCGTTCTGGCCACATCAATGCATTTGGCTGGAACAGGAAGATTACTAGGGTGACAATATTTATGGTGGTGCATCTGAACCCCCTCAATCTTTTTTCTCCTTTGCACTTCCCCTTCATACGCAGGCAAATGCTATGGCAAATTAAAGTGGTTTCCATTGCTAAGGTTGGCACACCATCCAGGAAGGTCCTGCTGGCCTCAAAACCATTGCTCACGGACAATGCTCCGCGTTCCGGTGTTTTCCATGAGTTGATCAAAATGTGTAGAAGAAGCTGCCACTTTCCTTCTGGCCCCTGCACCCAGATGGGACTACACAATGTAAGACTCAGATGCTTTGGTAAATTCATTTGTCTGGTCACCAAAGATTTATTGAGCAACTACTATGTTTGTGCTTAACCTTGCTGGATGTGCTGTGGAGGAAGTATGGAAACAAACGAATGGAGTTCCTGTCTTCATGTGGTTTACTTTCTGGTGGGAAAGAAAGAGTTAACAAGATAACTTCAGAGAGTTCTAAGGGAGATAAAGGGAACAGAGAGCTCCAGAGGCAGGAGGAGGGCGGTGGAGCCAGGGAAGCTGGTTGGGAAGGCCTGAAGGATGGGGAGGCTAGAGGGAGGCAGATGAAGGGCTGGGCAGGACGCAAGTGCAGACGTGTGGACAGCTGCAGAAATCTACGTGAGGGAAAGGGAGCCGATTTGGGGTTTGAGGTGCCATGGGAAGTACCTGCAGGTTTTTAGCAGGGTAGTGACTGAGATTTAAATATCGGGGTACCCACTTCAGAGCCGCCGAGAGCCACCATCTGCTCTGGCCTCCCAGTTGCCGACTCTTTCCGCAAAGTCAAAGCGAGTGCTCGGGGTGCATCAGCTTTTATTTTTACAGCAATCTTTGTGCCCAAACCACCGTAGCATTTTTAATAATAAACTGGCAGGGAGTCAGACATCTGTACTTGAAAAAAACAGCCCAAGCCAAGTATTTCTAAATGTTTTATATTTACTCGTAACATTAGAATAACCACGAGGTTGCTCTTTGCATAATCGGAACCATTCTTATTAGGGTTCGACAGACCTCGTCCTTCATGGGCTTGGGCAGTGGTTTTCATTATGGCAGGGACATGGATCTGACGGGAGGGAATCTCTCCCTGTACGTTTGTGGAAAAAGCGGGGAAGAAGTTGAGGGAAGGCAGGGCAAGCTAGGGAAAGAACTCTGCAAAGATAATCATCAGCTTGGCATTGGGGCGCCATGAAAAGAACCCAGGCTGGGCAACCTCGTGCGAGTCACTTACCCTCTCTGAGTTTCCATGTGCTCACAAGCAAAGTGGGGGTGATAATAGAACCTACTTCATGGAGTTTTCTGGGGAGGTCTAAATAAAGTAACATAGGTAAAGAGGCCTGGTACAAGGCTGTATCTGGTTGCCCTCCTCCTAACTCAGTATTTAACATCCAAGGTTGAGACACTACCCCCATTCATTTATATCTTTTTGCTAAAGTAGGGTTGGTTGCAAGATGTATCAAATAAAAATACAGGATTGCCAGTTACACTTAAACTTCAGATGAACAACAAATAACATAAGCATGTTTCTTGCAATCTTTAGGACATACTTAGGATAAACAAGTATTTGTTGTTTATTGGAAATGAAAATTGAACTAGGCATCCTGTATTTTATCTGGAAAACCCCTATTCTAAAGGTTTAATGGTCCTAAGATCATTCAGGAAAAGCGTTTTTGAGACGCATTCAGTCTTGGTGCATTCACTGGGCCCCTGCGTCAGAGGCGGTTTAAGATCCTGGTGAAAACTCTGTCTTTCTTGCTCAGTGAATCCCCAGTGCCCAGAACAGAACCTGGCACCTAGGTGCCCAATGAAGATGCACTGAATGGACAGCGGACAGGCTCTGAGACCCCGTGAGGAGTCCATCAGACCTGATAAGTAGACGTACTTTAAATGTGCCTTGTAGGTCAAACATCTCTTCCACCCGAAGTAGATGAGAAGCCACAGAGCCACTGACCTTGCCCCCCACTCTCCAGCGCCAGAATCGACCCGGGACAGAAGAGGAGGGCAGCCTGCGAGCTCTCGCCCTCTCTCGGCCACCTGGGCCACCTATAGGGAGCCAGGCCTCTTGCCTTGTACTCCTCAGCCCCTGTGCTGAACGCCTCTCCATGGCGTCCCCCCAAACTGCGCAGGCTGGAAGGACACTTCACACCCATTCATTTCGTGCTTCATATAGATTATTAAAAAAGAAGATAAAACTTCCAGGTTCAGAGGCCACTCTTTTCTCCCCCTTCCTCCTGGCACGCCGGAGACATCTGGGCTGTGCCGCGGGGAATGGTGGGGTTTCGGGCTGGGAGAAGCTGCTGGGGGAACGGAAGGTCAGGTGCGGCCCCTTCTGAGCTCCCCAGGTCGACACATGTCCACGTTTCCTGGGAAGTTGCGAGCACAGAGGGTTTCCCCAGCAACCTGGACTAGGCTTATAAAGAACTGGTCCCAACATCAAGAAAAGAAACCGGCCAGTAAATTCCTAGTTAGTTCATTTTCTAGGACTTCTGAATGTGTTTTAAATTTTCTCTAAATTAAGATAATCATAAAAGGTTAAGATATTGAAACAGAGCCCCACCTGATCCCAGGACTTGGTCTGTACACTTAATTAGTTCCCGAACACACGGCTCAGAGCTTCTTATAAAAACAAGGTAATGACTCAAGGTATATTTGGGTATCAGACTGAACGATGTTAAAGGGACATTCAGACCCATCTCAAAGGCCTTGACCTGCCCTTGACCTGTGTTGGAAGCTTTTGCTGACATCTGTTTCAAAGAGATACCAAAAAGCTTTCCAGGGGCCTCATGATAAAACCAAAATCCATACGGAGATAGATATCAGGCATTAAAATACTTAGGATTCAGCCGTGCCGAAGGAATGTGTGGCCCCAGAATACAGCGGTGGGGGGTGGGTGGTGAGGAGGGGAACTGAGTGCAATGCTTTGGCTCCGTGTGGAGAGGGAGCAGCTGGGTCGCAAATGTCCCCAGGGCCTTTTGTTCTTCCGTGGGTTTCAGTCTTTGATAATAAATCAGGTGCTCCTGTGCGGGGGACATAATTCAAGTCACCAGGAGTCACTTCCCCAGCTCCCATGCAACCCCACTCTTCCCCGCCCCCCTCCCAGGAAAGCACTTTG
This sequence comes from Trachops cirrhosus, assembly GCA_028533065.1. Classification (NCBI taxonomy): domain Eukaryota; kingdom Metazoa; phylum Chordata; class Mammalia; order Chiroptera; family Phyllostomidae; genus Trachops; species Trachops cirrhosus. Next base: position 148,209,546 of record CM052542.1, on the reverse strand, counting down.
GAGACTCCCCCCAACAGGAGCGAGGTGGGGCACTGACTCACCCACACACCCTGGCTTAGCCGGGAGACTGGCCCCACCCCTAACCTGCACCTGCAACGAGGGGGATGTACACACGTGCACACACGTGCTTCTGTGTGCTTTGCATAACACAGCTTTCTGAGGAGCCTTCTCCCCAACCTCCAATCAGATTTCTGCCCCTAAGCCCTTCCTATGGGCCAACTCTGGGTCCATGATATTTGTGAAAATGTGGGCCACGTGTGGGAAATGGCAGAGTCATCTAGGGCCATATAACAGGCTCCAGGTGGGGCCCGTCTCTCTGGCTTCAGTGAACCATCACTCTACCCACATTCGTTCATTCATGAATAGTCACCTTCCTTTCAGCAGGTACTCATCAAGCACCTATTGTGTGCATGTGGTGGGGGCCGGGGGGCGCGGCAGCGGGAGGTGCGATGGGAAAACCAGAGCTGATCTGAGTATAGTCCTGCCAAGGGGGCTCATGGCCTAAGGAGATAGAGGCAGCAATGGGAGGCCAAGTAGTGAGGCCACCACAGGTGTTTGAGAGTGGTGTGCGCTCTGTGGTGTAGGAAACATGAGAGGGAGGGGCCATTTCGGGCGGGGTAATGAGAGCAGCTTCCCAGAGGACAGGGCGTTTGCCCCTGGCTCTGAATGATGTGCCCATTCAGACAATGAAGGTGACCAGGCCGTCCAGGCAGAAGGAGTGACAAGAACAAAGGCCCAGAGAAAGGAAGCCACTGTGTGGCCCAAAAACAGTGAGTCACTCTCCAGGTACAAGCAGCAAACACCTCTCGCTCTTCCGATCCTCAAACACACCCTTGTGGGTCGATAAGGCAGATATAATTATTTCCATTTTATAGATAAGAAAACCCAGGTGCCTAGAGGTTATATGCATTTCCCAAGGTTTCGATCTGGGCTGTGGAGCCCAGATCGAAACGCAGGCTTAAACTCCCCAGACCCACCCGAAGCTGAAAGTGAAGAAAAGGTCAGATTGCCAAGGGTCTTAAACGCAAAGCTGAGGAGGCTGGTATTTCCTGGGCAGCCACGGGGAGCAGGCTGAAAGCTCTGGGCGGAGAAGTCAGTGCAGGAAGACGCTGGGTGTGGGAAGCCTGGGGGCAGTCCCTCGGGGTCCTTAGGCCCAACTCAGGCCAGGAGCTGGAGGAGAAAAGAGAACAAGGCTGCAGGCGAAAGGGAGTTACCCTGCTCCGCACAGAAGGAGGGAGCGAGGCTCCGAGAGCCGTCGTCGAGGCTGTGCTTCCAAAGCGAGACCTGCTTCCTCCCCAAGTCAGCTGAGACTTTCGCATCCATGGCAGCGACACTTTGGCGCGAGTATGGTGAGCCAGGCACTTTCACATACAATTCTTCATTTATTCTTCATAACAACCCCAGGAAGTGGCTAATCTTTTAACTCCATTTCACAGAGGAGCAAACCAAGGCACACAATGGTTACAGAACTTGGCCGTGGCTACCCTGGGAGAAAATGGCTTAGGATGCAACGTGGCAGGTCCCGCCCAGAGCCTGCACACTGGATCACTACCTACAACTGCCCTTCTTAGATCGCAGCTGCCCCTCCGAAGCCAGGGATGAGACAGCTCTCCTTGTCCATCAGAGTGGGCCTGCCTTGCTGCCCTAGGCCTGCAAAGCCCTCCCAGGCCTGGCCCAGACTTACCTTGTTCCTTTGTTACCTCCCGCTGGGTCCTGAGGGATCCCGCTGCCATGGCCCAGCAGGCAGGAGGCCAGATCCAGGCTGCGATAGAGAGAGAGGAGAGAGAGAGAGAGAGAGAGAGAGAGAGAGAGAGAGAGAGAGAGAGGCCCAGCCTGGGGCGTCTCAGCAGGAGACCTCAAACCAGGCCAAGCTCAGTGGGACTGAGATCAAAGGCAGCAGGGTGGGGGTGGGGGCAGAGCAACAAGGAACAGAAATGAGCAGGGGTGAGGCTTGTCTCGTATCATTCCTGTGGCTGCATCCATGCGAAACCAGGGCTTCTTTGAAGGTCTGGGCACCCCCCCAGGCTGGGGTGTGAGACAGAAGATCGCTTCTTCCTGGGTTCCCCTGCCAGGAGCTGGGGGCTGAGAAGGCCTCTGTCAATAAAAGAGATTCAGTCTCCCAGCCCCTCCGAAGCGACCTCTCCCCCGGGCCCCTCCAGCTCCTGCACGCAGCGTTTCAGGACGCTGTGTCCACATCCGGGCTCTCCGGTGTTGCTGCGTTCCTTTTCCTGCGCGGGTGTGGATAACTCATGGCTTGGTCTGTTACGTTCTTCGTGGCTCTGGGCATAGCACCATGCACCTTGTAGAGCTTCCAGAAATCCCCAAGGTCTGCCTGAAGGAGAGACACATCTTTCGTGTGGCCCTAGGTCCATGAAAGCACTCAGCAGGGACACTTACTGAGAGCCAGAGTGGCACCTGCAGGGGAAAAGCACTGTCCAGGGAACCCAGGTCCGGGGTTCTATCCTAGCTTTGCCCCTGACTTCCAAAACAAGCCATATCACCTCAGTGTCCCCACTTGGGGCACTAAGGAAAGGTTACTTAGTCCTAAAGTTTCCACAAAGTTTCTTTATCTTCACCTACTGGTCCCCTCTTGGTTAGTTCTTAGTTCTGGGTCACCTCCTCCAAGAGGTCCTCCCTGACCACTAGGGCCACAACAGCCCCCTCCCCTCTCCCAGGCATCTCCAACATGTCCCCTGTTTGTTGTCTCCATCTGACCTTGTCCTGTTTGGGTATTTTTCCACTTATTAACTGTCTTCCTGAATAGGATAGAAGCTCCGGAAGAGCAGGGAGCTGGTCTGAGCTTGCCTCTGCAGCTCTCTGCTCTGTTTCCAGACCCCAAGATAGAGCCTGGCACACAGTAGGTGCTCAACTACTGTTTGCTGCGTGAATGAATGAACTGTCCCATCAGATATTCTCCAAAAACCACGGATGTATTAGCTACAGAACATTCCCAGGTGTGGGTGTATTAAAATATATTAAACCAACACCCTGTTGTTGCCATTTAAATTAATAACACCATGTATTAAGCACCTAAAGAAGGTCATTTTTGTTTCCCTGTTTACTGTCGCAGTCGGTAGCACGTCAGCTCCTTGGGAAGAGGGACCTTGTCTTCTTGTGTGTCACTGTCCCCGCCCCAAGCGCGTGGTCCAGCACACAGGTGCTACACAAAAGTATTTATCAGATGAAGTAAGGGCTCTCCTCCCTCCAAGAATGCTTGCACTCATTTTGCCCCTCCCTGTGGTTTGACACTCAGAAAGTTGTTTGTCTCCCAAGCAAGGGCACTTATTATGTACTAATTTGCTCTCCTATTTTAAAAAGTCAGTTCTAGCTGGAGTCCTGCCATTCGGGCAGCTTCTGACCACCAGAGAATCCAGAGAATCGACGTCACCATGTCCAGCTGATGTCATCCCAGATCGCCACAAAGGAATGTGTCAGTCAGCCCACGTGACCTGGCTGGGAGTCGCTGCACCATTGCATCAGACCTTTAGAAATTGCAAACATGCTCAGGAATCCACAGAGCGATCTCGGCCAAGCCTGGAGCCCTGGGGTCCCTGGACTGGGCCCCCTCACTCTTGCAGGGGTGCTGGTGCCAGGCCGCTCTCACCACTGCTGGCCACGGGAGACTCCCACAGGTCAGGATCGACAAGGAGGGCATGTAGGGGCCGGAAAAGGACACCTTCCAGGGTGCCACTGGGTGTCTGCGGTACAGAGACGTGGTTGGGCACAGAAGCCTCCCGGGAACTGTGAAAGCAAGTTCAGGTGGCAGGAGGCGCAGCATCACCGATGAAACACCGGATGTGCCCCTCGGGGTTCCGCCTGCACGAGCAGCCTTGTCCTGGGCACAGAGCACTCCTGACGGCTGGCTTCAGGAGCACAGGGCCACCAGCCTGCAAAGGACACGGACTGAGTGCTTCCGTGGCAAGAACCACACCTCTGGAGAGGCCTTTTCACACTTCAGTGGTTTCCCACCAGCAATATCTCCTTTAAGCCCGATTCAGGAGGAAGACAGAGCAGATACTATGAAGGCCAAGAAAGATATTATTATAAAGTCTGAGGTTGACCAGCAAGATGGGGGCAGAGAGGCCAGGACTGGAGCCCAGTTCCTCCCACTGGGTCTCCCCATACACTTGGCGCCCCCACCGAAGGCATGCCAATCGCATCCTGGACGTCATAGATTTGTCCATTTATTTCATTTCTCTGGATTGCAATAAAGTGTCTATTCCAATAAAATCAGTATATTAAAACACTTTTCCAACAGACAGGGCTCACATGTCTTGGCAAAGAGGCCCCTCATTTTGTTCTGCACAGAGGTTCTGCGTGGCTGGCAGCGACCCTGACAGCAGCCGCTCATCCTGGGGAGGCCTGCACTTTTCTGGGCAGAAACAGGACGGAAGAAGGTCCTGCTGGATCCCGCCAAGCCAGCTGTCCCAATGGCAGAAGGAGCTGGGGAAGGGAGCTCGAGGGGCAGAGGTACCTACAAATCAATAAGACAAAAGACGGCCTAAGGGGGAAATGGGCAAAGGGCGGGATTTATTATCACGGAAGAAGAGGAGGCAGGGAATGTGTGAAGGTTGGATGTGGACATTTGTCACGGTCTGGCCCCCATGGCCTCCCGATGCTCACTGCAGCCTCCTGAGCACTCGCCCGAGATGTGCCAGCTTCTGGGCTAAGTGCCGTGCGGGGACCACCCCACTGTTTCTACCCCCTTGGAGGCAGGAGCTCCTGTCTCTTCTAGCAGGTGGGGAAACAGGTGAGGCCGGCCCCCGGGCCTGGTTTTTTAATTTGAATTTTCCTAGGGGGGGCAAGGACTGTCCAGTTGTCACAGATTCCATCATCCTCTGTTACAACCACGCTCACCTACAAACATAAGGCATTTTCTTTCTTTAGCAGTTTCACTGAGATATAATTCACATTCCATACAATTCGTCATATGATGGTTTCCTATATGTTCACGGGCTTGGCCACATCAATTTTAGACCACTGTCATCACCTCATAAAGGGAGCCTGTACCCTTTCAACTCGCACCTCCTTACCCCTCTGTCCCCCCACCAGTCCTAAGCAATTACTAACCCCCTTTCTATCTCTATAGAATATGCTTATTCTAGACTTTTCATGTAAGTGGAACAAGACACTACAAGGCCTACCGTGTCTGGCTTTTTGCACTTAGCACACTGTTCCCAGGCCCAGCCACATGATAGTCATACCACTAATGCATTTCTTTTTTTTTCTTTTTATTGAATTAATTGGGGTGACGCTGGTTCACAGAATTGTACAGGTTTCAGGCGCACGATTCCACAATGCATCATCTGTGCACCGTATCGTGTCTTCACCACACCAGTCAAGTCTCCCCCCACCACCATTTACCCCCCCATCCTCCTCCACCTGCCTCTACCCCCCTCCCCTCAGCACTGCATGTCTCTGTAGGAGTGAGTATTAGTCCCTTGCAGGGACAGACTACCTTTTATGTACCCATTCATCAGTTTGGGAGACAACGTTGTCCTGAAAGCAGTCCCTGTTCTAAGGGCCTTATCTCAGTGAGTCCTCACACCGGCCTTATGAGGTGCGTGTGAGTATGACCTCTATTTCACAACAGAGCAGGAAACTCGCCCAAGGTCACTCAGCTAGTGACCACCTCCTTGGCCACCGAGTTTGCCTCTAAGTCCCAGGGGCTCAGGATTCCTCCCTTTATAAGGGTCTTCAGGGGCAAGTCGAGCATACCTCAGCCCGCTCATTGATCCCTAAGTGGAATCCAAAATGGTGCCCCACCCCCACCCACACTGGACTCCTTCCCCAGACCCTTCGGTCATCCCCTCGGTCAGGAACACTCGAGAAAACCACTTCCGCAATACAAACACCTTGTTCCACAAACGACGTTTGGTCAACAAACAAACCCCTTCAAAGGGTGTCATTTGGGCCTGTAAAGTCCTCGTTATTTGGGATCTCACTAATTCAATATTTGTGATCTTTTCAAGAGGCTGAGCTGAGCTAGAGTATGATTCGGTTAGCAAGCTTTTCTTCACTATGAACTTGTAATTTGTAGTGTAAACAAGACTGTAGAAGGCACGTTCAAACAAAGTATTTTCAAGCCACCTCAAAAATCACAGAAACACCCAGGAGCAACCCAAGAGCTGAGATGCAAGCCTTATCCATTCCTCGAGCAGGTCCCCTTAAGACCAACAGGCAGCCTTGCTAAACGCCGTGGTGACAAGACTCGGGACTCAGCGCGCCGTGACGGCCTTCCTGCAAACACGTGGTGCCTCAGACTCCGCCATGGTTCTCAGGACCAGCCCTGGTCCTCGGTTCAGCTTCTTCTACAGCAAAGCGTGTTGCTGCCAGACATTCAGCAGAACTAGGTAGTGAGCCCCCAAAGGCCCCTTGGGCCACACCAGGCAGGGAAACATTTAAGGTCAGGCCCTAGGAAGGACCACCAGGAAAGAGGCCCTGGAGGGGCTTCTGAGTGTGGAGACCCTTCCTTCCTTCCACAAAACCTGTCATTTGTCCCACAGAGAAATCACCTAGTGGAAATGTTAGAGGATGGGGGGACAGCCCACAGCCACCGAGACAAGCACGCAGTATCTCCAGACTGTCCAGTCCTAGTTCTAGACATTTCCTATGGTCCAGCAGGGGAGACAGAGGTGGAAAAGGCTGGAGGGGGAAGTGTCTGCCGATCCTACTATTTCCAAAGTGAAACCTTCCACCTCTTTCTAGAACCGTAGGCCTCAGATTGTCAACTGTCGTGGGTTCAGGCTGCCCCATTCTGTCCTGGTTTAGGGGTGAATTGTTTTAAAGTGACAAAGAGATTGCAATCTTCTGCCGCTTTCCAGGGGACACCTTTTATCTTGTTCACAGAAGAGATTCAGTGACATTCTAGGGGGATGGAGGGCGGGGGTGAGAGCAGAGACTCAGCATAACGGGGAGGTTTATGACCTGTTGAACCTTGGCTTCCCCCGGTCCCCCCGGTCCCCCAGTGTGGAAGCGAAGAATCCCAGGGAGGGAGACAGAACAGCCACTCGAAACTGCCTTCCGCCTGGCTTTGCAGCTGACCACTCCTCTCTCCGCCCGTTTCTCCTGCCACGAATGGGTCATTCAGCTGGAGGGGACTGCAAACAGCTTTCAACTCATGCCCCAATTCTCATCTGTTGATAGAGGCCACCTGGGGAGCTGAGTTGAGAAGCATTTGGAGGGTGAGTGGAAGAGAGCGAGCCGGGACCCGTCAGCAATGTCTGCTATGAGCCAAGGACAGCGGTGGCTCATGTCCTTGACATGTATTTGCCACTCTTGACACGGATATCCAAAGTCCTCTTTGGTTCAGATCTTGTATGATTTTATGATTCCTCCTGACTGCTGTTTTCTTTGCCTTCTCCAAGGACCGGCTTCTAGGGCTCTCCGCCCCTCCCCCCCCCCCACCAGGAACAGACAGCGGCCTACAGACAATTTCTTGTAGCACTGAGCCATTCAAATCAGAGATGGCCAAGGCCAGGGGAGGCAGCTCTCCTTGAGAATAGAAATAAACCCCAAAGAGTGTTTCCCTCTGTCAACACTGCACTGAAACCCTCAGGGCGTGGAGCGCGGCCAACACGATGGACCCCTTTCCGACGTCACTCACGATGAGACAAACGCAGGATGTGGCCTGTGTCCGCTGGGTTTCGGTACAGAGGACCAAGAAAGCCAAACACCATCTGAAAAAGGCGAAGAGAATTCTGAGCGGAGTTCTGCTGGGAACGGGGAGGTCTCCCTGTCTGTAGAGCAGAGACGACAACTGTGTCCCCTCCGAGAGGGGTGGCTGTGACCGTGCCTCGAGATAATGCAGGCAGAGTGCTCGGCACAGGGCCTGGCCCCAGAACTCCGGGTGTAGTAAAAGCGGTCCCGCGTCCGTCGTCTTACTCTCCGGGATCAGTCCTGGGTGACACCAGGCCCACGGAGATGAAATCCCTGCTGAAACCAGCCCTCCCATCAGCCGGGCAGGAGCCAGCTCTCGCGCCGCCCGGCCCCGCGTTGGCCAGTTCCAATAACACGATTAGTCATTTTTCATTCCTGAGATGTCTGCCCACGGGTGGGTGCGTGTGTGCATGTGTGAGTGCGTATGTGCCTCTCAGAGCGGGGGAAAATCCATATTCTCTCTCTTCTGACCGAATTAATCAAATAAATCTTCTGTAAGGAGCTGCTAAATGAATCACAGATGTCTCTGCCCTTTTACAGGTTGCAGAAAGCACCCGTTACAGTTCTTTTAATTTATCAGAGGAAAAAAGATGCCCTCGTGTGCCCCTTCCCGCTTGCAATAATAATCAGAACCAGTCTATTTTCCAAGGGTCCGAGGCTCATTTTCAAAAAATGTGTATCAATAGATGTAACAGCGGGAAGATTATTTTGCCAAGTTCCAGCCTCCAGCACAGCAAAGGTGCCCTGGCCGGGGAGAGCGTTTATAAAACCACATTTAATAAAAGAGTGTTATATTAAGTATGTTTGCGAGTGTATTTAAGCATATGGTTTCCATATCAGGCGTAAAGATGGCAAACACATGGCTTACCTTCTTTCTAACCTTTCCGGGAGACGTCCTTTCTAGGGGCGGTGGGATGGGAGGATTCGGCCTGGATGCCAGTAAGTGTGTGTTGTTTGCTTTTGCTTTTCACAACTCCGGCTCCCACGGAACAGCACCAAGGAAGGCCCAGAAAACACATGGAGAGTCCCTGCCTCCTCCACGTCTGTTCTTAGCCCAAGAAACTTGGCTTTGCTCACTCTCTTCAACTGCCTCGACACTCCTAGCTCTCTCCCTTGCCTCGTCCAAGGTGCTGGGGGCTGGCAGACCTTAAAGTGTGAGTCAGTTGCAGCCGCCAAGAACTTGAGTTCCTGGGTTTTAAATGTGAGCCCTTTGGTCAAGCCAGAGCTCTTAGAAAGAAGGCCACCCAGCTCGGCATCTCTGAGCCTCTGTTTACCAGCAAGGCACCCAACCCCAGGATTTGCCTGTCTGGAGACCCCCTTCTGGTCCATGCGCTGGGACTGAGGATTTATCTTTTTCCTTTAGGTCAACAGCAATGGGCTGTGGCTCTGTGGGCCCAGGGTCCCCCGAAACGCAGCAAGGAAAGGCCTCCACCGTCCACCACCCTAAAGCAATCTCTACAATTCCCCAATTCTGAGACAACCCTGGAAACCAAAACGCCAAAATGGGAAGGGCATTTGGGGAGGGGAGGTCACTTGCAGTGAGGCCACCCTGCCCCCCCTCCCCACCAGCCCAAACAGATTTGCCTGAGCGAGTTATAAATCTACTGGTACCATTTCTTTTTCGTCACTTGCCTAATCCTGTGCCCTTCGTTTCATGTGCTGTAATTACTAACATCTGCTTTCTGAGCCCGGACCGCGTGGAGTTTGCAAAGGCAGTTCTCGGTCCAGAACAATGGTGACAGCTGTTTCATTTAGCCTGAGGCCAGCACTTCCTGTTCAGACTACATCTGCCCTCCTGTGTCCAATTTCTGTTTCGGGGGTTTGGTGTTTTGTTTTCTGTTTTTTTCCCCCTTCATCTGACCTTACTATACGTTTAAGAAGAATTTCTAACTTAGCACCCCAGCTAGTATGTGGAGCACATATGCTCGCTAGGTTGGTGACAGCCAGAGAGGGAGAGAGAGACGGGAGGAAGCCAGGATTGTCCGTAGTGGCTAACACGGCGGAGAGCAGAGGCAGGGAAGGGGGCTGACCGGGGACCCGGGGAACCAGGTGCTAAGGAAATTCCTAGACCTTGAGGTTGGGGACTAGGCTGACCTCCCTGAAACTTAGACACAGAAAAAAAAAATGGGCTTAGCTCCTCTGTCCCCTGGCTGGTGTCATCTCTAGGGCTTCTTTGGTAAGGGGGTCACCAAACATCCCACAGGGGACCATGTTTCTGGGTGGCCACCAGCACGCAGGGGCCCTTCTTTGGGAACCAGGCAGGATCATCAGGTGGGGCGAGATCCAGAGGCCCCAGACTCACTTTTCCCAACTGAGTCTCCAGCAGTGCAATAAAAATCCTCCCCAACTTGCACAGGGAGGTCCATGGCAGGGGGAAAGGGAAGTGCTGTGGACAAAAGAAGAGGAAGAAAGCTTTGGAGGGTCTGCCTGGACCCCCTGAGCATGCATAGCTGCGTATGCCCAGAGGTAAAAGAGACCATGCCCTGCCTATACCCTTCCACCCACCCTGCCTATCCCCCCCCACCCCAGGCTCCCCAGCTCGGCTGGCAGGCAGATGTCAAGTTATTATCTGAGACCTCACCACAAGCGCTGGGTTAGAGGCCTCGAGAGGTGTGAAGGCTGCCCTCAGGCATTGCCGGGTAGTTATTGCCATCCAGGGCAAAAACTGGTCTCCACGTGGGTAAGAACTGGCAGGGATGTGTAAGTGTCCTGTGGGGGCACAAAGCAGAGCATGGCAGCCAGGGAACAGGTGTCATTCCTCCAATCAGGGCATCCGGAGACTGTGCCTTTTGCCGGATCTCAGAGCATCAGGGTTGACAGAGACCCTGGAGACCCAATGCTCCCTCGTCCTTTCTTTTTCTTATAGTTCTTATACTTATTCAAGCTTGAGGATACTGATAGAGAAGCAAATGAAGGTACACTTATGTTGCTTCCAGAAACTTCAGGCATTTTGACCATTTCAATATGAAACATTTCTTTCGATCACAGACCCTCTCCACCCTTCCAACTGGCTCATGTGAAAATCACTCGGGACCCCACGTGTCCATGGGAACCAGGAGGCGAGGTAGGGAGACCCCAGCTGCGGCTACCACTGCATCTGCCAGGCTCGCTCCAGCCCCATCTCTTCGGCCGCCCAAGGAGAGCTGAGCCCAGCAGTCCCGAGAAAACACTGAGTGCTGACTTGACACCTGGGGGTCACGGAAGTCCCTGGCAGGTGCTCACGGGCGCCATGTCTTGGTTGGAGTAAGGCAGCAGAAGAGCTGGGGTACAAAAGACGCAGCCGGGAGGGTCCTGCTGCCCCCGCCCCCACCAGGGGTCAGGTGTGCAGAGTGGGGAAGGCCCCAGAGCCCAGGAGACCCACCACTCCGAACTCTTCCCGTGAGCCCGGAGCTGCTGGAGGCCCGACCCAGGCAGTGCCAGGGGCTTTCCCTTCACTCCGGAATCCCAGGAGCAGTGACCACAGCTTCAAGAGGGTCGGATGCCGCGTGTTGCCCTCCCGGCATGCACCCAGCCCTCCCGGCTGCCAGCTCCAGCCCCTTTCCCTGCCCCCACTCGCCGTCTCCCTGCCCCGCCCCCTTCTTCTCTTTCTCACTCCTTTTCTTCTTAAAGTTAATTGCAACTTTTTTCTCAGCGCTCTGATCTGGATAAGCCACATCTCATTAGAAAAAGATTTAGCTGGAGCCAAAGCAGCCTGGAGAAGGAATCCCTAATCAACAGAGAAAAGATTGGGGTGTAATTGCTCTCTCCCGCCATTCTCGCCCCCTTCAGTCTTCCCCTGCTCATTAATCTGGAAAGAAAGTCGCAGTCGAATGTCTTGGTGTTCAAGTATCTGCTGCTGAGGCAAACCAAGCCAAGTGCTTTGGGGTTTCTTTGGTGGGCGGGGGAGAGCTTTGCTTGGTGGGGTCTGTGGGAGAGTATAGGAAGCACTTTGGGTGGGGGAGTAAAACTTTTGGGGTGTGTGTGAAGTGCTTTGGTCATGGAGTGGGTGGTGTGTGTGTGTGTAAAGCTCTATGGTTGATAAGGGAATGAAAACTCATGGTATGTGCATGTGTGTGTGTGAAGGACACTGGTGTTGGATGCATGTGTGTGCAAAGAGCTTTGGTTCTTGGGGTGCATGTGTTTGTGGGTGTGAAACACTTGGGGCATTGTGATATGGCTGCAAAGTGTTGGGTGAAAACCCTCCGGTGGTTGGCATGTGGGCGTGAAGTGGTTTGGTTGCTGAGGGTGCGTGTGTGCGTGTGTGGTGTTTGTTTATTGCGTGAATGTGTGTTCACATGGATTAGTAGCGCCTTTGGTCTTTTCCTCTCACCCAATTAAATCCCAACAGATGCTTAAGTGGTGATCCATGGAAAATTAATTTCAGAGCAAACCATCTCCCCAGGTATGGACTTCAGGTCCCCAGCACCCAGCAATGAAATGACAGCATTGTCATGCTCTTCCTTCCAGGTTTGGAAATGATCTTCAATGACCATGTATTCCTTTGTAATTAATGGGGGGTATTTTAATTAGTTTAGTTTTAATTGAAAAAGTCCTGTGTGCTCACAACAGAAGAAAAGTGGCAATACACACTCCTGGTACCATGCGAACATTGTAAGGGGCTCGGTCGGGAACATTCAGCCTCTCTGGCACCCCGTCTCCAGTCCCCCTCCCGAGTCAGCCTGTACCAGCCATTTCTGTACCCTTCCAAACAGGCCATGCATTCACTCATTCAAGGTCCGCATTAGCTCCTAGTGTTCTACTCTTTGCTTCTTTCACTTAACAAAATATCTCAGAGTTTGTTCTCTAGCAGCACAGAGTTATATTAATGCTGTGTTTTGAATTTGTAAAATGAGTTAACTGGAAAGCTGGAACAGCATCCAGGTGCCATGGTGACCAGACCCCCGGACCCCAGGACCCCACAGGGCAGGGAGGACACAGTGCCTCCAGCTCTCCTGTCACCTGCCCCCGCCACCCGCCTCAGTCCTCACCCTCTATCTCAGTGTGTTGTGTGGTTGTTATACTCACTCCTGCTGCACCGAAGACAAATGGACACATATATTCGCCAAGGATGCAAACATCTAATTTGTGATACTGGAGGAAATGATTGCGGGGAGGGAAGGTTTTCAAAGGCGCCAGTGACCAGCTCAGAGCAGGGAGGGTGCAGGATTGATCAGCTCCCAAAGCCAAGTCCAAACTCAAACCCTCCAGACCTGTCAGGTCCTAACAGACTGTCCGAAGGCTACAGTGAAGACAGCATGCCCCAGACAAGGCATCAACGCACAGCCCTTAACTCACAGAGCCACGTGCGCAGAATGTTTACTGAAGCCTAGAGCACACTGCCCAGGATGGTAGCCACTTGGCCGCACATGGTTATCGAGCCTTTGAGACGTGGCTACTCCAACCTAAAATGTGCTGTAACTGCAAAATACACACCAGAGTTTGATGACTTGTATGAAAACCAAATGTGAAGTAGCTCATGAATAATTGCATATCAATTTGACACTAAAATGATAACATTTTGAATATGCTGGTTAAGTGAAACAAACTATGAACACTGATAATGGAGTGCTTTGGCTCACCTGTTTCCTTTACTTTGCTTTAATGCGACTACTAGAAAATTTAAAATTACACATGTGGCTTGCATTTGTGGCTCCCATTATATTTGTGTTGGACAGCACAGACCTGGGATATAATACACCCTTCCACGAATATTGTTATCCCCGTTTTACCAAGGAACAAACCAGCTCAGAGGTTGAGTGGCTTGACCAAGGACACCAGCTAACGTGCTGCAGAAGCCCAGATTCACATCATGAGAGGCCAGTGATCCCAGCTGGAGGGTCTCCTATTTGATGAAGCTCCAAAAACAAGAGATGTGTTGTTGGGTTTGACAAGATCTTATACAGAAGGGGGTAAGGCCAGCAAGGACCGAAGCCAGTGTGGAATCTGGGAAGGCAAAATAAAAGCCTGTGTGTGACTCGGGGTAGGATCACTTCCCAACACTCACCGGGAATGTTAAGGTGCAGGATGATTCTTAGTGTGTGGTGCTTGGGTGGGCTCTCCAGCTCTCTGTGGGAACTTGGGCCAGTCTCTTCCCATGTCCGGGCCTCAGCTTCTCCATCTGCGAAGAGAAAGCGCTGGATTAAGTGTTCTCTGAGGTTCATCAGGATGAACACTTAATGAAGTGTTCATTAAGTGTTCTGGGGGGGGGGAACACCTCTGAGGTTCATGGTGTACTCAGCAGCCTTCTCCCTCCCAGTGGTTAGAGGTGGCTTGAGAGCAACTTCCAGAATCCTTAGGCAATTGCCACCTCCCTGTGTCATCTGTGAGATGGGGACAAGAACAGTGTGGACTTCAGGTAGTTGCTCTGGGGATTAATGAGATAATGCAGGTGATGCACTCAGCACATGCCTGGCACACAGAAAGCACCCAATAAAGGCTAGCTGTTATTGTCACTGGAGCAGTACCCAGGTTGACCAGCTGGCTTGGAGAGTTCTGGGTCAGTAGACTCAGATTCTCAAGCAGTACCTGCCTTGGAGCCTCCCCCTAACCTGACACACTCAAATGCCAAGTTTGATCTAACGCAGTTTCCCCTGGACTTGGCTTTGAAGGGTTGGTTACAGCTGCAACTCAATATCCTGATTGCACGGGTAACAGAAGCGCCCAGGAAGAGGGTGGTTTGGCAGGGGCTCAGAGGACGGTATTGCAGCGGGAGACTCAAAGTTCTTGTAATAGAGCATCTTCTGGCGTGTTCGGAGGAAGACGGGAAACTTCCATCCCCAGGCGATATGTTAGTTCTTAGTGTTACTTCTTTCCTGCAGGGATAGTGGTCACATGTCACTTCTCCATCATTTGCAGGAGTGAGGCTGGTCCACGGCCACGAGCCTGCTTCGCCCCCTTCTCCCACCGTGGGAAGGCTCTGACCTCAGTTCTTCCTAACAGCTGTTTTCATTTTCTCACCCCTGAATTGTGGGTAAACAGTCTACTGTACCAGATAAAGGCTTTATCAGCTCAGCAGCTCACCTCCTACATACAAGCTCTTTCTCACAAATACAAGTCTGTCTGCAGGAAGAGTGAAGATGAACTTGATTTTTTTCTCCTGGTTTATCTTAGACTTAATTGGGAGGAACCTTGAGTTCAAAGGATAGGCTCCCAGCTGTCTCTGGCGTTCATCGGCTGCCATCTGCTGGGTAATCCTGGTATGACACGGTCTCCTTGGCAGGCAGGCTATTTCACCAGGGGTGAAGAAGGTCATTCCTCAATCAAAAAATATTTATGGAGCAGAAACTGTGTGCCAGGCATAGTTCTGGGCACTTGGGATTCACCAGCAAACAAAACAGACAAATACCTCTGTTCTTCTGGAGCTTACATTCTTGCAGGGGATAACAGATGGTCAACAATAAACCTAATGTAGAAAGAATACCATGTGTTAGAGTGATAAGTGCATGGGGAAAAATTCAAAAGTAGACCACGTAAGGGGAATGGAAAGTTCTGGGTGGGGGGGAAATGAGTTTAAATTTTAAATAGTTTTCAGGGTTAACCTCACTGAGAAGGTGACTTTTGAATAAAGGCTTGAAGGAAATGAACTTCACCATGGAGGAAAAGCCTGTCTACCTGGCAGAATGGACAGAAGCGCCCTGTGCACTCGGGCGAGACCCAGGAGCCCAGGGTGGCTGGAGAGAGTGAGCCAGGGAAGAGAAGCCAGAGCGGTGATCAGCAGGAGGGAGAGGCACAGGGTCCTGGGAGCCGTTGCTGAAGGATCTTGGCTGTCGTGACTGGCTCGGGCTGTCAGAACAGAATACTGGAGACGGGGCAGCTGACACAACAGACATTCATTTCTCACCGTTCTGGAGCCTGGGAAGTCCAAGATCAAGGCAGCAGCCCACTCAGTTTCAGGTGAGAGCCCACTTCCTGGCTTGGGAAGGGCTGGCTTGTGGCTGTGCTCTCACGGCCTTTCCTCAGTTCCTTTGTCCTCTTCTTTCAAGGCCATGAACTCCAGCAGGAGAGCCCCATCCCCGTGGCCTAATTTAACCCTACTACCTCCCAAGGGCTCCATCTCCAAATGCTGTCCCAGCGGGGGTGAGGGCTTCAACATTGGGGGTGCAGCGGGGACACAGATGTGCAGTCCCTAATCCTCGCTTTTAGTTCAGAGGTGCTGTTCCAGGGATCGGAGAGGAAGCCTAGCCTGCCGCACAGCGCCAAGGCATCTGGGAAATGCTCTCAAAACACACGCCGTTCTCTTCATTCATTCAGCAGATATGTCCTAAAATGGGAAAGACAAAGTCAAACCATGTGTGTTGAAGGTGATGCGTACGAGACAGAGGAGGCTGTGGGCGGGCGCATGAGGGTGAGTATATGAAGGTTTGTTTGTTGTGTGTGTGGGTGTGAATCTGTGTGTACGGTACTGAGCAAACACTCACTAAGTGATTGAATGCTTCATTCCTCAATGCTGGTGCCCCTCCGAACAATAACAAAAAGAAACCAACTTGCACCAGAAGCCTGCTTTCTAAGTACCTCTGCCGAGACAAATGGTCTTCCGTCAGAGTTTCCCACTTCCCCCTCCCCACCCACCTCTGTGCCAGGCCTGTGACGGGGTCCTCTTGGCATATTTACGTATAGCAGGCTGTACTCCCTCTTTCCTCAGTCCTGCAAATCACCTGGATGTCTTTTCTTCCATAACTTCTGCTATGCACCCTCTTTCTCGGGAGAGGAGCCTTCACCTAGCCTTCTGCAGAGGGTGCAGGGTTGGTTGGGTAAGACGGACCACAGCCCTGCCTGGAGGAGATGGCTATCTCCTGGAACCCCAAAGTCGTGACTAGACCTAGCTGCCCAGTGTAGAGACAGACAAGAGGCTTTCGAGCTCCGGAGGCCGAAGGCGTGGCTTTGCATCCCGTGTTTGCCGCTTCCCAACTCAGACTGGAGGCAATGCTTTCATGTCTCTGAGCTTCTGCTCCACTGGGAAGGTCAACACCCGTCTCGAGGAGCAGGTGAAGAGCCTACAGGGGTCTGTCGTTCATGTTCCTGATACTCACTGAGCACCTACTTGGTGCCAGGCGCTGGCCGAGGTGCTGTGGGCACCATCACGAGCTCTCGTGTGTGTGTATTCTAGTAGGATGTCATGTTAACGGGCATTGTTTAAGAACCTCTTTTCAAAGCAAGGGTCCACGTTTCTAAAAGCATGTCTCCACTATGCTCCCAGTTGTTAAAATCATGTGTGTGTGTGTGTGTGTGTGTTGTGTGTCTCTGTGTGTCCATACATACACGTGCGTGTGTTTAAAGAATGGAGCATCTCAACGAATACTGAGGTACTGCATAATACCATTCATGTTTGTTTGCCAATCATGCTCCATAATTTTTAACATGTATCTTGATAGTAATAGTATTAAAACATTTGCTAGAAATATATACACTAACAACTTCAGGATAATGTTCCCTGGAGAGGGAGAGGGAGAGAGAGACAGAGAGAGAGAGAGGGAGAATGGGATATGTAACTACATGTTTACCTATATCTATAACATTTTATTTCTCTGTAAGAAAAAAACCTGAAACAAATATGGCAAAACAACATCTAAAGAACATTTTGAAATGCATTTCATTTACTAAATACAAATACTAATCCTAAATTGTGTGGATTCTTCCCATATTACAGATCAGTACACTGAGGCTCAGTGAGCAATTGCACCAAACAGGAAGCTGACAATTGAAACTGCATATTGTATATCGAGCTTTGGAGTCTGAGCTCATTTCATTAAATCATCTGACGTCCTGAATGTATGGTAATACATAACTGATTCTATTTACGAATGTTTTGTTGAGGATTCATGCATCCATGTTCATGAAAGATATTGGACTGTAGTTTTATATGTTTATTATTAAACTTTATTCTTTACAGCAGTGTTGGGTTCACAGCAAAACTGAGTAGAAAGTACAGGGAGTTCTCATATACCCCTCGCCCCCAACCCTCCCTCATTGTCGACATCCCCACCAGAGCAGCGCCTTTGTTACCGCTGATGGGACCGCATCGTTGGCAGATCCTGATTGCCCACAGTGGGTGGTAGACATGAGTTCAGTCTTGGTTTGGGCATTCTGTGGGTTTAGACAAATGTATAATGACACGTACTCACCATTGTGGTGTCAAAAAAAATAGTTTTATTGCCCTAAAAATCCTCTGCGCTCTGCCTTACCCCTCCCTCTCCCCTAAACTCTGGCAACCACTGATCTTTTTACTCTCTGCATGGTTTTGCTTCCTTAAGAAAGCCACGTGGTTGAAATCATACAGTACGTAGCCTTTTTCAGATTGGCTTTCTTCACTTCCTAATGTGCATGTAGGTTTCCTCCATGTCTTTCCAGGGCTTGAGAGTTCGTTTCTTTTCAGCACTGGATGATGTTCCATTGTCTGGATGGACCGCTGTGTGTTTATTCATCAATTTACCGAAGGACATCTTGATTGCTTCCAAGTTTTGGCCCTTACGAACAAAGCGCTATAAATATCTGTGTGTAAGTTTTTGTGTAGGCAGAAGTTTTCCGTTCATTTGGGTAAATACCGAGGCATGCGGTTGCTGGATCATATGGTGACACTATAATTAGTTTTGTAAGAAACTGCCAAACTGTCTTGCAAAGTGGCTGTGCCATTTTGCATTCCTACGAGCAGATGAATCAGAGTTTCTGTGCTCCGCATCCTCATTAGCATTCGGTGTTTTCAGTGCTTGGGTTTTGGCCATTACAATAGGTGTGTAGTGGTATCTCATTATTTTAATTTGCATTTCTGTGAAGGCATACACATGAGGCACAGCTTCATAAGCTGTTTTGCCATCTGTATGAGGAGGGACCCCAAAAACCCAGAATTTATTTATAAAAAATTGTGTATTTATTCTTACATGGTTAAACTTCAGTCACCTTCAAAGTACTCTCCATTTGATGCAATACGCTTATTGAGACTTTTTCCCACTGCTCAGAACAGTTTTGAACTCATTGATTTTGATACCTTTTAGTGCTTCTGCCATTTTTTGTTTCACCTCTTCCACATCGGCAAAACGTTTGCCTTTGGTGAGTTTTTTAATTCAGGGAGGCAAAAAGAAAACAGTCACTCAGAACAAGATCAGGTGAGTAGGGAGTGTGGGGCACAGGGGTCATACTGTTTTTGGCTAAAACTGCTGAACACTCAGCACAGTGTGGACAGGTGCACTTATAAATCACCCATCATGAAATGAGCAAGTGTGCTGAGTCTTCAAAAACAAAATTCACTGAAGCCGAACGCAGCCTCTCACAACAACACCAGTTGGTACACTGATACAGATGGGTTCCTAGAACACTCACCTAGTAGGGGAAGCCTGTACTACAAGGGGCCTGCCCTGCAGAAGATAATTCTGGGGGTTTAGGGGTCCCCCCTCATTTATCCTTTTTGGTGAAGTCTGTTTAGATCTTTTGCCAATGTTTTTTTTTAATATTTTATTTATTTATCTTTAGAGAGGAAGGGAAGGACAGAGGGAGAGAAATATCAATGTATGGTTGCTTCCTGCACATTCCCTGCTGGGAACTGGCCTGCAACCCAGGCATGTGCCCTGACTGGGAATCGAACCGTGATCTCTTGGTTCACAGGCCCGCGCTTAATCCACTAAGCTACACCAGCCAGGGCTTTTGCCAATGTTTTAATTGGGTTGTTGTTGTTTTTTTATTGTGGAGTATTAAGAGTTATTTGTATATTTTAGACAACAGTCCTTTATCAAATGCACCTTTTGCAAATATTCTCTCCCATTCTACACTTCACATTGTCTTTCACAGAGCAGAAGTTTTCAATTTTAATAAAGTCTAATTTATCAATTACTTCTTTTATGAATCATGCCTTTGATGTTGTATATAACAGCCAGTGCCATACCAGAGATTATCTAGTTTTCTTCTTTGTTAATTTTCTCTTATTTTTCTAGTCTGCTAATGTGGAAGCTTAGATAATTGACTTTAGACATGTCTTCTTTTCTAATATATGCATTCAATGTCATAAATTTCCCTCGAAGCACTGCTTCACTGTGTCCCACAAATTTTGATAAATTGCATTTTCATTTAGTTCAAAATATTTTTTAATTTCTCTTGAGATTTCTCACTTGACCCATGTGTTATTTACAAGCATGTCATTTCATCTCTCAGTGTTTGGGGATTTTCCAGCTATCTGTCTGTTATTGATTTCTAGTTTAATTCCACTGTTGCCTGAAAACAGACATTGTATGATTTCTAGTTTTTTAATTTGTTAAAGTGTGTTTTATGGCCGCCAGTATGTTCTAGCTTGGTGATTGTTCCATGTGAGCTTGAGAAGAATGCATATCGCGCTGTTGTTGGATGAACTAGTCTATAAATGTCAATTGGCTCCAGTTGATGGATGGCGTTGTTGTGTTTGACTGTGTCATCGGTGGTTTTCTGCCTGGAGGATCTGTTCATTACTAACAGAGGGATGTTAAAGTCTCCAACTATAATATTGGATTCTTCGACTTCTCCTTACAGTTCTATCCTTTTTGCCTCATGTGTGTTGCTGCTATGTTGTTGGGCAAATGCACATTAAAAATTGTTGTGTCTTCTTGGATCATTGCCCTTCTTATGCAATGCCCCTCTTCATAGCTGTTCTCTGAAGTCTGCTCTCTCTGAAATGACATAGCTACTCCTGCTTTCTTTGAATGTTAGCATGGTGTAGCCTCCTACACCCCTTTACTTTCAATTTATACATGTCTTCATATTTCAAGTGGGTTTCATGTAGATAATACACAGTGGGGGCTTTGTTTAATCTGCTCTGGCAATCTGTCTTTTAAGTGGGATATTTAGGACATGGACATTTAAAGAGATTATTGAATTGGATTAATATCTGTCATTTATGTTACTGCTCTCTATTTGTTGTCTTTGTTTTTTGTCCCTGTTTTTGTTTTCCACAATTTTTCTGCCTTTTGTGGTGTTTTCTTTAGGAAATTGGTTTTAATCATGAGTAAGCTATATATCTGTCCATAAATTGGGTGGGATGGAGGATTTCACATCTGGTGGTTCCTGTAAAGAACTGGATTATCTATACTCCTGATTGCTTTTTGTAGCTTTAATGGAGCATTTTATATGATTCCATTTTCTCCTTTGTTAGTATATCAATTATACTTCTTTAAAAAATTTTTTACTGGTTGCCCTAGAGTTTGAAAAATACATTTACAACTACTTCAAGTTCACTTTCAAATAACAGTATACCAATTCACGGGTGGTGCAAGTACTTTATGATAACAAATAATAAACCCTAACTCCTCCCTCCCAGCCCTTATATCACTGCAGTTACTCCTTACACCAGTTCGCTTATACATAAGCGTATGTCTGGACACACACACAGTAAGCACACATAATCTGGTGCATTGTTGTGATTGGGGAAAAAACGTACCTGTTAGGTCAATTAAGAATAATAAAAATAAAAGTTGTTTTAAAAATATTTACCTTAATTTATTCCTTCTCTGATGCTCTTCTTTTCTTTTCATAGATTTGAGTTTCTGACTGGTACCCTTTTCCTTCTCCCTGAAGAATTTCTCTTAACATTTTTTGCAGGGTAGGTCTGCAGTAACAAATTCTGTCAATTTTTGTTTGAGAAGTTTTTATTTCACCTTTAGTTTTGAAAGAGAATTGGCAGAGCACAGAATTCTAGGTTAGGCTGGTGAGGGGGTTTTCTCTCAGCATTTTAAAATATTTCACTCCATTTTCTTCTTGCTTTTATGGTTTCTGAGGAAAAGTTGGATATAATACTTACCTTCACTTCTCTACAGTTAAGGTGTTTCTTCCCTGCCTGGCTTCTTCCAAGATTTTTTAAAAATTATATTTTATTGATTATGCTATTACAGTTGTCCTGATTTTTCCCTCTTTGCTCCCCTCCACCCAGCAACCCCCACTCCCTCAAGCAGTCCCCCCACTATTGTTCATGTCCATGGGTCACGCATGGAAGTCCTTTGGCTACTCCATCTCCTACACTGTACTTTACATCCCCATGGCCACTCTGTAACTACCTATTTGTACTTCTCAATCCCCCCACCTCTTACCCATTCTCCCACACCCCAACTCCCATCTCTTTACCTTTAACTTTTGGCATTTTAACTATGATGTGTCTTGGAGTGGGTCTCTGCGTCTATCTCATTTGGGACTCTCTCTGCTTCTTGGACTTGCATGTCTTATTTCCTTCACCAAACTAGGGAAATTTTCTCTCATTATTTTTTCGAATAGATTTCCAATTTCTGGCTCTTTCTCTTCTTCTATCACCCTACGAAGTGAATGTTGGAATGCTTCAAGTTGCCCCACAGGCTGCTTACACTGTCCTTGTTTTTTTGATTCTCTTTTCTTCTTGTTCTGATTGGTCGTTTTTTGTTTGCTTCCTTATGTTCCAGATCATTGACTTGATTCCTGGCTTCATCCACTCTACTGTTGTTTCCTTGTAAATTGTTCTTTATTTCAATTAATGTATCCTTCATTTATGACTGGATATTTTTTTATGCTGTTAAGGTCCTCACTAAGTTCCTTGAGCATCCTTATAAAAAGTGTTTTGAGCCATGTCTGGCATAACTCAGTGGATTGAGTGTAGGCTGTGAACCAAAGGGTTGCCAGTTTGATTCCCAGTCAGGGCACATGCCTGGGTTGCGGGCTACATCTCCAGTAGGGGTCACGTGAGAGATATTTCATGTGAGAAATATCACACAATGATATTTCTCTCCCTCTGTTTCTCTCTCCCTTTCCCTCTCTCTAAAAATAAATAAACCAAATCTTTAAAAAAATAAAAATGTAAAAAAAAAGTATTTTGAGCCCTGGCTGGTGTGGCTTAGTGGATTGAGTGCTGGCCTGCAAACCAAAAGGTCACTGATTTGATTCCCAGTCAGAGCACATGCCTGGGTTGCAGGCCAGGTCCCCAGTTGGGGGCATATGAGAAGCAACCCATCACTGTATCTCTCACACACTGATGTTTCTCTCCTTCTCTTCCTCCCCCCCTTCCCTTCTCTCTAAAAGCAAATAAATAAAATCTTTTTAAAAAAAGTGTTTTGAACTCTGCATCTGATAGTTTGCTTATCTCCATTTTATTTAGCTCATTTTCTGGAGTTTTGATCTGTTCTTTCATTTGGGCCATGTTTCTTTGTCTCCTCACTTTGGCAGCCTCCCTGTGTTTGTTTCTGTGTTTTAGGTAGAGCTGCTTTGACTCTGTGTCTCGGTAGTGTGGCCTAATGTAGTAGGTGTCCTGTAGGGTCCAGTGGCACAGCCTCCCCTATCACTCAAGCTGGGTACTTGAGATCCACCTTTCATGTGGGCTGAGTACACCTCCTAAGTCTTGGTTGCTGTTGGCAGATCAGTGGGCTGAATTTACCCAGGACAGTCAGCTGCAAGGATGGGCTGTGACCACTGACCACCAACCTCCACCCTCCATGGAGGATCAGCTATGTGGGGGCAGGGCGGTGGTACTCCGATGTGGTCTGTTGCTTTCCGGTGGGTGTGCTGGCCCTGGGCTTTCCTGGGTAGTGCAGGCCAAGAACAGCCCCCACCTGTGTTGGCCCGTGGCCACTCTGCCTGAGTTATAAAGCAATCTGTGATGGCTGCTACTTGTGCTGGGCCTGGTGATTTCCAGGCAAAGCCAAGCTGTGCTGTGAATCTAGGCTGCTAGTTCCAGGACTGGGGCTCACTGAGGCCAGCTGCTTCTTGTTTGTTTATATGGAAAAGCAGCTTGGGTGGGCCAATAATTTGGGTAGAGCAGAGCCTCTGGTGATCTCCAAGGCAGGTCAAACAGTGTTAGCCAGTTTGATGGAACCTTAGATACGGCACCAGTCTGCTGGCTCTGTGGGGGGGAGCCCAGAAAAGGAACAATGTTCTCTGCTCACTTTGATGCCAGACACTTCAGCCTCCCCCACCAGTGGCCCCTCAAGCCACCTCCCAGAGGGCGTGAGTCTGAGCAGGTGAGTCTGTGTGCAGGTTCTTAAAGAGAAACTGCTTGGGGCTCCAGAAGTTTCTTCCAGTGAGTCAATCCCCGCTGGTTTTTGCAGCCAGAAGTTGTGGGGACCTATCTTCCTGGCACTGGAACCCTGGACTGGGGAGCCTGGTGGGGGGCTGGGACTCCTCACTCTCCAGATATCCCTCCCGAATTTTTATCCACCACATGTGGATGTGGGACCAGCCCGTTCTGTGTCTGCACCCCTCCTACCAGTCTGGGTGGATGTGGTTTCTTTAATTCTGTTGTTGTCAGACTTCCATGCATCTCGATTTCTGTTGGTGCTGAGAATGGTGGTTTTATATTTTAGTTGTAATGTTTCTTGCGGTTGTGTGAAGAGGCAAGCCATGTCTGCTTATGCCACCATCTTGACTGGCGGTCAAGATTTCTTTTCGTTGGCTTTCTGTATTTTAAATGTGGTACGGGCATAGCCTGAGTGTAGTTGTGTGTTTGCTTGTTTGGGCATCTACACTGCTTGATGTTCTCTGAGCTTCGTGGATCTGTTGGTTTAGTGTCGGATGTTAATTTGGAGAAAATCCTAATCATTGTTGCTTCTAACGTTGCTGTTGCTTTCTCTCTCTCTATTGCTACTGATGGTGTTACCATTACATATACGTCACACACTTTCTGGTTGTTTTCCAGTTCTTGGACATTCTATTCTATTTGTTCCAGTCTTTTTTCTTTTCAGTTTTAGAAGTTTCTCTTGAGATATTTATTTTAACTCTTTAATGTTTGGAAGAATTCTCCAGTGAAATCATCTAGGCCTGAAGATTTCTTCTTCAGAAGCTTTTTAAGTTGCAAATTCAATTTCATTAGTGGTTATAGGGTTATTCTGATTGTCTGTTTCACCTTGGTTTGGTGTTGGTAGTTTGTGGTATTTGAAGAATTGGTCCATTGCTTTTAAGTTGTCAATTTAGAAACATAAGATTGTTCAGTGTTTCTGCTTCTCTTTTCAATGGTTGCAAAATCTGTAGTGATTTCCCTTGTCTGTTTTCTGATAACTGATAATCTATGTCTTCTTTTGATCTTTGTCAGTCTTGCTGGAAGTTTATTAATTTTATTAAAATTTTTGAAGAACCAACTTTTTTTCTCTATGGTTTTCCTATTTTCAGTTTCAATGATCTTTGCTCCTACCTTTATTGTTTCCTTTTTTATGCTTAATTTGGATTTAATTTTGTTCTTTTTTGCTAGTGCTTTGACGTGAGAACTTATAACACTGATTTGAGATGTTTCCTCTTTTCTAACATAAGCATTTTGTGTTATAAATCTCCCTCTCAGTTCTGTTTTGGCTACACCCACATATTTTGATTTGTTATATATTAATTTTCACTTAAGTTCTATGCATCTTAAAATTTTTCTTTGAGATTTCTTCTTTAACTTATGAATGGTTTAGAAGTACGCTGCTTCATCTTCCTGTTGTCTTTCTACACTGAGTTTTAATAACTGCCTCTAGTACTATTTTTATCTCCACAAGAGTCTGTCCATTTATTCTATTGCTTTATCACTAATGCTGAGAACGGGATGATAACACATGCTTAAAATACAAGGATGAATGAATGATTAAACTATTTAACTTAAATCAATAAAGAGATAATGGAATATTATGAGGGAAGGGAGGTATCCATTCATGGATGTCGATTATTGTTGGGTGGGGAAATATGGTTGCCTTGTAGATTCTCCTTTTTGTATTTCCTCTTTTCCAAAGTCCTTGCAATCAGCACACACTGCTTTTATAATCAGGTAAAGGAATTATAAAATTGGGAGCTACTGTTTCTGATCATTCTCAGTGCCTCTCTGGTAGCTCATACCAGAGTCTGAACTACTGAAAAGGCTACAGAGGAGAGTCAGGGACACAAAAAGACACTCTGGAAGGCCCCAGAGCAGAAGTGACCCAGATACCTTCAGGAAGACAGGTAACGACCCTGCTAGCCACCTACTTCTAAAAGCTTCCGGGACTGCTATTGTCATAAGTAACGTTATCAACAAGACCATGTGCACTTTGAGTTACAAGAGTCAATTTTGTCCTCCTTTCCTCACTGCCCAGAGGCCCCCAGAGATCTCATGAATTAATGCTCTTTCCAGGAAATCTGGTTTCATTGAAAATAACACATCCATCTGCCTAAGTCCAGCCTTGAAAATTTCTTTGACAATATACCTCGAGGAAGTGATATTGGTGTCTGCTTCCAGGGTTCATGGTGTGCAGAAGATTACAAAAAATAATAAGAGGAAACAGAGAAGAGATGCTGGTATATATATATATATTTCTCATTTTTTGAAAGCCATTTCTTTGGGAAACTGAGTAATAAGACAATTTGATGATGATAATCCCAGCTGGCCAAGATTGCCACCCAAATATTTCTTAGGTGTGGACAATTTCTAAAGACAAATGAGTATGTCTTTCCACATTTGAATATAATGTGGAGGACTTGGTTTAAATTTTTAAAATATTTTCATTCAGTGTTAGTGTTTGCCTAGATCTGGAATTTTTTTTTACCCCTTCCTACTTTTGAGGTGAAACGACTCACTGTAAGGTCCAGGGATCTTCTGGAGGCTCAGGACTGGGCCAGGGTGTGACCTGATGCCTGGGAACGGCACAGGGTACCACCCCTGGGGGATGCCCCACAAACAGCGGGGAGGGAGCGCGGCAACAGCCACATTCTCCTTGGAGTAGAGCCAGAGAAGGCATCGAGATCAGCAAGCATATCCATATCGATTTGTCGGAGTCTTAAAGAACACCCAAGGGCACGAGAACCTGGAAATAATGACGTAACCTGATGGATGGGTGCGGCGTGGGGGGGGCGGGGGACAAGAATCTACATCCCTGAAACTATTCATAGCAAACAAAACAGACCGAATGTTGTAACCTAGACCAATCTGTCCACTGAAAACATCATTGGGTTACTATGATTCCTGGGCAGCTGGTTTGCTGGTGTTTTGTTGCTGTTGCTGCCTTGACTAATTTGAGTATGTCAAAATGCGTAGACTTATTGACTCATTGGATTTTTATTGACATCTATTGTTCCATTAAATTCAAAAACCTCAATCGCTCCTCCAGGGCTCCCAGGCGGAGACCACCCTTAGCCACTGTGAGGGCTGTTCGTGAAAAATTTCTGGCTCTCTGCTTTCTGAACATGTAGAGATCCAGCTTCCCAGTTTGTCAAGTTAGGAGTAGCCACGAGTCTCACTTTAGCCATTGAAATGTGTACAGAAGTGACATTTCAGGGTAGCCACTTCAGGCCAGTGTATAATTTATTCCTTCTTCTTCCCCCTTCTGTTGTGATTGTGTGTATCGAGACAAAGCCATCCTGGGTCCCCGAGTGACTGTGACATGCAGAGCACCCACCCCTTGCTGACCTGCAATAGACAGGCAATGTGAACAAGAGAAAGCATTTATCGTGTAAAGCCGCTAAGATCTGGTGGTTGTTACTGCATCATGACCTGGCCTGTCCTCACTGATGTGGGTGCATGCACGCACACACACTGAGTGCCTATGGGTGCGGGTAGGGGTTGGGGGGGCCCAGGGCCAAGGCGGGAGTGCAGGGTAAGATGCAATCTCTTTCCCTGAAGAGCCGACAATCTGGTTTGGCAGATCAGATATCTAGACAATGTATAATGATCATGATATAAGAGCAGACGATTTAAGAGCAAAGTGATCAGATGTTTGTGTACTGCAGTCTTAAGAAGGAATTGATCAGGTGGGATCCCAGATGCAAGACAGAAAGGCTCAGGTGCCAGCCGTCTCCTCTTGACCCTTCCAGACTCACTCTTCAGGCATCTCCACTCTCTTCCTGCCCCATGAGGCTGACCCATCCGTGCTGCATGAACACATATATGTAGCCCTCCCCTCTGGCTCCTGGTGTGGCTAGGTCAGTGGAAGTTGGGGGAGGGGGAGAGGGAGGGCTTGGCAGAAGATTGGAGAGAAGGAAGAGAGTGAAGCTAGATGGTTTAACTACCGGATGCCGTCAACAGGGTCACTCTGGCTGGCTGCGCCCCTCAGCTGAAGGTCCCCGCAAAATGACCCTCTCCACCTGACTGCCCTCTTCCAGGTTCCCGTAAGTCTCTCCTCCCTCCCCCTCGGGCCCAGGGCTGCAAGAACCCCACAGTCTGTTATCAGCTCCAGGTTCCTACACTATCCCTTAAGGTTTCCCTGTGTCCCGCCCACGTCTCTCCTTAAGGACTCCTTAAATGACCCTGTCTGGAGGGTGCCATCTGTTTCCTGATGGACGCTGACTAATAGATCTCCCGCGGAGAGGCAGCAGTGGAAAGGAAATGGTCCCGCTTTGTCTAATTATAGGGTCAGCTGGTAAAAGAGGCAGGAGGCTTTAAAATATGATTAATTCTTCATGAAGAAATGAATTATTAAATGGCTTTGCCTCTCACACCCAAACTGGAAGATTCCACTCTGAAGCAGGAAAGGGTTGGAGGCAAAGGGTTGGGGGCAAAGCATTGGCCTCTTTGTACCTATGAGTGAGCAGGCCTCACAGAGCCATTGTCACAAAGCCCTCTGCAAATACTGGGGCCACAGGAGCCAACCAGGATGTCATGTCACTTCCAGGGAGCTCCCCCAAGCCTCCTTCTCTGGCAAAGCTGACACTAGAATCCCAACCACTGTTTTCAACGTGAACCTGAGGGCAGAAGCCTCATTTCTAGGTGCCCAAGAAAAGTTCTAGATCTTTCTTTTGAGGTCCCATATATAGCATAGAGCTGCCTGGGACAGAGACACCATCTCTTTGCTACAGTCCTAACCACTGGGAGTTCTTCTTTGTCCTCCCAGTTCACATGGTAAAATCACTGGATTTATTAATTAGGTGGTCGTTTAGTTGATTTTTCCATGTGGAAAGCCAAAGGAACTTTTGAAAGAGTTGGATTTGGGAGAGCTCTGGGCCTCATTCCCTTTTGGCGCCCCCATGCCCTAGAGCCCTGGTTCCTTAGCTGTACCCCACTCTGGGGAGAGGCTGTCACCTGGAGCCCCAGCATTTCCCAAACAGCTGAAATGAGCAGACACTTGAACGCAGCTGCAGGGGCTGGATCGGGGG
Organism: Trachops cirrhosus; assembly: GCA_028533065.1. NCBI lineage: Eukaryota > Metazoa > Chordata > Mammalia > Chiroptera > Phyllostomidae > Trachops > Trachops cirrhosus. The sequence goes on along the minus strand of CM052542.1, from coordinate 148,180,911 downwards.
GGCGGGTCTGCTCAGGCATGCCAGGGTCTAAAGTTAGAGGAAGTGCAGATGGCTGTTTGCAAGATTTAGGAGTTCTTGGGCTGTCACTGGATTTTACTGTGTTGTCATTGACATATATTTATATTCTCTCCAGAGCGAGTAGGGGATGGTGAGAACGCTGGGAGGGCGTGCCTCTGTGCCTGGTCTGCACAGCTATGCAGACGAGGAAAGACCCAAGATGGGGGGGCGAGGGTGGGAATCTTCGGAAGTCTAAGGATCTTATTTGCTCCTTCAGTGCCAGAGTTGCATGCCAGGACCCAGGGAGGTGCCCTCCAGGGAGCCACAGGGGGGTGATAAAACTCCCAGCAGTAGAGATGCATGACTCCCTTGAGTTAAAAACTGACTCACAGCAAGCAGCAGTGGTTTTGCATTCCAATGCTGAGGAAAGGCAGAGTAGTTGAGCAGTCTATGGGCTTCGGAGATGGAGAGGGGAGATCAAGGCAGGGAGGGGCAGGAGCAGAGCGCATGCCCTGGGCAACCTGGTCCTTCGGTCAGACGCTGGGAAGCACCCTTTGGAGTGGGGAGCAGCAGCAGCTCCTCGATGCCAGATGACCAAGCAGTGACCAGCACCTTCTCCAAACTCACCTGTGGTCTCCCCCAAGAGCTCTATGTGTCAGGGGTGTTTGGGGCCAGCTGTCCCCAGGCAAGGAGGACTAGTCACCCCATAAGTGTATAGAGCAGCTCACCTTGGCAGATTTATCACAGTCGTGGGTGGACCTGTGGGCCCGAAAACTTGACTTGCCACTCACTAATTCACTGGAGGTCCTGGCCCCGGTCCCCCCTCCCCACTTTGGGACATGCTACTTGGCTTTGCTAAGTCTCGCTGGGCAAAGGCAGTATACTCTCTCTTCCCTGGGCCTCTGGCTATATGCCAACACACACATTCATACCCACTCACGTACACACACACTTGGCCATGTGCAACCACATGAGCTCACATACCCACACACACGCTCACACTCACATGCATATACATAACCATGCACAACCACACACACACGCACTTCTGATGACCACATGCTCTCTTTGACATGTTAGTACTGTGAATCAGGTGAAGCAAAGACCTTGCTGTTCTCTGCTCTGACCTACTATGCTTGTTTTACAGTTTAACTCCCAGAAACCCTCCTTATTGCTCAGAATCCAGGTGCTTTAGGGGTCCCTCACTCTGGCCCAGAATTTTTTTTCTACTTCCGAAGCCCCCAGTGATTCTGTTTGGTCATTTCCCTTAACATCCAAATCAGATAGAAAGAATCTTAACTGGTCCAGAGTGTTGCTGGTTTCTCCTTTTTAAAAAACACCCTCTCTGGGGGAGGCGGAAGAACTTGGCACCCGGTTTGCATCCAACTTGGGGATGAGGGGCTGCCGTTTGTCTTGCACAGAACGGGAGAAGCCCTCCCAGCCAACTCCCGTGGAAGCAGTGCAGGGGTTCGCCCCCACTCCCCATTCCTGCGCAGCTGTGCCGCCCACCGTGTGCTGGGCCCGTGCGGCCTGCAAGCCTTCTGCTGGCATTCCTTTTGGGTTTTCCATTTGCCACCTAACTACCAGCCCCAATAACATCAGCTAAGAGGCTGTCTGCTGTGCTGCGATTGGTTTTAAAAGTTGCAAATGCTGTCGACCTGGAGTTAGGTCCAGCCTTAGAGAAACAGAACGTAAACACCCAAAGAGGCCAGCCATGCCTGGGGCCCCTGAGTTCCACAGATGCTATGTGCTGCAGGAGCTCCAGAGAGGGGAGATTACATGAGCTCAAGTGGGTGCTGAAGGCTTCCTGGAGGAGGTGAGATTTCTGACCTCAGGGCCTTTGTTACAGATTGAATGGTGTCCCCAAAATTTATGTGTGGAAATCCTAACCCCCAGTTCTGTGGTGGAGTGTGACCTTATTGGAAATAGGGTTATTACAGATATAATTAGGTAAGGTGAGGTCATACTGGAGTAGGGTGGGCCCCTAATCAACACGACCAATGTCCTTATAAAAGGGGGAAATTTGAAGACAGATGCACACAGGGAGATACATCCTCAAAGGTGGAACTTCTGGAAGCCATAGGGAGCCATTGAAGGTTGTTAAGCCGGAGAGAGCATCTAAAAGGTCACAGGCCACCGGAAGGGAGCCATGATGTCGGTGCACTGGATGGAGTGGTGCTCCCTGGAGGCGGTGCCCTGCGTCGGAAAGGAGGACCCAACAAGGCCCCACGCTGCCCTGAAGAGGCCTGTTGAGAGGCGAGAGCAGTGGTCAGGCTCAGCCAAGGACCAAGAACGTGGACCATTCGAGACTCAGGCAGATTTTCCCCGCCCCCACCTCAGCACGGGGGAGTAGGAAAGAAACAGCTAGGAAAGTGCCATGTTGAGCAGAGCTTCTGTCTCTCGTGGACCCTCTACCCCTGACTCTTGCTAGATCCAGCTGCTTTCAGAATTCTCCTCTGCTTAGGCATTCCCCACAGCCCCTCTGAGGAACGAGCACATTCCCTGCCCACCCAGCCTTTGACCCCCGACTCAACTTCTTGTCCACACCCAAGGCCCAGTTTCTGACAGGAATCGGGGGGACCCCAAGTGTCACAGCTGCTTCTTCTCCTTGGGTCTAGGTTCCACAAAGAACCCCCAGAACGTGGTGTTATTCTCCTACTGAAGAAAAGAAAGCCTAAATTCTTTCTTTGGCTGGGTTTTTCACCATGACTGGTTTTCATTAGCTTTTCAAGTGGAAAAATACATTCTGCCCAGTGGAAGGTTGCCACTTATGTGCAGAGAGAGAGTCATTGTTCATTTACTATTTTTTTTTTACGCGGAATGACCCAAGTCCCAGTTAGCTGGGGCCCTGGCCAGGGCCCCAAGGGAGCAGGATTTAGAAGGCTTCCTGGCAGGCACCGTTGGAGGAGCCAGCGGTGGTCAGTTGCCTGTTGTTAAACCGCAGGGGGGAGGAAGCCTGGGAAACTGAAGCAGTGTCCCCTCCACCGCCCAGCCCTGTCTGCAGAGCCTGGACCCCCTTCTCGGGCTCCTCCTTCCAGTCTGAGTCCTAGCTCACCTGGTGGAGAAGCTGCTCAAAGCCTCCTCTGGCTCCTAGCCTGACCTCGCCCTGGAACTAACGGGGTGGAAAGAGAAAACTGAACCAGGAAAGGAATCCAGCTAATAAAACTCCAAGCCATGCCGCTTAGTGGAAGCCGAGGGGGCCCTTCTGGGCACGCTTCTCCCTCTTAGGTGCCAACTGCCTGGGGCCTGAGACCAAGAGGGGTCTGGGCTCCCAGGACATGGAGTGGCAGGTTAAGATAGAGGTTAGATGAGGAGAGACAGGCAAGAAGTAAGGACAGGAGGTGGAGACTGAGAAAGGAAGAGGGGAGACAGGAAATGAAAGCTAGCAGGGCACAGAGAGGCAGGAAGTAGAGAGGCGGGAAGTGGGGAGTCTTGGCCAGTGGAAGTGGGATTGGCCAGCCGGAGCCAACGTTACTGAACATTCCTTTGCCAGCTGGACTCCCGTGCAAGTGGACGAGGAGAATTTAAGTTTCTACCAGAAAAATTCAAGCCTGGAGATAATTTAAGCTTTCCTGGGACTCTGCCAGCCGTCTCTAGGGTGTTGTCAAATTTTCCACCTACTCCCTCTGCAAGTGGAAACTCAGCCTCCCTCGTAGAAACTCCATTCTCAACAGTTGCTCCTTCCAACTCGTTTGGTTATCTGGGAGGGTTTGTGCACGAATATGTAGGGGATGAGGGATTTATAGGGACAGGCTGGGGCTCTACTCCTCCCCCTTGCCCCCACCCACCCACCCACATACACAAACACTCCTGTTCAGAAGGCACTTCTCGGATGGGGGCAAAGAATTAGTACTGACATGTCCTGCTTAGAGCCCCAGAAAAACACCAGGCATCCTGCGAGCTCAGGACACATTCCCCACTGCTTAGAATGGCAGCTCCTCCTCAGGGGAAACGGGACATTTGTCCTGCTTGGTTGTGTATATCAGAACCAAATCTCACCATGTATCTTCCGTCCATTGTCTTTTCCTCTCTCTTTCTAATCCTTCTGAGGATTACTACTGTGATGTGTATAACGGACTTTTTCAAATGCTTATAAAAACACGTTGACCTACACTGGCTTCCCCCCACCCCATCCCAGACAAAACTAGGACACATATTATTCCTAAACTTGCAAAAAAAAAAAGTTAGCAATATGTCCTGGGTATTGTTCCAGTGCACGAGCTACGGATCCGACTTGTTCTTTTTTTAACAGCTGTGTTGCTTCCCGTGGCGTGGCTGCACCATTGTCTTAGTCAGTGTGGGCTGTCATAACAAAAACATCGGACTGGGTCGCTCACAAACAACAGTAAGTTATTTCTCACACGCTGGAGGCTGGGAAGTCCAAGATCAAGGTGCTGGCAGCTCTGGCATGTGGTGAGAGCCCTCTGATTTGTAGACGGCTGTCTCTTCGCTGTGTCCTCATGTGGCCCCAGGGGTGAGGGAGCCCTCCAGGGTCTCCTTTATGAAGGCTCTGATCCCGTGCGTGAGGGCTCCACCCCATGACCTCGTCACCCACCAAAGGCCCCTCCTCCAAATACCATCCCATCAGGGGGTTAGAATTTCAACATGAATTTGGGGCACACGACCATTAGGTCCATAGTAACCATGCTTTTATCAGCCAGCCTCCTACCGATGGACATTCAGTCTGCTTCCAGGTTGGGCTTTTGCTTTGTGTTGTTGTTTTGCTCTGGTTTTCTAGTTTGTTTTCCCGTTATTATAAATGGCCTCGTGATAATTACTTCGCATCTCTCCTGGGGTCTGGATGCCACAGAACAGAGTCCGGACGCGGGGTTGCCGAGTCAGAGGAAACGTGTCTGAATTGTTGTGAGCCCTGCCAGGTAGCTCCTCGAGAAGATCCTGCGATCACACGCCTTCAGAACAATCTCCAATTCCAAAACCAGAGGGGGATAATTCCTCAGGGAAAGCCGTTTTCCTACTTCATTTCACTTCTTGGTAAAACATGTAAAATTGCTTTTATAAGCTCGCAGGGGTGTCCAACCCACAGCTCACGGGCCACATGCGGCCCAGGCTGGCTGTGACTGTGGCCCAACACAAAATCGTAAATTTACTTGAAACCTTATGAGATTGTTTTGTGATTACGTGTTGCAATGCATTTAATGTGTGGCCCAAGACAACTCTTCTTCTTCCAGTGTGGCGCAGAGACGCCAAAAGTTTGGACACCCTGCCAAAGCATTCATAGCTCAGATATCGGCTGGTGAGTTGTTGCTCCTTAAATTCTAATTAATAGTGCTTTCAATCCCCACTCCACAGATTTTCCAACGTCCGTGCCCAGCCTTGGTTTCTGGAAGTTCTGGAGGGTGGGGGGGGCTGAGTTTGCAGTTCTAGCATCACCTCTGGTTGCTCCCCCTGCAACCCTTGAAACCATTCTGTTTAGGAACATCTTGTAATCCCACACCTGCTGTTCGGTCCCATGCCACACGGATTCAGATCGGGCTGAGCCCTTTTCTGAAATGAACACACACACCCCCTCGTAGTTAGTCCTATGTACACTGACGACATAAACTTTGGGGGAACTGAAAGGATTCACATCTAGGATGCATATAACTCAATATGCCTATTGCCCTAAATTCCCCCAAACATTTCTGAAATGGAGACTCTAGACTTCTGATTTGTACTTGGTCTCCCTCTTTCTCCCCATATCTCTGTCCTCTCTCAGAAAAACAATGACTGCCAAAAACGATAATAAGCCCTTCCCTTTTCTAATGCACCAGAGTTCGGTTCTCCCCAGCTTCTGCCCTACACTTTGCTGAACGGGACAAATGACCTTTCATAGCATGGGGTCCACCTTCTTAGAAAAGAGCAAGAGTCATAGTAGCAAAAAGTCTTCACTCCTTTTTAGACCCAAAAGGTTCACCTATTTTATCTATTCTCCACCCTGAACAGAGTGTTCTTTCAAAAGTGTGAATCAGGTTATATCCCAGCCCTGCTCTGTCCCCTCTGGCTTCCCAAAGCCATTAGAACAGAATCCAGCCCCCTTCCTGGGCCCTGCCCCCGGGCACACATCTGCCCCTGCCCCCAGATCTCCACCCCTCTCTTCAGGTATGTCCCCTGCCTTCCTTCTCCCTGCTCACCACAGGACCTCAGCCAGAGAGAAGCAGCCCACCTGAGGCCTCAGTTCCCCTTCATCCCCTTTACCGAGCCCTCATTGGGGTGCACTGGATCCCCTCTCCTGGGGGAAGGGACAGGCTTAGACTGAGCACACAATCTTCCAGATCTTTTGTTCCACACCTAGACCTTGGCTTTCAAAACTCAAAGCCACAAGTCGAACTCTTGTCCTCTGCCTCGTGTGGCAACTATCCCCTCTTGAGGTGGTAGCTGGACTCCCCGAACGAAGGAGGGGCACAGGATGGCAGGAAGGACCAGAAGCAAACACTTGAATGAATCTGTAGGTTCGTATTGTCTTGGCAAGGACATCCTCACGAGACAGCTGGCTCCTTTCGGTGAATACTTGGTTAAGCTCTTGGCTGGAGAGGTGGGGAGATACCCTAATGGACCAGCTTGAGTGACAAGCGGGGTTGCTGTCTGACTGACCACTTGGCTTCCATGGAGTGGGTGTGAGTGCTAAGAGTGGAAGTAGGGAGTGTGTAGAGACTTAAAAGATAGAGGAATCATGAATCAGGGAAGAGAAACTTTGAGGAATGAATAGAGATGTTTCTGGAGGAGTGATCTGGAATTTTGCTGTACTGTGACTTCTTCCATGTCTCTCTGGGCCACGGTGACAGTGTCCTCCCTGGTCTCCCACTGTGCACAGTCCCCACACACTGGCAGAGTGACCTTTCTGAAATGCAAATCTGACTGTCCCATTTCTGCCTAACAGGGGTGTCCAACCCACAGGCCGCATGCGGCCCAGGATGGCTATGAATGCAGCCCAACACAAAATTATGACTTTACCTAAAACCTTTTTGTTGCTCATCAGTGTTCGTTAGTGTCTGTGTATTTAATGTGCAGCCCAAGACAACTCTTCTTCTTCCAGTGTGGCCCAGAGACGCCAAAGGTTGGCTGCCCCCGGGAAACCTTCAGAAGCTCCCACCGCTCTCTGAATAAAGTCCCAAGTACCGTCCATCAGACCCCTCAGGACGTGGCCATTTGGCCTTTCTCCTCTCTGCCTCTCACCTCCCCTCTTCACTTGGCAAACTGAGCTGCTGCCCTTCCTTCAGCTCCCCAGACCCCGCTCCCCCGCTCCCCCACTCCCCACCCTCTCTCCCTCATGCTGGGCCTTTGCACAACCCCAGGCCTCCCGCTGAACCCCCTGCCTGCTCCTCCATAAGCATTGTAAATCCTCACAACCACCCCGAGAGGAGGGACTTTCCATCCTAGCTTTAGCGAGGACAACAGTAAGGCGTGGAGCACTGAGTTCCGAGCTGAGGCCGCGCAGCTTTCAAAGCAGAGGAGCCAGGGTTGGAAACCAGGCCTGTCCGCTGTCTTGGCCCCTTCCAGCACCCCACGGCCGTCAGGGCTGGCGGCCCCAGCGCAAACGACTTGTAGGGGGAGTGTCATGACACGCCTCTATAGGACGAGAAAACTCGACCCCAGCTACTGCGTCTCTTTACAGGACCCCGAGGCCAGGTAGTTTTGCGGTGGGAAAGAATCGAGACAGATGATGTGACTCCACGTACGTGAGGTCCCCAGAGGCATCAGAGTCATAGAGATGGAAAGAAGGAAGGTGATTGCCAGGCGCAGCCAGGAGGGTTATGGGGAGTCGATGTTGGGTGGGCACAGAGTTTGTCTTGCGAGATGAAAAGGGTTCTGGGGATGGATGGCGGGGATGGTCGCACAGCAGGGGGAATGGACTTAATCCCACTGAACTGTGCGTGTGAAATGATTAAGATGTTAAATTCTATGTGATGTGTATTTTTAAACCACAATTTGAAAAAATCTTTAAGTCACACAGTAAAAATTACAGATTTATGGGGAAAATGGAGTTAAGGTATAACGCTAAAAAGCTTAGCCAATTACACATTTTTAAAAAAGAGATAGAAACCTAACAAAATGGTAGCAAGTTTTACCTGTTGGTGGTTAAAAAATAGAAAATACTACAAAAGCTACAGTACCTCACCTCGAAGAAAAAAATAGATCCAGGATGGAGGTTCTCCACCTTTTTGTTCTCCATCTCTCTCAATATTTTCCATACTCATAATTAAAAGTGAGAAAAGTTTAACAAACAAGAACACACAGGCACAAATGTCATCAGCCATCAGAGAAATGACATCGTGACATGTCATATAGCCTCTGGAAAATGCTCCCCACACTGGTGAGAGAATGAGAGGGAAAGGTAAATAATGTCATAATATTCTGTTATGAAAATAGTGCGTTGGCCAAAAAGTTAACTTGTTTTTTTCCATACGATGGCTCTAGTAGTGCTTAGTTGTCTTTAACTTCATTTAAAACAATTTCATTAGATTATATTGTGACGGCTGTCATATCAGCATGCATTTTAAAAGCATCAAAATTGGTGAATTTTTGTGTAGCCATTTTAATATAGAAGATGGGAGAAAATATGCAACATTGTCAGCATAATGTATTATGCTTAATTATTTCAAGAAAGATAAAAATGCAACTGAAATGCAAAGAAAGATCTGTGCAGTGTACAGAGAAGGTGATGGGACTGATTGTATGCGTCAAAAGTGGTTTGCGAAGTTTCGTGCTGGAGATTCCTCTCTGGACGATGCTCCACGGGTGGGTAGACCAGTTGAAGTTGATGGCAATCACACTGAGACACTCCAAATCTCCAAATCAGTCAAGTTATTGGTGAAAATAAAAAACGTGTGGCTCCCCTGAAAGTGTCCAGGGGACCCCCAAACACTCCCAGAACATGCTTGGAGAATGGCTGATTATTCCAGAACTGAGAGAGAGCGGGCAGTGCAGAGGGGAGCGGGGGAGGTTACCTGAAAGAATGCCACAGGCGGCGGGAAGAGACCTCGGCTGGCCACAAGGAGCTACACAGGAAGGCCCGGGGGTGTGGGGAAACTGCGGAGAAACCCAGCCACTCCCCCTGGACCCGTGTCCCGTGTCCCAAGGCTTCCCACATCCAACTGCTCCCTGGAAGGACACCTCTGGACCTTCCCCAGGGCCCTGGACAGCAGGGAGGCTCTCCGAGTTCTTCCCGTGTTTGAAGCAGGGAGAAGTTGCTCGAAAGCCTTCTGAAGCCTTGCCCTGGGACGCTGCTGCAGGTCCCACACCAGCGGCAGCCAGTTTTAATAAGGCTTATTTAAAAACAAAAACAAATCAGCTTATTCTCAGTGCGAAATGAGTTGCGGTTGGCCTCAGTCCCCTGTGGTCAGTCAGCACTCAGCAGTGATGCCGGCGGTCCCCGTCCCCGCAGACCGCCTTAGTGAAGGTTACGTCCCCTCTCTAATGACGGGAAGCAGAAATCCAGTAATGCATTCAGCGCCGTGAAAACTTAATCCCAAATATCATTTTTACTCATAAGAGGAAGGTGAGCCTGCTGAAGATTCAATTCGACAAACATTGTCTCCGAATTGAGGTCATTCGTTTACTTAATTTTAACATGGCTGCGTCCCGCACCGTCTTCTGACCGACACCCAGGTCAAGGTTCTGTGATGGCTTTTATTCATCAGATTTTCCTGGTTCCCTCCCGCCAGCGAAGCCAGGATGTGGTGTGTGTGTGCGTATGTGCATGCAGTGTGTGTGGGGGGCTTGGCAATGATGCCAAGTGGAGCTCCCTGAACACCCAGGCATTCGTGGGTCAGGAGGGGTCCCAGGCACGGGTGTGTCAAATGACATGCCCCTTTGGGCGTGCTGAGATACCAAAGGAGCCCTGTATGCAGGTGGCTCCTGGGCCTTGTGGGAGAAACAGCGGGACTGGGCTGCTAGATGGGCACTGGGATTGTCGCAGCTCCCCAGAAACAGAACAAATACGAAGCACGTGGAGAAAGCATTCTGAGGAACTGGCTCACACCATGGTGGAGGCTGACAAGTCCCAGAGTCTGCAGAGCAAGCAGGCAAGACGGAGACTTAGACGGGCTGGTGGGGAGCTCCAGCCCACGTCCGAGAGCCTGAGAACCAGGAGAGCGGCTGGAGGAAGCTCCAGTCCAGGAGCTGGTACCTCCATTCCAGTGCGAAGGCAGCCCGGCCAAGGAATTCTCTTACCCGGAGGAGAGTCAACCTTTCTGTTCTGTTCAGGCCTTTGACAGACTGGAAGGATGAGGCTCACCTGCACTACAGAGGGCAATTTTTCCTTCGCCTTTCTCAGGCTGCCAATTTAAATGTTATTCTCATGTAAAAACACCCTCACAGAAGCAGACGGAATGATGTTTGACCGAATATCTGAGCACCCCGTGGCCCAGTCGACACACAAAATGAATCATCACATGCGGCCAGAGAAAAAGGGAGACAAAGACTCTCTGGATCAGAAGGGGAAGGGCGGTGCTCACTCCGAAGCAAGGGAGAGCTGAAAGCTGGGTGTCCCACCTCAGGCTGCTGGTGGTGTCGGGGCCGGGGGGCTTTCCTTCATGTGTCTGTCAGGAGTCCCACAGGGGAGGGGACCGTGACACGAAGCTAGGCTGACTTGGTAAGGCCCGCACCCTGAGAAGCCCAGATGGCTGGGCAGCAACCCCCACTCCCAACCCTGGGAACAAGCAGGGTCTGCCCCCAGCGGCTGCGTCTTCCAAGACAAGGCCACGTTTTAGGCCACGTGTCTTCACTCCTGACTACACTCCTTTGACTTTACGGATTAATGCCAAGTCTCTAAATAACTGAAAACGACAGTAGAGGACATTCACCGAAGAGAAAAGGAAGGAGTGAGAATTCGAAGAATCTGCTCGGGGCAGGGTCCTGAGCAACAGCACGCAAGCATCGTTCCATCTAACAGGTGGTTAATCATAACTAATTATATCATAAAAAACATAACTGGGTTCCTATGATAAGCCTGACCCTGTGCTTTATGGTCTTAACTCACTGAATCCGTTAATGGCACTCATTGGAACGACCTCAGAAGGTAAGAGCTACAATCCTTCCCATTTTATAGATGAAGAAAGTGAGGCATGGGCACTGACATGGGGTCGCACAGCAACTCAGGGGGAACTGAGATTTGAATCCTAACAGTCCTTCTGGAAGTAACCACTTCACTCCTCCCACGAGTGGGGTCCCCACATGGGGTCCCCTCATGGGGTCCCCAGGTTTGGGTGAGACACTGGGCACCCAGGGAATGAGCCTGAGGGCATAGCTGAGTGGAGTGAAGAGGGATCCCCCTGGATCCCCCTGGCTCCCACCTTCCTCCTGCCATGGCCTCAGGCAGCCTCTAAAGGAAGACTGCTAGAAAATTAGGAGAAAATGAGACAGCCACCTAATGCAAGGCCTCACGGGTGCCCCAGGTTGCAGGGAGAGCTGACATGTGAGAACAGGGTGGGCGGGAAGCTATTTCCTGTCTGAGGGTCCTTTAGCCTCCTGTGTCCCCATCCAGGCTCCCCAATTACACCTGTAAACCCACGGAGACAGGGCCTCTGTCTCCTCTCAACACGCAGCAGGCCGTCCATCAACACAGCAACCCCTCCACTCCAAGCTGCGGCAGCCACGCTTCCTCCGTCAGCCTCGGGCTTCTCTTTATCCCGGAGGCAAACAGCTAAGTCTGCCTTTCGAGTCCAGAACAAGCACTGAATTTTAATTCTGGACTTAATTCTGTGTGGGTTGAGCTAGGAGCCGTTCAGAGATGGATTAGCCGCCCTGACACTCAGCCTCCAGTCTCTGGGAAAAGTGACATAAATTAGCAGCCAGCAGGCCCGGCCATTGTGGACGTCTCCCTGTGACTCAGGTAGCGCCTCTGGGGGCCGCCCCCCTCCACGCCAGTTCACCGTTTTGCGATCACTCTGCCCACCCAGAAGCGGGACTCAGCAGCGTGGTGGGAGATAGCCAGGGCAAGGACGCAGCAGAAACAACAGGCGTTCATCCATCAGCCCTGGACCCCTGGGCGGGAGGTTTGCTTCCTCGTGGTCTTTGCTGGACACCAGCACCCACCAGACCAGGGGAACTACAGGGAGTCTGAGGAATGGGGCTTGTATTCGTCAGAACCTTCCAGAAGAACAGAAGCAAGAGGACACAGCTCCAGTCTAAAAGCTGGCAGGCTCAGGACCCAAAAAGAGCTGGTATTTCAGTTTGAGTCCAAAGGCAGGAAGAGACTGATGTCCCAGTTCAATAGTCAGGAGGGAGGAATTATCTCTTATTTGCGAAAGGGTCTACCATTCTGTTCTATTCAGGCCTTCAACTGATTAGATAAAGCCCACCCAGAGGAGGAAGAGCAATCTGCTTTATATAGTCTACTGACTCGAATGTTGATCTCACCTCACAGACACACCCAAAATAGTGTAAACATATGGGCATCTTGTGGCCCAGTCAAGTTGGCACCTAAAGTTAACCATCACAGGGCTCAAGGCGCCAAGTATTTACCAAAAAGCACACACTATGCAAGAGAAGTCACCTTTGACCCGGACAAAGGCCTCATTGCCTTACAGGTGCCCCAAGCTGAGGCCGGAGCAGGTGCAAATCCAGGTGGTGCCAAATGACTGCAGAAGCGAACAGGACCCCGAGGGAAGGTTCCTGGGGGGAGCCCAGCGTCAGGGGGTGTGCAAAATATGCACAACCAGGCCCTAGTTAACCATTGATATGTAAATGCAAATTTTAAAGATTATTACCTTCTATTCTGTAACAAGACTATGCTTGAGTTTCTTTTTAGGGATAAACCTTATAGCACAAATCATTCATCCAATCCTTTTAATAATTACTGACTTATTGGCGGGTTGATTTATTTTTTTTGTTCTGGCTCCCATCAACTAGGAAGCCCCCATCTGAGCCATGGGTGACTATAGGGGCTGACTCAAACTCTTCCGAGGATATTCCCGTTGGAGTGATGGTCACTAGGTCGCTGGCACCTGGTGTGTTGCAGTCATGCCCGAGAGGCATCCTGCCCACCCATCGTGGCTGGGAACACACACACCTCCTGCTGGGTCTGGAGGCAGAGAGCCTCTGCCGTGGTGGCCACCTGCCCAGCCACCAGTGCCGGCAACTCTGGAGCCGTGGGCAGGTGCAGCGCCCACCTCACTGCCCCTGTCCACTCGGTGCCACCAAGGGCTGCCAGCATCCTCTCCAGCATCACTCCCGACCCTGGGAACCTCCTCTGGGCTGCCAGAGCCAATGTCATTTGGTGGTTTGTAGCCTCAGAAACTCATCCTTTTTACCATCTGGTACGAGAGGGTTTCGTTATTGTAATCACAATGAGGACTTACCAGTATGTCTTCACCGAATAACAATCCCGGGGCAGGAGGGCTGAGGGGGCCTGAGGAAGAGGGTAGAGAAGGAGGGGGACCAGAGAGGGGGCGTTTCCCTACTGGCTAGACAGGAGCAGCTGAGGGGGTAGCCCAGGAATCTAGAACAAAGACTCCTATGTCCACTGCACAGATGGCAATGAGCTGGTAAGGGAAGCTGGAAGCACAGGTTTGCTTGTAAAATCCTTTAGACGCCATGCACTTAACCACCGATGGTGAGTGTCAAGGGCAGACTGCGGGGCTAGGCGCCATGTGTCGTGCATGCAGCCCTCGAAGGCGGGTCCCTAAGTTTTCTTTAAAATCCTTTGAAGAACACTTCTATCTCATTCTTCACATGAGGATGGTGAAGCTGAGAGAGTTTGAATTCATTTATTCGTTCATCCCACAGATGAACAAACCAAGTACTTTGCCAACCACCAGGAAACAATTGACCCAAACAGACATGGGCCCTGCCTTCATGGAGCTTGCCGTCTGGTGGGCAAGGCTGCCGTTAAGAATAGGAGCCCACAGGTAAATACGCAATTACACATCACCATAAAATGCAATATATGAAAGGCCAGGGGTGCCATGGGGACTGACATGGGGGCGTGGCTAACATAGACCATCAGGGACGGATTCCTTCTGGGGGAACCTGTGATCACCCAGCCAGTGAGTGGCAGACCCAGGATGCTAACCCAAAGTCTTGCTCTTCCCACCAGTTCCACATCGCTAAGCAAATGGGAATGGGGGACTGGTCAATTTTCCCTTTGATGTTCAGTCTATGTGTCTTGGGCATATCTTGGGCTACAGTGGACCAAGGTTCCCACTTCCACATTCCCACTGCTGATCCTACCTCCCTCCTTCAGTCAGTGAGGCTGGAAGCGGTCAGACATGGAGGGTGATAGGACCATTGAGAAAATGTTGAACAGAAGCAAGGTGCTTTGAGGCCCAGATTCCATGCCTGACTGTGCTACTTAACTAAGGATGACATGGAGACATTTTGCTTTTCCCAAACTGTAAGAAGTCTGCAGTGATTATAGTTACTGTTTACTAAGCCCATACCACATATCAGGAGCTGAATAGCTGCATTGAATGAGCATTGTCATCTGCAGTTGACTATCAGCCCTGAGTCTTCACTCCTCCCTATATCCACACTCTTGCCAGAGACTAACTGTGGGCAGACTGTGCTTCCTGATCCCTGTCACTGGACTCAGCCATGTGACTCGCTGTAGCCAATGGAATATTAGTAGGTAAGATGCGTAGATAAGCAGGGGTTTACAATGTGCTTAACACTGGAATTTGCCCTCTTCTTGGGTCTTTGCCATTGCTATGAAAAAGAAAGTTTCTCAGGTACCTGCCGCCTGAGCCCACAGTGAGATTCATGGAGTGGTCAGGCATGCAACTTCAAGCAGAGACGCCCAGCCAAGCCCAGAAACAACAGCTGGGCCCAGTGCACCCTCAGGAACATCAGAAATAAATATTTTATTACATGTCACTGAGCTGTGGAGATTGATTGTTACGCAGCAGTAGCTAGCTGATACAGCGCTTAAACCTCACAACAAATTTATGAGGCAAGTATTATTCCCCACCATTTTACAGATGAAGATACTAGAATTGAGGTGTACACATGGGCCTATGCCATAAAATTAGCAAGGGACAGGGTTGGATTTTAAATCTAGAACTTCTTAGGGCTAAAGCCCAAAATGTAGGGATTGGTGCTGCTTTAGTAAAATCCTGCGA
>CM052542.1:148146328-148165358 GCA_028533065.1 Trachops cirrhosus | reverse complement strand
CCCTACCAGTGGACACTGAGACTGCCCCTAATTATTCCCTATTATGCATAATTGAAAAGGAACAGCTGTTCAGGCATTTGGAAAGGTCAGGTTTCCATAAGTGAAAAATCTGTACCATATTTTGAAGCTGAATCTTCCAAATCACCACATACTCAGGGTACTTGACTCAGTTTAGCTGGCCAAAATGTAAAACTCAAAAAATCAATCTAAACCCTAAAGTGTTGGTTTAGCACACATTGCTGGAGCTTCAGTTGTTAGCACACAGGGTTCATAAACAGGACCCCCATCCTACCCTCAAAGGGCCTTCCCTCTGCCAAAGACAGGCCTGTGCACAGCTACTTAGTGCCCAGCTCAGGGAGGTGAAGTGCAGGAGTCCAGGAGAGCTGGAGAGAGGACATGGCTTTGACTCCAATGAGCAATAGAACCGGGAGTGTCAGCAAGCTAAAGTGAAGAATCCTGCTCCACCCCCTGTGGACCTGGGGGTCAGGAGAAAGGCTGGGTCACATATCATCTGCTAGGTCTCCACATGGCCACCTAAGACATGTGACATCGACATCATTTGACAAAGTGCCTGCAAATCACACCAAAGTGTGTTTCCTCTGTGGTTATTTTTCAACCCTTCTCTCCTGAGCTGGGCTGCCCCCAGCATCTCAGCCAATTCCAGCTTAAGTCTGTATAACACAGCAGCCAGCAATAAGGGTGGCAGTGGGCATGTGCTGCTATGTCCATCACGTCCAGTCGCTGCTTCTCTCGCCAACAGGATTCTACTTCCCTTTAGAGAATTCGTTCTCCTCCATTCTCCGTCGTCAAATCCAGAGAGAATCGCCTCCCATCTTCCCTGCACTATAACCCCCTTCTTGGGCCAGGAGCTGATACAAGCATGGAATTCTGATACAACCTGGGCCATCAAGGAAGAGTAAATCCAGCACTTGTACAAAATCTATGGTAAAAATATCCTCTTTCTCTGAAGGTCTGAAACTGGACACATGGCTACTATGAGGGAAAGGCTGAACCCTAAAGATTCAGCAGTCATTCTGTGAGCCATGGGGAAGGTAGATTAGAGAGGGTTAAAAAAAAAAAAACTTCAGGGACATTATTAGAGCCTGGATCAAGCATCACCTGAAGGTAGACTTTTCTCTAGACTTCTAAATTACATTAGCTATTAACTCTATGGTCTAAACCAGGTTAAGTTGGACTTTTCTATCATTTGCATCATAAAGAGATAGACACTTTTGGGGGTATCATCCACAGGGGCATTTCCTTTAATAGCCTCTGAAAACAGTCTATGTGCAACCTCCACCGTGGCTCTGGTCACTGCCCCAGAAATTGCTCCTGCTGGCCTCTCACTGAGAGCTCTCTGATGTATGTCCTAGAAAGTAAACTCAAACTGGCTTAGGTGAAAAGAAGAATCATACTGGTGGGAAGAGCAGGAGGAATCAAAATAAGGGCCTCCCACAGTTCAGGACTCTCTGTCTCCTTGGCCTCTGGCTTCATACCCCAACCCTGCTTTCTCCAGGAGGCTGGAGCCCTGGCTGCCCTCAGCTTCGGTCTCACATATGCACAGTGACTACCCAAGAGGAAATGGGCCATTCCTCCGGGCCAAAGTACAAAATCCCTGAGTTCAACTCTGATTTGCCCAGTTGGGGTCACACATACATCCTTGAACCAATCATGGCTGCCATAGGACTGAGGTAGTGTAACTGGACCTGGGTTTGTTTGTTTGTTTGTTTGTTTTTGTGGTGGGAGGCAGGATCTAATGTTATAGCCTAGGCCCCATTCACCGGAACAAGGAAGGTGAGGTTCCTTAAAAAGGGGCAGCAAAGCTGAGGAAGAGAGTAAAGGATGATGACAGACTTAATAAAAATGTCCACGATATTTCATGGCCGTTGTGCAGACCAGTGATAATGGGTGCAAGAGACTCCCACAAAACGGCTTGCTATGCGATGCTTTCTGTCCTTCGTGGACAGGGAATCACTGGTCGAGCCGAGAGGCCAGGTGTTGGGGCAACCAACCCTGGTCTTAAAGGCGGGCCTGACTGGTTTGCAACTAGGGGTGTGACCTTGGGGGAGTCACATGACCTCTCCACATCCAGTCCTATTAGGATCAAATGATGTAATGTGCCTAGCACCCATTATAGAAGAATTTAAAAGCCTAATTTTGGAAGTCTTTTCTAAAGTTGTCAGCAGCTGGTTATTCCAAAATGTTGGGCCCTGGACTGAAAGGGGCCCAACTGTCCAAGAGAAAAACTGATGCCAAACCAGGCTTGACCTGGAAGAGTTTCAACATATCATCCATTGCAAAGAAATGGCGAAGGAAGGAAGCGAAGGAACACTAGCTGGGAGTGGGCATTTCTGCCCTACTCAAGCCCTGGTCAGTTAAGTGCACCCGGTCCGTGTCTACCACAGTTGGGTGCCTGATCATTTTGACTTCCACGTTGCTCCTTCCATCACTTTCACAGTGCTAAGGGGTTCATCCTCTTCATAAATGAACACAAAACCAAACCCTCCCACTTTCAGCATTATTAAGTAGTAAGACAGAAATGGGCTGATGGGCCTCTCAGGTCCCTGCCAACTCCTGTCCATCTGTGGTTTGGGGATGGCAAACCACAGTCCCAACTTTCCCCGCCAAACCTGAGCGTCCCTCTGCTCTCTCCTCATACAACCAGAAAACCAAGCAGCCAGGCAGCCTAATGGGGCGGGAGGGTAAACTTGGCTGGAGAGGATGAGACTCCGTGACCTTGTGACCCACAGGAGGAAACTTCTGGCCTATAGCAGCAACACTGGGTGGAGCCCGGGCTGTGCTCCTCTGCCGCCCCCAGTGACTCCAGCCACCCCCCTACCGGTTGCCTGACGGGAAGCGAGCTGCCCGGTGGAGGTGAGAGATAAGAAGACCAGGGAAGGACAAGGCGCAAAAGATGCACAAGTGATCAGCCCAACCCAGGACATGGCAGAGAGTAGCTCAGAGGCTGGCGGTGGTCCCTCAGCCCCGAGCTGGCCCCGAAGGCACTGCGCCTAAAGGCCCAGGGGGCAGGGCTCAGGATGGCAGAGGGTTTGTCACCGCTGGACCAGAGGAAGCCCCTCCTTCACAGGCAGCGGACTCCCAGAGGAGGAGGGGAAGCTGCCAAGGGCAGAGCAGCAAGCACTCAGGCAGCCCAGAGAACCGCTCAGCTGCTTCCCCTGCTCCTGGGATCCGAGGGGGTGCCCCCAAAGTGGGCACAGGGTCAACGGGCATTGGTCACAATGGCTGTAGCCTCACACTTGTTCTGTGTCCCCAACCCCTCCCCATAGTGAAAGGCAACTCTCCTGATTAATTTGTCGTTGCCTGTCATTGTCCCTGACTCGTCATCAATCTCAAGGTGTGCCGGGACACTCTATTTACTTGGAATTGCTTGCCGAGGCCTGCTGAGTTGGCAATCCTATTAGCAGGATATTTTCTCATTGTGTTTGTGAAATGAAATAAAATGAAAAGGCCCTGTCTCCAGAGAGTTCTTCCTGCCCCATCTCCCTGAACACTGTCAGGTTCTGGGGGAGACCATGAGGTCTTTTGGGGGGAGGGGAGGGCAGGGGTGCCTTTCTGCCTTTGGTGTTGAGAAGGCCTGGGAGGAGGCATTGCTGGCCCCTTCAGCTGAGAACAGACAGATAAAAGTCCTCCCTGCCTTTAATGAAGACAGGGTCGTGGTGAGGGTGGAGGAGATGACCCCTGATTGGCAGAGCAAGGGAGTCACGCAGCTAAGATCACAGCCAAGAGGATGGGGTGCAGGACTCGGGGCTCAAGGCAGGGAGGTGGGTTCCAGCCTAGTTCTGCCCTTCCCGCCTGGCGGCCTTCAGCAAGTAATTCAAGCTCTCTCTGAGTCTCGCTTTCTTCATTTGCAAAGTGAAGAGAACAATCCCTGCCCCAGAAGGTGACCCTAAGGATTAAATGAAATCTCACACGCATAAGTCCCTGGCACCTGGCCCAGTGCAGAGACGGCATCCAACAACTATTTCAGCTGTACCTTCTGGACATTGCACCGTCTAGTACGTTAGCGCAGGAGTCCCCAACCCCGGTCGGGAACGCGGCCACCCAGCAGGAGGTGAGTGGTGAGCAGGCTGGAGAAGCTTCGTCTGTGTTTGCAGCCGCTCCCCATCGCTCACATCACCACCTGAACTCTGCCTCCTGTCAGGTCAGCAGGCGCGTGAGATTTTTATAGGAGCGTGACCTCTACTGTGAACTTGCAATCCAGGTTGCAAGCTCCTTATGAGAACCTAACGCCTGATGATCTGAGGTGGAGCTGAGGCTGCGATGCTAGTGCTGGGGAGCGGCTGCAAATACAGATGATCATTAGCAGAGAGGTTGGGCTGCCGAGAGACCATGATAAATCAATGGCTTGCAGACTTATATCAAAACCCTGTCAGTGAGTGGCAAGTGACAATTAAGCTGCATCTGGTGGCAGGTTATAAAGCCATCCACCCCACCCCCACCCCGGGCCCCGGTCTGTGGAAAAATCATCTCCCATGAAACCGGTCAAAAATGTTGGGACTGCTGCGTTAGAGCATGGCTTCTGGTAATGCAGGGAGAAGAGGGGGCCTTTTTCTGGGTCGTTTGGAGGGAATATAAAGGTTTGGGAAAGGCTTCAAGAGCCCGAAGCACACATATGATTAATGAGATGAGGGAGCAGTGAGCTCTCCTGAAACCACTCCAAGGAAAGATTTATTACAGAGAAGCAGAGGTACTCCAGCTCCACGACCTGGGCAGTACTCGAGTGCACTCTTCGGGGTAGCAGAGCTCAGCCCTGTGCTCACCATGCTCCACAGGGAGAGTCTTTAGATAAAGACTCTTCACCAGGCTTCTCTGCCACTGACTGCTCTGTCACCGTGAGCGTGGGCTGTGTGCAAAGTGCCACGTTCCTTGATTCATGTCACAGGAGTGAGTTCCCTGGTGAAAGGTTAGGAAGACTTTTACACAATTCTCATAGAAAGGAAAATCCTCCTGCAAAGCTGCACTTTTGTGAAAATCTTGGTTACATCGCTGCGATGAAATATTATATAATCAGCAAAAACGCTTGCAGTGAAAAACGTCTGTGAAACAACAGGGGTACAAAGTTGTGGATACTGAATGATCTGAGCTATGCTGAAATGCATCTTTAAATGTTTTAGACAAAAATACACCTTCTTGTCGCTGAGCAATAGATGATGAAGGCTTTTTTTTGTCTTCATCCTACCTTTCCATTTTACTAATGCTTCAATAAGCATGTATCTTTATCATTATAATAATGACAAGAAGGAGGAGGAAAGGGAGAAGAGAAGGAATGGTTAAAGACCTCTCCAGCCTCCAGGTATTGCTGGTTCCCATAATAAATCACACTCTCCCTCTCGGGATACCAAGAAGTCACTGGGGAGGGGTCTGGGGGAGGGAAGGAAACAGCACTATGGTGACAAGTCCATGGGCATCGAACTAGAATTCCCAGGACTACCAGGTGCTGACAATCCAGGGAATCACATACCCTCGTGCGGAGCTTCTTAGAAAGAAGCTGAGAGGTCCATGAGGCCAGTGGTTTTCCAAGGCAATCTTATACAGAAGTTTAGTGCATCAAACAGGTTACAAAGAAGCCAAGCAGGCTATCAGGAGGGAGGGAGGGAGGGATGCTGGAGCCTCATCCATCCCCCCTGAGTCCCCCAGTCCCCCGTCACCCAGTCCATGAGGCCCTTCTTTTGATCTCTCTGCCTAAATAGGAAACACAGCTTGGAAACCTTGTAATATTCAACTGGCCCACCATGTGGAGGACAGAGAAGCTGATGGTGGGGAAGTGGGGAGGATGCTACTTCTAAGTAATTGGGAAACATATTTTTGCTAAAAGTCCATTTCCATTTAAATAGCTCTACCATCTCTGTTTTAGAAACTAGCAATAAGGATGTTTTTTACCAAACAAATATGTCCTCTGGGAAGAGTGTAAGGTTTGATTTGTGACTACATTTAAGTGTTTGATTTATCTGGATGCTACGTGGACCCTACAATTTATGAGACTGAATAAAATTGTGATTGCTAGCAGTTGATTCGGGCTCACAATAAATTATTTGTCCCTGGTAAGTTCTGTGCTTGGCTTCCACGTTTGGGGGTTGGGGGAGGGAATACTTTTTAGATTTGTTTCTATCCAATTGTCTTCTGGAAGAACAGATTGCTGTGGGCTTGGTTGGGGGGGGGTTGTTTTTCTGTTCTTTTTAATAAGTGTGGGTTTGTGTATTTTTAGAACTCGTTTGCAAATATGATCTAAAATTTTAAAAGCATGTCTTTTCCACATTTCGATGATTTGTCTCGGCACCTCTCTGAGGTCTGGATCCTGGGGGATGGGAAGGTCTCAGCAACCTTCAAACATGTCTTCTGTCTAGTCTGTCCAGCCACCCATGGGTGCTGTTTCCTTTCTTCTGGCTTTAAAGGCCGGCAGCCAGGGGCATCAGGAAGCCTTCGTAAGACATGCTGGCGTGAATGAGTGTGTATGGGTGCAGAGGAGCTCCCAGGGTCACCGGGAGTGTATTTGGGCACTGACGTGCACCGTGGGGGCCCAGCTGAGAGGAGTGGAAAGGGTGTGTGGAGGCACCAGGCTTTCCTGTTTCCCACGGGCCACAAACAGCTCTGCTTGAACCCTGCACTGGGGCTAAGAGCAGAGACTAAGAAGTGAAAGTACAGGCTCTGAAGGAAGACTGTCTGCTCCTCCGGCTACTAGCTGGGCAACCTTGGGCAAGATTTTGAGCCTCCTTGAGGCTTTGTGCCCACTTGGAAAACAAAGACAATCCTAGGAGCTTGTTATGAAGACATTTTACATAATCCCACTGGCACCGTGACAATGCAAGCAAAACAATGCCCATAACGGTTAGAGATACTTACAAAGTACGTAGAGACGTAATAACCTGAGATGTGGGGCTTGCTTTAAAATAAGTAAGCAGAAATAAAGTGGGATGATTTCACTTGCATCAGGTCCACGAACAGGCAAAACTAATCTATGGTGATAAAACTGAGAATGAAAACTGAAATGAAATTGAAATGAAATGAGTGAATGAAAAGAAATAAAAAATGAGAAGTGGGAATCTTTTGGGGTACTGAATGTTCTATAACTTGATTTGAGTGATGAGTACACGGGTACAGACATTCAGCAGAACTCATTGGCCTAAGGGGTTCAGAAAAATAATAATTGTGTGTGTGCGTGTGTAATGCATGATAAAGCAAATGTGGTGAGTTGTTAGTATTTGGTGAATCGCACTGAAGAACACATGGGGTTTTTTGTATTATTTTCACATCTTCTGCACATATGAAATTATTTCAAAATAAAGGTTTAAGAACTCATCAAACTTTATAAAATCCACGCATTTTACTGTACGGAAATTATACACTGAAGTTAAAGGTAGCAGGGGCGGGTGGTTAGGAAGCATATGGAGCACAGGAGTGATGGGTGTACGGAGGTTCACACACTATTCTTTCCACTTTTGTGTATGTTTGACTGTTTTTACAATGCAAAACAAATTTTAAAAATGTTCAAACTACCAAAATATTTGTCAAGGTTCTGGCCCGGCACAGGGTGGCTTCCGTCTCTGAGAGCGGCCTTGTTAGGGCCGACCTGCACCCTCTCTCTTGGGCGACCACGGAGTTACGCATACGTGAGACCGCTGGTGCTGGCATTGCCGGTGACCACGCTTGACAAAGACTACACACCAAGCTGGTTTCCTCTGCCCTTCAACTACCACACAGTGACCCAAACATCCAGACAATGGAGGGGACACTTGTCCTTTCTAAATGCCCGCCCGGGTAAATCCCTTTGCCTGGATATCTTCCACTGGCAGAAGCTTCCCTCAAAGCAGCTACAGCCACAGAAGGCCACCAGGAAAAGTCACGGAGGACATAGACAGATATGTAAATACGGTGTGAGACAAGCAGGAACCACTCTGGATCTAATTTCACTTTTGCAATGGGAACATTTGCCTTGGCGTAGACAAAGGGAAAACATGAGGGCTGGTGACCTTGGAGGTGAATCAAATACATCCCTTAAGAAAATCTCCATTTTTATGAGGACGATGGCCACTCGTTCCCAAGGGCTGAACGAGAGCCCTGACCCAGGAGGATGCATCTGGGTGCCTTTCCCACCTGCATCTCTAGTGATCCCTGTGACCTTGGGGAGTCACCTCCCGCCCCGGCCTCCATCCCCCACCCACAAATGAGAGTGTGAACCAAAGGAACCCTCCGGCTCTGTGATCCTTTAAAACACATATTGAGCCTTAGGTGGGAAGGACTCCAGGTCAGGGGTAGCCTTTGTGCTTCCTGAGCCCAGGAAGGAGACAAGTGTGGACACAGGTGAGAGGCGACGGTAGGAAGGATGCCTGGTGTGGCCAGAGCATCCAAATTCCCCGGGAAGGTGAAACTCTCGATTTTTATGTCTTATCTCCTATTTCTAAATGATAGTAATTCACTCAAAAAATTTTATAAATGCTACGTGAGTCTAACACAAATACTTTTTTGTTCTGTTTGTTTTTAAAAACTATGCTTTATGACTATGCTGTTTATGAACAGAATCAAGTCCCTGAGCTGCCAGAATTTGCCTTTTGTGTGACATATGGCTCCTGACTGGAGGTAGATTGGAGGTCTCTGGTCTCTCAACAAAAGGGCTTTGTGACTCCTTAAGTCCCCGAGATCACCACCAACTCCAGGCTAAAGGTGAATCTAATAAAAAATACTCCAAACACTTTTTTTACCATAACTGACAGTAAAAAATCTGTTTTACAGTGGTGCATATACATATATGACACTGAAAGAAAAGATTCACAAAATAAAATTTGCCCTACTACAAGAGATGCCCTCTGGTATTTTCTGTTCTATTCTATCCTAATTCATTTTTTAATGTCGATGGCAGCCCACTGAACTGATTTCATAGGTCATGTTGGAGAAACATTGCTTTAGAGTTCACGTTTACTTAACTCTCATTTAATTCCCCCTCTCACCTTATGAGGTGGGAATTATTATCATTTCCATTTTACAGACAAGAAAAACGAGTCTCAAGCTTCATACAAAAGATCTGATATTCTTTCTTTTATTCTTTTAAACAAGAAAGGCAAGAGTGAGAGGAATTAGAGGACTCCAAAGGTCCAAGTCAGAGAGGAAAAGTCCCAGAGGCAAAGCAATCGGAGGATGGTGGGGAGGACAGACAAACGAAGCAGGAGGTTTGAGACTGCGCTCTGTGGGGCATGTACTAGTCTCCCCCTCGCCTCTCTTGTGAAATGTGCAGGGAAATCTGCATGGCTCCCCATGCTGTGGGTGTGTGGCTTCTTTAAGGAAGAGCCACATTTGTCATCCAGGCGACCCCACTGCAGACTCCAAGGAAGTGATGAGGTTGCTGATGTCTAAGGTCACATGCATGAACTTGAAGTTCCAGCTCCAGACTGGTGGGAGTGGGTGATTGGCAGTCACAGGGGGAGAATGAGGAGAATTCAAATCCAGATCCGTTTGACCATCAAGGCTGGCCTGCAAAACCTAATCACTCAACCTCCCAATTCATATTAGCAAACTGACAAAAATGCCACGTCTTCTCCATAGGCAATGATCACAGAGCACAAGGGACAGAAGGCTAGCCTAGTGATGCCAGCCGGGAAGGCTTAGTTAGATCAACGAACCAGCAGCTAAGCCTCGTGGTACTCTTTCTAGTCAAGCTTTGCAGCTGTCTGGGGTGGGGTAGAGAGCCGGACAACACCCTAATACAGCCCAGCTCACTTCAGCACGGCCCAGCATAGCCCAGTCTTCCCTTGTAGTACATCTGACAGTATTCTAGGACTGTTGGACCTATCTCCATCTCTTTCCTCTCTTCCTTGTCTCTTCTACCTCCAGATCCCTAAAGAGAACCAGTGGAGTTGAGTGTCTGTCTACAAAGCCCAGAAGCGATGATTTCAAGCATTTGCATTGGGTGGCTTTCTGCTTTCTCTACAGTGTGTGGTACAAGCACAGTTGCTAGGTAATGTTTAAAGCCAATGAGTCTTAGATTAGCATCGCAAAAGTCAATTAACAAGGCAATTTCTTCCCTTGGTTTGTATTTGTACATTATTAATGAATTACGAGGCCTCCTAGTGCAGTAAATTAGCCTAGGTAACTGGGGAGCGGAGTACAAACATTTTTTCCCCCTTAATGGCCCCAAACGTTTATCTCATACAGAGAAAACTATATAAAAGCACAGGGAGGTTTCCCGGTTCCAGCAGCCAAGGAAGCACACTGGAGCAGCTCCGATAAATATTGATGTTTGTTTATCCGAAGGCCACAGACGGACCATGCTGGCAAGCTGCCACCTCTGCCGCCCTGTGCGACCTTAACTAGCAGGACTCATTATGCAAGGAGGAGATACAGGAACCTCAACTGCCGTTGCTGAATGATGTTCAGCTTTTGTTTCCTGAACACACACAGACACACAGACTCAATAGAGGAACCAGTTGTCTAGACCTACAGGGGTCAGGGATAGGACCGAAAAACCTACGTCCTGCTTTAATCAAAGAGGTACATAGTCCTACATACAGAGAGAATGGTAATTGGAAGTTCTCTGCCTCACCGGAATAACTACTGTAGGGATGTGTGTGTGCTGCTCCAAAGTGCTGCTTTCTTACAAGATCGATGCCATTAAGGATGAATTGTGCTACGTATAAATACCGGAGCATTAACTGGAGATATTTATAAGCACCCATTTGATAAGTCACAACTGAGCACTTTCTAGTGTACACGGCAATGTGAACAATACCCTTCATTTATTCTCATTCATCTAATTCTAAGCACCATGATTCAGCCTCAAAGCGTTTGGGACTAAAGCAGAGTATAAATTAATAAGGTCCGTGTATTTGTTCCTTTAATAAATCTGTACTGAATGCTTATTATGTAAATGCCAGGTGCTAGGCACACAACAATAGCTGAAAAAGATACAGTCCCCTGAGTAGCTCAGCAACCAGCTGGGGAGGCGGAGAGGTTGGCAAAGCATTATAAAGCAGACCGTGAGAAAGAGGAGTACTGGCTCTTGGGACACACAGGAAGGAGGGGGGCACCAGGAAGAGCCAAGAAAGTATCCTGAGGAGAAGCCCAGTGTCCCCTACTCATGGCCTCTACATTTCCCCATGGTGATTCCTGCTCCTGGGGTGACACATTTACTCTCCCAGGTGGCCTTCTCAGGAGCACTGGCAGACCCAGGTGGGCAGACCTCACACAGGTGTATCTCAGGTGGGAAAGTCTCAGGGGGGCATCTCCCATGCCCCCAAAATCCCATCTTCTCCCTTTACAGACCCAAGGAAAGAAACCCCAATAGCTCCTCTTCTTACAATTCTTTTCCTTTCCGACAAGCTCTCTCATCTTCTGTCGGCCTAGGCTCCTATAGACTGAGAGCCCCCTGACAACCCCCTGACGCTGACACAGAGAGCCCTGAGGGTCCTCAGCAAGGCCAGGGATTAGGGAGCTTCTTACAACACCCCAGGGACAGCGACAGGGGGCTGCGCAGCCTCCCGCATCTACAGAGGGCAGAAAAGCCCAGCACGACTGCCCGACATCTCATCCTCCCCCGAGTCTGCGGGCCTGCCCGTAAACGTGTCTCTGATCCACATTTTATGGGCCTCCACCTGGCCGGCGTCATGAATGCCTGCATGCAGTATTCCCCCTTGCCTCCCCACTCCTGTCGGCTTCATGTAATTAAACACCCACTCGCCCTTCAGATCGCAGGGAAGCCTGCCTTTCCCCGAGAAGCCTTCCTGGACCCAGTGGGCTAACCATTGACTCGCCCACTCTCCCTGTGCCAGGCACCTCTCCCCCGTGCCCCTTGTTACAGGTGCATGCTCCACACAGGACTCACAGCGTCCAGCTGAGTGCCCTCAGTTATCCTAGCTCTAGCCCAGTGCCCAGCATTTAGTGCGCACTCAACAAATTCTCCTAGATTGTCTAGAAAGTTCAAGGAGTGGACATTCCCCAGAACCCGTTTCTCTCGTTCTACCACAGCCCTGCCTGGCTGGGATTTCTGTTCAGGTTGAGGCTTCGCTTTGCTGATCAAAGGCTTTATAACCAAAGTCCCTCCTCCAACCTCCAAATATCTCCTGTTGCCATGTGGCCTAAAGGAGCCTTTCAAAGGCAGCATGAAAATAAATAAATAAACAGGTGTTTAAAAAATATAACTAAGATCTAAGTCCAAAAAAAGCCAAATATTTTACCAAGAGTAGCACAATTTTGGTTGTTTCATTAGACTATAATAGTCATTAGACTACAAAAATCAATAATGTTTCTGTTCCGGTAGATGAACTTCATGTTTGAACAGGAAGAGAACTCCCCCCGCCCAGTAATATGATGTGGTTACACCGGAGAGGCGTTCGAGGAGACAGAGGGTAGGAGGCTAAGGCCATTGCCTAACACAGGAAGGAAGTTTGGAAAGAAGGTCAGATTCTCCCTGACTTGTCAAGTTGCTGGATAGAGGAACACTGCCTGCCCTTCAAACTATCTTGGGCGTTCTAGTAGACACCTTCAAGGATATATGCCAGCAGCATCCTCACCCCCAAACTAAGGCCGCAGACACAAGGTTCACCCCTGGGAAAGAGCTGATTCTGCCTAGGCTGAGGGGTCCTGTCTCTGGAGTCAGACCCCAGAGCCATCTGTGGGTCTGTTATGCACTTGAAATGCGATGTGAAGACAGGCCAGGTCGGCCACGCGCATGAAGAACCTCAGAGGACCAGAGTGCAGATAGGATGAGAGGAATGACCAGAGGGGAGAGGCAAGCGTCCACGAACGGGAGAGCCACCTTATTCCCAACCTTCTAGGCCTGGTCCTTGCTCCATGTGAGGCCGGCCTGAATTTGTTGTCTTTGGAATCCACGACCTCCCCTTGGGTCCTTCTGAAGAATGTCCTTCCCACCTCTCTTGTTGCCAAAGTCAGTCTGAGTACATTTCTGTCCCTTATGTATTGCTTTCCTCTGGCTGCTGTGACAAACTGCCACACACTGAGTGGTTCAGAACACCAGAAACCTATTCTCTCACAGGTCCGGGAACCAGAAGTCTGAAGCCAAGGTGTCAGCAGGCCCACGCTTCCACAGATCTCTAGGGGAAATCCTCCTTTGCTTCCTACAGCTTCTGGTGGCTCCGGGCGTTCCTTGGCTTGTGACAGCATCACTCCAATCTCTGCCTGCGTCTTCACATGATCCGCTTTTCTCTTCTCGCATCTGCTCTTCTGATAACTAGTATCAAAGGATTCTAGTGCCTGCACTAGATTCAGAGCCCACTTGGTTAATTCAGGATAACATTAGATCAATGTCATTAACTTAATTATATCTGCAAAGACTGCTTTTCCAAATGAGGTCACTTTTATAGTGGGGGTTAGGATTTGGGGGGGCCACCATTCAGTTCACACACCTTGCAGTCCACCGAACTCTAAAACAAGTTTACCAAGTATTCCTGAGGAGCCTTGCAAAGTATGACGACCAGCTGACGCACAGCCTACAGACCAAACTATTTATGGATTCCAAAGGGTGGATGAATAATTAAAGCAAGTTGCATTTGTGGGAAAAATGTCTCATGGCATTTTGTTTTTTGATATTCTGGGATGGAGTTGAGCCTGGTCTTCCCCGTCTGAAGTAACCGTCCCCTCTAGTCGCCTTTGAATTTCTATTCATGATGATACAGTTAAATGGGTACTGTGGCATATTGACCACTTGCTAGGGATCAGGCACTGCACTTGGTGTTTTAGGAGGCACCTCACATTGTTTCTTTTGAGGTCAGGATTACGGTCCCCAGGACTCACCCCCAAGTTGATTTGGTACCAACGTGGTGCTTTCCACCACCAGGATGACCTTCTTGATGATCTGGCATATTTGAGGGCTATGAATATTGGAAGAAAGAAGACCTAACATGAGCAGTACCTACTATGTGCCAAGCACTGCAGTTGGGGCTTCACGTTTGTTACCTCATTTAGTCTCCCCGTGAGAGAGAAGGTGCACCGATTAGTGAAAGGTGATCACACCAGTCAGGGCTTCCCATGGGCATAACCCGCTCAAGTCAGTGGGACAAAGTCCCAGTTGTTCCTGCGATGAGGACCAATTGCGGGGGGGCAGGGGGAGCAGCCCCTACAGATTTACTCATAGTAACTCAAGGAAACACGATGCAGGCAGACACTTGTGTCTGACGCAATGGCCCTTGTAAACTAAAAATGAGAAAGCACTTCCTGATTAGGATACTCGTGTGCTTGAGAAACTGCGAACGTCACCTCCCAAGTTATGGGCCTGGATGGTGACTGAATGGGGCAGCCTACAGGGGAAACCCCCACAGGAAAGGGTCCTCTCCGCACATGTTCATGCCTGATGATTTTCTACCCCGACCCTAGGAAAGCCTCCCTCCAGTCTCATAATGTCCCTCTTCCTCCCAATTGTCACTGCTGTCTCCCCCTCCTCTACCCTCAAGAGTGAGGACGCATGGCCCACATAAAGATCACAACCAATCTTCCCCCTGTATTCCTCTTCACGTGGCTCTGTTCACAGTCACCCGAGCCAGGTGCCAGGACATCACCCTTAGCTCCCCTCTGTCCAAGAGCCATCAGTCATCAAGTCCTGTCTACCAGCCAGCCCCCCACATGACTTCCTCTCTTCCCTAACGGTCATTTCCCTGGATCATGTCCCCAGTGTCTTTTTCCTGGACTCAGTCAGCTCTCCCTATTTCCAGCAGCTCTTGATTTGATCTTGTTCCTTTGCTTTCAACTCTGTGATGCCCACTAACCCTCCATTAACCTATAGTAGCAGTTTTCAAAATGTATCTGGAGGACCCCCAGTTTAATGGGCCCTGCTGGGGTTTTAATGGGCCCAGTAAAAACATTCTGCTGAGTTTTGAACTAATTGACAGACACAGGATTCCAATAGATGGAAATGAAAATATCACCTTTGTTACTAATAAGTTATATTGGAGGATGAGGCTTAGCTCTGGCCAAGTAGCATGGAAACACTTCCCTGAACCACAGATGCCCCAAGCTGTACAAACATTCCTCCTTTTTGAGAAGTAATTGTTCTTTGAGAGAAGGGTTTTCAGGTATGGATAAAGGAGTGTGAATTTATGTGCAAACCCACAGGTGAGACTCTTATGACAGTTGTCAGGCAGCATTTCCCAAAGTGTGTTCCATGGAACACTAACCTTGACAAGAGATGATCTGGGAAGATTGTGTTCCATGGTCAAGGGCCTTTAGAGAAAACTACGTATCATGTTCTCCCTTAAGAATCATGACACGCATGAGCAATTAGAGGCTCTGTGGTCTGCAGTAAGGACTGACTTTTCTTATCAGAGTTAGCCCACTCTTTCCCAAAAGTATTTGACTTAAAAAAAAAAACCTTTGGAAATGGTGAATCCCTTTATATTTCCATGTGAAGGAAGCTCCATCAGAGTAAGGCTGCTGGCCTCACTCTGGCACTGCCCCCCACCAATGGAGGAGGGGAAGAGAGTTCAGCTCAAGCCCTTCTTGGGCCTCTCTTCGACTTGGGTTTTCCTAAGTGGACCTTTGTTGTTCATTTTTGTTGCTTCTAATAGATTGTAGCTCTAACGTCTCTTCTGAAATTTTGCTGTTTTGATAGAAGAATAAGCAGTTAGGAATGCTTTAATAAAAAAGTTTAGGGCTCAAGTAGAGGGTAAGAGAATTATTGATTTCACAAACTAAGAGCAATTCATTCAAGCTTTACACGTGACCTCTGAACTCTAAAACAAAGGCAAAGCCGTTTGTAGTGGCTTTGTGTTTAAAAGTAACATGAAGTCCTTTGAAGCATCCTTGCCATAGTTGACGTGTGGAACAGTGTCAAACAGAAGACTCCTAACCTTCATTTCATTGGAAACATGGGTCAGTTTTGTTCATTAGCATACATGAATGGAGCAGTCAATGTTGGGGTAGAAAACTGTCCTTGGCCAAAGACAATCTGGCTCCTCTTTAAGAAAGGGATCCGCCCCAACCCCACCCTCAGAGACCTTTGAAGTAACTGAGGAACATGGAAGAAGAAAGGTCTGCCTAGCTAAGCAATTCTGTGGAAAGGACCGTACACTCATCGGTCTAGAGTCTTAATTACACTCACTCTGATGGAGTGACTATAAAAAGGCATGGGATCTAAATTGGGCAGGATCGATAGTCTTACCCAGCTCTTGAATTGTCTTCAGTCCAAAGACATTGTGACCTGAGCCAGGAAGGAAGACAGCGAGGGTAAAAACATCAGAAACACACGAGCATCTTCCACCTGTTGATCCAAAGGTGTCGGGAGGTGTAATAAACCCAAGTATGGTGTGAAGAAGTAGCTTTAGCAGAAATGAGAACAGAATTTGCTAGGGGTTGGATGAGCCCCTAGTCCAATTTATATCGAGTTCCAGAAAAAGAAAAGTTTGACAACCATTGGTTTATTTGACCAATGCATTCAAGTCCTCAAATGAATTTCTTTTAAATATATATGTATAAAGCCTGACAAGGCTCTTAATAAACCAAAACCTTCTAATGAATCCAAGAATTGTCAAAACTCCTCTTCAGTTTGTATAAAAACATGCCTACAGATGTGCTTTCCGGGGTTAATTGTTGTAAAATTTTAGTTGCCCTTCTACCCATTGTTTACATATACCAAATGTACCCAAGTCATTCATTCAACACACTTTGAATTCCTGGGCCTGGAGTGATAAGATGTAGTCTCTGCCTTCAAGAAGCACTGTGTAATTGGACTGATAGGCAATTAGTAAATTTAAGTGCCTCGTGGAGTGACAGGGTCAAGGATAGAATCATGTACCAAGAACAATGAGGTCCAAGGAAGGGGTGTCATAATGCCTGGGAGAGAGGACAGAGTCTTTAAGAATAAAGGGGCAGTCTGGCAGGAAGGCAAGGAAACTTCATTATGAAAGAATTCTTTATGCAAAGGACCTGAGGTTTTGAACTGAGAGTCCAACAATAAACTCTCACATTTACGGTCAATTGATTTTTGAAAAGGGTACAAGGTAATTCAGTGAGGGAAAGAACAATCTTTTCAACAAATGATCTGGGACTACTGGATATCTCTACATGAAAACGAATGAAGCTGGACCCCTACCTCACACCATACACAAAATTAGTTCAGGATGGATTTAGACCAAAATGTAAAAATTAAAACTATAAAGTTGCTAGAAGAAAACCAGGCAAATCTGACTTCATCAAAATTTTAAAACTTTGTGCTTCAAAGGACACGATCAAGATAGTGAAAAGACAATTCACGGAGTGGGAGAAGATATTTGCAAATCATACATTTGAGAATGGACTTGTATCCAGAAATATAAAGAGCTCTCACAACTTAATAATAAAAGACAAGTGACCCAATTTGAAAATGGGCAAAGAATTTGAATAGGTATGTCAACAAAGATCATTAGACATTGGGGAAAGGCACATCCAAACCACAATGAGACACTGCCTGCACCCGCTCGGATGGCTGTCGTGAAGATGACCAGCGACGGAGAACAAATGGAGAAACCGGGAGCCTCACACACTGATATTGGGAGCGTGACATGGTGCAACTGCCTTGAAAAACAGTCTGGCAGTTCCTCAAAAGGTTAGATACAGGGCTACCACGTGATCCAGCAACTGTACTCAGATATGTACCCAAGAGAAATAAAAACATGTGTCACACAAAAACCTGTACACGAATTTTCATAGCAACATGGTTCATCACAGCCAAAAGGTGGAAAAATTTAAATGTCTCACAGTGGATAAATGCATAAATAAATTGTATACCCATACAATGGGATGTTATTTGGACATAAAAAGAATGAAATGCTGCCCTGGCTGGTGTAGCTTAGTGGACTAAGCGCGGGCCTGTGAACCAAGAGATCACGGTTCGATTCCCAGTCAGGGCACATGCCTGGGTTGCAGGCCAGTTCCCAGCAGGGAATGCACAGGAAGCAACCATACATTGATATTTCTCTCCCTCTCTCCTTCCCTTTCCCTCTGAAGATAAATAAATAAAATCTTAAAAAAAAAAAAAGAATGAAATGCTGATATATGCTATAATATGAATGACCCTTGAAAGCATTACGCAAGTACAAGAAGCCAGTAACAAAGAAAAAAGCAAGTACAAGAAGCCAATGAAAAAACATCACATATTATATGACTCCTTTTACATGAAACACCTAGATTAAGCAAATGCACAGAGAGAGAAAGTGATTCACGGTTGCCGGGGCGAGGGTGGGAGGAAGTGGAGAGTGACTACCAACAGGTATAGGGTTTCCTTTTAGGGTGTTGAAAATGTTCTAAAATTAGGTTGTGGTGATGGCAGCACAAAGCCGAATATATTAGAAATCTAACTAACTGTACGCTTTAAATGGGTGAATTTTATGGGAGGTGAAAAATATCTCAATGAAGCTGTTAAAAATCTAATTAATCATAAAGATAATGACAAAACATAAATCTATTGTCAGTATCTTAATAGCATTACATGTTCCCCCAACTTTCCACAGCTGATCCTTGAATAAACAGGGGGTCGAAGATGCCGACCCCCACACGGGCAAAAATCCATGTGTCAGTTTTGACTCCTCAAAAACTTAACTACTAATAGCCTAGTGTTGACTTGAAGCCTTAACTGATAGCATAAACAATGAACATATTTTATATGTTATATACATTACACACTGTATTCTTGCAATAAAGTAAGCTAGAGAACAGAAAGTATTATTAAGAAAATCACAAAGAAGAGAAAACACATTTACAGTGCTGTACACACTGATTGAACAAAAATCCCCATATTAGTGGACCCATGCCGTTCAAAACCTGTGTTGTTCAAGGGTCAATGGTACTCAAGGCCCTACTGGCACTTTTCCAGCTTGTAGAAACCTTGTCAAGTTTGTTGAACTTTGAAAGCAAACTGAAGCAAGTCAGCATTTTGTAATTAGAGGAAAGAGGTACTTCAAAATTCAGTGGTCGGATTTTTACCCAATAGGAAAGAGCAGTCAGAAAAAGTTGCTTTGCCACATCTTATAACCTAACACAAGTTTATTAACTATTTGCAGTGCTAATAAGACTTCTTTTCCTTGGTGGGTGGGGGGGC
>CM052542.1:148108230-148145828 GCA_028533065.1 Trachops cirrhosus | reverse complement strand
CGGATTTTTACCCAATAGGAAAGAGCAGTCAGAAAAAGTTGCTTTGCCACATCTTATAACCTAACACAAGTTTATTAACTATTTGCAGTGCTAATAAGACTTCTTTTCCTTGGTGGGTGGGGGGGTGGGGCAGGGGGACGGGACCTGAAGAGTAAGCAGAAGGAAGAAGCTGGGTCAGAGGTCCTACTGAATTTCTGCTAATGTGAAGGTGTCACAGTGGTCACCAGGTCAGAATCTGGAGAAGGGAAGGGTTTACAGGAACAAATATAGAGGACACAAGGATAAAACTAGGGGGGTTGGAAATGGGAGGGATGGGTGGGTGGGCTGGAATGGGAATAAAGGATAGAAACTGTACTGAATAAACTAAAAGGAAAAAAAAACAGAATCTGGATGCAGACGAACCTCATTTGGAATACTGTCTCTGCCACTTAGGAGCTGTATTTCGTGCAAGCTGCTTAGCCTCTCTGCGCTCCCTTTTTCTCTTTGTAAAATGAGAATTCTATACTTACCTTCATGTTTATTGGAGGGCTTATCCTGTAGTAGGGTGCCCATTAACAATGCCTATATTTTAAAAAGGCCTTTAGTAGGCACTTATGAACAATACATCTTGGCAATTGTTTCCTGATTAAAAAATATAGTGTTGGCACTTACTGCACATCTTTCATTAGTTCTATTTTGATGTGTTTATTATTTAGTTACTTGTCAAAGTACTTCCCTGAAACTCTGCTGTCAATCAGGAAAGAATTAAAATGTTTACTTGCTAAGTATTTTCTTACTTAATTGTGGCTGCACTGTTGTTTAGCTAAAATATGTAGAGTACAGAGTCAGAATGAGTATGCTTAGCTGAAGAACCCCCTTCGTCTGATGTGTGGTGGGGAGTAAGGAGCAGTGAGGGCAGAGGCACTGCACGTATCCTTGGCTCAGAACTGCCTGCTAAGGCCCCATTCACCCCAGAAATTCTTGGAGGGTTAGGCAAATGCCCTGAATGGCCTATCAGTCCAGGATCCAGACAATTCCTTTTCGTACTGTTCTAAGACCTGGGCACAGAAGAGAGGTCCCTGCCCTAGAGGCACACACACACACACACACACACACCCATTGACGAACATGTCACCTTGGACCTGGGGCTTAGAACTGGCACATCACTACCCCAATCCTAAACTAAATATCCACTCTCGGGACCAACATGCTCAGGCCCCAGGGAAAACATTTTCCACGGTTTGCCTTTTGGCCTCAAAACCAAGGCCAATACCACAAAGGTTTGTGAGTTGCTGCCGCCAACAGCTGAGAGGGATGTCGTTTCAGAGAACAGAGGGGACTGAAGTGATAGCAGCCTGTCACAACAGAAACGGCAAATTAACTCACGTGTCAATCCCTTCCCCCCCAGACAGCATGAATGAAACAGATTTCTGTATACTACAGTATCGTGCCTGCCAATGCTGAGCACCTTTTTCTTCCTTTTATTTGTGTTCCAGTTGTAGTTTCTAAAGCAATGATGGGTTAGCACAATCACAAAAAATAATGCACACGGGCAGTTGAGAAACACACTCGAATATTGAACAATTCGGACTTAGCTGGTAGGGGAGATACTGTGATCAGGAAGGTTGTTTTCCCAGGACAGCTCACCCATTGCATTCTGGGTGTGCTGACCGCTGGGTTTTCCCCGAATGTGGGAAACTCAGCTGCATCATTTGTGCTGGTGAGGGACTGCATTCATGCTTTCCCCTAAAAAAATATTCCTATTACTCTTAAATATGAGTATTTGCAAATCTAGGGATAACACGAGGGAAGTATGACACTGATTATTTATATTGGCAACTAAGTTAAAAGAATGAGTCCTAGAATTGTAAATAGTTTTGTTCATTTATTTATTTTTATTCTCACCTGAGGACATGCTTATTGATTTTAGAGAGAGAGGAAGGGAGGGAGAGAGAGGAACAGAAACATTGATGTGAGAGAGAAACATGGATCGGTTGCCTCTTGTCCACGCCCCCACCAGTGGTGGAACCCACAACCCAGGCCTGTGCCCTGGCCGGGAGTCAGACTTGTGACCTTTCGAAAGGTCTGCGGGGAGATGCTCCAACCAACTGAGCCACACTGGCCAGGGCATAAATAGTTTTGTTTTTGTTAAAATAGTTATTAAGAGTTAATTCCATTTTTAAAATGTCAAATAAAAACTGCTGATTTAAATAATTTTATTTATAGTTTTTATTCATTATTATGATATTTTATGCTTTAAAAATAAACTTTCCTCTAAAATATTCAATTCTTAATTTTACTTTCATTTACATTTTAATGGAAATATATTCAAATTTTATACTCTTTGAAGATTATGTTAATTTTAATCCTTTAGATCTTTGTCAATGGCACATAAATTATGTATACATTTTGATTATAATTATATAACTAGTGATTTTTTTCTGACATGAAAGCAAAAAAGTAAGTTGTAGAGAATATATAAATCATAAAATATGCCTTTATTTTACCACTCATTGAAATATTTCTGGGCCATCAATAGCAAATGCACAATAAAAATTAAATTCAGTTATTTTTTATATTTTGGCAACTTTCAGTCATTTAAAACTATAGTTTTCCAATTTTTAATATAACTTTGCCATTAGGAAGCCATATTTGTCAATGTAGAAGAAAAATTCAATTAATACCTTGACTTATAATTTTTAAACATTTAGACCATTTGACCCCACCTATGTTAAGGATGGGCCAGATTGCTTCAATGAGATAATCAGATTGTTCTTTTTCTAAAAATTAGCTATTAATAGTTAACTTATTAACACTAAGCACGCTAGACTTTAAGTAATGTCTACATATTATCTCATTAAACCCTCTCAAAAACCTGTCATAGGTGATTTTATTACCCTCACTTTACAGAGGGGAAACTGAATTTTGGTGTGTTTAAATGACTTGCTCAAGGTCATATAACCAGTAAATCCTGGAGCTGGGATCTGACCCCAGAAGATCTGAGTACCTTTGGGAAAGGGCACTTTGGGAGACCTGAACTTGATTGACATCCTCATGGAGAGCCTGGACACGCAGAAGGCAATGTGGAAGGGTCAGGATGGGGGGGAAAGGGCTGCAGAAGAAAAGGTCCCCAATTCCACAGTCAAGCCCAAGATCTGATGTCACCTCCAGGGACATCCCCAAGCACCACAGGCTACCAAATGTCTGAATGGACAGGAAGGACTGCCAGGTCCTCATGTTCTACTGATTACAGCAATGGGCAGATAAGAAAAATATCCTTTTTTTTTGCTTTTGAATGCTAGATTCAGAGGACTGATTCTTTCTTTCCTCCCTCCATCTTTCTTTCTCTCTCCTCTCCCATCCTCCCTCCCTTCCCCCCTTCTCTTCTTTTAAAA
Source organism: Trachops cirrhosus (assembly GCA_028533065.1). Taxonomy (NCBI): domain Eukaryota; kingdom Metazoa; phylum Chordata; class Mammalia; order Chiroptera; family Phyllostomidae; genus Trachops; species Trachops cirrhosus. Next base: position 148,142,454 of record CM052542.1, on the reverse strand, counting down.
GTAGATGTATGTTTCACACAACTCGCTAAGCGCTATCCAATGCATTGAGCACTGTCCTAGGCACTGAACAAAACAGACAGGGCCTCACACACATGGAAATCATTATCCAGGGGGCAGACAGACAGGAAATCAACACGAAACCCTGAAAAGTCACAACTACAGCACAAATAACATGAAGGAGAGAGAGCATGCATCAGGAGAGTGCACCAGGGGAGTCTGGCCTGGGCTCAGGGTATCAGGGAAGCTCCCCGGGGAAAGCGACATCTGAGCAGAGATGGGGTGGTGGCAGGGGTTAAGCATACAAGCGTTGGGGAGAATGTGCCAGGCTGAGAGCCCCGTGAGAGAAGGGAGCCTATGGGGTGGAGCGTGGAGATGCCATTTGGAGGCCAGTGGGGCTGGATATATACTGGGAGGGCAAGGTTCCAGACCTTCCAGACCAGGAAGTGGGCAAATTATGGCCCACTGCCTATTTTCCTGAATAAAGTTTCACTGGAGCACAGCCACACTCCTTTGTGTACTTACTGCCTGCGGCTGCTTTTGACTACAATGGCAGAGTTGAGTCGTTAAGATAGAGACCTTATGACCCACAGAGCCTAAAATATTTACTCTCTGCCCTTGACCGAACAAATGTGCAGACCCTTGATCCAGACCATGGAGGTCAGGCCTTCTAGGCCTATTAAGGGTTGTGACCTTTAACTTTACATCTGTGGGAAGCCATTGAAGTGTTTTAAGAGGGAAAGGGGATAAGAAATAATAGGATCTAATCTTCATGAGGATCACTCGGGAGCCAAATATGCGCTCACATCTTGAGATGTCCCAGGCCGGGCTCTCCAAAGACCCCTGTGAGGAAACCCGCATTAATCTCTGCAGCAATGGGGTCTAAGTCCCCTCGTGCCTGTGGCAGGGGTCCCTATCAGTTTCTTCCTACCTAAGCCCCTTGCCTTAGCCAGACTTTGGGAACAAGGGACAGAAACACAATCTAAGCCTTCTATACAGCAGGAAGGGAATGCGCCGGTCCACAAAGCTGGGAAGGTCAGCGGGGAGGCTCGGAGAATGCAAGAACACAGAAAACAGACCCTGTAGCGCTTGAATCAGGGACTCACCATCTCAAGAACCATCTCTTCATTCACTTTTCATCTTTGCACAACTCTGCTTAGCTTCTTGCACAAACAAGCATTTTTTCCCACTGGGCACTTCCAGAATCACATTCCCCCTAGGTTAGCCACCCCAGCAGAAGAAGTGAGTCTACTTCCTATGGTCTGGGTATTCTTCTTGGGTTTGGATTCTGATGGGCCCTGCTTGAGTGCCTTATCCACCCTCTCTACAACAATCAGTGTTGAAAGGGGTTGGGTCCTATAACCTGGCCCGACATGGGTCACATGCCTATCCTTGAGGCGGGGTGGGGGTGGGGGGGCGGGAGGGGGCAGTGAGGGAGGCTGGAAATGGGAACCCTGAGAGCACAGCCTAGAAGGAGAAGTTTCCAAAGGAAAGGTATGCTTACATAGACAAAAAAAAAAAATTCAAACAACACAATGGGCCTGCAAGCCCATTAGTTACAAAGCTGGTACCCGCAGCTTTGTAGGGAAAGCCACCTCTGCTCCTGCGACCAGAGCTGACCGAACCAGAGAGCAGTCCCGGAACAGCCTGCAACACCTACCGGCTGGACACAGGGAGGCGGATCAGCTTCCAAGTGACTCAGCACAATTGTCCAGTGGGCCCCCTCCTCTGAGTGGCTGCAAGCTCACAAATCAAACCTTCTCGTTAGGACATAGAAATGCCAGGTCAGCAAAAAGGGAGGGTTGTTTGCACGCAGATTGGTATTGCCAACAATGCTCAGGACTGCGTCCAGGTTTCCGTGTAGCTCGCTCTCCGTCCCAGGGTATAAATAGAAATCCACACAGTAAACCCTCCTTGGCTGAAGGAAGGCCAGGCCCGTCTTTTCTCCTAAGAAATTTGCCTGTCTTGGTCAGTAAAATCCAATACTCTGGAAATTTCTTTCCCTGTCTTTTAAAAGAACTGTTTCCATCATTGAATTTCATGCAGAAAGAAATGAACTACTCTTCTGGCAAAGAATATTACAGTCAACATAAAGATTCCCTCGTTGGAAGGGAATGTGAACTTTGCTAGGTGGCCAAGAGAGATGGAATCACAGGACTTTCTGGGGGAGGAAGTTGAAGGGAAAGCTAAGAACAATAGAAATAATAACCAACTCATCACTGGGCAAGAGTCCTGGGTTCAGGTCCTTTCTGGGGATTGTGGGCAAGTCACTTCATCCTCTCCTTCTTCTGGAAAATGAAGTTTCAAAATCATGCACTCATTCTACAGAGATGTGTGGCTGGAGCAAGAGGCCAGTGTAGCTGAAGAGTGAGTGAGGTGGAGGGACTGGCCCAAGAACATACATGAATAGCCCACGGACACAGACAATAGCCCACGGACACAGACAATAGTGTGATGAAGGCCAGGAAAAGGGAAGAGCTGGACGGAGGTAGGCACAGTGCGGGGAAGTGGGGAACCTCTGTAATAATGTCAGCAATAAATAAATACACACATGCATACACACATAAAATATTTTTTAAAAAGTGTGAACGAGGTAGGTGGCAGGTGAGGCCCCAGGGGTGACAGGGGACATGTCACTTGGCTTTTACCTTGCTTGAGAGTGGGAACTGTATTCATTCCTTGTGGCGGCTACAACAAACTACCACACACGTAGGGGCTGAAACAACACAGATTTCATTGTGTGAAAGTTCTGGAAGCCAAAAGCCCAACCTCCAGCAGATCTCGCTGGACTGAAACGAAGGTGTTGTTAGGGCTGCATTCCTTTCTGGGGGCTCTGGGGAGCCACTTCTTTGCCTCTCTCACATTCTGAGCTCCTAGTCCCCTTCCATCTTCAAAGCTAGCAATGCTGGGTTGAGTTGTTCTCACATCCTATCCTTCTGATCTTCCCTTCTGCCTCTCTCTTCCCCTTTTAAGGACTCTCATGATTACATTGGGCACAACTGGTTAATCCAGAATAATCACCCTATTTTAAGGTCAGCTGATTAGCAACCTTTAATTAGCGACGATCTGCAACATTAATTCCCCTTTGTCAGGTAATATAACATACTCACGGGGATTAGGGCATGAACATCTTTGGGGGAGAGAGGGCATTATTCCACCCATCACAGGAACCACCGGGGTGTTTTGGGGCAGATGAATGAATGACATGATCGGACTTGTTCTGACCATGGTCACTTTGGCTTCTGTGTTTGAACAGACATCGGGGTGTTAAAGACAGAAGCCGAGAGGCCAGTTAAGTGACTACTCCAGTAATCCAGGCTCAGGATGGTGCTTGAACCAGGAGAGTGAATGTGGAAGTGGTGAAATTCCAAGTGCACGTTTAAAGTAGAGCCAACGGGCTTTGTTGCCAGAGTGCATGTGAGAGGGAGGCTGAAGTGTAAGCAAAGACCAGATCACGAAGACAGCGGTTTCCCGTGCTGATGAGTTTGGACTATACCCTAAAGTGGGAGGCTTTGGGGTTAGACAGAGCTTACTCAAATCTCTCCTCCTCCACTAGTTAACTTAGTGGCCTTTATCAGGTTTTTTATCTGCATTATGTGTGTTTCCTTGCCTATAAAATGGAGATGATGCCACCTACCCCAAAAGGCAGTTGCGAGAATGAAAATGCTTCTAAAGTGCTGAGCACGCTTCTCAGTTACTATGCTCTTGATGTGTGACAGCCATTATTATTATTAATAGGGCTGTGGGGAGCCACTGAAGAATTTTTAGCCACGAAGTGACAAGATCAGATTTGTACTGGAGAAATATCACTCTAGCAACAGTGGGACTTAGGTGGTGGAAGGAAAAGGGTTAAAGCCATGCTCTTGCTTAAAAAACCTTTGGAAACTTTTCAAAAACTGTAGAAGAGAAGCAAAACTTGCCCTGACAATCAAACCCTACATAATTTGGCTCGATCCTACTTTACTTTTTTTTTTTATCTCTATCTATTTCCCTCCTGCGTTGACCATTTTCAAACCACCCTGCAGCCATTCTGGTCTCAATTTCCCTAAACTCTGTTGGGTTTCCAACTTCTGAACTTCAGTCTCCTCCTGATTAGAATGTCCTTCTAATCATCAAAAGCCAATGTGAATTCCCCTTGCCCCAAGAAACTCCCCACCTTCCCCAGCCAGAATTAACACTTCATCTCCCATTGACCTAGAATTGCCCATCTATGCTCATTCTCAATCCTCTCCCCCTCTTTGGAGAAATTGCTCCACCCACCAGCAGCCCAGAAGACGCAAGACCCTTGGGCATAAGCGATAGGATTAGGAGAGCCCATCTGTAGTTTCTCCTCCAGCACTTGAAATTGAAATAGCATCATTTCACATTAGGCACCAGAAACATAGGCCCCTCAGGATCTGGGTATAGAGCTGGTGCCTTTCAAAGCTGCCTGTATGTTGAGGCTATGAGGAAGGAGGAATCAAGAGTCTTATGGAGGAATATGGTACAGACATACAGAGAGATGTGGAGACAAGATACTGGGTGGGGGTGGGGCCAGAAGGAATGCGAGACACAGGGAGAGAAGGGGAGGGAGGGGGAGAGAGAGTGAGAGAGAGAGACCTCTCACTCCCAGGTTTCTGAAAATTTTGCAGCTGAGTTCTTGGAGATTCTCCAGTCTCTTTAACATAAATCCAATTTCAGAAGGCTCTGTTCCCACAATACACTGGGTACTATCTCTTAACATCAGTTACGTAGGGGTGTGTCTGCATCCACCTGGACATGGCACCCCCAAAGGCAGGGATTCTTTCCTATTTATTCAGCACCCCCAGAACCTGGCACATGCTGGATGCTCAAAAATGGTTGAAATTGAATCCTGACAGTTCACGAAATGGTTTAATGTATTGTTTTTAGTCACTCATTCTAAACTGCTCTGCTTTTCGCCATATGTTGCTATATTTGCATGATTTTATGTCACTCTATCATTTTTATTAGGCTGCTTTTCACCCTAGTTCCAAACTCTCCATATTCACAGGCTTTGGCTTCCTCATCCTATTTGCCGCTCTCGCCGGGAAGGATTCAGAGTTTAGTAGCAGAAGTGATCCATGCCTCTCTCTAGTTGGTGAGAATGCTTGTCTTACATTTTCCAGTATTCAACAGCCTTTACCCTTGAAATGAATACTTCCCATGAAGGCTGTTGGGGCAGCTTAATTTCAATGATGTCATTTAAAACTCATTAAAAGGTCACCAGGCAAGCTAAGTACCTTCTTCCTTCAAATACCTATTCAGAATCGTAGATTTTCAGATCTGGAGCCAAAGGTTCTCAGACTCTTCAGTTTCTATGAACCAGCATTAATATTAAAGGGAAAGAAAAGGTTGCTGACTTTATATTCTTCCAGGGAATGCCATGAAAAATAATAAGCTTCTATTAACACAGCATTACCTCCTGGAATGCACAGGACAGCCCCAACAATAAGGAATTTTCCAGCTGCAAATGGCAATAGTGCTGAGGTTAATAAACCCTGGGTTAGCTGACGACCTGGTGAAAGGGAAAAGCGGCAAAGCCCCCCCAAGCTGGCAGGCATTTGCAGGCTCAAAACCACGGAATGGCCTGCCCAGCTGGGCTGGGATGGGAACGGCCAGCTGGGGGCTGGACCAGCCACCCCCAGGCCTGGGTGGGGTGGTGGGGCAGGGCCAACACTCGCTGACATTCTGCTTCTTAAATGGCAGAAGGCACGTAAAATGCTTAACGCTGTGCCTGGCACACAGTCAATTCTCCATATACAGTACCATTATTATTGTAAGTGTTCAACTAATGTTACTATTTTTAACACAAGGGGAAAATATTTTTCTTTTATCTTACCAAAAGGTGTGCTGAGCTCCTTCATGACTTTGAAGTGCACCCCTCAGGAGACAAGTTTTGCTGGGGAATCAAATGACTCTAATGGATTTCAAAGATTTGGGATTCCCAGAGGTCATCAGAGAAGTAAGAAAGAGGGGGGAGAAGGAAAGGAGAGGGAGGAGCCTGTGGGATGGAATGTGACCTGAGGGCTCACTCCCACGAGGAACAGCAACTTGCCCTGTGGGTGAGGAGGTGGTTGAAGAGTATTTTGAGATGCAGGAAGGGTCAGTATACAAAGTGAGGACTTTGTGTCTCAGAAACAGGAGGAACTAATCCTTTGCTCCACCCCATCTCCAGCTTCTGTGACATTTTCTACAATGGTGCATGCATTTTATAAACAAGGTTTTTGGTGGAGACCGAGGAAGAGTCTACCATTTCCATCTGGGTTGAAACAGTGTAGAACTGAGGCAGCAGTCCAGAAGCAGAGGCCAGGAGCCAGAGGTGACCACAAAAACAGGGGTTGCCTTGAGCTCCCAGAAATCTAAGTAGGCCCCTAGACTTTCTTAGGATGCGGAATGTGGGGGTTGAACCTAGTTCCTCAGCAGACACCTGTCTTGCATTTTTGTAGTAAAAGAGCCATCTGGTCTTACACCTGGGCATGAGTAAGACGAGATGGGCCTGGTTCCAAAGTTCTGTACTTGCTCCAGCTGGGTCAGAAGGTGGCCAAACTCTGTTCTTTGTTCTAGAATCACCCAGAGTCAAGACAAACACTGCCTAGAAGATCTTGAAGGGCTAGAGAGGAGCCCCGCCCTAGCTCCTCAGGGCCAACTGGTCTGAGTTTTGGGTGTGTAATATCTAATCCTCCTAGGAATAGAGGTAGAACTGTTGTGGTGTCCTTGTGATTGAAGCCACATAAGCATTGTAACAACCAAGTAGCCAGAGGGCACGAGGAATAACAATGTTGTTGGAAACCTGGCTTAATTACCTCTATGACTTTGGTCAAGGTGCTACCCTGTGCAAAATTTCCTGAAGTCTTTCCTGACCCCGCCTCCCCAACTCCCTCTTCCTGTGCATCAGGAAATCAATAAGCCCCCTTCCAACCCTAGCACTCTCGGTGTCATGGTACAGAGAAGTGACCAAGGGCTTGGGGTTTATTTAGTGTTGGACAAACCAGGCTGCACTGCGTCACCCCAGGCAACTTTGTCTGCCTCTGTGCGGCAGTGTTGGTATCTGTAAAATGGGTGGGGGCTAACACAAACTGCCTCATGGGTGGACTAAAGGTGGTAACACACAGGGGGCTTATCCCACTGCAGGAGCTTGACAGTGAACCACTATCCACCTTCCAATCGTCTAGCAAATTCATCTCACTCACCTTTCCTGTCCCAGCTCTTTTCCTCCTTTCCTTCTCGTTTAAATCTTAACTGTTTTTCTCTGTCCCTCCCTCCCAGGGCCCACCCTCCGCGGACGCAGAGCATCTGCTGGTGGGATGGTTGGTCAGCGACAGCGATCTGTGAGGCAGCCGGTCTTCTCCTGTTCTGGTTTTAGGAAGTCTCCGAATGGCCAGTTCTGGGTCTCCGTGGCACTGCCCTGCAGGGAAATCCCCCGCCAGCCCACATCTCAGGGGCGCGAGTGGAAGAATCACACTGCAGCAGAGGTAACCGACGGGAACCGCGGCCAAAGACGGGGGATGGGGGCACTAGAAGATAACGGGATGACCAGGATCGACAACGCGCCACGCCATCTCCTCCGGGCCTTCTTATCCTCCAACCGGTGGCCCCAGTTATCCTCTCCGATTTCGACACTGGCTTCAGAAGTGACAGCCACGTGGATCGCGGGGGAAAGGAATGTTGGTGTGGGGGCGGGGCTAGAAGGGCGCTGGAGAAGGAAAGAAGGACCCACGTACGCGCGCCCCGGCGCCTGCTGCCAGGCGACACCGCCGGGAGCGAGTACGCTACCGACGTCACGCATCGTTCATCCAATGAGCAAAGGCCGAGCGAACGCGCCGTCCCGCCCCTCCCGCCCCCGCGGCAGTCGCGGCCAAAGCAGCCGCCTCCCGGAGCGCCTGGGGAGCCGCGGGCCGTCGCAGGCTCGGGCGTCGCAGGACGCGGACCCGAACCTCGGGACGCGGCCCAGGGAGCAGCTCGCCCCGTCCCCGCCGCCCGATGTCCTCAAGATGGAGGCAGCGGGGGCGGCGGCGTGAAGAAAGCCGCGCCGTGCGCGCGGGAGCAGCTGCCGGGGCTGTCCGGGCGGAGATAGTGGCGGGATGGGGCTGCTGCTCATGATCCTGGCGTCGGCAGTGCTGGGCTCCTTCCTCACGCTCCTCACCCAGTTCCTGCTGCTTTACCGCAGACAGCCCGAGCCGCCGCCGGACGAGGCCGCCCGCGCGCGCGACGGCTTCCGCTACCTCAGGCCGGTGCCGGGCCTGGCCCTGCGGGAGTACCTTTATGGCGGTGGCGGGGCGGAGGAGCCCTCCGGCGGGCCCCCCGAGGGCGGCGCCACTCCGACCCCGGAGACCCCAGCCCCGCCGACGCGGGAAACCTGCTACTTCCTCAACGCCATCATCCTGTTCCTGTTCCGGGAGCTGCGGGACACCGCACTCGCCCGCCGCTGGGTCACCAAGAAGATCAAGGTGGAGTTCGAGGAGCTGCTGCAGACCAAGACGGCCGGGCGCCTGCTGGAGGGGCTGAGCCTGCGGGACGTGTTCCTGGGCGAGACCGTGCCCTTCATTAAGACCATCCGGCTCCTCCGGCCCGTGGTGCCCTCCGCCACCGGGGACCCCGACGGCCCCGAGGGAGAGGCGCTGCCCGCCACCTCCCCGGAGGAGCTGGCCTTTGAGGCGGAGGTGGAATACAACGGGGGGTTCCACCTAGCCATCGACGTGGACTTGGTCTTCGGCAAGTCCGCGTACCTGTTCGTCAAGCTGTCCCGCGTGGTGGGGAGGCTGCGCTTCGTCCTCACCCGCGTGCCATTCACCCACTGGTTCTTCTCCTTCGTGGAGGACCCGCTAATCGACTTCGAGGTGCGCTCCCAGTTTGAAGGGCGGCCCATGCCCCAGCTCACCTCCATCATCGTTAATCAGCTCAAGAAAGTCATCAAGCGCAAGCACACCCTCCCCAGCTACAAGATCAGGTGAGAGGCAGGAGAGGGGGGCAGTGTCCCACAGGTGCGGGGGCCTAGCTGCTGGGCATCCTGCTTTGGGCGGGAGGCTGCTGCCTGCGTGGGGTTGGGAGTCCCTGCTTTTGCAGGGATCTTGCCAACCGTGGACAGGGTCTTAGATAAAGGCCAGTGGCGCACGCCTTTTCTTGGGAAGGGCATCGAATGGAGCTAGGGACCTTTTCGCGTGTTTTGAGCACCTAGGGTGCTGTCAGTGTGGGTGGAAGCAGCATACTGAAAGCGGGAGGGAAGCCCACCCTAGTCCCCAGGAGTCGGCTCTGGGGCCGTTGAGAAACTCCGTGGTTGCCGCATTAAGGGCACTTTGCAGCATCACCTTAGCCACGTTGAGAAATTGTTCCCGAACACTTCGCATGCAGGAGGAATGCGCTGGTAGCCCCGGGCTGTTGGATTTTGCAACTGCAGGCCACTTTTGCTATGACAGCTGTTGTAAAGGAATACTTCTCCTTGGCCAGTTGCGAACGAGTTGAGATACTTATTGTCGTTCTCTGTCCGCATTGTATTAATGACACCTGCCCTTCCAGGATGGGTTCCGTAGCACAGACCCGCACCCTGCCCCTCCTGTGTCAGCTCCCTGCACCTGTGAGCTCGCACAGTACCTGAAGTCACCCTGCAGAGAGCATCCTAATGATAGGTAGTGATTTCAACTTTCGAAAGCCCTCCTGTATCTGGTGGCTTAATTTTGTGTAGTATACTGATTTCGATTAATGTACAAGGTGTGTGTGTGTGTGTGTGTGTGTGTGTGTGTGTGTGTGTGTGTGTGTATTTAGTGGAAGTGGAAGGGAAAAGGAAGTTTTGTGGGACCAGACTTTGGTCTGGGAAGGATTGTTGGAGTAGAAAGGGTTGTACATGGCTGTTCCTTCTAAAGTGCCTGAGTATTTAATTTCATTTTCTGCCCTTTAATTTTGTGTTCATTAAGGTATTTTTGTCTGTTATTATGAAATTATGTCAATCTGGTGTTTGCCTTGCCTAGTGCTCATTAGTGGAAGTTGCCTCTTTCTATGGAGATCACTCATTTTCTGTCAGTCTCAAGCATCAGTGACCCAGATAATCCAGAAATATTTGAGGTTTGGGTTTGGGATGGATTATTGACTTGTGTATGCGGCAAATTGACCTTACTAATTATGCTTTGTTTAGGCTAACAGCCCAGAGTAACAGCTAAAAACTAAACCTTCATGGTGACCAAATAAATAATTTGCTTGAGAGGTTTACTTTATAACGGAAATATTTCCATAGGTTTGGGGGGGATTGCGGTTCACAGTTCGGGTTCCTGCTCTGTGCAGTAGCACATGGTTCATGGGACCTGCTCTCCGGGCTCTGGCACATACATAAGTGACTAAGTTATAAATGAGTTCAGTGTTCCTGCGGTAAGAGGTTTATGGCAGTGTGTTGCTGAGAAAGTCGGGAGAAAAGCTACAGGTTTGGGTATTCTGTCACAACTTCGGTGCCGATATTTTCTGGGTAACTTCCAGATAATAACATCTGATTTGTTATCTGGAGGATATTCGCAGAATAGTCACAGTGGCAGTGAAATTACGTACCATTATGAAGGTCTTTAAAAATTCAGACTCAGAATTCAGTTAAATCTGAAGGAAATTATGGATAGAAGTTATGAAGCCATTACTAGGTCTGTTGCTTTGAAGGAATTTTATCATCTATCACTGAACATCATCACCATTTAAAATACAAATAAAGTGCTTTCATTTACATTATCTGGAGGGATTAAAAACAGCATGCATTTGGTTATGTATATTTCAACTTTTAAACCTTGAACATTAAATGGTCACATCCAGAAATGTGGACACATGTGCTCTGTACATTAGAAGGCATTTCAACGGTCAATTAGTAAATACGGCACAAAATGTATCACTCACTGTAAATATTGTACACCTACTATATGCTTATCATTGTTCTAGGTGTTGGGGCTTCAATACTGAACGGCCTCAACCTTTGTGGGAGCTCAGAGCTTAGTAAGATTTGAATTAGCGTTACTTAATAAGATTTAAACTAGAATGTGATTGATGGGGTTGAAGTAACTAGGAAGCTAATTTTAGTTTAGTGAAAGAAAATGATAAAAGTGTGAGGATGAAAAGGACTGTTTCAGAAAGTGTTGAGCTCTCTTGTCTGTGTAGCTATTCTACCAGAAGTGGGGTGGTTTTTTAAAGATTTTATTTATTTATTTTTAGAGAGAGGGGAAGGGAGGGAGAGAGGGAGAGAAACACCATTGTGTGATTGCTTCTTGCACGCCCCCCACTGGGGACCTGTCCTGCAGCCCAGGCATGTGCCCCGACTGGGAATCGATCCTTCAATTCGCAGGCTGATACTCAGTCCACTGAGCCACACCAGCCAGTCCAAACCAGAAGTATTTTAAACTACTGATGTGGTGGAGCAGATTCAAGTTTCAGCTAAGAGAATGAATTGAAACATTTACGATGTATCACAGTTCTCATAATGAGAATTAAAGTAGTGTTTATCCTTTTTTTATATATAGATGAGGGAATAGTGCTCAGAGTAGTTAAATAATTTGCTTAAAGTCACACAGCTGTCAGATGGTGAAATCCTGCTCTGTAAAGCCAGGCTGCCTTTCTCTTGAACTCTACCACCTTGTTCTTAGAGGGTTAAATCTTTGGGTGCTACCCCACATAGCATTCTCTGTAATCCGGCAGATTTTGTTCCCAGACAGAAGGTCTCGCTGGTTTATTCCTTTTAGCCACCTAATTCACGTAGTAGAGCTAAAGTAGTGAAGAAAATTGTGTTGAGTCCTAGGATCCTTTGGCACCGTTACTATATAACAGAAATATCTTGCCGGCTAACGTGGTCGTCACCTCTTCCCTCCATCATTTGGTTTTCCATTTTCACGTTACCGAGGTGAAGGTTGCCCATCAGGACGCCAGTTCCCGGTGTCTCATGTAGGGCTGTGAAGGAGCTGGAGTGGCCGCTTTCCAAGGACCCAGCTGTTGACACTCATTTTAACCAGCTAACACAGTTTGTGAAACATTGTATTCTTTTAAAAAAGTTTTAATATGTATAAATGTTCTAGATATTATAATTCTAATGTTACTAATATAATTTTAAATGTAGCCACTTCAATATTGTTTTGATTTTTTCCTTTGAACGTGTATTTTAAAACAGTAAATTAAAGTGGTAGTATTTTTAACTGCAACTCTTGTCTAATAACCTTTTTCCCAAACCCCTTACCTACCCTTTCTTCTCCTTAAAAAAAGGTCAGCTTGAGATGAGATGTTAAGGTGGTTTTTGAAGGTACATAACTCACTGTTTTCTTAGATAGCCAGCATCTGAATAAAGTGCCCATAAAGATTTAAAAAAAGGTAGTATTTTCAAAAATTAACCTAAAAATTAGTCTTCAAGAGAGAAAGATACCACTAATCTTCTTGACTACGTGGAGAATCCATCTTTAACCTGAAATCTGAGTATAATAGTCCTGGGGAGCTTAAGGTCTGGGACACAGATATTTGCGATTCTTACTGAGGCTTGTCCTAGAATATTACTGTTGTGCAACTAGCACTGATTATGTATTGTAAGGCCAAATTCAGTTTGCAGGTACATTTTATTTGTCCTGCATTGTGTTTTTTTTTATTGGTTTGTTTGTTTCTTAATTGCCAACATTTAAAAATGGAAGATTTTGCATGATTGAGCTTTCTGGATTCTCTTAGGAAAAACTGGAAGGTCTGGGGCACTGGGGTTGCATTCCTCATGGCAGTAACAGGATGGAGAGATGGGGTCCGGTGACAGCTGCAGGAAGCTCTCATTCATAGTTTATAGTTCGCACTTGCTCGTTGCACTTCCTGATGCTACTCGCCCGGCCCATCTTCCTGTGAACTTAAGACCCTCACTAAGTGCTCGCCATTTAAATGGGATGAAAGCGAGGTGAGTTAATAGCGATAGTAGAGGGTGATAATTTTCACCCCTCTTTAAACATTACATTTTCAAAGGGACTTCCATTGAACAATTTATTTTATAAAAGACATTATCAGTATAATGTTGAGTTTTTAAAAAGCAGTCTGCCGGACAGATTTTTAGATACCTTGAAGCATTTTCCATTTCTCTGCAGTATAGTATATAGATAATGACTGCTTTTCATTTACTTCTCCCATCTACAAATAGGGCGGAGGGGGGACATGGTGCATCCACTTATTGACAAAATTTGGATTTGAATTTACTAAATGAGTATGGAACAAATATTTGGGGAAAACATCACTTTTCAGGCTCATGGAATGTCTTCTGAAAATGACTATCCTGTTACCACTATTTTATTACTCCTGAAAATAGTCTGATAAGTATTTGTAGAAATTTAAAAATATTCTTAGTGATTAAAAATGGAGGAGGACCGCTATCCTCACTAAAGGTAAGGTCAAGGCTTTTAGTATTTAGTTAGATAGAGCTTTTTTCATATTTATATTTAAACCTTCTCTAAATATCCCATTTCAGAGAACTAAATTAGGCCTGGAAGGGCTCATACTCTATAATATGGTTTGCAATTGAATTATTTCTCCTTTGGTCTTCTGAGATGGGAAATACAATATTTATTCTTAATTATTGCTTTTCTATTTTACAATTATTTAAGATAAAGATGGTTTGAGTAATCCATATTTTCTTAAAAACTTTCCAAGTAAATTTGCTGGGAGCTGACAAAGTCATTTGTAAAGTGAAGTGTAATATACTGTATTTATTCACTTACTCTTTCATACTTTTCTTTCTGTATACGGACAACTTTTAAAAAGTGCCTTAAGCGGGAAAATACTTTAAAATAGCTGCTACCATTTTTGCTTATCATAGGAATTGTGGTTTTACTTTCCCGTGTTAAGAACTACTTGGGAGCGTCACACAAGGACATAGTGTATCGTTCTCGCTGTTCTGGAGTAATGATGTAATGCAGTAGTAGCTAATTTTTATCTCTTACGGTTTTTCTTGTGCTACTGCTCAGATGAATATCTCTATATGAAGGAATGGAAAGATCATTGTCTTAGAGCTGAATAAGTTGTTTCAAGAAGTCATTTATTTTCGTTAGTTACTTCCTGAAGACTACCAATACCTAGTGTTGTGGTAGGTCTGGTGAAGGTGATAAAAATGGTTATAACACAGTTCATGCTCTCAAGACGGGTTAGTCTTTCTGGGGAAGACAAACAACAATTAAAGCTTGTTAAATAGGCATTTGGAGAGAGAGAGAGATATATATTTTTAAAGATTTTATTTATTTATTTTTAAAGAAAGGGGAAGGAATTGAGAAAGAGAGGGAAAGAAACATCGATGTACAAGAGAAACATAGATTAGTTGCCTGTCACATGCCCCCAGTGGGAGACCTGGTCCCAGCTGGCCCCATACCCACACATGTGCCCTGACCAGGAATTGAACCAGCGGCCTTCTAGTTTGCAGGCTGAGCCACGCCAGTCAGGGCACATTTGGATATACTTAAGACCTTTAGTTTGGTGAGAAACAGAAGAGAAGAGACAGTGTCTCTGTGAAGGCAGCCACGTCATTACTATGTGCTGTATAATATTTTGTGACCTTAGGTTCCTCAGTACACCTAAACACATTCCAACGTATTTGCTGGTTTTACTTATTGCAAGTTGTTGTTGTTTTTTTTTTAAGCTTCACCAGAGGATACAATAGGGAGGGAAAGAGAGAAGGAGGGAGGAGGAGGAGACACAGAGAGAAGGGGGAGGTGAGAAACATCCATTTGTTGCGTCCCCTTTGCCCCCTGACTGGGATTGAACCCGAAACCTAGGTATGTGCCCTGACTAGGGATTGAACCTGCAACCTTTTGGTGTACTGGATGATACCCCAACCAGCTGAGCCTCCAGGCCAGGGCACAAGTTGGGTTTTCCTAAAGCTGCTTTCAATTATTGTGATTTAGGCATTTAAAACATTTAGATAGTAAATAATGAATTGATCAATTAAATCTTTGCTTTAGAAATTTGATTTACTCATTGAGGGGTAAAGAGTAATTCGCACCATTGTTAAGTGTAATATTTTCTGTAAAATTTAGGAGAGGTGATGTCTGGTCTATTTTAATATTTGAAAAACTTATTCTCAGTATTTAACTTTAGTTTTTAATCAGGACTAGAATTGCAAACTCTTGACATGGAAGAATTTAAAATATGTATGTAGCAAAATGTGTCTTTTTTAAAACTAATGCTAGAGTAGTAGATAAAACAGATTGCATTTAGTTCAGATATGTTTGAGGTTAAGGAAGTATAAGGAGAAAATTTTTGACAGTTTTGGTGTGTAATAAAGCCCCTGAATATAATTTATCTAAATTATAGGCTATTGTTTTAGTGAGTTGATTACTTAAAATATTTGGATAAATTGCTCAAAATATTTGCGTTTTTTAGTATTAGAGAGTTAGAATTTGGACTCAGTTATTCCGAGATTCGCGTCAGTCAACAGGAGTTCATTAGACTGGACTGTGGTGATAATTGCTGGAGCGTGGGGGATACCCTGCTCTTCACGTTCCTCTTGAAAGTAGCTCAGCCTCTGTCCTGAAACAGTAGGACTGCTTCATTAGGAATTTATATTTTATTTCTGGAATTACTATTGATTTGTTGCTTTAGTGTATCCTTGGGCAACTCATGCAACTTGCTATTTTTGAGACTGAATGAAATAAAAATCTCAAGTTGTTAAAGTTCTTGGAGAAAAGAATTATGTAAATGTAAGGTAGCATTAGGCATTTCTCTGTTATTTTTGCATAGGTTTAATGCAAGGATTTTTCTCAAATATGCAGGTACAAATCATTTTTAAAATATTTTCATGTAATAAATTCCGATATTAGGTAACTATAAACTAAGAGCAGCAGAATACAGATAAAGTAAAAATCATTCATACTTCAAAAGAAGCTTTGCTGCTTTTATTTGGATAGAAAAAAATGGGAAGCTGGACAGTTAAGCATTAACTTTTCTCATTTCTCTTGTTCAGATATTTTTCTGTTCCTTACTTCATACCTGGAATGGAGTTTTTGTCCATACAGCTAACTGGCTTTAGAAGATCAGACCTCTGTATTATAAACTTTATTGTTTGTTGTCCTTACCATAGTAGAGAGGTAATAATTTTGACTTAAGATGTTTTCTCTTCCCTCATTCACTAGACTTCAAAAGACATTTAATGTACTCAGTAAATGTTTGACACCATTTTTGTCCAGGGCGCTGCGCACTGCAAAGACAGTCAGTGCTAAGAGGGAATAAATAAGACAGTCCTTCCTTCAAGACTTATTTTCAATCTAGTAGTGAGAAATGGGTTACAACTTAGAATTTAGGAATTGCCATAGCTACAAGTTGGCACTGTTTAGCTCAGCGGTTTCCGAAGTGTGACTTGGTGACTCTGCTGGCTCTCCAAGACCCTTAGGCTCGGGGTGTCTGCCAGTCAAAACTGTTCTCATATAATACAAAATGTTACTTACCTTTTTCACTCTCGTTTTCTCACAAGCGTGCCATGGAGTTTTCCAGGAGTTACATGAGGCAGTAGTGACATTATCACCCTGGTGGCTACAGAATGTGCGCTTGAGTTATTCTTCCATTTAAAAGTGTCATCATTTTGAATTTCTAATGTAGTAAATATCGGTAGATACAACCCACATAAAGAACAGGTCTTTGGAGCCCTTCCTAATTTCTAAAAATACAGGGATTCTATGAGCAAAATATTTGAGAGCGTGGTCTGACCTGAAGATTACTTGTTTTTACCGCACGTAAAGGAGGCGCTCCTGTTGCCTCACTTGCTGAGTCAGCTGTCATAAGTATTAGATACATTCTGTTTAACTGACTTACAGTATTGCTTTTGTAAGGAGCACACGGATTGTTGCAGTTTGACTGTATCATTTACTGTGTGATCATGGAAAGCCACTAGAACGTCCTCCTCTTTAGTTTCTTCATATGTAATATAAGACAAGGCTGCACATTGTTATGAATCATGAGAATCAAGGATGTATATAAAGGTGTAATTGACAGGTGTGCTAGAAACATATAAAGTGGCACTTTTTGTATTCTCTTGTTTAAAGGCATGTGTTGGGGGAGCAGGTAAGGGGGAACAGAAGGAGTTTCTATTTGAGGGCAGTTCTTATGTTTCTGTCCCCCACCCCCCATTTATTTTTAAGCTTTGCAAAAACTGGGAATTTTCATTCACCATAGGCTATAGTAAGGGACCCTTATATTATGGGTCGTGATGAACATAAAAAGATAGGAGATTTATCAGACATGGTCAAGAGGATTACTTTGGTTCCTTGAGCAACTCATTTGATACTTTATCTGTGGTGCATGGGATATCAGTTAACATTGACTCACCTTTGAGTCACCAGCTATTGAGTTCTAATATGAGGGACCTGCGACCTCTATTATCACTCTTTTGTTCCGTGCACATCTAAAACCACTTCACAAAATTGTGGGGCATTGTAGATATTGGTCATGCTGTGCAGAATCAGGGCTTTGGATAAGTGAACCTTTCTTACTAGGCAGAGGATGTCTGGAAGAGCGGGGTAAGGCTTTTTGTAATGGTATCTGTTATCCTCGTTCTTAGGTTTTATAACTATTCCGGAGCACTTTTTTCTCCTTAGGAGTATAGAAATTAAAATCATTTTCCCAAGTATGGACTTTGTCAGTATACTGTGCACCAAGAAATTCCATAAATAGAACATTTCTCCATTGGTTTCTGTAAGTCAGTTCCTTAATATATTCTGCTTAACGTAAGCCTTGGTTATAAAGCTCAATGACGCACGAGCAGAAAGCTGATACTTAGGGTAGGGAGGCACACTGCCTATTGTTAATTTGATATCCTCACCAAGAACACAATTTTTTAAAAAACCAATTAGTATGGTGGCTGAAATTATGGCCATGTGGAATCTGAAATCTGAGGAAGACAAACAGCTATGACCTTGAACATCATATGTGGTGAATGCTGAGTTCTGAAATGATTCCTATGGAAGAGGCAACATTTGCTGTCTAATGTGTGTCTAGCAGATCAGCCTTAAATAGATAAATAGAAAGTGTGATAGGAAATGTTTCTAGAGCACCTCACTGTGCCAAATGGTTATATGAACTTTCTCATCAATCCTTGCGATAACTGTCTTCTACTGATGAAGACCCTGGGGCTTTCAAAGTTAAAGTCGCTTGCCCAGGGTCTCAAGCTAGTAAGTGTTAGAACCAAAATGCAAAACCAAGTACCGACTCCAAAACCTGTGTGCTCGACACTTCTTTAAATTGCCTTGTCAGAAAGAAGCTGAGAAGTGAAGGCTGCTAAGAGCTTTTTTATTATGTTACGTAACCCTGATAACAGTCCTGTGAGGTGGAGGTGTAATTATTATCCTCCTTTTGCATATGAGGAAACCGAGACTTATAGTCGAGGGTTTGCTCGGGGTCACATTGCTGGGATGTGGCAGAACAGGATTCCAAGCCCAGCTGCTTGGCTCCCAGAGCCTGCCTTTAACCGCGGTTCCGCACTACCTATCGTGTTTCCTTTCCTCGGGCATCTCACAGTTTAGCTGCGGGGAGGGGGTGGTCTGGGCAGAGCTAGAGAGAGACAGGCATGAAAACAGGGCGGTCAGTGGCATGGTAGAAGTGTATATAAAGTGCATTTAGAACACAGACGAGGAAGTAATTGCCAGATGGTAGAGAGAGGGGACAGGTCACAGACATGAGGTGACTTTGAAATAGAACTTGAATAGTGAAAAGGAGCTTACCACGTGGGGCTAGTCACGGGATCAGAGTGGTTAGCAGGTAGTCTCTTAGGAGAAATAATGTGGCAGTACTAACTTCATTTAGTAAGCGTGGAGCAGCTTGGTGTATAAATTGTCTCTTTAGTGTAATGTCAATTGAAAATTGTCTAAATAAAATTGAAGATTTGAAATGTAGGCTCTTGGTTTACCCCAGTACATACAGAAAATTAAGAGTATTTGGAACCACTTGCACTTCGTTTTCCCTCCGGGTTATATCTGCTTTCGTATTAGTGTGACGCACTTGACATACAACAGGCACCATAAAATATGACTAATTGAGGTTTTGTTATTATATTTAAATGCAACAGGGAACACATTATTTAAAAGAATACTGAGGTGCCTCTGAAGAACAATAAATGAAGAAACATTTTGAGAATGATCACCTGGTTTATCTAGTTGCTATATTTGGTGTAGGAGAATTTGGAGCACACTTAGGTTTGCTAGTTTCTTACGTGAGACTGAAAGGCAGAAACCACACAGACTCCTAATTGCCTGTTTATAGCTGCTTGTTCTACGTTCTTTCCTAGGCGGGATGTCATGTTTGTATTCCTGAGCCTGTAGAAATACGACTGCAGTCTCCGAGTGTCTCACTGTGATTGGTTTCTCTACTCCCCAGTAAGCGTAGTTAGTGAAGAGAGGAAGTGACATCTGAGCGCTCTGGTAAAGGACAGTTTAGCTTTAGACACGGGAGATGGATGGAAATACAGTGCGGGGGGAAGAAATAGCAAAGGGACAGAGTCTCAGGATATTGTGCAGAGTCTTTAGAGGTTCAGTGAGGACATCAGTTTGATAAAAGTTGAGCATTGAGAAAGAAGAAAATCACGATTTGTGTGCCCATTATGTGCCAAGATCTCTACTAGGTGCTTAACATCTGTGAACTCTCCAAATCTTTGTAATAGTCATATAAGATAGCCTTTTATTAAAGAAAAAGTAAAGAGGCTTTTGTTTTTGGTTTAAAAAATACTCTTTTTAAGAAGAGGAAACATAATTTGAGAAATCACAACATTCTAACTAATCGTGAAAACCCGAACCAGGGGAACACAGAAGAACAGCAGAAGAGGCATTTTAGCACTATTATAATAGCGGGCGGAGGTGGAGCTCATTGGTTGTGAGGAGGAGCAGAAGGTAACTGCTGGTTTCCTAGTGGCTCTGAAGTTGGTGGTGCCAGTAAGAGAAAACGGCAGTGGAGGAACAAGTTTGCAGAAAAATTGTTTAATTCACTTTTAAGCATCAATATATGGAACTTACAGACACGGTAAGAGCAAATGATGCTGCTCAGGAAAGTGTAGAAGAGAAACAGGAAGAGGGAACCCAGGTGGTTTCAGTGTGTAGAACAAACCTCTTCTCATTCTTCATTATGGAATATTTCAGACTTGCTCGGAAGTTAGGAGAATAGTTCAGTGAACTCCCATTATCCACAGGTGGATAATTGACTCGTGGCCACTTTTGGTCATCTGTGTCTCCCCACACTCCCCTCCATGATTGTTCTGAAACACATCTCTAGGAATTGGAACTACACTCGGCATTTGTATGATTTCAGATTTTGCGTTCTTTGCATAACACCTTCTCTCCTTGACAAAGCCTCCTCCAGCCTCTGCCTGAATATTTCTAGAGATAGGAGGCATGCAAGTACAATGAGACAGCTGTGTCCTTTTTTGACTAGCTCTGATTGTTAGAAAGTTTTCCCTTTTACTGAGCTGAAAACTCTAGCAGATTTAATACTTTGCCCATTTTGAAGTCAAGAGTAGATTTAGACCTCTGACTATTTTTATATTGGGTTTGTAGTAAACTTTCTTTCCTAAAGATCATAGTGTTTGCAAACAGTTTTTCTGCTGCCATGTGATGGAATTGTCACCAGCTGGCATTCAGGGTGCTTATAGAGCAGTCTTGAAAAAAGCATCTTGGAACAAAAATATATTTTAGATGTTAAAAAGAAGATTCTGGTGGAGGACCCCGGTCAAGATGGAGGCATAGGTAAACACAGCTCGCCTCCTCACACAACCACAGCAAGAATTACAGCTAAACTACAAAATGACTGTCACCCAGAATCATCAGAAAATTGAACTGTGTGGAAGTCTGACAACCAAGGAATTAAAGAAGTCACACTAATCCAGATGGGTAGAAGGGGCAGAGTCATGGAATGGTCTATCTCATACCCATGTGTGATGGATAAAAATTGGGAGAAGTAAATAACTAAAAATTGGGGGGATACCTTGGAAGGCAGGGATACCTTGGGGGCAAAGGGATCCCAGTCCCACACCAGACCACCCAGCCCAGAGATCCACCACCAGGAAGATAAGTCCCCATAACTTCTGGTTGTAAAAATCAGTAGGAGTTGGGGCACTCTAAGAAACTGAGGGATTCCCAGGCATCTCCTCTTAAAGAGCCTGCAGTGGACTTAGGACCTACATAGACTCACTCCCTCTGGGCTCCAGCACCAGCGCAGCAGCTGGAAGGACACCAGTGGCACACTGGGAGAAACCGAAGTGTATGGCAGCAGGGCGAGTGCCGGGGGACAGCCTCCTCCTAAACGAAACTCCAGAGGCCAGGCAGTGGCATTGTCCCCTTTCTGCGTCCTACCCCCTACAGCCACAGAGCAGCTACACCGTATCAGAGACTCGATCAGTCAGGTTCACACGGGTAGCCCCGCCTTAGTGATTACCTAAGGCTCTGCTCTATCCAACTTACCAGTGCGCTTTTCTACAACAGGCCACGCTACTAAGACAGGGAGTCAAAGCAGCTCTACCTAATACATAGAAACAAACACAGGGAGGCTGCCAGAATGAGGAGGCAAAGAAATATGGCTCCAACGAAAGAACAGAGCAAAACTGAAGGAACAGAGCAAAACTCCAGAAACAGAACTTAACAGAGGGGAGATAAGCAGTATACCAAATGCAGAGTTAAGCACACTGGTTATTAGCATGCTCGGAGAACTCACTGGGTACTTCAAGAGCATTCGAAAGACCCAGGCAGAAATGAAGGTTAGTTACACTAAGTGAAATAAGAAAAAATGACAGGGAGCCAACAGTAGAGTAGATGAAGCCAAGAATCAAATCAATTATTTGAAACATAAGGAAGAAAAAATTCAATCACAACAGCAAAAAGAAAAAAGAATCCAAAAAAACAAGGGTAGGCTAAGAAGCTTCTGGGACAACTTGAAACGTACCAACATTCAAATTGTAGGGGAGACAGAGGGAGAAGAGAAAGAGCAAGAAATTGAAAACTTATTTGAAAAAATAATGAAAGAAAACTTCTCTAATTTGGTGAAGGAAATAGACATGCAAGTCTAGGAAGCACAGAGAGTCCTAAACAAGAGTGACCCAAAGAGACCCACACCAAGACACATCATAATTAAAATGTCAAAGGTTAAAGGTAAAGAGAGAATCTTAAAAGCAGCAAGTTACCTGCAAAGGAGTTCCCATAAGACTGTCAGCTGATTTCTCAAAAGAAGCTTTGCAGGCAAGAAGGGACTGGCAAGAAGTATTCAAAGTCATGAAAAGCAAGGACCTACAACCTAGATTACTCTATCCAGCAAAGCTATTATTTAGAATTGAAGGGCAGATAAAATGCTTCCCAGACAAGGTAAAGATAAAGGAATTCATCATCACCAAGCCATTATTATATGAAATGTTAAAGGGACTTATCTAAGAAAAAGGAGATAAAAACTATGCATATTAAAATGGCAACAAGTTCACAACTATCAAGAGTTGAATGTAAAACACAAACTAAGCAAACAAGCAGAACAGAAACAGAACCATAGATAACAGAGATTATTTGGAGGGTTATCAGTTGACAGGGGGAAGGGGAAGAATGGGGGTAAAGTTGCAGGGATTAAGAAGTACAAATTTGTAGGTACAGGACAGACAGAGAGGTGTTAAGAACAGTATAGGAAATAGAGTAGCCAAAGAATTTGTATGCCTGACCCATGGACATGAACTGAGGGGGAGGGGTTGCTGGGAGAAATAGAGGGTACCAGGTGGAGGGGGGCAAAGGGTAAAAAGTTGGGACAACAGTAATAGCTTGCTTAATAAAATATTTTTTAAAGATTCAGATCCACATATGAGAATGCTTAGCTACTCTTACAGGTATAAAATTTAATTATATATATTTAAAACATTACCAAAGTTATTCACATTTTAAAATTAAATGTTTTTTCTTTTAAAGTTTTAGTAAGTATACTAATCATAAAGATTTCAGCTCAATGAATTTTTCAAAGGGAACAGAGCAGCAGTCAGAGCAAGCACTAGAATATTACCAAGAACTGGGAAGTCCCTCTTGCCACCCACGCGCTGCCTCGTCCCTGCTCTGCCTAAGAGTAGCTCCTGTCCTGACTTCTGCCACCACTGCTTTTGGGTTTTTTCCTTTTTTTTTTGCCTCTTTTCAAGCTTTAGATAAATCGAGTCCTGCTGTGTGCACCATTGTTTTTCTAGCTTCTTTAGTTAATAATACGTTTGTGAGATTAATCCATGTGTACTGTGTGTCGATGCAGTTGATCAATTCATTGCATATAAATATGGTTTATTATATTTTCTGTAGAGTATTTCAGTGAATGTACCTCAGTTTATTCCATCTGTTATCGATGGGCAGTTGGATTAGTGCTGTCATGAATATTCTTCATTGGGGTGACACTGGTTAACAAGATTATTATGCAGGTTTCGGGTATGAATACTCTTACACAAATCTTTTCATGCACATTTGTGCACATTTCTGTGGGATATGTCTAGGAGTAGGACTGTTGGATCATAGGTTGTGCATCTGTTCGGGTTTAGTAGGTATCGCAGCGTCGTTTTCAACGTAGTTATAATAGCCTGTACCAGCAGTTTCACATCCCCCTTAACATTCGGTATAGTCTGTCTTTTCATGTTAGTTAATGTACAAATTTAAAAATCAAATTTAAAAACCGAATATTACAGAAGGACTTAAAACGAAAATCAGCAATTACTTTTAAACCCTCTGCTTTCCTCCCCTAAATCACACTCTTCAGAAGCAGCCATTTGTATAATAACTATTTCTATTTTTAACAACTTTTCAGAGGCAGTGATTAAGAGCACAGATTTTGGAGCCACACTGCCTTTCTTCCCTGGGCTTTCCCGCGTGCAGCTTGTGTAGCCCGGAGCAAATTATTTAACCTCCGTGTGTCTCAGTTTCTTCAGCTACAAAATGGGGGTTAATGAGAATACCTACATCGCGGAATTATTGTGAGAGTGAATAAATGTAAAGCCTTTCACGTGGAAAGTACTCGGTGAATGTTAACTATTCTAATTAGTCATGGTGTCACCTTTATATTGTTCAACAGCGTCATCCAGCTGTTCTTGATGCAACAACTTCGGACATTGTCTCTTGGTTGACTCCCTGCCAAGACAGCTGAGGATTTAACTGAGGGACACTGTCACTTTTCCCAATCCAGCTGTGTCACTGTTTTCATTTCATTCATTGAGCTACATCCTTACTTACAAATAACTGATGACATTTATGTTCTGTTTGGAGTTAAATCTTCCGTGACTGGTTTGTGATTTACATTATGATGAAGTGTATCATTTCTAATTGCAGGTCTGTCTACGATGCTGTCTCATGTTTTCTTCTCTGTATTTCTGTTTCCATATGTTTGGGCCACTCAAAGCAGTACATTCCTAGCGTCAAGTGTGAATTTTTTTAATTCTTACCTAATTGCCTTAACTAAATTTTCAGGATGTGATTGGAAAATTAACCTCATCTTGTTTTTCCTCCTGCCTATCGTACCTGTTCCCTTTATTTCCCGGAGATCTTCCCGGAACTTTCATCTCCTGCCCCAAACTGGACTCTTCTCTTGGCTTCCACACACCTGCCATCTGGGTTTAGAAGATCACTGCTTTCTTGACTTGGAGCCACTGTTTTCTGGAGTATTCTTCTTTCTTGCTGTATGCCTTCATTTTGCTGGTGTGTACCATGCGTATCTTGTAACTTTTTAATGAAGGATGCGTCTCCAGCAGGCTGTTCTCTCCGAACCTGTTTCCTGATCATTGTGGAATGAGATGGTCTGCAACCGTGCGTCACCAAGTCACTGTGAGGGTCGAGCGCCACAACGTATGTAAAACCCTGAGTGTCCTTGTCGGGGACCTTCACTCTGGGTGTGGAGTGTACGTTCCCGCAGAAACCAGGGTGGTAATCAAATCAGCCTCAGACTCTGGAGTTACATTTGAGTTCTGTTGTGGACTGAATTTTGTCCTCCAAAATTCACATCTTGAAGCCCTAACCCTTAATGCAATTATATTCGAGAGGGCCTTTAAGAAGGTCACTAAGGTCAAATGAGGTCATAAGGAAGGAATCCTTATTCATTAGGACTGGTGTCGAGAAGAGGAAAGGCATCAGGAGTGTGTGTGTAGAGGAAAGGTCATCAGAGGACACAGCAAGAATGTGGCTGTCTACAGGGCAAGGAGCGAGGCCTTGCTAGAAACCCACTGTCCGGGCACCTTGATCTTGGACTTCTAGCCTCTGAAACTGGAGGGAAAAGTTTCTGTTCTTTAAGCCACCTCATCTGTGGTACTCTGTAATGGCAGGGCTAGGAGGATAATGTAGTTTCCAATTTTGGCTTCAGTGTCTAATATTTGTGAGACCTCTCAAACTGTTTCCTATGTACAGTGTACCCATAGTTTGGGGTTCTTGTAAGGATTACGGTAAATGAGCAAATACTATAGTCCCCCAGCCGGGGATGCGTGAAACTGCTGATAGCGCCAAACACCATAGCTACTGTTTTTTTCTTTTTTTCCCTGTTCATACACACCTATGATAAAGTGTAACGTCTTCTCTATCTTAACTAAACACTTACCACGCACTGTGGCCGTAACTTGCAGTTTGAGGTGTGACTGAAAACGTATAAATTTCTTTTCCCTTCTAAACAATTTCACACACAGAAGCTTTGTTCTTATATAGATCTTAGCAACCTCAGCATATGATTTTTTTTCTTTCCTTATTGAGTCAATAACTTTAACCTTTTGATTTGCAGGAAGCACTTTATGGCTTCCTTTTGGCATACTCGATTTGCCAGCATCACTACTCCCTTCCTTTGGGACCATTATTAAGTAAAATAAGGGAAGCACCGCAGGACCTCCACAGTCTAGCTGATAACTGAGACAGGGAGCACATACAATGCGGACATGCTGGACAAAGGGGTGACCCATGTCCCTGGCAAGACGGGGCAAGACAGCACATGATTTTATCACACTACTCCGAACAGTGCACAACTTAAAACTTATGAGTTGTTTATTTCTGGAATTTTGCATTTAATATCTTTGGACCAGGGTTGACCTCGGGTAACTGAAACCATGGGGAGTGAAACCACCCATACGGGGGACTGCTACCTGCAAGTGCGTTAACAGCCAGTGCTGGTTATGGCAACCACTTAATGATAACGCTTTGTTTTTCACAGCCTTAACAGGGTCTGTAAGTTGTTTTAATGGAGCTCTGTTATTTACTATTTTGTTTCTTATTTAATCAGATAGTTTAATCAAACATTACAAATCAAAGCAGTGGCAAGGAAAATTATTTCTGGGCAACAGGGTTGGGTCTTTTTTTAAATGGCTTTATGGAGATGTAATTCATATTCCACACGATGCACCTATTTAAAGCTTACAGTACAGTGTTTTCAGTATATTCACAGATGTGTGCAGCCATCACCACAATTGGGGCACATTTTCATCACCTCAAAAGGAAACGCCATACCTTTCCGCCTTCATCCTCCTAACCCACATACTACTCCCAACCCCAGCAACCACTGGTATACTTTCTGTCTCTATTCCGGATTTTCATATATGTGAAATCATATAATTTGCAGCTTCGGGGCTTGCTGGCTACCTATGGCATTTCTTTGAATACTTTTTTCTGCTCTTCCCTCTATCCCTCTTCCTTCCCCGGACCCTGGCACTCCCAGTACATGTAGGTTGGAGTACTAAATGGTCTCCTGCATTTCTCTGAAGCTCATTTCTTCATTCTTTTTTCCTCCTTATTCTTTGACTTGCATAACCTCTGTTGAGCTGAGGATCTTGAAATTCACTAATCCTTTTCTTCCAGTTTATATCTACTGTTGAAAGCCCTTTCGGTGAATTTTTTATTCTGTTGTTGTACTCTTCAACTCCAGAATTACCACTCAGTTCTTTTTTTAAATTAAATTTTATTAAAACTTTTGTGAACATATTTGTAATCGCTATTTTGGAGTCTTTTATACAGTCTCACACCGGGTCGTCCACACTGGCGGTTTGCCTGGGTTTTTCCTGCCTTCTTGGTTGTGCTTCCTGTTCCTTTGCATGCCTCGTGATTTGGGGGGGAACCAAATAGTTTATTTAATATATTGTAGCAACTCTAGGTACTGGTCCCTCTGTCCGGGGTTTATTACTTGTTTGTTTTTTAGTGATTGCCTGCACTATTTTTGAGAAGTCCACACCCTGCCATGTTAGGTCTTAGAGAGTGTGAATGTGTGGGTTTTCTTTATCTGCTTGCTGAACAAGTAGATTTATCCCACTGCTTATTACATTATTTTACAATGGAATACAGCCTTCTGATTTTATAAACACTTACAGCAAATGCCCCCAGAAGCATTAATAAATCCATATGAGACTGTACTCCCTATAATGTTGAAGTCACACACCTGTGAGAAATTTTATTGAATTTTAACTTTATACTTGACAAGAAAAGTCAATGCATGAAACAGCTGTGATTTAGCAGACTTGGATTATTTTATTCAAAGTGTTTCGTGTATTTAGTAACATTTTAAATATTTTGCAGAGTGACAAAGTAAAATGTTCTCCAGAAGCCATGAGGCTTATATATTAAAAGCACTCAGCTGCAATGTTGTATTAACATGATAGATTTTTTTAAAATTTTTATTTTAATTGTTCAAGTACAATTTTCTATCTTTTACTCCCATCCCAGCCCACCCACCCATCCCTCCTCACCTCTCTCCCATTAACATGATAGATTTAGTTCCTAATTTTTTTCCTTTCAAAAATTTGGTGCGAGTCTTTCTGAACCAGATGACTTCAAATGCGGAAACAGTGGGGCTTTCTGTTTTTCATCTAGTTCTGAAGCAGAAGAAAAGCACTGAGCATTGTCTATAAACCTATTTATTTTTCCCTAAAAAGTTTTTCCTTTAATCCTGTTGTTTGGGAAACCATAAAGCAGCATTTCTCCTCCTCTGTCAATACACAGTATTTCAGTATGAATTGTAGGGCGCTGTTAATACTTCCCAAATGTTTATTTCATTTTTGGTGTTGGGTTTTTATTCGTCAGCTCAACAAATACTTGAGTCCTTGGTGGGGGTGTGTGTGGTGCAGAGAATTGCAGACCAGATCACCTTTGAGATTTCGGGGCATAAAGGCACAGTGACTCCTGACGACGGGGTGACGGGGAGTGAGCAGTGCTGTGGCCTGCTGTGGTCCGGACCTAAAGCCCAGTACAGAAGTGTTTGGGCTGGGTAGGCTTTGTGGAGTCGGGCAGACCTCCAGTTGGTGCTGTCAGAGAGCAGTTAGCTCTCTACCAACTGCATGTAGAGATCTGATCGGCTTTCTTCATGAATCTGCAGTATCCACTCTCGCAGATAGAGGAATTGTAAAAAATGGAAGGTCTTTATAGGGAGAAAAACGTTACAACAAGGATGTTTAGAGTGGAACATTTCAGGCAAGGACCTTCTCTTAGGGAGGCAGAGGGTCTTATCAGGCAGATTACCTCACTAATGTTCACCAGGAAATTGCAGATTGACTGAATTAAAATTCCACTCATAGGAGAGTGGAATTTCAACTACAGTTGAAATGGTAGGAATTAAGTCTTGGTGGGGCCTAGCGAAGTGAGGGGGCCTGTGGGTTCTTTTTAGCAATGGGAATATGCATGGTATCTTGTGGTATGCAAAGGGACTAGTCACTATGAATTTTATATATATATAATTTTTTAAAAGATTTTATTTATTTATTTTTAGGGAGTGGGGAAGGGAGGGAGAAAGAAAGGGAGAGAAACATCGATGTGTGGTTGCCTCTCATGCGCCCCCTACTGGGGACCTGGCTCCACAGCCCAGGCAAGTGCCCTGACCAGGACTCTATTGAATGAAGCAGGAATTGAAGCCATGACCCTTTGGATCAAGGGCCAGTACTCAAGTCCACTGAGCCACACCAGCGAGGGTGCCATCAATTATTTTGTCTCCATAGACTAGTGCATTCTGAATTGTGGTCGTATATTGTAGGAACCCTCTTCCATCTGGTCCAGAAAGAATCTCTGTCCTGCCCCACCTGAGTTTCAGGGCCACTTGATGACCCTTTAGATTTTCTGTTTTTTGTTCTAAGTGTCCTGCCTTGTCGGTGAGGGTATGCCAAAAAACCGGGAGGTCTGGGTGCCACAGAGAAGGCATGTTTGCTGCCGGTTTTGCCGAGCATTGGTTTTGCTGAGCACCTGCAGTATTAGGTGTTTTGTGTTGTGTTGTTTTCTATTGGTAGCTTTGTTACTGTGCTTTAAACGGTGGTATTTACTCTTCAGAAATTTAGATTTGTCTTTCCTTTTTCAGGTTTAAGCCATTTTTTCCATTCCAAACCTTGCAAGGATTTGAAGAAGATGAAGAGGAGCATATCCATATACAACAGTGGGCACTCACTGAAGGCCGCCTTAAAGTTACATTGTTAGAATGTAGCAGGTACGTTCTCTGTTTCGTCAGTACTGCGCTATGGGAAAGAAAGTGCAGCGACATGCGTTTAAGCAGCACAGTGTATTATCGGGAAAATCCTTTATCATAAACTTCATAAAAATAGACCTTTCCAGCTTGCAAAAAAATATAAACCGTACTTTAGAAAGCTTTCTAACGTGGGGCGAGGAGGTTATTTGTTCTTCAGTAATTCCCAAAGTTTTCACAGGCGTGATGCTCGGTTGGCAACTCTGACTTCCTGCCGGCAGGGGCGCTGTTCATAGCATAGCAGTTTTGAGAATCGCGTGATAATTGAAAATACCCTAGAAAGTTGTAAAATCAGACTAGATTCTTAAAATTTCAGAGCTTTCTGAAGGGATCTCAGATATAATTTTGCTTAGCCTTCTTACCGTGTTTTAGCAGCCCCATGGTCTAAGCTGTGTTCATATTCTGAATTACTTATATTACACTAGTCTTCTTACTTATGTTGACATAAGAATGTCCAAACCTGTACAGAATTTTTTATAAATGCCTGTTTGAGCCAAACTAACAACATGCCAGAAGCAAGGTCTCAGATGGCCCAGAGAATGACAGCCTTGCATTGTCTTTTACACACTGGAATTAAGGCGGGAACTAAGGAAGATTCCATGAAGGTGGGAGAAAACTGTTCCACATGGTTAAAAAGATTATACTGTATACTTGGGTGCCCCCTTAAAGGCGGCTGGCTGTGCCTCTGAGGGGTCTAAAAAGGGGATTACTCTGGCATTCACAGGTGTGCTAACCTAGAGGTACAAGAACAAGGGACAGGGCTGCTTAAGGCAAAGATAAACCTTTTTATAGGCAAAGTCATGACTGCCCACCATGACCCTGTGAAGTTACGTGGGTTAGATTTACACGGAGCCCCTTCTTCATCCACACCTGTTTCCTAGCACTGGCTACTAGTACCACCAGAATGAGCTTTTCAAAACGCGTATCTAAGGGTCACTCTCGTACCTAATGTTCTTTAATGTCTTCCCACTACTCTAAAACATAGACTCAGATCTCTGCCAGGGCCTACATGCCCTCTTACCTTTCTAGCTTCTTTCTCCGCCCAGCCCTCACTCACATGACCTGAGCCACGTAGGTCTTTCTAAGGCAAGAGGTTGGCAACCTTTCTCTGAAGGGCCAGACTGTAAATACGTTGGGCTTTTGTTGCAGCTACTCACTCTGCCTTGTAGCGTGAAGACACTCAGAGATGGGCAGCAGGAGGGCAGCCGGGTGTGGCCTGGCCGTGTGTCTGTAAAACTTTACCTAATGAATTTCGTAGTTCTTGTGTGTCATGAAGTTCTTTTTTCCCAATCATTTGAAAATGTAAAGAGCCCTGGTAGCCCACAGGCCATACAAAAACAAGCAGTGAGCTGGACTGAGCCCGCAGACGAGCACAGTTCACCCTCCCTGCCTCCGGTATTTTAAAGCACCAAGCCCTTGTGTGGGCCCCATTTCCTGCTCCTGGAAACCAGCCGTCTTGGTTCAGCTCCACAGCTACATCCTTAATGTGTCTCCTAATCACTCCAACTGCAACTATACTGTCCTTGTGCTACATTTCTGTGACACTTGGTTGTACCACTTATTTGATACTTATCATTTCTATTTTTATTTCCAACTCATAATAAAAACAAGTGCTTGAGTACAAAAGTTATATTTTTGTACCTAATATATTTGTGTCTTTAATAATAATTAGGTTAGTTTTGACTATCTCAATGTGCTAAACTTTTTTTGTTGTTTGCCTTGAGTGACTCATTATTGTGCACCATTATGTCAGAAAGGTGGTTGAAAAGGAATTCTTTTACCAAAGGCTAAATATACAGTAAATTTTATAGAAGGGAACTCAGTGTATACCAACATGACATACGCAGCAAAACATGGCTCTACACACGTCTGAATTTGAAGTTGCTGAGCTAATGTGCCATAGTAAGCCTAAGATTTAAATATGTAATTATGATTTGGGCTAGTTATATTAATATTTAGAACATTTTTCAAGTGTCCTGAGTCAAGGGAAATTTTGAACTGATGCTCTTTTTCTTTTACTGAATTTCTTGTAGATCCACAAGCATCAGAATTATACTTACTGGATTGTCTTTTCCAAAATAAGTATAGCAACTTCTAGACATCTGAAGGGCAGTTTTGCACAAAATTTTTTGACTCTGCTATTGTTAATTCCTCTCTACTTACTCATCCACCCATCCCCAAACTGGTAGAGATAGCCTTGACTGAGATTCATTCATTCATTCATTCATTCATCCATCAAACTTAACCTGTTGTAAGCTTTGAAAGTGCACTTTCCCAATGAGGAAAAAATTAGAAGTGTTCATAGAAAACAAACTGTTTATTGAAAATAGGGGAGTTGTCGTACAACTGGGAACTTTGTGCTTCCTGAGGCAACATGAAGTGGAAATAAGACTGACTTTTGAGCTGGGAAGTGCTGTCGTTACGTCCCAGCTCTGTACCCTTCCTGTTTGTTGTATGTTCTTAGGCACGGTCGGGCCAGAGATAGGTAAGTAAACCACAGTGCCTACCACCACATAGTTAGCCTTCAGTAAGTGGAGTTCTGCAATATGATTATGCCTAAATGTAATCGTTATAGTTTTTACTACTAAGGAAAATCTTTAAACAAGCCTGTTCTTTTTTGCATATTTCATTGTAAAAACAGGAATTTGACTTTTATTAATGTAAAAGGGCCTCAAACTTTAGAGGGAGGTTCTTTCCTAACTATCTGAAATAGAGTTTTGAACTTCCCAATTAAAAGCTTGGGGATGGGCCCTGCTGATGTGGCTCAGTGGATTGAGTGCCAGCCATCGAATGCAAAGGTCGCTGGTGTGATTCCCAAACAGGGCACATGTCTGGGTTGCAGGCCAGGTCCCCAGCGGGGATCTTGCGAGAGCCTACTGGTTGATGTATCTCTTGCACATTGATGTTTCTCTCCCTCTTTTTTTTTCTCTCTTCCCTTCTCTGTAAAAATAAATAAAATCATTAAGGAAAAAAAGTTTAGGAATGGAAACACAATTTTATTTGTAAAAATTAGTTCTCGCATTGTCTTTTGTGTTGAACTAAAGTTGATTTTTTTGTCACTGATGAACTCAGTTGCTATATTTGTAGTGCTATGAGAAAACTAAATTATTGCACATGGGTGTTACAGTCACATCTTTAAGTCTGTTTTTAATTTATAATTTAATGTCTTAAAGGATTTGAAGTATTTTACAAAGAAAACATACGCCATGTGCAGTTAAATAGAAGATAAATTAGAATAAAAACAACCATGTAGAGAAGATCAATTTTCTGGCAGCAAAGGAAACTTAATGGATTATTTAGCTTTCATTTTCGGATAAACTGAGTGTGTTCTTCAGGGGATAAGAAATTTGGCACCAAATTCTAGCTCGATTTGTCACATCCATCTTTATGTGACATTTTATGTATCCATTTGCATAATGGATACATTTTCTCTTGTTTGCTTTTCTTTGGCTGGTTTTATCAACCAGTTTTATTTTTAAAAACAAACTAAAATTCTAGTTAGTGAAAGCAAAGCCTATAATGTTTTGTTGTGTGAGAATTCTGTACTCCAAAAAGTGGTTAGGCTATAATCTGTCCTAATTATAGATAGAAGATTCTAATTAAGGTCAGTTCTTTACTGAGTCACACTTACACTGTTCTAAAGCCTGTAGTTTCTCAGCAGCTTTTAGAATGTTGTTTTGTTTAACTGGGTTCCAAAAATAAATCACTTAAAATTTTTTTAAGGTTAACACAAGTACAGAAAATTATAGAAGTTGACATTCTACTCTATTACCAAGAGTCCTATCTTACTACCCAGTTATCTATTATCAGCACAGACGCATGGATTTCTGTATTTTTCAGTGGTCATAATTGCTTACTATTCTTAATTATTTTGTGTGTGAATTTTCCCTGAGTTAGCTACTGGGAATCCTTCAAACTGACTCTGTATGCTTTTGTATGCTTATGTATGCTTTGTACGTCTTTCTTTATTTCTTTTTTCTTTAATCTTCATTACTTTCTCGTACAACAAGCTATTCCAGGTTCATTTTGTATCTTCTCTGCTACAGTCCTAGAATCAACTATTTTACCAAAAAGCCCCGATTCCTTTTAATAGAGAATAACATTAGAAATTAAGATCTGGGTGTTGGCTTGTTCACTGCTACTTCATATATTCATGGGTCCTGTCAGTGGACAGTTGTGCATATACATGCATGTATAGACACTCATACATATATGCACACATCTACACGGTTTAGAAATCCTGAGTTCACCTGATACTCCCAGCTCCAGCTCATCCTAGGGTTGTTCCTCGCCTTGCTTCTTTCTTCTTCTTTCATAGTTAGTTTCATGTCCCTTGAACCCTGGCACCAGTAACATCAGCACTTGGACTCATTTGCTCAGTTGTGTAATACATCTCAAACAGTTTCAGAGTTGCTTTGTTCATACAAATTCAGAAAACATACTTACTGGAAGGAATTCAGGGTTTATTTGCAGTCTTCCCTACTCTACCCAAGATTGAGGATGCATGGTCAAGTACTGGACAGTCACACGCTGCATAACGTTTCGATCAGTGATGGACCACATAGAGGATGGTGGTCCCATAAGATTTGATGGAGCTCAGTATCATGTAAAGAATACGTGGTTCAGGAGGAATTTTTTCTCCGATGGGAGCAATATCTGTGAGGCTTGGCGGTAGGTGCCCTCTCACGCACAGCACCCCAATTTTGAGTGCACAGATCACACCCCAGTCAGTCAGCCACTGACCTCTTTTAGCACCGAGGAGCCTGTCCCCACGCTGTGTCAGAGGACTAGAGCCCTCCCGGATCCAGCCTGATGGTCTTCAGGGTACTTGCTATA
>CM052542.1:147947590-148107730 GCA_028533065.1 Trachops cirrhosus | reverse complement strand
TAATTCTAAACACCTTAGAAAGCATATAAATTCAGAGTATTCATTCATTCAGCAGCTATTTGGGAATGCTTACTTTGTACTAGACATTGTATTATGTGCTAGGAAAACAGTTCAAGACAAGCAAAGACCCTGTTTTTGTGGTGCTAACACAGGGTAGAGGTTTGGTGGGAGGGGCTGATGAGAGGGGCGGTGACCTACACATTACAGGATGGAGGAAGAACATCACAATAAATGAGTGAATCAGAGAAATGAGCAAAGAACTTTCCAGAGATTGACAAGGACGAAGAAGAAAAATAGGGTTATGGTGAAGGAGTAATGAGTTACAACAAAGGAGACTCCTTAGATATAGCGATAACTGGGAAATTCCCTAAAAAGGTGACACTGGAGTAGGCTTGCCAGCCCATGACCCTGGAGCAGATGCCCAGTGAAATTTGAATTTAAGATAAACAATGAATCATTTTTTTAGTATAAGCCCCCTAGTTTTATTCTCTAAATCTGAAACCTTGCACCAGAGATGAGGCCCGAATCATGGGGAGGAGTGAGCCGTGTGGAGCGTTTGGGCGGTGAAAGACTTTTCAAGCAGAGGGGTTAGCAGAGGTGAAGGCGGGGGTGTTTGCGGGACAAGAAGAAGGCTACTGTGGCTGGAGCACAGTAAGTGAGGTGGGCCATGTTTAAGCATGTAGGGCATGGCCCAGTTACATAGGGCACTGAGTTTTATTATGTGTGGTGGGATCGTTTTAAGATAAAGAGTGACAAGATCTTGTGTACATTTTGTAAAAAATTTTCTGCCTGTGTAAAAAAAGGATTGTAGGAGGTAAGAGTAAACCTAAAGAGAGATCAGTTAGGAGGCATTCGGGTGAGGTGTTAATTACTTCAGGTGGTAGCCAAGGAAATGGAAAGGAGAGAACAGATTTGGGGTATACGAGGTCTGTCCAGAGGGTATCCAGTCATGTAATATGAAAAATAGACGTTTATTGAACAAAATACAAGAAACATTGTGCATAGGACAGTGACACCTCAGTCCCCTCCCAAGTAGGCACCTGGGGACCTCACACAGTTCTCCCACTCATCATCAGCTTCCCCATCATATT
This sequence comes from Trachops cirrhosus, assembly GCA_028533065.1. Taxonomy (NCBI): domain Eukaryota; kingdom Metazoa; phylum Chordata; class Mammalia; order Chiroptera; family Phyllostomidae; genus Trachops; species Trachops cirrhosus. Next base: position 148,106,639 of record CM052542.1, on the reverse strand, counting down.
TTCCTGAATCTCATCGATGGTCTGATATCTCTCCCCTTTCAAAGATGATTTGAGTTTTGGGAAAAACCAGAAGTTGCAGGGCACCGAGTCTGGGCTGTAGGGAAGCTGAGTCACCTGAGTGATTTGATGTTTTGCCAAAAAAGCCTTCATGAGACATAGTACGTGAGCAGATGTATTGTCCTGATGAAGCTACCAATCACCAGGTGCCCATAGCTGTGGCCTTCTGAGTCATCCGAATAGTTACCATGAAGGAATATTCAAGCTTAATGCAGAATTGGATGCAGATCTGTTGCTCAGCTTGGCCATTTTGACCGTGATGGCCACACAGCACACATGCTCACTCAGTGGCATCTACCACCCCACTGACTAGTACAGTGAAGTCGTCATTGTTCACACATGCTCTTCCAGTCCCCTTGGCTGCCAGGTTACATCAGTGTCACACAAACTGTTCTCATTATACTAACAGTGATTGGACGTTTTCCAGACAGACCTCTTACTTTTGGTGGGTGAAGGTCTTAACATTCTTGTTTCTTTTTTGATATCTCAAAAGAGACTGTCTCCTGAACTGCAAGACTTTTAAATTTTAAAGGCTTTTAAAATATTCTAAGTGCTAGAATTAATAATAAATAAAAACTACTTTATTCTCAACATGTTTCAATTGGACTTGGGTTTTGGGTTCTTAAATAAATAAAAATTGTCACTAACTATTAGTTAATTTTTTTCCAAAGTTGAGTTGAGATTTTCTGAATGTTCTGAATAGAAATTTTAATAGGAATTATGATACGATTCTTGGAATTTGCATAAATCTAGTAGACTATTAAAGATTCAGAGCATTTATCAAACTGTTGTCTACAGAATTTCTTTTATTTTGCATTGGAAATTAAATCCTAGAATTTTATGTCTAAAGTAGAAAAAAAAAAGTCTATGCCATAAAGACCCCTGCAGCCTATTCATGTTTTTAAGAAGATTTATTGTATACACTAAGCACATACTGGAAATACTATGGGTTTGGTAATAACAAAACTCAGGAGTGCTTTTGGAATTCCCAGACCTCTCTGGGGTGACTTCTAGTCTTTTTCAAGATAAGATCCATTTAGCACATCAATAATTTTTTGCAGGAATAAATTATAGTAATATTCTTTAAAGATATATTTAATCACTTAGGTATTTTGCTGTTTCTATCGCATTTAGCTCTTGGTGGCAGTATAGCCAATTATATGATTATTATTTATAGCCAATATTTAGGAAAACTGTGTCTCTTTCATGTTTTCAGTATGCTGATGAATAGGTACTTCGGAACGGTATTGACCTAGCTGTTTTATAGTAGTAGTAATGTGCCTTTTGGTATTTCTAGAGTGGTGTATTTTACTCTTCATAGCATTTTAAAAAATCACAAATGTCAGTTTTTTAAATAGGCCGTAAGCATATTGTCGCGCTCTTGAAGAACATGACTTTTAATGGTATGCGGTATTTTTTTATAGATGTCCCCTTGACTTTTAAGTTGTTCCCAGTTTCTTTATGCAGTAACTGTTGTGAACGTACATAAGACTGAGCAGTGTGAAAGTCTTCTGGAATAAGTCCTGTCGGTCAGGGTGGGAACGCAGGGGTAAGGAAAGCTGGAGAGGGAGGATGGGGGAACCCACGGTGGGAATCTGCGAAGTATTCGGGAGCTGTTGAAGATTTTGAACGTGGGGACGGCATGGTCGACAGTGGTTTTTAGGAAATTCTTCCCCTTGATGGTGATTGCTCATACCTTAACTTTCTTGTAAGTTACATCTCAGTCAGTTTGAAGCAGCTCCTCAGAGTAATAAAATAACCAGCTTTATACTTTGTTCTGAAATACATAAATGCTTGAAAAAACATTGTTTTGTCTGGGTGTGAAATAGTCATAACTTGCCATTGCAATTGGCATTTTCCGTTTCCCTTATTATATGAGATTAGACAGTTTTAATATTTTATAGCAAAGGTTAGGAAGACTTTAATCTTGTCATAATTTCAGATCTTAGCATGTGTCATAGGTAGTTTCAGAGAAATAGCTCTAGTTACTAATTACATCTGGTGTCGAAAATGTCAGCAGCAATTAACTGTCTTCAGGCATTAAATTACGTAGGTCTGAATTTAGTAACTCTAGGGAGGAGAGTTAGCATGTTCTTCAAGAGTACATAAAACATTGCAGAATAGGATATGAAAATTTGGAATACATTATAAATTTGGATAGGAAAAAAGAGCATCATTAAAAAATTAAGTATGCTAAAGTATTTGGGTACTTTGGGAGCTGTCTTTTTATAAACATAATCTTCGGGTTTAAATTAGTTCTTTAAATGTTGAAATTTACTCAGTCACTAATTTCAGTGAATATGCAGAATGAAAGAACCTTGATTCCTTCCATATTTTAAATATCCCTTTGTTTTTAAAGCACTGTAATATACCCTATCATGTCATTAATAGGGAAAGATCAGTAATAGATGGGAAGCTTTAGATTGGTATTACTTGCACAGATGTTGAGGGTGGGGATGGAGCAGTTGTAATGCATTAGCTGCATGTATTAGCAAAACATGATGAATGTGGCTTAAGCAGAAAAGAAACTTGTCTTGTGTGATGAGTCTTGGGTTAGTATATAATCAAGGAGCTTGACTCTTACTGGCTGTCTCCTCCATCATCCTTAGCATGGGGGTTTCGTTCTCATGGTTGCAAAACATCTAACGCACTAGGTGTCCACCTTTCAAGAAAAAGGGTGGGTGTAAGACTTGCCAGAGGCATCCATGAGTCAGCAGGTTTTGTCTTTCCTACATTCTTTCTGGAAGCCCCACCCAGCGATTTACACTTAAATCTCACTGGTTAGAACTGAGTCATATGGCCTCCTCCAGCAAAGGAAGTGTGGAGAATCACTGTAGTTTTTTAGCCTTTGTAGAAGTAGAAGGTAAGAGAAAAGGGTTATGAATGCCTTTTAGGTGGTCATTCTACGGTCTTGCCACAAGAAAAGATTTAAATCTATTTGATGACTATTTATTTTTAAGGGAATTTTTCTTAAATTGGGATATCAGGGAATAATTGAACAGAATAATTTAAATGGCTTGTGTAAAGCTTAACAAACCTTCTTTGTTAGAAATCCACTCCAGTCAGCATCCTGTTTGTTAACTCGCTTGCAAAATAAAAGACCACAAAGGCTAAAGGACCAACTTTGTGTTTGTTCTTTAAAAAAATAAAGAAAGATTCCTCCTGAGAATCCCATTAAATATGACAGCTGAGTTGCAAATAAATTGGACATTAGGCTTAAAGAAAAATTAGAGGAGCATCTTATCGGAGATGACGTAGTCAATACTGAAACATGCTCACCTCCACCAGAACGGGCAGGGCAGTGTATTTCGTCCCGTTATGCGGGCTTGGTGATGGCAATTCGCTTCCCTTTCACTAGTGAACAGATTTAAGGAATTCAGATTTTTAAAAAGTTTCAGTCCACGGTTGATACTTCAGTAGGAAAATTCTAAAAAATAACTATATATCTCTAGAACTTATAGTATTAGCAAGTAAAATCCACAGTAAAATCCACCTGACTTATTAAACATGTTTAAAGCATAATCATTATCCTGTGTGTGGTAAAACAAACAGATCGTATAAATGTCATATAAAAGCACAGTATTAAAGAGAGAGATCCTGAGTGTCACTCTCCCAGAATTGGAGCTCCCTCACCATTGACCACCCGCTTGCTAATTTACCCTTAGTTCCAGACTTGAAAATTGGCAATGAGTAAATGTTCTTTTCCCTTACCTCCTCTCTGCCTGTTTCAGCCATCCTGCCTGTACCACCTGTGTCATCTTGTCTGTCATTATCCACGTTGTCTCTTCATTCTTCAAACTGATCGCTTTGTTCTTTGTGCAATCTGGAATGCTTGAGGCCATTTGGGGACAAGAGAAGACACCATGAAAATGAGCTATGGGACCTCTGAATATGGAGTTCTGGGGTAGAGGAGAGGGCACTGGGGCCCGCTGGCACCCGGCTGTTCCGTCTAGTTCTTTCCCTTGGGCTTCATTTTGAGTAAGAGGATGAAATGAGTTTCAGTTTTGAAAACAAACTTTTCAATGTACATTTCTGGTCCTGACCCGGCTCTCTTCTTCCAGCCTACACCATACTCTGCTCTCAGACACTTGAAAGCAGTTGTTCTCCACAAGAGACCAAGTCTCTCCTTCCGTGGTTAGAGACAGAATGTTCAAAATCTACGTAACCATTAAGTCAGTCCCATGCATAAATATGTCACTATCAAAGAGGAAGGAAGAATGTGGATTTCTTCCTGTTGGGAAGTGGAGACAGAATTAGGAACCGTGTGCTTCCCTAGGGTGATGTACACAGTAGACGAGCAGAAGAGAGCTCCCGAACAGCCACGTGCTCAGTGTAAACGCACGGCAGCGCGAGCGCTTGAGGTCTCCCGTGGCCTGGCGTGCAGGTGCCAGGGCAGCTGTGGTGAGGGGCATGTCACGGTGCTTCAGACCTGCCCGGAGAAGAAGTGAAAAATCCCCGAAGCACCTTCAGCTAACAGTTGGGGAGAACCTATAAATAATACTTGGAGCCCTTGATCAGATGGGTATATTCCCGTCAGAGGCTGATATGGTATCAGTTGGCGGTTTCCCACTGGCAACTGCTGAGGGCTTTCGACAGCGACTCTGTACCCAGAATGATGAAGCCAGAAGGATTCGCCTCCTAGATTCTGGGCTTTATCTTTTTGTTTGACTCAAGTGGCACTTTCCTTTCTCTTCAGTGTTGCTTCCCTCATTTTCGAAAGGATCTGATTCTGAGAGGTAAATAATTTGTATCCCTTCATTTTTTAAAAAAAATACTCTTACAATTAAGAGATATTTGAGGAGATGATGCCTAGAGTTTGTGAAATGCTTTTGCCATACAAGAAGAGTCATTGTCTTCTGCCTGCAGAATCTATACTTACTTGTTCCATTAAATCTCATTCTTCTAACAAAAACGACTGTGAATGGTATTCTGGTAATTGGGAGACATTTTGGGAGTGGCCATAGTGAAGTCATTTTAGAACAGAGGCAGGGAGAGCTCTGAAACTGTAACTAGGATCTGACCGGAAGGACCTTCATAGTAAGATTAGCTCTGTCCTGTTGTCCAAGACTGAGCCCTATTCAGAGGCTGTCTGCCTTATTCTAGAATCCAGCGAGTCTCCCTTTACTTGCAGAGTAAAGCTTAGGGCAACTAGTAGAGGAAAAATTTGTAGAGAAAAGGTCATCAGTTGGAAAAAAAATATATTGGGTTTGGCCAAACAAAAAGTTTGTTTGTTTTTTTCCATACGATGGCTCTAGTAGTGCTTAGTTGTCTTTAACTTCATTCAAAACAATTTTGTTAGATTCTATTGTGACAGTTGTCATGTCAACATACATTAAAAAAGTTATCAAATTGGTGAATTTTTGTGTATCCCTTTTAATATTGAAGGTGGAAGAAAATACACAACATTTTTGGCATGTTATACTTTATTATTTCAAGAAAGGAAAAAACGCAACTGAAATGCAAAAAAACCAGATTTGTGTAGTGTGTGTATGGAAAAGGTGCTGTGACTGATTGAACATCAAAAGTGGTTTGTGAAGTTTTGTGCTGAAGCTTTCTCGCTGGACGATGCTCCGCTGTTGGGTAGACCAGTTGAAGTTGATAGCAACCAAATCAAGACATTAATTGAGAACAATCAACGTTATACCACACGGAAGACAGCCAACATACTCCAAATATCCAAATCAATAAAGTTACTGGTGAAAATAAAAAATGTGTTTTTTATATTATGGCAAAAACCATATGGACTTATTGGCCAACCCAGTAATGTAGGAAAATCATTCCTGTCTAATATGGAGATGCTTAAACAAGCATGTGGAAGAAACGGAAACAGCAAAGCTTCCCAAGTCACCTGATAGATCTCTCTTAAGGGTTTGGGAAACAGTAAATTTGACCAGGTATAACATCCTGAATTATTCAACATTTCATGAGAGTAGGTTCATAAAGTGAATACACTTATTTAAAAACCATGAAATTCTTCTCAGAGAGAATTATTTGTGTATTTCAGGTTTCTACAATACAGGAAACTTGTAACAGCTGGATCAGGTGGGGAGAAATAACTAAAATTAACATGGAAGTGAGATAGCCATATAAAGATAAGTGGATGGGAAACCATTAGTAATCTGCAGCTGGAAAGACAACGGTGGGTGAATGATTAATGGAAGCTATAAATACAAAAAGTAAACAGTAGGATAATCACCAGATTTACTGAGCAGGGAGCTAAGTGTATGAGGCTATGAAGATAAATCTCACGTTTCTGATGATATCAGATGATAAATGCAAAAAGGAGGGTACCTAAAAGGCCTTCAATAGCACTGCACACTGCAGACTTGCTGTAGACCTCACAGGGGCACAGATATGCTGTATTCGTACGTGAATGTCCTGGGGAGTAGGGGAGGGTAAGTAACTGTTTTGAAATATAAATCTGACCCTACAGACTGCTTCCTTAAATCTCAGTGGATATTTACATCTCTGAGAATAAGGATAAATTCCTGATATGGCTTAGAAAGCCTCCTCTGGCCTCGTCTCTATTTCTTCAGCCCCACCGTCTGCCCTCCCATTCCGCTTTAGTTCTGCTGGCCATCTTTCACTCCTCTGTACCTGGCATACTCTCCACTACACAGCCTTTGTGCGGGTGCCTCCTTCCCGCAGCACAGTTCTCCACGTGCGTACCTAGACCCACCCCCATTCTTCAAGTCTCTGCTTGTGCCAGGCCTTATCTCGCTTGCCCTCAAACACTCTTGCACTGTGTCATGCGAAGGCTTTCCTCTACTGACTATGTGTCCAGAGCTTCACTGGCAGCTGACTGGCAGCTGGTTTGGTTTGACCATGTGCAGCTCTGGTGGGAAGTGGGAGGGGGCTGCAGAGGCCAGGGTGCTCTCCGCCTTCTCCTCCACCTTGGACAACAAGTCTGGCAGCCTCTCTTTCTCCTCCAAGACTCCGTGCTTCTCACAGGACAGTCCTGCCCTGCTTCTAGCTTCTGCCTGATGCTCCAGCCCCTGGCCTGTACAAATACACACCCTCCCTCTGTCCTTCCAGCCCAAGATTCGTGTGAGTTCTGACCGTTGCTGATATTTGAGTTGCCTCATGGTCCCGTTTGGTTCTCAGTTCTTCCATCACTGAATAGACGTTTCCCTGTTTTCTGTTTCATCAGATCCTGACACAGCAACCAGTCATCATTCTTCTGGGAAACTTTCCCTAATGAGCGTAAACCTATTTGGTGATACTTATCACAGTTGGGAATTCACATTTATATTTGTATCAACATTTGATCAGTGTCGTTTCCACCAGTATCTTCCTTTACAGCATATACGATGATTGCTTTGGCTCACAGCACTTGGCATTTAGTGGGTATTTAATAAATGTTTCTGGGAAGACAGGCTGGCTCTCTGGCCATGAACCTACATTTACCCTCAACCCTTTTTCTTTCACACATTCAGGTTTCAGTGTGACGTAGTCACACTGCTCTCTTTTTCTCCCTTCAAGCTGTCTCTGTTGTATGTCTTAACCAAGTAAAATGTTTAGGTTGAGGAAGTCCAGAGGATGAGATTTATCACGCAATATTCCCATTGATAAAAAAAAATAATTTAAAACCTTGTTTTTAAAGTAAGGATTTTAGCCCTGGCTGGTGTGGCTAAGTAGTTTGAGCGCGACCTGCAAACCAAAGGGTCACTGGTTCAATTCCCAGTCAGAGCACATGCCTGGGTTGCTGGCCAGTTCCCCAGTAGGGGGCGCAAGAGAACCACACATTTGATGTTTCCCTCCCTTCCTTCCCCTCTGTCTAAAAAATAGTAAATAAAAATCTTTAAAAAATAAAGGATTTTAGTTTATAAATATGATACATAAATATTATAATAATTATTTTAATAATTCTTTTGATGTCAATGATAATACTATTTTACAGACATCAAAAGAACCTCTAACTCCATGTGTATAGTTTAAATAAAATGACTGTGTGAGCTACAATTTTACCTCCCTTTTAGTTTTGGAGAGTTTTCAAAGCCTTACTGATTATCTATTTAGATCTATCTACGAATTATTGAATGTATATACAAAGAGTCCAAAAGAGCTCCCTAAAGAACTTCGAGTTCAAGTAAGAACATCCGAGGCACACAGATTTATATGTACCTTAGGCAGGGTGGTTCCAGGTTGGCATTTTGGTGCTTGTTTAAGGCCAGATGCCTTGCAGATAGCATAGTGGTGCTCCTCTTTAATCATTTGCCATTTACAGTCTTAATCTTAGCAAAGGAAGAGAAAGATTAAAGCAAATAAAGCTTTTTTGAAAATGTCAGTCTTTATGAAATCTCTGGTTTAGTTCAATTTCATAATATTTGTGAATACAGTAGGGGCTCGATAAATTTTAACCACAGATACTGTTCTATAATTTGGCTTCTTAAGTAAGCTAAATGTTTTTGAGCTTTAGTAGTAAATCCTACGAGGTATTTCCACCCTTAAAGTTTATGTTGGTTAAGAATGAAGAATGAGGTTCTCAGTCTCATATTTTCTAAGTGTATTTATTATGATTTTGAAATACTTTGTAAAGAGGAACTTCGGTTAAAATGTAGAAATAGCAATGCTCCAAATGAAACAGGTGTAAGGCACTGTGAGTGTGAGGAAGAAGAAGGAGTGTGAGGTGTAGGCAATGTGAATGTGGTCCCTTCCTCCATAAGCAGTGAGGATATAAGATCAACAGTACAGTGAGCCTCGATATCGCTGTTAGTGTGTGAATGCTCCACGAGTTTCGGAATAAAGAACTGTGAGGTTCCAGTGATGGGGATAGCATTCTTGTGGGAAGATCAGGAAAGAATATTTTAAGGAGCCAAGGCTTACACAGTATGCCAGGTCTGTCCAGAAGGCATCCAGCCATGTACAGTGAAAAATAGAGACATTTATTGGATAAGATATGAGAAACATTGTACATAGGACAGTGACACCCCAGTCCCCTTCCAAGTAGGCACCTTTGGGACCTCACACGGTGCTCCCAGTCACCATCGTCTGCCCCGTCGTATTTTTCTGAATCTTGTGGACAGTCTGAAATCTTTTCCCTTTCAAAGGTAATTTTAGTTGTGGGGAAACCCAGAAGTTGCAGGGCCCCAAATCTGGGCTGTAGAGGGGCTGAGTCACCTGGGTGATTTGATGTTTTGCCAAAAAAAATCTGCATGAGATGTGATGCACGAGCCAGCGGGTTGCCATGATGAAGCTGCCAGTGCCGGGATCCAGCCTCGGCGGGGTCTCGGGGCCCCTGAAGGGTACGCGGCCCAGGCAGAGAGACAGACACACAGTGAGGTGCCGGGGCCCAGCCTCGGCGGGGTCTCGGGACCCCTGAAGGATGCGCGGCTCAGGCAGAGAGACAGACACACAGTGAGGTGCCGGGGTCCAGCCTCGGCGGGGTCTCGGGGTCCCTGAAGGATGCGCGGCTCAGGCAGAGAGACAGACACACAGTGAGGTGCCGGGGTCCAGCCTCGGCGGGGTCTCGGGGTCCCTGAAGGATGCGCGGCTCAGGCAGAGAGACAGACACACAGTGAGGTGCCGGAGGACAGCCAGGCTTTTTGGGCCGGACTGACTCACCGAGAAGAATCAATTTTTATTTTTATAGGGGAGGTTATACAACATTCAATGCATAGTGTGATTGTTCAAACAAACGGTTACCATAGAAATAATTTCGAAAAGTACAGAAGGTTTTACAGATCAACCATGTTAAACAAAGGTTATTTTGACCAAGAGGGCTATTAATCAGATAGCCAACGAAGCTATATGAGCACAAACTTTCATGTGCTAATTAGTAACTAGGTGTCTATTAAAATTTAGGAATTGGTCTAAATTAGAAGGGCACAAGGGGTGATTTATAGGTTATACAGAATTTAGCTATTGTCCGTTGAGGTTAGATTTGTCTCGGTTAGGTAACTGGTTTTTTGCCTAGGTTTTTTGATTTGTACATCTTGGAGGGGGGCCATGTTTTGTATTTGTTTCCATGTGTTTGAGATTATTATTTCCAAGTAGAACTCCTTGCTTCTTTACACTCCTGTCCAGGGTATGGGAGGGGTAGTAGCTCTAATAAATCTTAAGCTTTTGAGTGGTGACTCCTTAAGAAACATTCCTAGCAACAGCTTCCTTCAGCATTCTGGCAGTTGGTCTGCTCATAGTTTAACTTTGTCCTTAACTTCCCAGGTGAGGGAAGCAGGCAGCATTAGGGTTGCTGGGGGTCTCTATTCTGTGGTGAACAAGTCATTTCGCACAGAATCAGAGGCATCATGCAGAATTTTTGTTATAACACACAGGTATCCAAAAACCCCACCACCTATTATTGCTAGCAGGGACAGGCATACAGGAAGAGATAGACAGGAGATGCGGCCACAGTCACCTCTGCTGTGCAGATGCGTCTCATCCGTCCCGACTGTGTCAAGGGCCGGCTGTTGGTCGGCTCCCGACAGCCAGTCACCAGTTGCCTGTCTGTGGCCTTCTGAAACATCCACATAGTTTCTGCAGAGGAATATTCAAGCTTAATGCAAAATCTGTTGCAGATTTGTTATTCAACTCACTAGTCATTTTGAATTCGACAGCCACACAGTACACATGCTCACTCAATGGTGTTTACCGCCCCCACTGACTAGTACAGTGAAGATGTCATTGTTCACACATGCACATTACAGTCCACTCTCCTTACATTACAGACCAGTTACACTGATGCTGTGCAAACTGTTCTCGTTGTATTGACAATGGTTGGACTTTTTCCAGACCTTGTATGTAGGGTTTTGAGATGGTAGGGAGGACATTTCAAAGTGGAAGACATGGGGTAAACCCAAATAAATAGGGAGAATATTTGAATATGTTTAGGATACAGTGTATTGTCCAAGTTGACTAAAGAATACATCAGTGTAGGAAGATCATGCAAACAAAAATAAAAACATTGGACCATATTATAGAAGTACTTTAAGTAGCAGGCTAAGAAGTTTGCCTCTTAACTCCAAGACAGTAGAAATAATGGGGGCTTTTAGAATGAAAGCGATTTCATCATAATCTATCTTTAGACAGACTCGGCTCTGGAGTTTTAGTCTTAGGGCACTTCTTGGCACTGTGATCTTAGTAAAAGTCCTCAAACCCATCTCATTCATAAGTAGAGTACTTTATTCCTCTTTAAGATGGGACCAGTAATACTTCACATGGTTGTATAAGGAACAAGTGAGATTCTGTATATAAAAATATCTAGCACAGTACCTGGCATATAGTAGGTAATAAATAATATGTTCACCAAGTCGGGTAGCAGATGGGTAAAGTCGAGAAAGATTTGACAAAGGGAAGTCTTGGAATAGTAGAGGGTGAGGGGCAGTGAAAGTCTGAACCGGAACGGTGGCAGTGGAAGTGGAAAATAGAATCGGTGTGGCTTAGACAACTGGAAGTGGAGGGGTTTGGGGACAGCGGGAGAAGAGACCAGAAATACTGGAGCCACGAGGAGGGAGGAGGACGCGGAGAGGGATCTCATTCTGGATATGCTGGGTCGGAGGTGGAGTGATGGTCAAAGGTCAGTGCAGAGATGGACTGCTCTCCTGTGCTGCTTTGACCCAGTGTTTTTCATTTTTGTTTTTATATTTTCAGGGTTGTTACTTGAAGTGTTAACATCTAGTAAGCTGAACATTTTATTTGGGGTATATGCTCTATTTTTAGATCTCTTTGTTGAGATAGAAGAAAAACCAATGGTTTTACAATGAAGTAGTTAGACACTAAGTATACTTTTAAAAGAACTTTTGAGAACAAGTTCAGGAAGTGACGTTAATCAAACTTAAACATTGTTTTGGATTACTGAGCACCCTCCAGTATTCTGCAGTCCAAATAAAACTGATTGACTCAGTCCATTCTCTGCATGAACTCGAACATCCTATTCAAGGCATAGTAGCACCTTCCCGTAGAAACCCACTTAGCTAAAAAGCTCATTTTATGAGTCACACACTCAGATACAGGATGCACAACTAGGAAATGAACCATTAGGAAAATGTCAGAGGGGTATTATCAGAGATCCTGCAGTCGTGTGCAGATCCCTGCTCACATGTACTCAGCCCAGCGGAAGTTAGGGGCAATAACAAGATAGTATGTGTGTAGTAACAGTAACAGAAATAGCAGTTTCTCTGTGCCGGTCATGATTTTAAGACCTTACATTCATTAACCATTTAATCCTCAACACAACCCCAGGAGAACAGGCACAACAGCCCCCGTTATCATCTCCATTTTATGTATGAGGAAACTGAGACACGAAGAGACAAAGTAACTCACCCAGGTCACCCAGCTAGCGGGCGGAGGGGACCGTCCGCAGGCCTGGGCAGTGGGACTGCAGAGCGGATGTTCTTAAATTACTGCATCATCTCTGTGAGTGGTAGGTTCCTCCACTCCAGTTCTGTGCTCACAGGCATAGAACTGTGAGCGTAGAACCAGAGCACAGTTATTTCACAGTCTCTAAAGGAAAGATAATGCTAACAGTATAAGGGTCAAACGTTTGTGAAATACTGAACACAGAATCTGGCATATAGCAACCATGAATTAGTAGCTGTGATCATTGAACGTGACCTAATTGCCATACTCCTGATGTTCTGTATGTTTTATTAATCCGCTGCCCCTTTTAAGTCCTATAACAAGGTGAGGAGGACAGAGGAATAGCTTCCTCAATCATGAGATGGCGGTGTTTTGTTTGTTTTTAAAGACAGGAGGCTTTAAAGATAGTGACTTCTAAGAACATCAGGTTTTATTAAGGGCTTTTATAAGGAGGATGGAGATTAATTAGCTGCTGCTCATCTCAACTGAGGATAAAGCATGAACAAACATCTAAATTTCAGAAAGGTTTAAGATTAATTAAGAACTTCTTAGGAATAAAGAGTATTAATGTAGCATACAAAAAATCTACATATTTGTAATTAAGACCATAGTTTTAGAACATTCAGGAAGGAGTAGTTCATGGTACTAGGCTGTTTGAACGCCCTAGCACTCACCTTTGCATTTTACTGTAAATGTGAAGTGACTGAAGGTACTCTGAAATGAACAGGCTAAAGTAAAACAAGGGGGAAATTTTTGTTATTATCTTCAAACAGGCAAGTGGAAAGGGTGCGGCAGCACTTAATTCATATGTGCTATTAAATCAGCCTTTTTCCATAAGGTGCTGAGTATTTCTCTACACAAATATTGAACATGGGCAGGGTTTAAAGTGGGTTTGGGGACAGCTGTCTCCCATTTCTAAGCATGTTGGTTTACACTGATACTGGATTGTACTGGACAAGCAGGTGGTTGTATTCGAAAGCTGTTTTATGTGAACAGTGTGCTCTGTGCTGGAGGAGATAAGGTTTTATTAATCATTGTAAATAAGACTACCTCTGTGTAATTCATTATTATTTCCTTAAAGGTCATCAAGTGATTCTCAGAGTGTGGGCAGATGGCTTGCTTTCTAAATAAATGATATGTGAATTTTCTTTCATAAATTGAGCAACTCTGAAAATCTTAGAATTCGAAGTAGGCAGTGGGTATCACGAAGCAGTGTTTTAATTTTTGTGATGATATTTGTGAAATTAGAGGAAACTTGCATTTTCTAACAATCTGCGACTTCTCTAAGAGAAGAATAATACGTTTGGAAATTGACATGAGCTGTATGATTTTTACCCAGTTAAAGAGAACCGCAGTAAGCTGTGGCGGAACTGCCAGAGACAACCACAGCCTCTCTCAGAGACCGCTGTTAGCCTCGCAGAGAGCCTGATACACACAAGCACACGCGCTGTTCCCGGGGCGTGTTTGTGGCTCTGTCTCCACGCGCACGCGCCCTTGTTTCGTGCCTGCGTGGTGTTCCATTGTGCGCCGTGATTCCTCACAGTTTTTATGTTTAAAGAAATCCGTACTGTCAGCGTGTGTACTCGTGCACATTTGTTCATTAAGTCATGGTTTGGCACACTTTTTATCTATATGCGTGTTTGCAACACTTTTTATATTAAATATTTTAGACTTTGCCGGCCAGACGGCCACTGTCACAATCTCGCGGCTCTGCTGTGCTAGCGTCTAAAGCAGCTCGACACAACAGATAAACAGACGCGGGTGTTTTCCACAGAACTTCTTCAGAAACAACCCAAGGCTATATATAGTTTGCTGGCCCCTGATCTAAATGATTCCTTGGTCAGGAATTTTGCAAAAATAATTGGTACACATTTTAAAGTTGCATTCCAGCTAGAATAAAGTCTTTAGAGTAGCTAATAGTACTGTATCAGTGTGAATTTTCTGACTTTGATGATTGTGCTGTGGTTATATAAGGAAATGTCCTTTTTAGGAAATCACACTTAAATATTTAGGGGTAAGGTGGCATCACGTCTGAAATTTACTTTCAAATGGTTCAGAGCGCAATGCAGAGAGAGAGGAAGATAAACAAATGTAGCAAAATGTGAAACAATTGGGAAATCCGGATTCAAGATAAATGGAAATCCTTTGTATTGTTTTTGCAACTTTTCTATGTGTTTGAAATTATTGCAGGATAAAAAGTTATGAAAAAACAAATACACAGCCTGTCCCTAAGGCCCTCACACTTCCTTAGTAGGACGTAGTTCACCGTGCAGAGGTGCAGTGGTCACGTATGAAGCTGAGGGCTGACTCGATGACTCAGAATCAGAGCTGTTTCTGTCTGACAAAGGAATTAAAAAGGGGGAGCGTTCCACTTTCTTGTTGCCATAACAACTTCAGATTCTTCATATTTTTCAGAGCTTTTTATTTCACTGGGATGGTTGTATAAAATTTAAATTAGTTTCAAATCAAAACATTGGAGACTTCAATCAGATTTAAAAAGAGAGGGAGAAGAAGATACCTAAGTGTATTACAAGGTAATCATCTGGATGCGATTACATTCCTAACAGCCTTTGAACCCGGGCAGAGGATCGTTTTTATTGTTTAGACCTCTCGGGTCAGCTGTATTTGTCTGACAGACTTGACCGTTCCCACATATTTCTGTGCCTTTGTCGGCTCAGGAGAGGCGACCAGAGGACGCAGCCCTGATTTACTGCCGTTGCTTTAGAGACTAGGCGGTCGGACGGCCACGCGGGCATTCGGTTTCGAAGACGGAGGGGCCTCAGTTGTGTGTTCACCCCCGAAAGGATCTTCCTACCCGCCCCGAGGAGAGAGGATGGGAGCACGGGGATGGTGCTGGACGTTCACGCCCGCAGTTGCATCCGACATGGCAGCAACCCAGCGTGGTGGACGGTAGTGTCTCCTTTGCACAGATGAGACTCAGAGAGGCCGACTCCTCGGCCCGAGACTACACAAAAAAACTGGCGAACGTTAGAGCCAGAATTCAAACCCAGCGCGAACGGCATGTAGGTCGCCCCAGACACCGCACTCTTTCGGCAAAAGAGAATTCCCAGTCGGCCGCAGTGCTGCGGAGAGGCCGACTTCAGTGTTGTGCTTCGTTCTTCTGTCCTCTGAGAGGCGGTTACTGAAAATTGAGGCATTCTGCCGACAAAATGTTTCCATGTAAAATTCCTGTGAGCGAATTCAAGATCTAATAATACGTGCTCTTTAAATATGTCCCTGTAAGACCTCTTTTTGAAACATACAATTCTTTTCATCATTTGGAACAGGGGCGTGAAAACTTGCTTCTATAGTAGCGCTTCTCTTTACCTGACAGATTCCCTTCATTTATCCAGCGTACGAGATTTAAGAACTGTTCTGATTTAAACCTTCAGGAATTAAACTTCACTGACAGGTCTTTGAGAAGTGCTGTGGGCGCTGACAGTAACTTCTGTGCCAAAGAACAGACCATATGTCTGCTTCAGGAGCTGTACTTCCCCGGGGGGAACGGGGGAATGGTATGGTCGTGGTCATTCAAATGGTGAGTCCTCTTTGCCGGTAAGAGAGTTTCAAAGAAGGTAACCAATAAATCTAGTACTGTATTTCCTTTTTCCTGTCAGAGTGATGGGCCTAAATGGAGGATGATTGAGAATTTAGCTGAGGCTGTGGAAGCAAAAATGCATACACAGCAGTTGCAGGTGCCATGAAATATTTCAGTTTGCGTCTTCTGTGCTATTACAGCTGCTTGTACTTAAAAGTAGGTTCAATTGATACAGAACAACCCTTCACAGACTCAGTTTTTCTGCTTTTCATAAGTGTTTTTCATTCTAGAACTTAGAAATTGTTTTATTAACATTTCAGAATTATAATTTTTTGAGTTTATTTTAGCCAAACTGATGTGCTAGGAAGCACGATCTTAAATGCTCTCAGAATTATAATTTATTGAAATGTGTTTAATAGCAGAAATTGAGTAGTAATAGTACTTTCTCTAGTTCTAACTCATTCCCTTCAGAACTGAGCTGAGTGTTATCTTCACACTCAGGTGTGTTCGTGTGTGTGTGTGGAAAGAGAGGAAGGAAGAGAGGAACACGGGAGAAAATGAGTACGAACAAGCACGCACACTTCCTTGCCAGTGTTTAGCACTAATGGGGTTAGTAGGATCATCAGCTATGGTTCTGATTCTTAAAGGTGGTGGATGGTGGCCCTGGCTGGGTATCTCAGGTGGTTAGAGCATCGTCCTGATGCACCAGGGTTGCAGGTTCAATCCCTGGTCAGGGCACATGCAAGAACCAACCAATGGATGCATAAACAAGTGGAACTACAGATTAATGTCTCTTTCTCTTTCTCTCTCTCTCTCTCTCTCTCAAAATCAATCAATAAATAAAATTATTTTTAAAAAACTAAAGGTGATGGATGGTAATATGTGGAATCTGGCCCTAGATCTTCAACAGCCTTGTTGCTGCTTCTAACTGAGATGAACAGTGAGCGGTTGGTCCCTAGCCCGGCGTTAATTCATGCCCTGTAACCGTAATCAGACTAGCCCAGCATTAATTTGTGCCCCGTAATCGTAATCAGATGGACCCAGTATCCGGTGTTCAGTGAGGTGGCCAGACAGTTACATCTCTTAACACATCTGTGCTGAGCGTGTTGTTCGTAGACGTTCCCCCTGCAGCAGCTCAAGAACGTGTTTAATATAAAAGCTCCAGTTTTAGAGACCCTGACCTCTCAATCGTAATTCAGAGTTTGAGGGTAAGTCTTTAATGCACTAGTCCAGCGATTTTCACCCTTTTTCATCTCATGGCACACACAAACTAATTACTAAAATTCGGTGCCACACCAAAAAATACGTTTTGCTTATTTGACAGAAAAAAAATAGGGGTAATTTTGATTCGTTCACACTGGATGGCTAATGTTGCGTTGGCCGTTCTCATCTTTTTATTTGACAGTCTAGGGAGGAGAGGTCAGTGCCCCTGACTGGTAGTCAGGTGCTGCATGTTTAAAATCCCTGCAGCACGCCGGCTGGGAACCGCTGCCCTGGTCATAGTTGCCTGGGTCCTCGATGCTCAGATTCTGTTCCACGTCCCAAACCAAGCCAGGTGAAGGCGATCTGTACAGTGGCCCATCAAAAACGATGATTTTTAGTCACCTTCTAGAAATCCTTAGCACGTAGAGGTCTGGCTACTCTGACAAATGAAACTGTATTATATTTGCATGAACACAGCAGCCAAATTTTGTAAAACCCAAGGGGCCTTCTGACAGCAATATTTGGATGGAGAATTAATAAAATGGTTTTTGAAGACCATTTTGTAAATTTGAGTAATCCCGGAATATCCAGGGATTTGGTGGGCATAAACAAATAGGTCTACTTTCAGGTATGTATTTTTGAAAACTTCAGTTTACGAGCTAATTGTTTGTAGAACCTCTTTACTAGTCACTGTCATTCTCCCCCCACAGAGGATCTTTACCCAGCCAGAGGGCCCTTCAACCAGAATGTCGAGCTTTTCTGGGGTGATAAGAATGAGGAAGGCAGGACAAACCCTAGGTGCTTGGTGGCAGTCGTTGAGAAGGAGGGGAAAGCAGGCGGGATCTCTCTGCCTGTGAGAGAGGAGGTGAAGCCAGACAACCGCCTGGTCCTGACCAGAGGCCTGGAGGAGGAAGAGAAGGGAGAGGCGGTGGCAGGAACGTGGAGTCGCCACGCAGGCTGTGCCTGTGTGGGTTCCTTAGCCACTCCACAGAAACCTGTGTCACAGCTGAAAGACTGCAGGTTTTCCATGTTTTAAAAACACTGTCATTGTCCTCTGAGTCTGGGTTATACACATACGTTCTTTGGCTGATCCTTTCACCTTCTTTCATCCAGTCCCCCCCCCCGCCCTTTTTTATGTTGGCGCAACACTGGAGACTCGGTGCGGTAGTCGCTGAACACTGCGAGTAGGAAATGCCCTGCCAGAGATGGTTAATGATGGGGGTTGAACTTCAGGGCTCCCTCCCCTCTGCCGAAGTCAGAATCTGTTTGTCACTTAGCTGTCTCATGTTGCTGTGTTTCTCAAAGAAGAAAGCCCCCATCGGAAGCTCTGCTGTTATTCCAGGCCGTCACTGCCCTGAAGTCATCCAGTCCTGGGCCACCTCCCGAGAGCTGTGTTAGCGCAGTTCCTCTTTGCCCTTTAACCTTGTCGTCCTGGGTCCTTTGGGGGCCGGCTCAGGGCCCTCATGCACTGCACTGGGAAAGGAAGGAAGGGAGAAAGGGAACTAGGTCTCCGCCTGCCCGCGCCTGCCGCGTAGATGGGAGAGAAGCAGTCAGGAGACTCTCCCCGCCGCCCTGGCCCTGCAGCCGGGCCGGCAGCCAGGCCGGCGAGCTTGCCCCTCGGCCGGGACGGGAGCCATTGCTCATACTGCCCGTGTCCGACCTGTTTCTGCGCTGCTCGCCCTTTTCCCCACGATGTTCAGGCGTTCGGAAGTGGGGTGCTGTGGCTTTCATAACCCCCCATGTGGGGTCAATCTGGGCAAATAAGTGTATCCCCGGGAAACGTCTGTTTGCAGACCCCAGGATTTCTGTTTTAAGTGTAGAATACTTGGCCTTTGGGATTGTGGGGAACATGGCGTGGCCTGCGAAAGAGCAGGCCTCTGTTGTACATCAGACTTTGAAATAATCTGAAACATTTTTCAACATTTGATTTTTTTAGTTTTTTTTTCAGGGAAAAAATTCCTTTCATACTAATATTCATGAAGTTTTTTTTTTAAAGAGACTTGAATGGATCAATGTAGATTAAATATTATTTGCATTCAAGTTTTCAGTCACATTATAGCATTCATTGACAAATTATACATATCTCCCTTCCCTTCCCCACTACTCTACCCAAGTAGTCTTCATGATGTCTTTTTCAGAAACTTAGTTAGTGAAAGAATACTCCAAAGTGTACCTGGTCACAGTAATTTCAGGTCTTTTCCTTAGTGACCCTTTTACTCTTTGTTGCACTTTTGGTTTTCTGCCCAGTGCTATAAGCTTGTGTCAGAGAGAACAGTCCGTAAAAGAGTTACATTGATGTGTTAAAATATATCCTTTTTGTCCATGTATAAAATTATATCCATGTTAGGAAGGGACTTAAAAATCAATGCTGTTTTCCCCCAGGTGAAAATAAGGCATCCCAGCGGGGTCCAAGAAAGGCTACGAGGGACGTCGGGGTGTGAGAGCTCTCAAAGGCTCTCTCGGTGCTTTTACTAAATTGCTCTCCGCAAGACAGATGCATGTACTAAGCTGGAAGTTTTCAACCTGCGCCTGACAGTATCGGGGAAGTTAAATGCAGGCTGTTCAAAATCTTGTGTGTATTGACTCGTGGCTCAGGTCCTGTAATTGCTGTTTAGTTAGTATGTGTCAGAAATTCTTCATGATTGATTACTTCTTATGTATGTTGTATAAAAAAGTACTAGAAATAGTATTTCTACTTCAATTTTGGTTTCAACAAAATTCAGGCCCGTTGACACCAGCTAAGCCACAGAGAAAACACTTGACATCCTTTATAATGAATTCTGCATTTACCATGTGTTTGTAGCTTTCTGTTTTGATAAACACAGCACTTTGAGTGTAGTGAGTTATTGTATGTAACAGTCTCTAACACTTGCCTGGTAAGCTAGAACCTGTTTGAAACAGGTGCCCAACGAAGGGGCACTTATTCTGAAGATGGCAGTTTCCTGGTCAGGCTCGTTTCCTGGCAGGGTGGGTGTCAGGGCCGCTGTCCACAGTTGTGTGGGTTAGCGCTGCGTAGCTTTTACCAGGATTGCAGCCAGGCCTTAGAAACAAACCGGAACCACAGACAAAACCACTGCCAGGCCCCTCTCTCCTGTCTGCTCCCCGCTGTCTCTGTGCTTTGTTCTTCACTCTGCAGACTGCCTTTCTCCACTCTCCCGTTTGTGAGAAGATACCCAGGTGCCTACAGCTACAGTTCTCTTTGTCCCATTTAAGGAATCTCTGAATCCAGATCCCCACCATGTAGGAAGGAAGTCGGATCGGTCCAGCTTGGGTCAGGTGTATGTCCCTGGACCATCTAACGAGGCAGAGCGGTGGGACCATGTTCCACAAGCAAGGGGGAACCCTGCTGAGGATTGGAGGGGGGAGCTCGGCAGACATTACTGTAGGTGTTGAGTAAGTGTTACCAGTTTCATTTCTTTTATAAAATATCAGCATGTCACAAAGTACAAATTTAAAGAACATGTTATCGCAAATAGATATTAATAGACGTTTGCAAACTCTATACATCTATTGCAGGATAACATATTATAGGACTTTTTCCCTATTAGATAATCAGAACAGGCAGGATTCTGATAAGTTTTGTGAAATGCTTCTGTCCTAATCGTGATAGGAAGTTTCTCTCCTATTAGATTTCAACTGATGTCATCATGATGGTTTTAGTTTTTGGATGTGCTCTGAACTCTTGTCTCCATCTCTTTGCTTTAACAGTGTTACCATGGCCTGGGAATGATAGCCTCCTACCCCGTCCCACACCCATTTCCCCAGCCCCAAGAGTATCTGTTCCACGTCTTCTCGTGCTTTAATACGTAACCTAAGCGTCGCCCCTGCAGATGAAGCCTTCCCCGGACTGCTCACCCAGAGGCAGTCGGCACTCCCCCGCATCCCCATCGCCCCATATCCATACGTGCCTGTGGCACGTCAAGTTTCGGCCTAGGGTATAGTTTAGATACTCTCTGAAACAGTGCTAACCAATAATTGGGTACTGCCCACGATGCCTTCAGCCCTCTGACAAAGGTGGGATCTCATGGTCTGAGCTGTCTCAGGATCCTGGAGTTTCTGTAACTTACAGAGCCGCCTACTTGGATTTGAAGGACTTGGCCTAGAACTTCCAGGCCAGTGCCATGGATGTAGCCAGATGACTGTTTCAAAGAGGAGGGGTGTGGTGACCCCATTTAGTACCTTTCCTGCGGCAGAAATCTTAATCCTCATCTGGGACACCGAGGAACCAGACTTTCCTTCCTCTGTGACAGAAATGTAGAAGGCAGAGTTCACCGTCTACAAAGGTTCCAAGTGAAAAGTTCCAGAGATGCTAACTTTTCCTTAATCGTAGCGTACCTTTTAGGGCAGGGGAGCACCCAGATTTTGGTAGAACCTAAAAGTACCTAGTTGGCTTCTTAAGAGAAAGGAAGTTACTGCACGGTCGTCGGGGTTGACCGAAAGCCTCCCATCCACGATCTGTACCTGCATTCGTATCACAGGCATTTTGCCACCGCGGTTATCCCCCCACCCTGTTTCTTTTTAAACAAAGATTCCATGGTCGGCACCCCGAAGGACAGCATAGTATTTCGTGTTCAGTTTTCCATTACTGCGCTCATATTTGTCCCTAAGGAATACAGTGTTTCTCTTCCTGCTGTTCCTTTTATGGCCCCTTCTTTTTCCTTTCATTTGATAAGTCTTTAGTCCGCTGCACCAGGGAAGCTTTCTAAAGGGATGAACACTTAAATTTTGTAAAAAAAGTAGATACTTACCGCCATCAGTGTAATCTCTCCTCTTTGGAGGTAAAGACCATGCTTGAGCTCATTATTCTTCTAGGAGCTTTGAACTGGCTGTTTTTCTGTTACTGAATATTGACATTATTACCATCTTTGTCTTTTCTAATAAGACAGTTATTTTTTAGCTTCTCAGTCTTCCGTAAAAGTAAATTAATGTTTGAATGACATAAGATAGTTTAAATACTCTGTCTTTAATTGATGTCCACTTCACGTTTGCCTTATTTCTTTAGCTGTACGTTGAGTTCACTCAGAGCAGTGAGGTTTTACACTTCCTTTCGCACCCTCGTCTTTGACTGGCAGTGCCCAGTCTTCTTAATAGTGATAACAGTAATAAATACTGACCTTTCACAGCTCCACATCTGGGACAGAGCTTACTTTTACCGGCTACTTTCAGAGAAGTTAACATTTGCCTAAAATTATAAGCAAGGACTGTTGTAGAAATCATACTTCGCCCCTAAGTATTTCAGTATGAACCTTCTAAAAATAGGATTTGTGCGTAGTCATTGTCACACATAACAAAATTCATATTTCCCTAATTTCACCTCATTTTCAGTTTGTATTAAAATGCTCCCAGTGTCCTATAAATGCTTTTCTGTAGCTTTTTCCCTAAACTAGGATCTCATCGAGATTCATACATTACATTGGGTTGACTTTCTTTGTCTTTCTTAAAAATCTAAAGTAGTCCTTCTCACTTTGAGTGGAGTTTATAAAACAGTGATTTTTGTTTGTTTGTTTTAATCCTCACCAAAGGATTTTTTTTTAGTTGATTTTAGAGAGGGAGGGAGGGAAAGAGAGAGAGAAGCACCGATCTGTTGCCTCCCGTGTGGGCCCAGACCAGGAATTGGACTTGCACCCTCGTGGTGTACAGGGCGATGCCCAGCCGATGGAGCCACCCAGCCAGGGCATAAGTGGGTGACTTTTCTCATATGATCATTCCTTCTACACTTATTAACTGGGTTATTTTGGGCAGGAGTGGAAATGGAGGTTATAGAGAAACTTCCCTTCTACTGGGTGCTAAATAAATAATTTTACATGTAAATAAGTGGATAAATTTAAGAGCTAACCGCAGAAGCAGGACTTATATAAATCCTACCTTTAAAGTGAAAGGTATGTTGTTGTAAGAAAACGAAACACCCAAGAAGAACAAAAGGCTGGACAAAACAAAATGTAATGATACCCAGATTTGCAACAAATAATGTTTATGTAGTCATAATATAAACACTGCTCATTTTTTAGCCTTTAGAATCAGTCAACCTTAACAGCTTACTTAGAGTTAGAACATAAATATAGTGGTCATCAGCTTTAGTGGTAGAGGTTAGAAGGTAGAGAGTGCGGAGAGGAGAGGTGATGGGGAAGGATAGAAGTCCTGCTCTCAGAGGGGTGTTGTCTGTGGTCGATGAGATAAGAAATAGGGGTACATGGGTATTAATTAAAGTTATAAAGAGATTATGTAGAGGAACTAAAAACAGGGATGTGACTCCACTGGAATTTGGGGGAAGGAGAATGGGCCGACATCCTTATCTGTTACAGTAAGTCAGCAGGCTGTCTAAAATTCGGCATATGACGAAATGACACGTTACCCAGAGGGGACAAAAAGGGCAATCCCTACACGACCCCGAACAGAAGGCGTGGAAGGCGGTTGCTGCGTCCTTGGAGAGGAGGCTTGGAACCGCCGAAGACTGTCGGCCTTCGTTACGCGTTCTTTTGTGTATTTGCTTCTATAATTATATGAAAGTCTTTGATGAAAATGTAAAGGTTTATCTTTATGTTTTCTTTAACAGCAAAATTAAAATGTGGGTTACGTTTTCAAGCGTCTTTTTTTCTTTCAAACACACTGTTCTTCTTATCGTTAATGTCTGGTGTATCCTGTATCTAGAGCCGAGCAATTGTGTTATCTGTAGTGGAGAGTCCATGTGCATTTGGTTGACACAAGTCAAATGGAGAAACTGTCTAAATGTTGCTCTCCTTTCTGATTGACTTAAGGACCATTTAAATGCATCCCAAGTCGTTTTATTAAATTAAGTATATTGGAAAACTAAGGGCTATCTGAATCAATTACCAGTGATCTGTATATTTTAGTTTCTTAAGACAAAAATGGCATATTCAAGGTTTTGTTTTTGCTTTATTTTTAATAGTTTGATAAGGTATTTAAATACAGTAAATTCACTAAATGTACAGTTGGTGAACTTTGCTAATTGGATATAGTCCTGTAACCTTCACCCCAATCAAGTTATAGAATATTTCTTCACCTTGACAACTTGACTTGTGCTACTGGCCCTCAATTTCAGCCCCAATCCCTAGTCCCTGGCAGGTCCTAATCTTCCTGTCACTATAATTTTGCCTTTTCTAGAATTTCATACAAATTGAATCATAGAGTATATCGTCTTTTGTTGTTTGATTCCTTTCACTCAGCATAACTTTGAGATTTATCTGTGTTGTGTGTATTAAAATTTTATTTTTGTTGCTGAGTAGTATTGATAGTTCAATTATCAATTCACCAGCTGACCAATTCTTGATTGACCAATTAATTTATAAATGATGTTTTGTGAATATTTGCATTCAAGTCTTTGGACATATTTTCATTTCCCTCTGATAAAATACCTAAAAATAAGATTGTTAGGTCATATGGTAAGTGTATGCTTAACTCAGAAGGTGTCAAATTTTTGCAAAGTAGCTGCACCATTTTATATTCCCACCAGCAATGCATGAGAGTTCCATTTACTTTGTTTACCTCATCAACACTTGATATCATCGGTCTTTAATTGTAGCCATTCTGGTATTACTACTGTCCAGTAGTAGTAGTAGTAGTAGTAGTAGTAGTAGTAGTAGTAGTAGTGTCTCACTGTGGTTTTAATGTGTGTTTTCTGTAATGACTAATTAAATGTTTTTAATGTGCTTATTGGCCATTCATATGTATCTTTTTTTGTGAGGTATCCATTCAAATATTATATTTTGCACATTTCTAAATCTTGTTAGTTTTTTTTGTTGTTTAGTTTTAGGAGTTCCTATATACTCATGGATATTTTCAGTCCATATTTGAACATTAGAATAACCTATCGTTCTGCTTTCCTGTTTTGTGTTTGTCTGGGTTTGGGAATTAGGGTAACATTGACCATAACTCATGATTTCAGAAGTGTCCCTTCCTTCTCTGTTTCTCAAAGATTCCAAGTAAGATTGTATTTCTTCCCTAAGAATTCACCAATGAAGCCAGCAATCTAGACCTGGAGGAGTTTTTTGGTTTTGTTTTGTTTTTTTGTTTTCTGGGAAGGTTTGTGAATTTGATACATTCAGTTGGTATAGGGGTATTCAAAATTTCTGCCTTTTGGGGTCAGTTTTCAATTTATATCTTTCAAGGACATTTTTACATTTCATCTAGGTTGTCAAATGTATCGGCATAAAGTCATTGGTATATTTTTCTAATGTCTGTAGATTCCGTAGTAATACTCTCCTCTTATTTTGATTTTGGTAATATGTATCCTTTTTTTTTTTTCTTCAGTCTAGCTTAGCAGTGCATCAGTGTTATTGAATCATCTTATTAGGCTTATCAATTCATTGAATCAGCGTTCATGACTTTTCTGTTGTATTTCTATCTCATTGATCTCTGCTCTTTATTCTTTCCTTCTACTTTGGGGTTTAGGAACAAGGATCACTAATTTTTTTAAATATTTATGTTTAGAGACAGGGGGAGCGGGGAGAAAGAGAGGGAGAGAGACATCGATGTGAGAGAGAAACATTGATTGGCTGCCTCTCCTAAGCATCCCAACCAGGGACTGAACCAGCGATTCAGGCGTGTGACCTTTTGCTTCGCAGGACAACGCCCAGCCGAGCCACACCGGTCAGGGCCAAAGATAACTAATTTTAGATTCTTTTTCCTAACACCAGCATTTAAACCTGTGAGGATTTCTCTTTTGACTTCTTCTTTGACCATGAATGATTTAGAAGTGTGTTGTTGAACTTTGCAGGTATTTGATAGGGGTTTTTCTGATTATCTTATTGTTAATTGATCTCTAATTTAATTCCATTCAGAGAACATACCTTGAATTTCAGTCTTTTTCAGTTTATTGGCCCTTGCTTTATGACCTAGCGCATCCTGGGGAGTTACCACGTGCACTTGAAAAGACCGTGTGTTGCTCCACTGTGAGGCACAGCGTCCTGCAGGTGTCACTGAAGTTGAGGCTGAGTGTTCTGCTAGTCTGTGTCTCCGCTTACCTTTTCTAGTTCTGTTGGTTGCTAGAAAGAGTATCGAAGCAGGTTAGATCTTCAGTGCCAGGTTTGGTAGATTAGTAATTGCAAGGGGATGCACATACAGGAGCAGCTCTAATTTGTGGGCGCAGGGTTCGTTTCGCCTGTTACCTTTGCTTCTGTGCATATTTTAAACTTTCCAGAATAAAATCTTAAAGCCACAGTCTCTTGGGTAATGAATGATGTTATCTTTCAGGGAGTTAATGCCACTTGCTCCACTAGAAATAGAAAAAGTATTTAAAATTTCTATTAATTTTTACCTCATGACTTAAAAGTTTCTATTTTGGTACATGTTTTGTAGTGCATGGTATATCCAATAGTCTTAAATATAATTTTAAAATATAGGTACATGTGTGGGGGGGAGAACTATGTAACGTGATATACTTTTTGTCTCTTTTTGTTTTTAAATAGTTTTACCCCAGTGAGAGATGTCAGTTTTGTTCCAAATGTCACAGTATCATTTGGATGGTCTTATAAACTTTATCTTAAATTTTATATTAAAATAACAAAATGTTTGTGATACTCATTTTTAAATGCTTTGTTTTGTCAGATTTTTAATTAAATGTTTTTATATTCTAACAAATAAAAGAGGTAAAATGGTGTCTTAAGTTCTGTTCCCTGTATAAGTATGAAATTAAGAGCATTTACTAATAATCAGTAGTAAAAATTAGGGAGGAAGGGAAGTAATTTTGTATTTTCCATTAGTAATTATTCTCATTGAAAACCTTCTCTCTCTTCCACCTGAAATGTTCACTTCAAGGATCCTGTGAAATTGGGAAAGCAAAGGGAACGATGTGATGGGCAGGCAGAAAACAAATAGGAAACCGCATCACACAAAACCCTGAACCAGCCTGGGTTCTGTCTGGGCCCCAGCCTCCACCTCCGTTCTGCTTCAAGGACAGAGTGAATCACACACATTCCACACCCGAGTGTCAGCTTTCAAATGTGCAGTCCCCAGATGTGCGCCGCTCAGCTCTTTATCCATCGGCTGCCATTGGCTCTCTGATACTCGAACAATCTACGTTCTGAATATTTGCTTTGGTGCTTTATATTAAGAATATACTTATGTTTGTGAATTTGAGAGAATGTTCCTAGGGGCTTTTGTTAACTGGAAACACTTTTAACATTATAAAGTGGTTATTTAGACAAATGTTGTAGAGATTTAAACACATAATGTCTTTTGGAAGGGTTTTGTTTTTTTTTATAAACTTTTAGGTAATCAAAAACTTGACTGCAATTTTCCCATTTCTTGAGCATAATATGATTAAGACTTTCCATAATATAAAAACAAATTTACAAAATCTGTTAACACTTACATTAAAGAACAGCTTCCAATAAGGACTTTTTCACTTACCAACATCATTAGCTAGGAGAATTGAATTTCTGGCTTATAAGTGGGATTTTTATATTAAAGCAATATAGACAGTGACATACTTGGATTTTAGCGGGTTCTTTGGCACAGTTCCTCGTGAAGAACACAATGATATCTTGAACAGAACTAAGAAACTTAAGCTGACCGATAATACAATTAGACTGATCTGTCACTTAGCTCAGTAAACAGATTGCATTCTTGCCACCTAGAGGGATGTGGCACTCTCTGCTTTGATTCGAGTGCAGACTGACGGCATGTATTGTTTCTTAAAATCACAGATGCGATTTTATTGTGAACCTGGGACACATACTCCTGACAAATTGGATGCATTCACTTAGAAAACAAAATGCTGTTTATGAATTAGAATAGGATATCTCATTAACAAGATAACTCTTAATAAAACATAAATGTAAATGCTTTTCCTTCACCCCCCCCCTCCAGAAAAAGAATATCTAACAATCCACCATAAGAAATGGAGGTTCCAAAGTATATCCAGCCCTGGCTGGGGGCTCAGCTGGTTGGAGCTCGTCCTGTACACCAAAAGTTTGCGGATTTGACCCCCAGTTGGGGGGCCTATGGGAGGCAACCGATTGATGTTTCTCTCTCACATCGGTGTCTCTGTCTCTCAAAAAAAAATCAATAAACCTGTCCTCTAGTGAGGATTAAAAAAAATTAAAAGTATATCTAATGATGTAAGAGATTTTTCCCATTATGTTTCCAAAAAGCAAGACTCAGAATTACATTCCTAGCAGGATTTCAACTTTGTGTTAAAATATATACATTAGAAAGTACAAAATATTGACAGTGTAGGTCTAGAGGGTATGATTAGGAGTAGTTTTCATTTTGCCTTTTTGTTTGTTTCCAGATTTTCCACAGTGAGCATGTATAAGACACAGTGAAGATAAGAAAGTGATTTTGTAATGGCTTAGATTTGCAGTCACAGCATGTGTTAATTTATATTCATAATAAAGATTTCCTTCCTCCTTTATTTGTTTATAATACTAGTCACCACGGTACAAAAGTCAGCATCAGCTGTAGCATTCTCAGTGTGTTAATGTTTTCTCACTCCACTGCTATGGCCCCATTGAACGTCTTCATTTTTTTCTCTTTATCAAAGGTTGAATTAATTAAGGGGAATTTACAAAGTGTCGGGCTTACACTCCGCTTGGTCCAGTCAACCGATGGTTACGCCGGGCACGTGATCATTGAGACCGTGGCCCCAAACTCGCCTGCTGCGATGGCCGACCTCCAGAGGGGAGACCGACTGATTGCTATTGGAGGTAAGCACGCTGAGCGCAGCACAATGCACGATTACGGAGAACGCGAGGGCGGTGTGGGCGGCGTCCTCCTCGTGCACTTCTGTAAGCACGTGTTACTTTCATAGTGGGAAGAAAGTGATAACTTTATTATAAATAAAAATCCGAAGGAAACCTTAAAACTTAATTGAAAACACATGTGCCATAGACACTTGGGGTAGCACAGCCATAAAGTAAACCTCATCTGTCACTTAATTGTTTAGCATAAATATAGCGGTTACTCTTTCTCATCTAAAAACCGCAATTCAGTATAAAAATTTTTTATATTCACTCATACTATTTTGGTTTTACCAACAGGATAAAATTAATTTTTTTCTTACGTACTTTTTTGGAAAGGATTTTGTTTTCAGTTACATGAGCAGTAAATATCTATTACCAAAAATTACTAAACCGAAGCAATATAAATGCATGCAGAGTGGAAAAGCGTATCTAACGTATGTAAAATATTTATTGAGATAAGGGGCAGGTGTGATATACATTAATTTTTTATAGCTGTAATTCATTATATGGGTCTATAATAATTTTTAAAATATTTGATAATGGGATTGATGACAGTTGAAATAAGATTAATGAAATGTTTGTTATATTTGAAACTCAGTAACAGAGTTTATTTTACTATTTCATCTACTTTTGCATATATTTGAAATGTTCCAAAAGAAAAGGAATCCCTATTTGGCCAACCAGTCCTAGGAGGCCCAGCAGGCCATCTCCAAAGAGCTCCTGGTGGTTGGGGAAGCGATGAGATGTGGGCAGGTGTTAAATCACAGAGAATGGGTTGAGGCCGAGGCGAAGTGTGTGCCTGCTGTAGACCGTTACATGGACTTATTTCCATTTACGCACGTGTCAGACTGCAGTTTTGCTGGGACATACTGTGGTTAAAGGGAAGTAGTGGAAGTTAAGGCTGGATGAATCATGAAGAGTCATGCTAGAAAGCTCTGGGTTTCAGTGTGGTGGGTTTATAGGCCAAAGATTTTTGAGCGATTTGTTGGATGATTCAAATAGGGAAGGTGTGGGTGAGGGCTCACAGTGAAGAGCTGGGTGTTACTGTAGCTGAAGCCAGTGACCTGGAGGAGCTGGAGAGGAGGTGAAAGCGGACTAGAACCGTGACAGCTGGCGGCTGAGTAGGCAGTCAGCCATCTCTGGGACCCGTAGCAGGTTGACTGCGGGTGCGAACTGATCCACATAGTCGTGAGGACAGGGGCAGGAGGAGGTCAGAGAGGGTTTTTAACTGCACTGAATTTGCAGGGTCAGAGCAACAGCCAGGCGGTGACATCCGGAAGTAGTTGGGAATGCAGGAAGGGGCGGGGAGACCAAAGGAAAACTGCTAGGTAGTTGAAACTGTTGAAGTGGATGTGACCCAGGAAGAGAGCGAAAAGGCAGAGAAAACTAATGACGACCTAAACCATGGGAACATCTGCATGCAAAGGGCAGATGTAGGTGGAGAAAAAGCAGAGAAGAGATGATCTGGACCTAATTAGTACAGTGTCATGAAAATGGTTTTAAAGCAGGAGGAGGAAGGGACTAAATATATGAGGATAATTGACAGAGCAAAGCGCTGAAGGAGATGGTTGGGAGAGAGTGGGATCCGAAGTACAAGGAAGGGTGTCCCCCTTCTCTGAGGCAGGTGAGGACCAAACACGATTGGCAGGGAGGAAAGGTGGCTTCTGGTCGATCTTTTCAGTACATTAGGTGATGTCTTCTACAGAATACAGGAGCAGGAAGGGGGGCTTCCGGGGACTGGGAGAGGTTTGAAGCTGGTGTTTTAGAGACTCAGTTGTCTAGAGACCATTCAACAGAATGCTAAGGCAGCACTGAACACCTTGCTGAAGCTGGAGAGTGTAACTTGGTGCTGGATTGGGTGGGAATCTCAGCAGGGGAGGGAGACGGTGGGGCTAGCGGGCCTGGAGCTCAGAAAGACAGGCGGGTGTAGAAGCGGAGAGGGCCAGGGCAGAAGAATAGAAAATCTTGACGTGAACATCACCGAAATCTTCAGACTGAGGTCAGAGAGAAAGCACGTGATATCAGGAGAACCAGATGGACCATGAAAGCAAAGGAGGAATGATGAAATCTAGCAGTGACCTCAAAGCAGATTCAGTTCGCAGAGTGGATTGTCCGAGGTGGGAAATAAGAGATTGCGGCCAGAGATGAGTTTCCAAGTGAAGCCTTGGCTGTGGGCACGTGCCAAGTGATGGCCAGGTCTGCAACTTGGTCTCCCTGGGCAGCCGAATAAGAGAGGAGATAGGCTGAGGAACTCTAAAAGCCGGCTGTTAGATGGGGCTGATGTTACTTTGATTTATGTAGGGTGACCCTAAGACCTTGGGGAAGCAAAGGCCCGCCACACCTTTCTCTAAGTCCTACAGAAAGTGATAGCTTGGGTAAGTACTGTTTTGGGGAGGGCAGTGACAGAGCAGGAAACAGTGGAGCCTGTGAGTGAGACACTCCTGGGAGATCTCTGGAAGAACGTCCGAGAAGCTGCTGGCTTTGATTGCCTCGGGGAAGGAAGAATATTGCTAGGAGGTAGAGGTGGAAGGGAGATTTTTCAGTATGCATCTTTTGTACCTTTTGAATTTTGACCTATGTAATGTGGCACCTGTTAGAAAATAATAAAAGGAAAACTTAAGATAGATATTATCAATATGCGTGCAGATAGTAACCAACTTGTTTAACTTTAAAGCAACTTATGCCTTCCTTATTCTTTCTGGTTCTCAAAAGGATTAGTTATGGGTAAGGCTGATAGAAAGAATCTATAAAAGAGTACTTTATGTATAATACAGTATTTTGCTAAGTTTATTTTAAGCACCTGTCTCTTAATTTGAACCAATTGCT
The DNA here is from genome assembly GCA_028533065.1 of Trachops cirrhosus. Classification (NCBI taxonomy): domain Eukaryota; kingdom Metazoa; phylum Chordata; class Mammalia; order Chiroptera; family Phyllostomidae; genus Trachops; species Trachops cirrhosus. The sequence goes on along the minus strand of CM052542.1, from coordinate 148,075,016 downwards.
TGTATAACTTGGTATATTTGGGGATTTCCTACAGTAGAATCAATTTCCCATCATTCAAAGTCTGGTTTAACCATTAATATTCTTCTCTTTTTTTTTAATTTTTTAAAAATTACTGATTTTAGAGGGGGAGAGAGAAACACCAATTTGTTCCACTTTATTAATGCATTCAGTGGTTGAGTCTTGTATGTGCCCTAACCAGGGATTGAACCCACAGCCTTGGTGCTTTGGGACACTGCTCTAACCAACTGAGCTACCCAGGCAGGGCCATTAATAAAATCCTTTCATAAGGTCTCACTTGGCTCACTTACACTGAGATACAGTGTCATTCAAACCTAGGAAGGAATGGGAAGCAGTTAGGAGTTACCAGCTTGGCTCCTTTCTGAGGATTTTCATGTCATCATTTGGTTTCAAAAGGTAAACATTTCTAGGACGTCAGCACATTCGGGGTTTGAGAATCAGTACACAGGTGCACCCAAAAGCCAATCCTGTATTTTGGAGGTTTCCATATTACTTTTTCATTAGTTAAAGGATGATGAGTTAATGGCAGTTATATTTAGCAATTTAGGTAATTCTTATTGCAGTAATTTGTGTTTCCCCTTTTAAACTCTTAGGTGTGAAAGTCACATCTACACTGCAAGTGTTGAAGCTTATCAAGCAGGCTGGCGACCGAGTCCTGGTGTATTATGAGCGGCCCGTTGGCCAGAGTAACCAAGGCGCGGTCCTGCAGGATAATTTTGGACAGTTGGAAGAAAACTTTCTGTCAAGCTCATGCCAGCCAAATTATGAAGAAGAAGCAGCTGGGTTGGCAGTAGATACTGAGAACAGAGATCTGGACTCCGAATTTGAAGACTTGGCAAGTGATGTCAGAGCTCAAACTGAGCTCAAAGAAGAGGCTCAGTCGGCGAGTCATAGTCCCAAGCGTACCCCAACGTCACTTTCGGTTAGACCCCTTGGAACGGTATCACCAGTTTTGAACCGTAAACTAGTTGTAGGAACTCACCCGCCACTACCAAAACTCCCATCCAAAGAAGGAAACAGACCCTTAGCCCTGAAGCCTCCTGAGATAACCGACCCAGCACAAGTGTCAAAACCCGCCCAGGGATCCACTTTCAAGCCGCCTGTGCCACCACGCCCGCAGGTGAAAGTTCCTTTGCCTTCCGCCGACGCCCCAAGTCAGGCGGAACCTGATGTCCCCGTCGAAAAGCCGGAAAAGGCGCTGCCTCCTCCGCCTGCAGAGAAACCTGCTGAGAAGCAAGCGAGAACGTTGGATCACCTAGAAGACATAGCTGCGTCGAAGCAGTTTTTAACGAAGCAAGAGGTGGCGAAAGACTTACCTTCAGAAGGTCCCTGCCCCCCTAAGGACGGTTCGGATGACCCTCAAATGTGGGAATCTTCAGAGATTCCCTATCGTAATAAGCTAGGAAAATGGACAAGAACCAGAGCGACCTGTGTCTTCGACATAGAGGCCTGCCACAGGTACTTAAACATTGCGCTGTGGTGCAGGGACCCTTTCAAGTTGGGGGGGCTCATCTGTTTGGGGCACGTGAGCCTAAAGCTTGAAGAGCTGGCTTTAGGGTGCCTAGCTACATCAAACATGGAGCACCTTTCGAAGTTCCGGCTGGAAGCGCCGTCCCCTAAGGCTGCGGTCACAAGAACCGCGCTGCGCAATCTGAGTATGCAAAAGGGCTTCAATGACAAATTTTGCTTTGGTGACATTACTGTTCACTTTAAGTATTTGAAAGAAGGAGAACCAGACCACCATATAGTTACTAACTTGGAGAAAGAGAAGGAATTTCATTTGGTCGAGGAGGTCTCTGCCTTCCCGAAAGAGGAGCACTTGGCTGGACAGATGGGTCTAACAGAAAATAAACATAGCTTTCAGGACACTCAGTTCCAGAACCCAACCTGGTGTGATTATTGCAAGAAGAAAGTGTGGACTAAAGCTGCTTCCCAGTGTATGTTCTGTGCCTATGTTTGCCATAAAAAATGCCAGGAAAAGTGTCTAACCGAGACTCCCCTTTGTGGAGCTGCCGAGAGGCGGCTAGACCGCACCCTGAAAAACCTCAGGCTGGAAGGACAAGAGACCCTGCTGGGCCTGCCTGTTCGTGCCGACGCCGACGCCGGCAAGTCGGCCAACAAAACGACGGGCTTGACGAGGCACATCATCAACACGAGCTCGCGTCTGTTAAATCTGCGTCAGGTCTCTAAAACCCGCCTTGCCGAGCCCGGAGCCGATCTCGTAGAACCCTCACCAAAGCACACCCCCAACACGTCGGACAACGAGGGCAGCGACACAGAGGTGTGCGGCCCGAACAGCCCCTCCAAGCGGGTCAGCGGCACGGGGATAAAGCTGGTGAGGAAGGAGGGCGGCCTGGACGACAGCGTCTTCATCGCGGTGAAGGAGATCGGCCGCGACCTGTACCGGGGCCTGCCTACCGAGGAGCGGATCCAGAAGCTGGAGTTCATGCTGGATAAACTGCAGAACGAGATCGATCAGGAGTTGGAACATAACAACTCCCTCCTTAGAGAAGAGAGAGAGACTACCGACACGAGGAAAAAATCGCTCCTCTCCGCCGCTTTGGTGAAGTCGGGTGAACGACTACAAGCTCTGACGCTGCTTATGATCCACTACCGAGCCGGCATTGAGGACATCGAGTCTCTAGAAAGCCTGTCCTTAGACCAGCCCTCCAAAAAAATAAGCAAGTACACAGACGACGCGGAGGAAGATCTGGATAATGAAATAACCCAACTGATAGACTCCCAGCCGTTCAGCGGCATGTCAGACGACTTATTCGGCCCGTCTGAGTCTGTGTGACAGTCTGTTTAAACTCTCAAGGGACCGGGCGAGAGCTGCAGCTAAAGCACCGTGGACATAACCGCGCCGAGACCCTCTCCTAATGCGCTTTGGTCTGCTTCTCCACAGTTACTTGCTTAAGAACCAGAATGAAAAGGTGGTTTTCCAGCAAAAAACATGACCAGCTCCCTGAATGGGTTATTTCAGATCGCATTTACAGCTACGCTTTTTGGGTTTATACTTGGAATTTATTTTTACTAATTTATTTTTAACTTTTTCTAATTATGAGATTAAGCTGACTTTTCATGTTGGTGTATGTGACGTCTCATTGTGCTCTTTTCCTTCCCCTTAGCTTTTGAATCAGTGTTGACTAGGGTGCGGCCCAGCTCCTTGTCATGTCCGTGTTTCTGTCACAGTTGTGACAGACTGCTGAGAGCCCGGCCTGACAGCCACGATCATGGAGGGAACAGGCTTTGAGTCTTACTTTGTGTTAGGAAGTTCGTCATCTCTGCTTGCTTGAGATTTTTATTATTTGGGGGTTCTGGGGGGGGGTGCTTTTTGTCTTGTTTTTGCCAAATGTAACATGAAAGCAGATGCTATGGTTTTAGTCAGTTATACTGATTTAGTAAAAAAAAATTTTTTTACATACATTGCTTGCTTTATATGCCTCTGTGAAATTTTTTTCTAAAGGTTTTGTGCAGTTGAAGTATAGTGAGGATATAGTGATTCATTTGAAGAGATTGCACCGAAAAACAAAATGTAATAAGGAGTAAGTATAGAACAGAGTTGGTAAAGGATTTCGTAGCGAGATGATGAGATTACTGAAGAACAGTAACCATCGGGATTTTGAAACATAATCTTTCAAATGTTGCTTTCCCTTTAAATGGAAGTTCTAAACATTTGGTCATTTTTCATCTTCAGTTCTCCCATAGGAAATAGAGCACGTGCAAGGATATTTAAAGTTTCAGAGGACTGTTCTTAAGATGACCATGTTGGTAACTGGTTTGGGCTGTTTTGTTCCAGAACCATTTTCATGTAGGAAAGTGTGAAGGAGAAGAATCATGCACAGTAGACTTACAGCTTTGTCTGATGTCCTACAGGCTTCAAGGAATGGTGAGCATTCCGAATGCTTCTGTAGTTCAGACTGTCTTCATACATGAGGGGAAAGAAGAAAATTAAGTAGAAAAAATAGACAGTATAGATACACAGGAACTGGGGCCAGTTCTCTGAAAACGAGGATCTGCTGTGATACTTGGGCCATCGCGTGGGTACCAGTGACACGCGATTGAGGGTGACGTGAGCGTGGCCTCGGGTGGTGCACCATAGCAGCTGTGGCCTTTCATGTGCCTCTACAAAGATCTATATGTTTTTCCTTTTTGTTGGTCACTACTATGATAATATATATGTAAAGTATATATATATATATACAAGCTGTCCCATCTAGTTTTATATATATAAAGCTTGTACAGCTGGCAGAAAAAGGCATGGTATGACAGTACGGATTCTGGCCCAAATCTGTAGCCCAGGACACCACACTAGAGTTCTAAGTTCAAGCTCTTCCACTGGCTGTGAGTGGACCGTATAACCATAAGCAAGCCACAGACGGGCTTCGTGCTCCAGCTCCGAGTAGGAATAAACAAGATCTACTCTACCTCACGAGATTGTTGTGAGGGAAGCAATAGCATACATAACTCAGTGCTCTGAATAGTAAAGTTATCCCAATAAAGGTATGACTTACGTGGGCGATAAAAACATTTTTGAGGGTAGAAAAGTTATTCCACTCTTAAAATCAATAGCCAATCCTCATTTCTGCTATTAAGTGAAATACTAGGAAACGATACTTTCTTGGCCAAGCTAATAACAAAAATATAGCTGTGTATGCCCCCCTTGGTTTATTTAAGCATGCTTGTGTTTTCCGAGAACAAGTCTTTATACGCAAAATTCTCCGAAAGCTAAAATGTTACTCTGTGACACGTGCTTGAAACAGTCTGCCCAATGTGATAACCAACGTTCATCGCACAGAAATAACTTGCCATCGATCACCTGGAAGGCGGAGTGTCTGTAAGTGGCTGGTGTTTGTGGGTCACACCGCGGAAGTTGTGGCCACTGACAGCCAAGCATGCTGCTGACACGGATGCATTTGAAAGAGCTGTAGAAACGCGGCGAAACTTTGGTTTCCTAAAAATCTACTCGTGCTTTACAAGTGTTAGACGCAGTAGAACCACGGCCACGGAGGGCTCAGCGGCGCTGCTCGTGCTATTTGTAAAATGGCCCTTCGTGTAGCGCGGTGTTTGGTACATGCACTGGGAGAAGCGGGAGAGGCGGCGTGGTTGTGCTTCCGTGCAGGGGCGACGCTCCAAATAGCAGGTAGCAGGGGATGAGGCTTCGATGGAAACAGTTGTATATTACATTCCTGATGTAATCTTGCTGCCATGCTATGTTATCAATAGCTTCAAACAATAAAGAGAAACTACCACAGAAAACAAGAATATCTTCATTTGATGGCATCTGGAAAAGGCAGTCACTGCACCCGTGCAGTGAGAGCCTGGGATCACCTGCCGTGCAGACAGACACGCCCAGCCGTCCGCTGCGCCGCAGAAGTGCTATTCTGAGAACCGCCTCAAAGCACTGAGTTTTGGTTTCACTCGTTTCTTTAAGCTTTAAAGTACCAGGTTTATGGATTTGCCTCTGCTACCTATTTATTAGTAGTTAGACTGTTTAGACTGTATTTTCTGCATTGGTGTTTCATGACTGGGTTGGATAATCAAGCTGAGCAACACTTCAGCACTGTTTTGGAATCAGAATTAATATGCTACATTTCTTAATGTCCAGCCTTAAATATAAGCCTTTAATGTCAGAACTAGTTGACTACTGTGTGACCATGTGTGATTTTGAGAAAAGAAAACAGCTAAAAATTTGAGGGTATTGTCAATTTCTAAAAGGATATCTGAATTTTTTGAAAGGCAATTTGGAGATATTTGGCTCTTACCAATAGTAAGATAATAAAGATCATAAAATTTTAAGTCCACTAAAAGTGAATAAATTTAAAATCACTTTAATTTAAAAATGTATTGTGTTTCTCTAAATGGAGGTAACAGTTTTCCTTTTATGGGGGGAGGGTCCACTTTGAAGATCTGATTAAAACTAGACTCTTACCCCTAAAGGCACACACGCACACCGTAAGTTTTACGGAACTTCATACCACTCTCAAATGGCTACATAGTTTAGTTCATTTTATCAGATATGTTTGTTTATAGCAATCAGGAAAATAGCATTTTTAGAGATACAAGGATATCTTACTGAGTTTTTCCACACTGATGACATGTGACTAGTTACCTATTTCAATTCAAAACATTTTTCAAACTAATGTAGAGTGGATTTTACCCGATACCTGCAAGCAGAGAAGGACAGTTTTAATTAAATGTCAACAGTCCATTATACCCTGTTAGGTATTTGGTTCCAGCGATAATGTCTGGTGCACAAAGGAATACAAATAGGCGCGGTGGTGTTCAGGAGGTTTATTAAGTGAACAGCTAAAACATGACTTAGGTACACTCAGCAAAAAGAAAGGACTGAATGGTCATTGCTGCCTCATTAGGGCTTTTCTACCTGTTTGCCCGGCACAAACATAAAAACCACCTTTGCTCAAAAAGACATACTCAGCTGTATGTTTTTTGTTTGGACACTTTTTTTTTCCCTAAAGCCTCTCTTCTCAGTCTTGGCTAATCCCAGAATATTAGCCACATAAAAGACCCTACAATTCCTTTTCCCCTCTCAGATAGTTGATAACTTTTGCTCCTAAAGTAGCCCTGAAAAACTCCACCAATCTTTTATGTTATCTCAGGGAATCAATAGCATGTCTTTACCAGGCATTCTCGAAGAGACTGAAGCCTTGAAGGCCAAACTAAAGCAGGAATAAACGCTAAGGTATTGGGGCCGGGAGGACCACAAACCCTCCAGGAGAACTGATGTGTTGCACACTTGTTCTTGAGGCTCCCCCCCCACGGAAGGAGAGAGCCACCTGCCCGGAAGCCCCACACGTGCCTGCAGACCACGTCCCAGAGCAGCGGCTGCTGTCAGTTTCCTGGTGCAAATCCGCGAGTGGGAAGCTGGTTAGCTCCCACAGCCCTGCACCTGACAGCAGGCTTCCGATCGATCAAAGCCCCACAGAAAAGCTTCCTAAAGCAAATGGGAAGGACGTATTGGCTCACTTCTCCAGAGAATTAAAGGACTGAAGGGTCCTTCTGCCAAAAAGTCCTTTGCTCCTCATCCAAGTTAACACAGTTTTAGCCTAACGTAGAAGAACCGCCCCTGGGTGATTTTTGTTTGCACTGGCAGAACTACAGAAGCAGCGGGTAGCATTGGAGACATTCCACACTGGTCACACGGCAATCATCTCATACAAAACCTGATGTAAACGCGACGATGTTCACTAACACAGTACTTGTCGTTACACTGGAAAGGCACGTCCACGTCATGCTTGGAGAAACCACGTTACACAGCAGTAGACGATAAGGTAATAAATACACAGACGTTTCTAGATGTTTGGTTTTCCTGCCTGCAAAAGGGGGCATGTCTTGACCACCCTATTACCTTTACCTGTTTTCCTAACATGATTCAAGACATAATGTTTCATCCCTTCTTCATCTTTAAACATTTTGCACATCGATGTGAACAACTTTCAGAGTCTAGAAAAGAGTAGTTTCAGACAACTCAAAATTAATAGATGCCTAGAAAACACTTGGATGGCCCCCAAACAGATCCAAGGTGGCACAGGCTGATTTGTTCTCATGTCACGGCAGCTATCCGCCTTGTATTGTAAACAACTTTTGACAGTATGAGGTACGTCTACCCTCAGTTTTCTTTCATCCAGCAAGATAATCAAGTATATATCTTAAAGGGAAAGCTTCGAGCTGTTCAAAAGTGTTAATTTGGGTGCTTTGCTCTGCTTTCAGAACATTCACTATTCCCCTCACTGAGTTTAATGTTTGCTTCCAACCACATGACATGTAAACATAATTTATAACCAGCTGTTTCTCGGTAGGCGATTACACAGAGATAACCAGTGCCAGCTAAGATTTATGCATAAACCCAAAAGTTAACTGACAAGTTCTGGTCTTCTGTACTTGAGAGACCAGCCTCTAACCCATGAGTATACTGATAGTAATTACGAGCTGAATATCTCCACACTCAGTGTCACTACATAACCATGTGCTGTCTTACTTGATTCTGTTTTGCAGACTTCCTTCTAGTTTCTTATTGTTGGAAGCGTTTCGGAGATAATGTGTGCTTTAGTTTTAAACACTCATTACCAATATTCAGAAAAAATATAAGATTTTTTTTGCCCAAGTGTTTGTGAATGTAAAGTTAAAAAATTATATCTGATTTGGATTCAAATATTTATAGATTTACACTATATTTCGTCAAAATATATTGTATAGTATTTAATAAAACCAAATACATAAAATAAAGTTTTCAACACTTTATACAAACCCCTAGAAAAGCTGCTTTTTCTTTATAAGGCTATTGGCAATCGATCACAACCGTGGAAAAGAAATGATAACCTCCGATGGTTTCTTCTTTCACCAGGGATGAATGGGGCAACTAAGACGATTCTGGATGAGTCATTTCACTGGAAACACTTTTACACAATTAAATACTTTGATGACTTTTGAGGGTCTCAGTCACTTTCACATTCTTCATCACCTAGCGGGTACGACTGCATATTATTCTGAGTGTACATTTTTGTTTTGATGGGGCAGTTGTGATCCATGAGAATAGCCTAAAAGAAAACAAAGTGCAGATACATTAACTTCCTATCTCATAAAGGTAAGGTGGTTTTAACCTAGTGTTTTTAAGGATCACGTGTGTGTAGATGAAAGAAGGGAGGGAGGGAAGGAAGGAAGGAAAGGAAGGGGGAAGGAAGAAAAGAGGAAGGAAGGAAGAGAGAGAAAGAACCACCCCCTATTGACCAGTCACGTGGTGCAACTGCAGGTGCCTGGCCCAGAAGACCTATAATTAATTCCACACTCAGTGAAAGTTTCAGGCAGTGGCACATAGCAGAAGCGGTCTCCCCAGTATTTTCATTATACCTGCCAGGGGCCGTTAGTCATTTCAGGGGAGCCTGTAAGCTCTGAAGAAAGGAGCATGCAGGTCAGGTCTGGGAAGAGTTACACGTAGGATCTTGGAACTGGGGGTGGTCCCTGGAGATCACCTAATCCAGCTTTTGTTTACAGACCTCATTGTGGCAACCTGCTTTCTCCCTAATGAGGTGAGCTCTCATGTTAGAAACGTACCTGAGGCTGGACTAGGACCTGTCTCCATTGTTTTGTGGACCAGGTTCTGATTCCAGCCGTCTTCACGGACTGCCCTTGCAATAGTGTAAGACCACTGCTGTAGCGCCTTAGGTTTCCCTAGACTAAGCACCTCGCCCCAATTCCTGGCTGCCCACCTCTTGCTTAAATGTATGATTTTTTAAAAAATGCATTCCTCTTGTGAACATAAAAATCTTGTGCCTTCCCTTGTTACTGAAAATTAAACAAAAAAAATGGTCAATTGGTATTCCAATGATCAGCACCTGAGTCATTATTCCTCCCGAAAGTACGCAGGCCCGGCATGGGCTGACAACACAGCTGATATGTATCGGCCAGGCCCGTGCTCAGCCTTTTCCACGAAATCCCTCAACAGCAGTCCCACGTGGTGGGCTGATAACCCTTCCCCTCGGCACCGAGGTTAAAGAACTTGGCCAGGGGTGTCCAGCTAGAGTGGGGGGAACGTGAGGCCAGACAGTCTAGGCCAAAGCCACCTCAGAGCGCCGTGGTCCCCTCAGCAGCGCAGAGGACAGCAGGGGGACGCTGGGAGCAGCTAAAGTGAATTCTCCCGTCGGGCTCTGTCTCCCGGAGCTTTCATCCACATAAGCTATTCTCCTCATACCTTCCTGTATGGTTTGAAAATCTGTTGGGCACGCTTACGTGTTAAAATGTATCCCACACCAGCCTGCTGCAGCCTCGCTCAGTGCCGGTCCGCTACCCCTCCCAGTTCTCGTCCCTCGGATCTGGTACCTTCTCTGGCTCCACCCAGCGCTTAACCCCCTTCTCATTTCCCAAGAAATGCTTCGGGTTAAAATAAGGACCTCCTGGACCTTCCGCATTAGGCCGCCAGCTCCAATCATCAGCTGCAAACTCAGCTCCATTTTTCTTATCATGCTTCTTGCCAAGTGAACTGATAACATGTGTTTAATAAAAGGAGCAGTTTATAAAAATAGGTAACTGGGACCATCAACATGGTTTATGCCAGGACCATCCTCCCCTTGTTGCCAAAAGGCTTAATTAACCCCCAAAGAGCTCAAGGTCTCATCTCCCTACATTAATGGTCCCCAAAGAAATGTGTCCAGGAATCACTGTGTGGGGACACACAGGATAAGAATGAATCTCATGTCCCTACTCTCACGTGCGAGGGGTGTCGATGTACCGCGAGAATCGCTGCCCTACTTGCGTGAGGTCGTCTGGGCTACAGCAGAGTCCCACAGCTGACAGCAGCTTCAGGGGCTCCCGCTGGCCTGTGGGCCAGGGCCCTGAAGGTCCTGCACCTTAGCTACCTCGCTGCAGAGGCAAGGCAGCCTCCGAGGGGTTCACAGGCAGGGCGCTCGCTGTGGGTCCAGTGCTCAGGAGGCCGCCTGGGACGGACGGGGGTGGAGCTGGACCCGGAACGAGGGAAAGAACTGGCACCGTGAGGCAGGTGGGGATGAGCGCAGCACGGTGGTTTACCAAATGGGACCTGCAGTCAAACAGGGACACCAGAAGCCAGCCTCGCCACCACGGAGATCTAATGATCAGGCACGGAGGGACTGTCATAGGAAAGCCCGATTGGAACCAGACTGCAGGGCCTTGAATGCCAGGCTCAGGGGCTTGACCCTTGGCCCAAGGCAGCAGGTGGCCTTGGAAAGGACGGCCATCACTCTTCCATTCAACCTGACTGTGCATCTGTGTGCACTTCTCACCGACCCCCAGATCCAAGCACTGGGCACATAATACAGACACAAACCGCATGGCAAGGAAACCAGTTCGGTCAGACCAACCGACACCAGACAGATTTAAATGCAGAATTCACCAGTTCAACCGAACCACACAGCCTGTTTTGGGTAAAGAAGTTTTCTTCTTTGAAATACTGTTCTTTAGCTCTTAAAACCCAGCTTACGGGCTTCTGAACCTCTTTTGAAAGATGTATTGTACCACAGGCTTTTTTTAAAAGTTATACCTGATTAAATAAGCTAGGTGGCATGTAGCATTCCAAAAGTACCCTGAAAAGCGAGGCATGACCAGGGTCAAGTGGGTAAGTCAAGTGCGTGAGGGTCACTACAGAGTGGCCGCGAGCAGCTTGGTAATCTAAGCCAGCACTCAGTACCCCGCGGTAGGGAGAAAGGTGTGTTTGACTCGCCACGGAAGAGGAAATAAAAGGAGGAGGTCACCCTTTGAATTCAGATCTCCGAAGTGGTGAAAACACGTTGAACCAAATGACGTGTAAAGATAATGCAAATAGGAGGCTGGGATAGTAATGGTAAAGGCAGTGAATGCAAGAGTTCCAGGATGTAAGACCTGGAAAAATACCAGGCCTGCATTGCTACAAAAGTTTTATCTACCATATCCAAAAAAAAAAAAAAGGGATGGTTTTACATCCACTGTGTAAGCATCCTACAAAGGGACACATTTCTTTAAACAGACTACAGTATGCAGTCTGCTTGGCTTCTGGTGGCCTCGTCCTTGCCCGACTCATGGCATCCGGGAAACGGCAGGAAGGAGCTCAGAGCCTCCCAGAAAAATAAAGCTACAATCCTCAAACCACCTACTTCCCTGTCTGGGCAACAAAGAGAAACCTCACGAGTAAGGTGTAAGAAATGTGCCCTCTCTTGAAAACTAATTCTCCAACCTGAGAAACAAATCCCCACCAGAACACAGTTATTCTCAGCTGGGTGTTCTGCGAGTTACACCTGCATGTTCATTGTCTCATAGTGACTAGAACACAGTTTTTCCCAAATGCCTGTGTTGATATTTCTTATACTTGCTGAGGGGCTTCTGCAACAGTTTACTTCTCTCCACCTGTATTGCTAACTCAACACTGATTATTTGTTCAAAAACCAAAAAAATAAATCCAGTGAACCAAATGGAAGAAAAACTCACATGCTCACAAACCGGCTCCTGAGTGTGTGACTCGGGGTCTGTGAAAACGCCATCAGACCGTTCAATATAAAATAGCCTCAGTCCAGGCACGACGCTACCAGAATGCTGCCCGATGCCAGAATGATTTGCTGAGGTTCGTATGTCTTATTCGGGCTCTCGAGTCCCCCTGCATTTGGTAACGGCCGGTCCTGAACGCTGACGCTCAAATGGGCAGTAATCGATTACTTCTCTGCGTGGCCCCCGCTGTCTCGCCCTCGGTCCCCTGATCATGAGGTGCTGTCGGTCTGCACAGTGAGTAGGCAGCACCTGCTGGCCGCTGCCCTCACGTGTCGCCAACGTGCCCTTAAATGGCATCTGATGCGATGCCTTCGATGGTGGCATCAATTATGGGCAGCGAGACGCACTTTTTCTCCAGTTTTTAATGATTCGTCTTGCTAGGCACTTGTTAAGGAGTCTGACATTTCGAGGTGAAAGCGGCTTTCTGGAAGCCTGTAATGATTGTTGCATCGCCTTTCAGGATTGTCCCCCCACCCCACTTCCTTCAGCACTTTTCTTTTTAAATGAACAAAAGCATTGGTTTGGGTGAGGAAGGAGAAGCGGCAAGGCCGAGGCCAGCTTCTGCCGTCCTGTTGCAGATCTCTGAGCAGTAGCTGGCTGGGCGGGCTGACCCCCACCCCCACCCTGCACCCTCCCTCGTCCTCTGAGGTCACCATTTCCTCTGGTCCCTCTGATAAACCATCACACTGCCGAACAACAGATAACACAACAGCCCCTGGCTAACGTCCACTGCCTCGGCTAGGGAAACCCATTCAGCAGTTCTGGGGTCCGAATAGCAAAAGGAAGCTCTCACCTCACAGAGGGAAGACGGGGAGGATGAGGCAGGGGACCGCTCATCAGCTGGGCTGACAGAGTAAGTTGGATATTTAGGCAAGAGCAAGAATTCTTGAGCACCTACTATGTGCCAGACATGGGCTAAACTCTCAGCTGGGATTCTTTCTTTCATTCAACCCTCCCAGCAACCCTATAAAATAGCCTTCAAATTCCCCGTGCAACAGTCCTGCTCCAGAGCCCCTGCACTATCTCTCGACGATCTTAAACAGTCTCCTGGGTGACAGAGGCATTTGTAGGTGATTAGCCTTAATCAAATTGATGTCGTGGCAACAGAATGACAGTTTCCAGTTGCTGCCCTGAGCTGATTTCCTCACCCTGATTTGGGCAAGGTACTGTGCTGGGGTCCAACGAAGACAGAAAGGAACTAAGACGAACAAGCCGGAAAACAAGCCCCCGAGAGACGTACACTAAAGCGCCACACAGAGGCAGCCATGTAAGCAAGGGGCAGAGAGGACGGGGTGACTTCCATCGGGATGTTTCCAGTCTCTGAGTCAAATGGGTCACGGGTAACTCAAAACTATCTCGTTAAATCCCGCGTGGTAAAGGGCACAGTGCTGGATATAGTTTCCAAATATTGAACAGATGAATAAATGCCAAAAATGCCCCCAACAAATAAAGGCTGCAGGGAACCTCATTTCAGGGCCTCGAATGTGTCTGTCTTCGAAGCTACTCTTTGGGGGAAACTCACAGAAGGGCGGTTGAAGAAGCACCACAGCGTCAAGACCCATTTCAGTCCGAATGTCAAAACGTGGGCGGCACCCCCAGGAGAGCATCACGTGGGGGCTTCGTACCCACTGATGAGCCGGAAATGCCACCTCCCCTCGCCGCCTTTCTCTCAGCCACTCCTAATCTAAAGCCCTCTTTTAGCTGGAGGAGCATCTATCACCATGTGATGTTTTAAAAAAATCAGCAACTCCCCCCACCTCCAGCTACGAGTGCTTATCAGAAAGGTTAAAATGGCTGAGGCATTTCAAAATTCAGATTCAGAATGGATAAGCTTGCACGTGTTCAACAGAGGAACACTTTATATTCTATCCTGCCTCGAGCTACCATTCTGGTCACGAAATTGTGAATGTCAAGGTTATGTGTGCTCACGTGTGCCCACAGGCGCATATACGATATTCTTCCACAAGGGTCTGTTACCCACACTAAAACCACCTCCGGAGTCCCGTGCAGTAAGGACTGAGACACTATTACCAAGAGCTGTAAGGGTCAGGAGAAAAGCACACGGCACCAAACAATGGCTAACCTTAGAGTAAGCACAGGAGGAGATATATATATAAAACACTTACAGTCATGATTTTCAGGAACCATAGAAAATTAAGCTATCCCATGTATATATTTCATTGACAAAATAATGACTGCTAATCTATGCACAAAAATAATTTTATTCTTCAAATCTATAAACATAGTGCTCGATATAATAAAAGAAGTAGCTGCCCTATGTGGTATAAACTAAAAGGAAGCCCTTACCATTTACGTTTGGAGAGCTCTGCCCAAAAGGAGCAGAAATATATTTCAGAATTAAGCCACAGTGAAACTGTCCAAAAGACCACGCTAAAATGATCAAGAAACACTTCAATACACCCTAAAGTTTTCTTACCATTTTTTCTTCCTTGGCAGGCGGACTTCGAAGGAAAAAGCAGAGAGGAGCGAAAAGAATATCAATTATTCCAATAATTGTCATGAGCCACGGAAATCCAATTGCCTTGGCGATAGCCCCACCAGCGGAAGGACCTTTCAGGAAATGGAGAATTAGATAAAGCTCTCGGCAAATGTCTTGCACATAGAAAGACACAAAGGTTTACATCATTCTCGGCAGGCGTTCTCTGTCGTGCATTCAGACAGAAGGTGGGCTTGCGAAGCCAGCGTCCTCACCTATAGCGTATCCCATACAGAAGGCCACATCCGCTATGGCGTACACACTCCCGTAGACCGACACGTGCCGCAGGTCTACCAGATAGCCCATGATGGGCATCATTGATGAATCCACCATGCCTGTGGGGTCAGGGAGCACAGTGTGTAGAAAGCTGCCGTCGACTGAAGATGGGATGAATGTCAGGACTGTGTCCTAACCTCACAGCCCAGGAGCCTCTCTGTCTTCGCCACCTGCAATTCTTGAGGCAAACTCCCTAGCAGTGGTCCCCAACCTTTTTGGCACCAGGGACCAGTTTTTCCAAGGATGGGTTGGGGGGTGGTGGGGGGAAGGACTCAGGCGGTAATGCAAGTGAAGCTTTGCTTGCTCACCCGCCACTCACCTCCTGCTGTGTGGCCCGCACTGGTCCAGGGGTTGGGGACCCCTGCCCTAGAGCAGCACACCTTTCACTGATGACCGACTGTAGGCAGCTGAGACCGGGACTGGAACCCAGGCCACCATTTGCCTGCTCTCGTCTCTCCTCGCCTTGGCCTCCCGGTCTGGAAGGTCTGCCCTCTGGTGGTCACCCAGTCCTCTGCTGACCCACCGCCTTCTCCTGACCCAGCGGGTTGCTGGTTACTGGCTATGCGACCCCTCGCCTGCTTCCCGTTGCCGCTGTCCTGATTCGCTAGTTTCTGGTGCACCTGTCCCTTGCCCTCAAAAATGGACCCACCTGCGGGCCTCACGCAGTCTCCTCCCCATCCACACCTTGGTCTCACACAGTTGGGAGGATCACAAGGAACCAGAACAGGAGGGAGTCTGAAGGACCAACCAACCCTATTCAGGAAACCAAAACCCAAAGAGGTTTGCTCATTACTGGAGGAACAAAAAACCACCACCTCCAAAACCAGGATTATGGATTCTAGTCTCTTGAATAGTCGGGGACAGGAAGCATGAAGGAAGAGCATGTGTGCTCAGAGTTCTGGGCCCAAATCCCTGGCTTCCTGAGTCCAGTCACGCCTTATCTCTCAGAACACAGGTTTCCCACCTGTCAGATGGGGATGGGAATGACTAGCTACAACAAGACCGCATCTGTGAACTCGCCCAGTAAGGCACTCAAACGTGACTTCTCTCCCCCGACCCAGTCCTACGGGCAGGAACAGGAGGGAAATGCCCTTCATTCATCCAGTATTTGCTGACCACTCCGTATGTGCAAGATGTGGGGACACGGGGGAGAACAGAAGAGGTGGGCGTTAAACAAAGGGTTGAAAATGAATCACAGCCGTGACTGATGCTGCAAAGGCGAGCGAGAGGACATGTATACGCCGGGGGGACCTAACCTGGCCCAGGGTCGGCAAAGCCTCCACTCTTTCTGCCCTACCAAAGGCTAAATTCCTGCCTCTGCCTGAGATAGACTCAGTGTTCACTTGTATCATAACCCACCTGCGTGTTCTAAGTGAGAAACAAACATACTGTTTATCCAGCATACTAACAGGCTTTTTCCTAACATATTCTTGTTCCTCACATTACGAAGACCTATCTCCTTTGCCCGTGAACATTCCTGCGGCACAGCTGGTCATCGCTGCATCGGCCCACATTTTCTGTACCGAACTCTATGAAACTAACACAAAGCCCAGGTCCCTCAGCCTCCTCTGCGTAGGCTGTTCGCAGCCTCCTCTGTTCGCAGATCTGAGCCCAGACGACGCGCTCTGCGTGGGGGACTCTTGTTTGCCCACGCACAGCGGCGGAGCGTCTGCCTGCTTCTACAAATATCAGGCTTTTCAAAATGCTGGTTTTCAGGAGACATGACTAGTACGTCGAAGCAAGCGTCTTTCTGTGGGCAATCTACAGGCTGTGCCGGAGCCCGCCGGTCCACAGCCTCCTCTCAAGCTTCCAGAATTCTAGGTTGAGTAGTTATGGTCTGACCGAGTAAGAGGAAATCTTTTAAGTAACGGGAAAACAGAGTTAAATGGGAGGAACAAGGCTCACATGGCTTACCAATTGCAAAACCAACTCCGAAGTTGGGAGCTATGAGTCCGTAAATGTTTTTTGCAAAAGGAATCTGTAAGAGGAAGTAAACGTTACACTAAAATAACATGATATCCAACTCTAAGACATCTGGGAAAGTCTGAAAAATACGTTCTCTCTGGCCGTGTATGCATGTTCCCTTCGGAAGGAAACAGGAAGGAGAATGGGCCTGGGGAGAGCCGGACCCTCCAAAGCTTTGAAGCTGAAGCTGAAGCAGGGTTTGTGTGGGCACCACGAGAAACTGCTCAGCCCCCGGATGTGAAAGATCAGCCTCCATTTCTGACAGGGGCCCGAAGACCTCTTTCGGGGTAGATTTTGGCCATAGGTAGAAGATGTTTTATTGTAGGAAAACATCTTGCTGTTGTTTCAGGGTCATCTCCCTACAGTGTTTAAGACTTTGTGATGTTTAACATCACCGGGGCAGCGATGGGTGAAATGCAGCTACATCCAAGAATGTTGCAAACAGCTTCCCACTGACATGAAACGAAAGTGTAGCTCTTGGAGAGCCTTGTTCGAAATGTTTAAGAGGATAAAAAATGAGAAGAAAAATGAAACATGTAATAAAACTCAGCATCGACAAGCTTCAAACTGCTAAAAGATATTTCTTGGTGCTTTGCGCCCAGAGCAGAAGTATTATTCCCTGACCATCTGCACTGGATCGAGGCTGCCTTTTACTCACACATAAAATGCTGACTCCGACGATCACCATTCCTAGGAGGGCACAAAGCCACCTACCAAGAAACAAAACAGCACCATCAATAAATGACTGTCCCTCTTCTTCCCCCAGTCCAAATTTTCAATGGCAATCAGAACAATGACTTGTGACAGCCAAAGCAGAAACACAGAATTTATTTTTTAAAGACTGACATTATTGTAAGAGAATGAGAGTTGCTTTCCTTTCATCTTACCTCCCCATTTTGTGTGCGAGGATCCCAAAAATATTGGTTCCAATGAGATAAGAGACACTAGCTGGCAAGAAAGCAACGCCTGTAAGTTTATGAAAAGGACACCGTATCAGGGCTGATATCAGTCAAGTGTAAGGAAAACTAATAATGGCAGCCACCGTGGCGGCGATCAGAGCAGATGAAACCCAGCCCCGAGGCCAGCACCCGAGCAGCTAATATCCGGCAGCTGCCCGAGCCAGGTCAGCCCGCACGGCTCAGCCGTCGCACGAGGCTGCGGAGACACTCCAGACGTGAAATGCATTTCTCTATCAGCGGCTCCATCTCGCCCCCGTCTCCACCCGGTGGCCAGCCTTCCACACGCACGGACCCCGGAGCAGGGCATCTGTCAGCCCGCACGCCCGCTTGGCTTCCCTGCCTGTCCCCTCCCTCTTCGCTATTTGTAGGACAGGACACAACAGGTGCAGAAAAATTAGGGAACGTTAAGATAAGGACAAAGAAAAAAGCGAAAACAAACCCCAAACCCTATCAGTCGGATAATCACCACAGTTCTTTTCTCTCATAAGGGAAATAACACGTGTGTGCAAAGGATTTTGTTTGTTTTTTCCTAAAAGATAGGATTATACCTAGTCTTCTATGTCCTGCTTTGTTTGACTAGCTTTAGGAACACCTTCCATGTCAAAAACTAAATGTGGATTTGGTCATTTTTGTGGCGGAGTCACAGGTGACAGAAATTTTCATGTCCAAGGTGGCGTGCTCTCCCAGGAGAGGGACCTTGCAACCCCACTGGCACAGAGCCGATGTCCAGCTGCTGGCGGCTGAGGCGGCCTTGCCCGTGACCTCTACAGTGGACAGAGGTCCACTCAAGGCAGCCAAGCCCCGGCTGCCAGGGGACTCATCCACGTCAGCTCTCTCTGGGCCCTATTTGGTATTAGGACACCAAGACCCTCTCTTTCTGAAAGATGGCCTTCCAAACTCTTTGTGTTCAAAATTCTAGTGTTTTTCTTTTCTTGAACTCAGGTGTGATTCTGAGCCTTGCTACAGCTGCTTTGTTATCCGTCATCTGAGCACATAAATCAGACACACGTGGTCGGTACTAGATGGTCGGCAGGTGTTCGCTGCCGTCAAAATGCGCAGGACCGGGGCCTTCCTCGTCCAGACAGCTCTCTGCGCACAGACAGACGGTGTCGGTGCCTCTCCCAGGGTGCACTGGCCTGTCACTGTGCCTCCATAAGCAATGAAAGCCATTGAACCTCCAGAAGGCCGAGCCTCCCAGCACAGTCCGGCTTCGAGATGGTTGGTTCTAGGAGCGTTCGGCGAGAGCCATCATGAGTCATGCATGCAGCTCTCGAGACTGTGCTGCTGACTCCCAGTCGTAGGGAAGCGACTGGGCAGGCAGGCCTCCCTCGGGCTCACGCAGGACCCTGACCGGGGAGGGGCTGAGCCTCAGGGGCCTCAGAGGCAGGGCTGTGACGCTTGGCCCCGGGTCCTCGACTCAGGGGAATGGCCCTCGCATCGTGTCACCCAGAGCACCCTCCTCACGAAGGCTCAGAGGGGCGTGAGAGCCACAGACAGCACATGAGGTGACATGCTTCCCTGTGCAGAGGACACAGGACGGGTAGGGAAAAGTGACTCTCTTGAAGAGACCCAAGAGGCAAGAACGGGGTGATCTCACTGGTGGAAAGGGGACCGTCTGGTTTGGGTGACAAGCCCCACCAGAGGAAACTGAGGTGGCCTGCAGCCTGCCACCCAGTCCAGATGACCCAGGGGCTCCAGCTGACTTTAAAGACTTTATAAAGAAAGCTTCAGGCTGTGTCTGGAGAGGAAGAGGACAAAGCAGCTTAAGTGCCCCACACAAGGCCTGATGCGTTCAATTAGGGTGATGTGTCCATTAAGTGAAGCCATCCAAAGGTCAGCAGAGCATCTCAGCCCAGGAGCATGGCAAAGCCAGTGCAGGCCCCTCCCGCCTTGGGTCACCAAACACAGGGCACCTGCTGGAAACACCCGGAGGCCCGAACCACCACAGGGACCAGAGAGAGCGGAAACCTGGAGAAACAGGTTCCGTGGCGCTGGGAATAAGACAGGAAGAGCGTCACACAGCTCTTTGCTAACTCGGGGTTAGAACACGTCCATCCCTTCTGCAAAGTGACATGCTCTCTCTCGTAGCTTCAGGGTGTCCTCCACCTCCACAGCCAGGAAGTTCAGAGCCAAGTTTTCTAAGAACCAGCCTTAGCTTCGCTCCAGGAATCTTTCCTCCTTTGCTGAATGACTGCTGTAGTCAGGGGCTCATTTTTGTGCTTGTGTTGTGACATAATTCCCACACCGTAAAATCCACCTTCTTAAAACGGACGGGTCATTGGCTTTTAGGGCATTCACAGGGTTGTGCAACCATCACCACTATCTAATTCCAGAACCTTGTCCTCACTGCGAAAGGAAACCTCACGTCCATTAGCAGTGCCCCTCCTCCAGGCTCTTGGGGCCTTTTAATGACTATCTGATGAAGGGACACAGCAATTCCATGCGCAACCCAAAAGGTGGGCGCTCAGGCCGGGCCAGCCATCATGAGGCAGAAAGGACAAGGACAAGTATGAACCTGGAGGCAGCATCTGGCAAGACGCCCCTGCAGGGGGGGCTGATGTCGGAGGGGAAACACGGCTACCAGAGGGAGGCTGGGGGCACTAAACATGTCCACTTAATTCAGAACTGAGAGTCTCCGTCTGAAGATGCTGGTATTCACGTTGAAAGAACTGTGAAAAATAATACATCTCTAGGAAGGATAATCAACATTCTTAAAGGAAAGGGCGTGTGTGCTGGGATGAGCCTTCCTGAGAGTAAACAATATTCTAAAGGAACAGTAAGTAAATAGGAAAGCAGGGACAGGGGAGTCCTAACCGACGAATGATACAGAAAGATGACCCGGAAATGGGCCCAGGAACACACGTCATTCTGAGCCCGACAGAGGCGGCAGCAATCAGACGTGGGAACTCGAGGAACACTGGGACAACCGCCTGGCCACACAGAGAACAGCAGCACAGACGCGTGTCACACGCCCGTGTGCATTTACTGTAACTGGTGCAGTTCGGATACATGGGGAGAGGCTGCGTGTCCGCTCCCTCTCTGATTTCTGCCCGGGTCTGATGCCTGATTCTGCATCCATCGAGGATGGCACAGAAGATACAGAAACTAGAGCCAAAAGAGGACCCCAAAGCTCACTGCGACCCTAAGCACTGACCCCATTAAGTGTCAAACAGAAACAGTCACTTTATCATCATCCTGGTACACCCGCCATTCAGCAGGGCTACGATGGTGAGGCCCGCCCTGGGGACCAAAGATCTGGCATCGGCAGAGCCCGCCCCAGTCCTTACCCAGCTGCCACTTTGGGGAACACATGGTCTCCATCATCCAGATGGGCAGCGCCGGCTCCAGCATGGCGATCCCCATGTTTGCAAAGCAGATGGAGCCTGTAAGGGAGCAAGAGGGGTCGTGTGCTTCAGAGGTCGGGTCTCCAGGGTCCCCTGCCGTTTTCAGGCGCAGTTAGACCCCACGTGCCCACAGCCAGAGCCATCAGTTTGGATACCCAGAACTTCCCCCACTACTTCTGTCAGAAAATAACAGATCAAAGGAGTAGCGAAGAGGGTGCATTTATTATTACTATTACTTAAACAACTAGCTTCCCAGAGTCATGAAGTTTGGAATTGGAGGGAGCCTTAGAGATACCTTGGTTTAACTCTCCTGATTTATTAACAAAGAGAGGGAGTTCCAGCTCATTGATGAAGAAACTCCCTTGAGGTCAGCGGCACCGACATTCCAGCCCACACACAGATGTGGGCGACAGGGGGGTCCCGCTCTGAAGTTTCACTGTGCAATGAACACAGGTATTTCTAATAATTCCTGGGAGAGCCCCAAATCCAGTGCACTCAGTATAGGTGTGCTGTTCTGAGATATTTTCTTAAAATCAACTATGCGTATAGGGTCTCTTTGCAAATGTCCATTACCGCCCTGCTAGCCAGAACATTTTGTCAATGTAGAACCATCTAGAAAAAGGCACAGGGCACTGTTCCCATCATGCTGAGAGCTTCCTGTGCTGTGCCCTGTGGAACCTCTAATTTGCTAAAATCTTGATTGAAGGAACACTGTGCAATCGTGACGAAGGTGCTCCTATAATGAAGATTTCTTTTTTCTTTCATTGTGACGTTTGAAGGCAGAACACAGAGATGATGTGGAAATGGCTGGAGGCCCTCACCCACCTGTTCTGTGTTTTCTTAGAGACTGTATCTGTCTGTCTCGCTTGTATTGATTATAGAGCCAAACTAACTGCCGGCGCTGTTTACAGTCCCCCTGTGATCCAGAGCCCACACGTGAATCCCTCATTATCCAGTTCCGATACACCGAACCATTACCCCCCTCCCCTAAATCCACTCAGGGCAAACTCAGGCAACCAGACAGCGCCCAGGCCCCAAAGGCTGCTGGGATTACTGAAACTAGCCAATACTAAGCTGTTTACCCTGCCTGGCTTTGCATTTCCCACGAAAACTCCAGTCAAGGCTCTGGCCTCGACCTCCCCCTGCCCCTTTCTGCCTCCTGACCAAACCTGGGCTTCCCCACGTGGCCCTAAGTGATGTGGCGTGCCCCCTTTCCTTGGGAAAGGTAAGTAATAAGATCTTCTTCCAATGGCATTGATCTCTCAATGTCATCAGTCACCTCCATAACCTGAAATCCCACTGGTACGAATGAGACACCACCTGGCCCCCAGCTGCCCCCGCCGAGGCTGCCTGGGCCTGCTGGAGGGCTGTCACTCAGTGCGGGCTGCGTCTCGGCCTCTCCCTCGAACAGGGGCGCAACAGTGAGGGTCAAAGAAAGGCGGAGGCAGCAGGGGCCCAGGCGGCTCGGCCTGCACAGGTGTCTGCCTCATGGTGCGGGCAGTCACATGTCTGGGCCTCCGTCTCTCACCACACCTTGGGGTCGGGGCTCCAGGGACCTCTGGCTGTGGAATGCTCCCTGCATCGTCGGGGACACAGAGAGCTTCCCCCATGTGTAGAGGTCACCACACCAGGTTTATAACCCTTCGGCCAACGGGCAGGATGACCAGGGCCTACACCAGGGTCACAGAGGGGCCATCCTGACCAAACCCTGCAGCAGAAGCTGAAACAAAACCAGCCTGGGGTTTGGAAAAAGGCTGAATTTGGACACCCTCAGGCAGGGCACGCACCACTTCGCCTGGCTTCCCCAGCCGCCTCGTGTGCTTGCCTCCCGCTTGGACAGACATAACCCCGACTGGAGAGAAGCTGCCCTCACCTGGCCTGACCCCAAGGCTGCTGCCGACCACAGTATCCAGGCCCCAGCAGCATAAGGCTGAGCCCTCATTAGGCGGTCCCAGGCCTGTGTCACTGGGATGGTCTTAAGGGGACAGTCCCTTGGATGAATGCTGCCATGATCCTGCCCGAGAGCCACGGGACCCAAGGCTTCCTCTGAGCCCATCTGGGCCAAGGACCCAAAGGCCTGAGCTTTCTTAGACGAAGGGCATTTCCCAGCCCGGCCTCTCTGCAGCTGAACAGGACGCTCTCTCCGCAGAAAGGGAGGTGTCCTCGTGGCCCTCTGGGGCTATGCTGTTGCTGTCTGATCACGCATGTCAAGGTGAATCAGACCCCCAGCTAAGACGCCTGCAGGGAGGCCATGAACTCCTTCCAGAAGTTCAAGGCCAAACAGCGATGGTCTTTGCCACAGACGCAGGGACAAGGCTGACCCCACACAAATCTCTGCTGCAGGGCGTCTCCGTGACTCAGACACCTCTGCCCCAGATGAAAAGCAACCCAGCAACCTGGCTGCGTGTCAGAAACCGATGACAGAAGAAAACCACTTCTTCTGATGTAGACCCTCTCTGTGCCTTTTGCGCTTTTCCCAGCACTTCCAGCAGCAAAACGAACACTTGTCCTCGCCATCCAACCCACCCCGACCCACCTCTGGGCTGAAAGGACCAGGGGCTGGGGGGAGCCCCACCTGCAGCGATGAGGATGTAGGGGTCCTTCAGCAGGGTGGTCAGCGGCGTCCCCTTCTGGCTCTGTCGAGAAAACAGGGGTTAGAAGCGTCAGCATGGCCGGCGCAGCGCCCCCCTCTCCCGGCGGCTTACCTCTGGCTGCACCCGGGATGGCTGGAGCACGAAGAGCTGAACAGCTACAACGAGAGAAAAACAGAAGGCGTGGCCCCGAACCCCTGTCAGTGTGTATGCCCAGGTCAAGGCCAAGGTCCCCACGCGGACTCACCTCCATCCAAGAGCACCAGGGCAGCCAGCACCAGGAACGGCGCCGCCTTCCCCACAAACTCGTAGAGCACACTCCCAAAGGGGGGCCCCACTGCAAGGAAGAGAAAGAGATCCATGCCAGGCCCTGGGGCCAGTGCCCCGCCCACCCCACCAGGACCATCCATTTGTTTCTTGTGTTCCGCTCTGTTTTGTTCCAAAAGCTATTTGAGGTGGCCACTCTACATGATATCCAGTCGTGTAAGTTGACCCGGCAACTTCCTCCAAGCGGTTGCACGTCTAGCACATGCGCAAGAGACTCTAAGGGTCACCGTAAAGTAAAGATCAGAGGGAAACAAGCTCTCGGCCACTGAAGGCACCCAGGAAACTGGGCAGTGAGGACTTCCTCCCTTGTGAGCACAGACAGGGACCTCGGGCTCCCATAGGAAGGCCAGGGGTGCAACAGAGAAGAGCAAGAGGATCCAGATCTCCTCCTAAGCGAGATGCTGGCCCCTGGTCTGGGGGGCCAGTTTGGGAGGTGGCAGGGCAGACTGGGGAGGCGGGGAGGCCCTCTCAGGGCCACTCAGAGAATGTGTGAGAGGGGAGGAAGGGTCTGGGAAGACCAGCCTGTTCGAGCCTGCGTTTCACATCTGGGCCCGGGAGGTCTAGGGTTGGCTCCCAAGGTTCCCCAGCAAGTTCGGGAGTAGAGGCAGTGGAGCCCAGGTTCTCCCATGTCAGGAAGGCCCCACCATCTTCCAAAGGCTCCATGAAAGTAGGCGATAAGAGGGGACAGCGAGGGAATCTGTCAGCATGCACGTGGAATCGGGGAGGACCGTCCCTGTCTAGCGGCAGACGGGCTCCCAGGTTGCCTCCGCCGTGGGCCTCACCCACCTAAGACCCCCATGGCCAGGCCGCCCAGGGCGATCCCCATGGCGTTGCCTCTCTCTTCGTCATCTGTGTACACGCTGGCAAGCATGCCCATCCCTACATAGGGAAAGAAAAGTCAGCCGACAGCCAAGCTCTGGAAGCACCGACAGAATGATCCGCGACTCGTCTTCCCTCCCCAACCCAGACCTGCGAGTTTCCCAAACCCGTCAGATTAATGAAAATGCGAAACCAAGCCGGGTCCAACGTGGAGGTGGGTACCTTCTCCGAGAGCTCACCACGCGTCACCAGCACCAGTACTGGCTTCCTAAATGATCCAGCTAGTGGATCATGGGGCAGGCCAGCGGGACAGTGCCGGTGGTCCCTCACACAGACAGAAGAGCCCCGGGCACTGACTCACTCAGGCATTTCCACACCTACCAGCCACCGAGGAGCAGGAGGAGCCGACGCCCTGTAGCGACCTGGCGATCAGCAGGAAGGCGTAACTGCTGGAGAAGGCGAACACTGCCGGGAGAAGGGGCCAGGCCTTGTCAGGGGAGGCCAGCCGACACTGCGGTCCAACCGAGGCCAACAGAGGCACCGCTGAGACCCGCAATGCGATGCTTCATTTCCGTATTAGCCACATGGTGTTTCTGCCCACGAAGACCCCTCCCTGTCCACTTCTTTCTGCAGTTTCTGCCAATACTGCTACCCCCACCTCAGCTGTGTTCTCAGCTCCCCACCTGTGGCCATCAGAGCCCATCCCGGGACCCAGACTCCAATGCAAACACGAGACACTTACTGATTGTGGACAGAAACATGATGCAGAATCCCGCAAACATGGGAATCGGGTAGCCGATTCTGCAAGACAAAACGGTGAGGAAAATCTGGCCACTGCTTTGTGTTTTCTTAAGGCTTTGTAGGGAGTCTCTCCCACTTTCCCTGTGGGATCAGGCGGATTAAGTGTCTGGTCAACTCTTCTAAAAACTCATACAGTCGGTGCTTCCTGCCTGACCTTTCTGTGTTTGACTGTCTTAGAATGCGAATCCGTCTACGAGCTGCCACTCTGAACAGAAATTTCTCTAGAACAAATGTTAACACAATATTGGCAAGTAACCCAGGACACGGCCAAAATATACGGATGGCCCTGTTTCCATCATTTTCCAAAATTATTTCCTTCATTATTGTCTTTGCTGGACCTTCACCAAAGGAACAACGGCAATCAAAGGATTCCGCAAAAGGGGCATCAAGTGACTTGACCGGCCACAGAGACAACTGCACTATGTCTAAGAGGCATAGGAAACAAGATGTTCTATACATGCATGCATGCATGCATACACACACGTGTGTACACAGACGTGCATGCACATACACACATGTGTGCGTGCACACATGTATGTGTGCAAATTGAGATGTGGGTGTGCGCTTCTACCAGGGCACCTAGAACAGAGGCAGTGCTCCAGACATTTCATTTGCTCCCTCATTCTTCCTTCCTTCCCCTCTGTTTCTGCTGATTAAGCAGACAGCTTGGTCCCTGCCATGTGGGTGGGCCATGAGGGTGCAGGCAGCTTTCTAGGGCCCCTGCCCAGAAAGGGAGTGCAGAGCTGGCTGGGCCACAGCCCTCCTCGAGGGGTGCGTCCGCCCAAAAGAGCCCTGAGCAGCTCCAGGGCCCACCTTCCCCAGCCCTGGACCCGACACCAAGAGAGTCCTGAATCCCAGTCACTCGGCCTTGAAGAAAAAAATCACAGTATCAATCACTTAATTCTCCAGGTGCCTCCACCTGTCAGCTCAATGATTGGCTAAGGACAGCCCACCACCTCCCATTTCACATGTGAGCAAACCAGGCACAAGCAGGGGCACGTAGGCGCCCTCAGGCTAATTTCACTTGGGCCATTCCATCGATCCAGGGCTTTACCTTGCAAACTCTCCCACCTCCTCAAGTAGCCAGCGGGCATATCTGGTTTTGAACATAACCTTTCTAACCGTTCTCCTGGCCATGCTCTGATCTGTCGTCCACATGGCCATCAGATGGCCGCCCCTCTTGTCTCTATCAGCCTGCAGCTGACAGCTCTTCGCTCTCAATTCGCGTAGCTAAAGGGACCCGTGCACAAGCCCAGGTTTGCACCGCACTGCGGGATGCCGGATACAGAGGCGTCCGAGGGGCTCAGAGAGATGAGCTGGCGGGCAGTCTGTACCTCTCGGTGACTAATGTACTTCTGGGGAAAGAACTGACATAGGGCAATACTTGCAGCTGCCCTGGAATACTCACGGGCTCCTCACCACTGCCCGTGCACGACTTGGAAAACCATAGCGGTGTCAAAGCTGCCGGAATACCAGTGACACCTACACCTGAGGCAGGAGGCAGTCAGGAGGGAAGCGAGGTACAGGGTATCAGTCACCACCTCGCCTGCGATGGGACTTCCTTCTGCAGTCTCCTCATCAGGCCCACAGACAGTCTTCCATGCTTGTCCTCCCCGGCTGACTTTTGGCCTTTACACCCGTGCCTGGACCCCACTTGCCTGCTGTGTAGGAAAGGTTCTGACTGTATTCCTACCCAGAATATCTATTTTGGGGTCACTAATTGTCCCACTGCTGCGCAGAGTTGCAGGAATGAGCCACCCCTGCCTTTAGCTTGTATATACTGCCACTGCAAACAGCGACACTGGCCAGAGCCACTTAACAGGTGCCTGCTGGTCATTTGTTACCAGAAACGGCCACGTGGAGCCACTCTTACCCGATTAGTCAAATTTAAAATTCTAAAGTGGTTTACTTGCTTCTACAGGGGTACTTTAACTTCCCCTCTCAGGCCATCACCCCACAATGAGATCCACCGCCAGCATGAAGGGGTGGCCTCTAGACACTTCTTGAGGTCCCTTCTGGGGCAATTTCGGACTCAGGTACGATTTCTTAAAGCTCTAGAAAAATCAGATAAAAGAATACCCTAGTGTCCTCGTCATGATTTGGAAAAGAGTCATTTTATAATAAGGTCATCTTGATGCCCCTCTTGGTGGCTTATGGGGTCAGAAACTATTTTGCTGGTAAGACATTTCCTCTGCCCCAGACCTGAAGGCTTCCAGGAAGAGGAGGGTGTGCGTAGATGGAGAACACAGGAATGGAAACGTAGCCAGGCCACCGGGGTAGAGCAGTGCGTCTGGGGTCTTCAGGATGATCGAGCACGAGGACACTAGAGTGGTTCCCTCCCTTCAGTGCTTTGCAGGCTGGTCACTCACTAGGACCATGAATTATGCAGATAGTGTCCAGGGAACCCAGAACCTCCGAACCGAACATAGGAAAGGAAGCAAAACTAGACTGTGGCAATCCTCTCAAGTCTTTTAAATTTCTGTCAGCGGACACTCACTAGGATTTCTTTCACCAAAAACACGGCCCGCGGGCCACATGTGGCCCAGGATGGTTACGAATGCGGCCCAACACACAATCGTAAATTTACTTAAAATCGTTTTCTTGCTCATCAGTTTTCCTTAGTGTTTGTGTATTTAACGCATGGCCCAAGACAATGCTTCTTCTTCCAGTGTGGCCCAGAGACGCCAAAAGTTGGACACCCCTGCTCCAGATAAAACAGGGCGAGAGTTCCGTGGTTCTCAATAGGCCGGGACCACTGCCCCATCCAAGCCAGGAGAAGTTACAGAAGAATGATCTTTGCCCTTCAACAACCCCAGTAAGATTTTTGAGAATCATGTCTCTCAGGGGAAAGTTGAAGCAGGAGGTAGTCAGGAGGGAGGAAACTCCGGAGGTGGGCCAGGGTTAAGACAAAGGACACAGATACAGAACAAAAACTCTGATCTAAGGCTGGTTCCTCCAGAATGAGAAAACTCCAGAGACGCCCCAGGGCTAAGATGAAGGACAGAGATCCCGTTCTAAGACCCATTGTCCCACTCCCTGGAAAAGTGCTGAGTCATGGTGAGTTGTGACTGCACCTGTGCAGAAGATGCTACAGGACCCCCACTTCATTATAATAGTGTCATAATAAATTAGCATTGTGGCACCCCTTCCCCAGTGGTCAATCAAGGAAAACCATGGGAGACTGCATGTGCAGTGGCTTGAAAGTAATATAACTATGTCTACGTGCGCAATAAAACCCCGCCAGAACTAACCAGGAAATAGCCGCCCTGTAAGAACAGACTCGTCCAGCCCTGAGGTCAATCTCTGCTCAGAGCTGGCCCGCTCCCACGTTCTGTGAAATGCACTATCGCTTAATCAGTCTGCTCTCTCTCTTTCTGCTACAGTCTTTGTGTGTTCTGTTCAATTCATTGTTCGTGACCACTAAGAACCTGGTTACCTGTGCCCACCTGCGACACGCCCAATCTGCAGCGTGACCACCATCCCAGATCACCTGGCAGAACATAGCTGGGGTGGGCTCCTCCTTCCCAGGAGGCCCCAGCATTCCCTGAGACTATCGGTAGGGAACCAGCGGACCCTGTCATCTGTGACTCTCACTGCAATTGTGAGGGGTAGCTGGCTTTATTCCCATTCTTCAGATGGCCACATTGAGGCTCAGCCACTTTAAGTAACTTGCCCCGAACTCAGGGCAACAGGCACAACTCCAGCACCTAAGCTGTGCCAGGTCCTGCTTGTGTGCCCTTTGGTGGGGACGCCAGTCGCAGGAACACAGGTTGACACGGGGTGAGTGGGACGGAAGGTCCGCGGTTTCGCTAAAAACCGCGTGGCTCTGAACCTGCGGGGCTCTGTGCCCTCGGAGGATTCTTCCTACCAGGCCCAGGCTCTGTGTTTTCTTAAAACACACCGGAGCGGCCCTGGCTGGTGTAGCTTAGTGGATTAAGCACGGGCCTGTGAACCAAGAAATCACGGTTCGATTCCCAGTCAGGGCACATGCCTGGGTTGCAGGCCAGTTCCCAGCAGGGAATGCACAGGAAGCAACCACACATTGATATTTCTCTCCCTCTCTCCTTCCCTTCCCCTCTGAAGATAAATAAATAAAATCTTTAAAACAAAACAAAAAAAAAACACACCGGAGCTACTGTTTTTAAAATTCCTTTGGAACTGCATTAAAGCACGTATGGGATAACCAAATGGCAAATTTGGAAGGACACTCAAAGGCTGCCCAGTCCAAACCCTCGTCTTGGGTGAGAAAGTAAGGGTCAGAGGTGGGGCGGCTCACCCACGGTCGCAGAGCAAGCCAGCGGCTTCAGACACCAAGGCAGATGCTGCTTCCTTCCCATCGCCAGGCACGCATGCCCTACGCTTTCCATGCTGGCCCAGCCGCTGGCACGGCTGCCCCACGGGAAGTGCTGGGCGGTGAGCTCAGCCCCAATGCAAGACAGCACTCCTGGATCTCCACCCTTGACCTCTTTTAGCCCCCCGAGCTCCCACTTCAGAAGGATGACCATCCAAGGCCCAGGGTCATTGAGCGATGGGCAGATCTCCAGTGCCCTGTCTCCTTCCCCATGATGTCTCCTAAATGGACAGAACCTCAATTGCCATTGGTCACAAACATGTGAGTCGGCCTCTTGTCTCAATTCAATGCCATCTCAATTCAAGTATTGCTAAGCAGAGCTGGACCTGATGTGGCGAACCTGTAACCAAATCTCCCACTATCACCCCCTGGTGAGTCATCCCAGCCCACGACCGTCCTCCTCAGAGCATCAGGGAGCAGTTAATCCAATTGGATAAGACTAAAAATCATATTTTGAATCCCTAGAAAAAAGTGCAAAGCAGTAAAAGTTGTAGTCACTATATATACACCTCTACGGGGTCAGTGGAGAGACCTCACGTTCCCTAATTTATCACTGACCAGCAACACTTTTCCTTTATGTTACAAATGAGTTCACCATTGCCATGGAGAGTACGCATGCTCCGCTCTCAGGCTTCTTAGACCTCAGTTCCCCACTGCGTGGTAAGTGACAAAAGCAAGGACACATAGTAGGGTGCAAACTATCCCCAGAAGGGACAAGAGGTGCCCCTTCAATGATCCCAGCACACCCCTAAAAGGTGAGTGAACATCTTCAGTAAACGGAACAAATTCACAGGATACACGGCGAAGTTTATTGTCAGTCATTCTGTAAACAAAATCAAATCCTCCGGTGTAGCCCGTGGCTCTCTCTTTTCCAGCAATTATACGTGTGCAGGGAGTTACGTGAGTCACGGGTTTCTCACTCTCCTAGTTGCCCCCCTGTTCCCTGACGCGCAGCTCAAGTGGGGGCTTTGCTCCCATGACAAATGCCCAATGCTATGGCCAGCTTCTTCTGAGTTCAGAAGCGTAGGCTCCGACACACCCTCCTAACAGCAGCTAGGGCAGGAGCTCGCTTTCCAGAACAGCTGGTTTCCCTGTCCACGGAGAAGCTGAAAAGGTCACTGCTTATTCCTACAAAGCCCACTTTAGACCAACTGGCTGAACGAGAGAAAAAAATAGCCGCCCGTAGATCTCATGGAGATTTTGTGCCCTGCGGCTTCCTTCTTGTCATTCAGATGTTAGCTATGATTTGTGAGGGAAAATAACTGGCTTTCAAATATACTAGGTAACTATGGAAATAAATTAAGCCACTGTCGCTGGCTTGATAAAAAGCAGACCACTGACACAATGACAAGCTAAGGAGGGAGTTAACCCTTTCCCTTGCCACCCAGTATGTGTGGAATAACTTTCAGTTCTAAAGATGCGAATACTACGCAATCCTTATGCTAAGCAAGTGAAGACCACGATGCTACATTCTTAACCTAATTTGTGGACAGAGACATGTAAAGGTGTTTCACACTGTACCCGCCCGGGGACTCCTTTTATGTGTGTGGATGTCTAAAAATTGCTTGCTGGGCCAAAGGAAAACAGGCATTGCTACCAGAAGTCCTTCCACCCTCTGTCGCACACAAGGCAATCATGAAATAAACTGGAATTATAAAACAAGTCACACGAGCCTTGAAGACAGAAATCAAGTCAACCAAGGGAGCAGCAGACTTGAGAACATCTTATCGGATGTGTGATCACTACATTTGGCCAACATCGAAGGTCCTCTGCTCCCACCCGGTCACATAGTTTTCAGTAAAACTATGGTACCAGAAGAGGAAGTGGAGGAGAAATTACTTGTATTATATTAGCGGCCAAACACTTACATGCTTCCCAAGAACTGCCTTTTTTTGTTTTCAGGGTTTGTCATGTGGTCTTATCTGACATATAAAACAACAGAAAGACAGCCTGCCTCTTGTATCATACACCCCCAAAGGCCACTCACGCAGCAGCATCAAGCCCTTGACTATGGGGGTCCGGGGTGTAATGCGGAAGATCCGGTTGTGACGTGTGTCATGCTGGGGGTCTCGTTGCAGAGAGGGGCCTGCTTACATCAGGAGGCTTTGGACGGGAGCGGCTCCGAGCAGCCTGTCTCTAGATAAATCTCCCGCGACTTTGGGGGTGCAGGAAGCCTCCCTTTTCCCCACTGTCGAAAGCACTGCAAGGATGCTAGGAAGCCGGACCAGTGCACATCAGCGGCTGGAAACAGAGATTTTTTTTTAGGGCCAAGGAGGTAAGGGAAGGTCCCCAAAACCAGGCTGATTGTTTTCTGAGCGCCCTGCCCGTCAGTACAGATAGCAATCAACAACTGACTGTTTAGGCCTGTACTAGCTCAGCCCGGCACCCCCAGAGAGCCCAAGGCCATGCCAGAAAGACAGATTTTGACCTGTATTATTGATTCTTAGTAGCCAGACATTCAAACGGTATGACAGGAAGCAGGTGGGAAGAACAGGGAGAGAGGAAGATGCCCAGACAGAGAGGCTGGGCCCCGCAGCTGTGGGGGCACCTTCTGCTCCCGAACAGCAAACTCCTTTGCCTAGAAAATCCTAGGCCCGGCCCACAGGCCTTGCTGGACTCTCTTCAAGCTCTGGTGCTTTGTGGTTTTAACTACTCTTTAATCACAAACATATTAAACCAATGGTAAAATGCCGTTTTAAACACACTTGTTTACAACACTGAAAAGGTGAATCCCACATCTTGTGGGTAATTGAGGATGTGATTGGCACAAATTACCCCAAAGACTATTTGCAATGGCTCACAGAGGAAGATTCTGTAAAGGAAAACGAAGCGTATTTATCACTTCTCTGAGCAGAACCGGGGAGTGCCCAGAAACGCTGCAGTCCCCAGATTCAGGTCTACCGGGCTCGGAAAGTATTGGAAAAATTACGAATCGTGATCATCTTCGGAGGGATCGAGTTCACTCTATTATTCTGCCAACATCAATATTAAAATGTATTTGCATTTCCCACATTACAAGGCAGCACTAAAAGATGGTTAGTTTGAAATTTGCTGAAATTTGAAGTTCGCTGGAGGAAGCAGTTGGGATTTAAAATTTTGCTGCAGATAAATTCCAAAGCGGATTGCTCACCCTAAGAATAGACTACATTTCACAGGTCACAAAACAAAATTAGGTTTGTCTTGGAAGACATTTTTTTTTCAGAGCCCCAAACAGGAGTCTTGGGTGGCTGTGACGGCAAAACTTTTGGAGTATTTAATATAGAGAAAAGGTCCCACTGGTCATAAACAAGCTTTTCCTCATGGAATGATCGAAGCATGAAAAACAAGAATGGGGCTTTTTTAAAGCTTTTCATTTGCCATTGGCATTTGGAACACTGGCATACTCCTGTCATTTTGGCCGGGTTTTTAATCATTACACTGTATGGCTGGTGACACTGGCACCCAGGGCAACAGCAAGGCATTATTTCAAGAATGTCCTCAATTTTCCCATATAGAACCCGAGCTGCCTGCTTTCTGAGGATACAAACCCTGAGCCGTTTTCCGTAATTATACCAGACACATTTGAAGAAGTGCTCTTGGCCTTGAAAAGAGAAAGAAACCCACCCTGCAACCACTGAGGACAGCTTGGTTTTTCCCTCAAGAATAGAGGAGCCCGGTGATGTCCCCTCGCCAATGGTGCTTCTTGGTGGGCGCCATCGAGCTGTCACAGCTGAGTTCGTTTACTCAGCTGACTTGATGTGGCAGCTTCACGGTGCTGCTTCGCATGGGCTGGATGGCTGCACATGGCTTGGGATTGTTCAGACTGAGTCGGTCCAGGAGATCAAATTGCAAAAGTTTAAAATGTGCTTTTGCCCTGGCTGGTGTGGCTCAGTGGATGGAGTGCCAGCTTGCAAAGCGAAGGGTCGCTAGTTTGATTCCCAGTCAGGGAACACGCCTGGGTTGCAGGCCAGGTCCCTGAGAGGGGCAACTCAAGAGGCAACCACACATGGATGGTTCTCTCCCTCTCTTTCTCCCTCCCTTCTCCTCTAAAAATAAGTGAATAAAATCTTCTCAAAAAGTAAAATGCGTTTCTATCCAATTCACCGTGGGTACATCACCTGCAACCTCCATGTGTCCGAGGACAGCTTGTACTAGGATAGGGGAAGGTAGACCTTCGAGCCTCTGCCACTGCCCGCCCCCCCACCATCTCTCATTGACCCTCAGGTCACACACAGCCCCATTCTAAGAGGGCCCCAGGCTTGAATTAACACTTGCTGTTACCCTCTTGAGATGTTAGTAATGACTTAAACAAAGGACCCTCCTGGTCCTGCCCACCACCTGCTTCCCTAGGCCCAAGTCTGGGCAAATGTAAAGACCTTCCTATTCCCAACCTACACTGGGCATTGGACGGACCTTCTTAAAATTGGGCTTGGCTTGCTGTCTCTTCAACTTGGCACTGGAACCTCGAATGGCTTCCAAGAAGCCCCACAGTAAAACCCCACTCCTTTCCCAGCCTACCACTTGGGGCCTTTAATAGACCAGACCAGCCCGTTCCCCCTGCTCGCCCTTCTCCCCTCCCCCACCCTCACCATGACGACCCTTCTTGTTCATCTCCGGTCTTTGTCTTTGTTCATGTTTCTAGGTCTGGTTCATGGGTAGGACTCTGGGCACTTCCTCCTCCATTTTTGGTGCTTCTACCTCTGGGGCCACACTGTTGGGATGGCAGCCCACCACCACCACTTACACTGTTCTGTCTCCCTCCCCTTGCAGCTGACGCTCCCTCCCCTCCACTGCAAACCCTGGTCCTACCCTTGGAGCCCCACGGACCAGGCGGAGCTGAGCCACCTCCGCTGTGGAACGAAGACTTGCTCCCAGGCCACCCACCAACAATGGGGATGTGAACAACATAACAGAGGTCCCGAAATGTCCAGAACACCTAGGGTAGCATAGAGCTAGTCTGGGCATTATTTGGGGACATCATCAGCTAGTGTGAATCATGCAGAAAACAGCGTCACTTCTCTGCCCTGTGTGCACGTGGATGCAGGTCAGGGACTGGCAGGGACGGGCCTGTCACACCACCCAGGATCTCCACGTAAGCTACAACTTTCTTCCCTGCAGCAAGACGACCTGTCTCTTCCCACCTCCTCCACCCGACCATCTACTTGACCTTCACCCGGCCAGCTCTAAAGAAGCCGCCGTGGCTTCCTGTGAGGAAGTGCACGACCAGGGGTGGAAGGGAAGAGGAAACTGCGTGGAACAGAGAATCCGACTATGAAAGGTGGCGTGTAGACAGAATCAAAGTTCTCCCACGTGGGGAGGGCCTCTGCATTCTGTTGCAGTATCCTCTTCCTTTTTAAGCAACAAGGGTAGCAATGAAAGTTGAAACAGATGGGCAATTGTAATTAACTACGGACAGAAACCTAAGGGGAAGGGATTAGATTTTTCCCCAGCTCACCCCGCAGTGGTTCCCAGATTCCGGCAAATGAATGCAAAACAGAACCCCAGGGGGAAATGAGCTTGGAACAGCATAAATACAAACTCTTTGGCCAAAATAACACAGCTTACCTGTTGGTCAACAGTCCTATGAACGGGTTGGTGAGGAACTGGACCATGGCTTTGGAGGCGAACAACAGGCCGACCTGCACGTTTTCGTTGAGGAGGGCTTGGTCTTCCCTGGGGCAGTTGGAGGGGCTGACGGAGGTGTTAGTCACCATGTGCTGTGTGGTGGCCTCAGGCAGCCGGTTCCCCTGCAGGTACCCGGTGTTGTTGCCGGTGACCAGGGTGGAGTTGTCATAATAGGAGAAGACGCTCTGGAAACGGCCTGGGGCGGCGGAGGCTGGGAGCGCTGGTCTGGCAGTCTGGGTTTCCGTCATGTTCTTCTCATGCTGGATGCTGTACAAGTAGCTTGGGATGATGGGGACTGGGGACAAGAGCAGAACAGGAAGGTGGTGACTGCGCTGGAGCCCTCCCCGGGACAAACACCGGAAAATCTGTGGTCACGTCAAAGGCCAAACGAGACACGGAGCGGTGGGATACCCACCCCGGGAACAGCCCCCTCCCGTGCTGACAGAGGGACAATTGCACACGACTCAGCTCCCTGGAGAGAACGAAGCCCCGGGAGGCTGAGAAAGTTCCACGTGCTCTCAGGGCCGGTTACTGGGCAGCAGCGACCACCAGCCCCAGAGAATCCTGTCCTTCACAGGGTCTCCATTACAGGGTTCCTCACAGGAACACATTCGGGGAAAGCACACCTCAGTTTGGGTTTGAGTCAGTGCTGACCCAGGGTCAGCCAGGGCTTCTCAGAGAGAGGCTCCAAAGGCCTTTAATGGAACGAATGGAGCAAATAGAAACCTAAATTTCACTGTGTGTCTTAGAAAAAAAATAAACCTACAGGAAGTGATAGTTTGGAAATTCTGCAACAGGCCCACTTCATCTCTCTATTTTTTAAGTGGGAATTGGCAAGTTTTCACCCCATCTGGGAAATATAAGCCTTTCTGAGAGCCCTGGTCGGGTAGCTCAGTTGGTTAAAGTGCTGCCCTGATACGCCAAGGTTGCGGGTCGGACCCC
This sequence comes from Trachops cirrhosus, assembly GCA_028533065.1. Classification (NCBI taxonomy): domain Eukaryota; kingdom Metazoa; phylum Chordata; class Mammalia; order Chiroptera; family Phyllostomidae; genus Trachops; species Trachops cirrhosus. Next base: position 148,038,513 of record CM052542.1, on the reverse strand, counting down.
TGGTCAGGGTGTGTACCAAGAATCAACCAATGAATAGATAAATGAGTGGAACAACAAATCAACGTTTCTCTCTCCCTTTTCTCTCTTTAGAAATAGATAAAGAAATAAAACTTTTTAAAAAAGAATTTCTGAGACTTTTATAAAGGAGGAGAAAAAGCCTTTCGATGTAAAAGGAGCTTTCGGCAGCTGTGTGACGACAGAGCTTGGAACACAGAGGAGACGCGAGGCCCTCCGCACGGAGCTGGATGGGCCTCACGCCTCCGCCAGCCCTTGCGGTGAGAACCTGACTACCTGATGCTCTGAAAACTGCCTCGGAAGAAGCTACATACGGAGAGAGAGGAGAGAACCCACTCCTGAGAGTTGAAATAAAAAAAGAAAGTCTCTTTTTAATTCATTAAAAATTTGGATATTTTTTCAGGAAAAACATGCCAAATGTTTTGCTGTTAATGGGGCTAACTAAGAGACCTGGGTTTAAATTATTTCGTTTCTTAAAAATCCATTATAGAAAAAAGGCTAAAATGAACACTGTTCAAATTGCTCTTGAAACCATCTTGAAATGTTCCCATCTCCAGTCATTCACAGATACAATCTATTGAAATGTCACTTCGCTCTTTGGAGGGAGGGAGGGAGGTTTCCTGCTCCTTTAGATGTTACACCAAATCATGAACCCTCCTTTTGGGGTAGCATAATAATTATTATAACATTACTTTGAACTCTGGGAATTGCTAGTCCTTCACAGAAATCGTCTTCATTGTGGCGAAAGTGGGCAGGGGGAAGCTGGAAATTATCAGGAGGAAACACAAGCTCTGGGTTTTATCGATGTCACATTTTTGACCTGACCGCCAGGAAACGAAGCCACAACGCGCTCTCACTAGACCAGGCGTGGCGGTCTTGGGGGATGTGTTTCTGCAGAGCGTGTTCTCCAACTTTCCCAGGACGCGCAGAGCTCCGGGGCCGCGCTCGGGTCAGTGGGGCGCCCGGGGAAGGGGTGCCCGGGGACGGCCAGCCCGCACGTACCCACGACGGTCAGCAGCATGTTGTCCAGGAGCAGCGCGAGAAACACGATGAACAGGACGAGCTTCCTGGAGTGGCGACTGTCTACCAGCCAGCGGATCGGCGCCCAGTCGCTCAGGGCCATGGCTCGGGGCTCGGCTGCGGGCGCGGCGGGAGGTGAGTAGCCGTGGCGGGCCAGCGACTCCCGCCAACCCCCGTGCTCAGACTCCCCGGGCCCGCAGAAGGGGCTAGACCTGAAGGTCCCCGGCGTCCTACCCTCGGCTCACCTGCGGCGACTGTCCTCACCCACAGCTTTGCCCGTTGCTAATAACGCCCAGAGGCGCCGTCGGGGTGCGCACCTGGGTCCCGCTTCTACCACCGAGCGCTGGAAAACGCCGCGGGGACAAAGCGCTCTGCGCGTCCTGGGCGCCCAATCGCCCCTGCCTTCCGGAGCCCGGCCAGCAGCGCCTCCCGGGCTTCCCCAGCCGCCCCCCCTCCCGGTCCCGCCCCGCTCTCCCCTGCGCCCCGGCGGCGCTCTGCACCGGCACGGAGCACTGCAGGCAGGGAGCGGGGTCCGCGTTACCTCGCGGTCCCTGGCGGTTGTCTGCTCCGGCAGCTGTGAGCTCGGTCCGTCCGGGCGCCTCGGGGTCGTAGTCTCCACTCTAGCGCCCCGCGGCCGCCGCTGCTCAGTTTAGCGGGTCCGGCTCTGACGTCACGGCCCGCGCCTAGCGGGGGCGGAGGGCTGGGGCGCGGGAGGTGCCGCGGTCACCGCGCCGCAGGGGCCTCCACCCCTGCTCCCGCCCAGACCCCTGCTGTCCTACCCGGCTCCGAGTCCTACCCCAGGTTGCCAGCTCCAAAGACGTTCGGAGCGCAGATGCTCATCCGCCCCTGCACTTGGCCTCATTTCCCAGGGTCCTGGGCTAGGGGGTTGGGGGAAGCGGCTAGGGAGCAGAGGGAAGAAGTTACAGCTCCTGGGAGAGGGGTCAGGGGTCCCTGGGTGAAGGGTCAGGAGGCAAGGTGAGGAGTTAAGGAATAGTGCTTTCATCTGGCCCCTCTGATCCCCACGGTCCCTGAAATCTGTCATGAGGTCATGGAGACTACGGCTGACTGTGGCAAGAAAGGGGTCATAGGGTGTTGGGAGCCAGGGACAGATCTTTCTTCTCTGCACCCCACCACCCCTCCCCTCTCCCACCTTTGGAGCCTGAGGCAGGTACCACTTGAAGTACCCGAGCCTCTGGTGTTTGGGTGCCTCAAGCTGGCGGTGTGGAGACAGGAAATGGTCCGGCAGTTGGTGAAAGAAGATGTGATGCGTCCTTACAATGGATACTACTCAGGCATCGGGAATGGTGCAGTATTGCCATTCATGACAACACGGGTGGACCTCAAGTGTATCATGCTAAGTGAAGTCAGACGGAAAAGGACAAGAACCATATGATTTCACTCATATGTGGGATATTCAACAAAAAGCAACAAATGAACAGATTTTAAAAAAAAAAAAGAAAGGAAAGGAAAAACCCACCAACAGAATGGTGGCTACCAGAGGGGAAGGGATGGGGAGAGGATGAGGAGGGTAGAGGGGTCAACACAAGGTTACAGAAGCAGACTAGACCTCAGGTGGTGAGCGCGCAAGGGGATATACAGGTGATGTATTACAAAGCTGTGCACCTGAAACGTATATGATGTTATGTGATTAACCAGCATTACCCCGATAGATTTAATTTTTTAAAAAAGAAAAAGACGCAGAGAGACGGTCGACAGAAAGAATGCTGGTCTTGCCTGGGGCCGATGTGAAGCTGGAATCCTCACTACCAAGAGGTGAGGGTCCACCTTTGACTTCCAAGTCCCTCTGCTTTATAAACAGAAGAGAAAGAGACGTCCTCTTGACATAGCTGGAGCTTTGGAGGCCCTTCCAGGGCGCTGGAGGAACAGAGGTTATTTTCTTGGAAAGCCACTTAGAATAAATGTTATCCTGCCGCTGTCTCTTAGCAGTGGAGCCCGGGCTTGTTTTATTCATGTCTGCCGCTGCCAGCTGCAGACTGCTGGGGGCAGCAGGGGACGAGAGCCGCTGCCTCCTCTCCACCTCCTTACTTCCTCCCAGACGCCCCCTGTGCTTCCCTGTGCTGCCCCTCATGTGTGAGAAAGATGGTTGGATAAGTAAGTAGGTCAGTAACACAGGGACTCCGGCACGTTCCAGGATGTGTGTAACTTAAACACTAAACAGGGGGGAGAGAGGGAAAACCACTTAGGAGGAAACCGCAGATGGCTGTAAAGGGTCTCACTTTCACGGAGTGCCCCAAAGTGCCCGGAGTTCCAGAACCCAAAGACACAGGCCCTTGGCCCCATGTCCCTGGGGCACAGAGGCATCACAGTGAAGGGCTGTGGGGAGGATGCCTGGGTCCCAGCCTGCTACTTCCTTGATCAGTGACCTTGAGCAGGTTACGTATCCTCTCCGTGCCTTAGTTTCCCCATCTCTGAAGTGGGGCTGCTGATCGGACCTTTGTGTTGCAATAGGACTCAATGGGAATACACAGGCACCCCTTCGAGAGTGAGAGCTCAGTAAGTGTCTGCCGTTCATTCATTCAACAAATGTCTGCTGAGGACTCACGAGATGCCAGGCGCTATTGATTCTGGGGAGACAATAATGGCCCAGACAGACAAAACCCCTGTCCTCCGGCTGCTCATGAATTCTGGGAGCAGCACTGTTTTGGTGGACACAAGAAGCCACATCAACGCCAGGCCAGCCAGCCGGAGGGAGAGGCCCCACCTGCTGATCTCCTGACCTTGCCACCGCCCCCAGAGCACTGAGGTCTGCAACGGGGTTTCAAACGTCTTTGTCGACACGCCTCTAAAGGAATTTTTTGAAAATATGTATGCCTCAAACCAACCAAAGGGGAGAGCATATTTGTAAACAACAGCTCCAACAAGGGGTTCATAGCCAAAATATTTAAAGAATTCATACAACTCAACGCCAAACAAACAATCCATTTACAAAGTGGGCAGAGGACCTGAACAGGCACTTCTCCCCAGAAGACATAGGAACGGCCAACAGACATATGAAAAGACGCTCAACTTCACTAGCTGTGAGGGAAATGCAAATGAAAGCTACAATGAGATGCCACCTCACGCTGGTTAGAGTGGCTGTCATCAACCAGACAGGTGACAACAAGTGTTGGAGAGGCTGTGGAGAGAAAGGAGCCCTCATTCCCTGCTGGCCGGAATGTGAGCTGGTACTGCCTCAAAACATTAAGAATAGAGTTACCATATGACCCAGCAACCCCTCTTCTGGGTAGCTACCCCAAAATTTTAAAAGCACTTATTTGCAAAGATATATGTACCCCTCTTTTCATTACAACATTATTCACAGTGGCCATGACATGGGAACCACCAAATTGTCCTTGGATATATGATCCGACACAGAAAGTGTGGCTGGTACATACACACAATGGAATACTACTCAGCCAGGAAAAAGGGAAATGCTACCATCAGTGACACATGCATGCATCTTGAAAATATCATGCTAAGCAAATTATGTCAGACAGAAAAAGTCTTGAACCAGATGATTTCACCCATATGTGCAAGATAAAACTGAAACTCATAGACACAACAATGTGGGGGTTACCCGAGGGAAGGGAGACGTGTCAGTAGTAAAGGGTAGAGGGGGGCAGATACACGGTGATGGAAAATGATTTGACATTGAACCGATCATGTATCATAGAATAATCGTACATTTGAAACCTGTATATAACCTTGTTAGCCAATGTCACCTCAATCAATTTAATTAAAAATAAAATAACATATAAATAAATATGTATGCCTCATGCATTTTTAAGTTTGCATCTAAAATAGTTTTTTAATCACAAATTAAAATCATTCAGGGCATATTGTATGTATTGCCCTAATATAACCTAGCACTTCAAACAAACATGAATTTAAGCGACAGACAGCAACCTGGCTGGGTCCCTCCTACAAGGTATGTGACTGTGGGCATGTTACCAAACTTTCATGTGCCTCAGCTTCACATCTGTCACTCAGGCATGGTGAAAGGCCCCCCGCTCAGAGTTAAGGGGGTTAAGGGGGGTGGTCTTTCCACAGTGCCTGGCACAAAGCAGGTGCTCACACTCATTAGTGTTCTCTGGCACTGGGGAAGTGAAGGTGCTGAGTGTGTGGAAGGTGTAGGTGGTCCTCGGGGAAAATCTTCAGGTGCCCCCTCCCCCAGCAGAGAACTTGGATGTAAGGAAAACAAATGGATCCCCTGGGCATTAAGCTGTGAGATGCGAATAATGGGTCACAGCAGAAATGAACAAAGACATCCTGAAGACACACAGTGGTTGCTAGACCAACAAAACCTGACCCACGAGCACGGGGGCAGGGCAAGGAGGTGGGCTGCCCAGTGGAGAGCTGAACGCGGAGGAGGTGTGCTGTTAAGGGGCGTGTAGGAGACCGTGAGCACTTCATTTGAAGGCTCGGATTTGCAGACGATAAAAGCCCCAAGTCAAAGGTGAATACTTAAGTCTTTTATTAAGCGAGAGCAAAGAGAAAAGCAAGAATCAAGAGCATGCATCGCCAGGTGGGAGTTCACCAACACCCGAACGCAGACGCTGGGGAATCCCGGAGACAGCACTCAGCATCCGACTGGGAAAAGTTCCGAGCGAAGTGTCCTTCCCTCAGGTGAGATTCCAAAGTCTCACTTTGGGGACTACGCTTAAATATGTTTTAGACAAAAGTGGCTACATGCCAAGGGCCTTGTGTGACTTAGCCAACCAACAGGTTCCTCTGGGAGAAGGGCCAGTTGTCCCCAAAGGAAGAGTTAACTATTAAAAGTACTGATCTCCCGGGGAGAAGGGCCGGTTCTCCCTGGGACACAGCACGCCTGTATTTCATTCTTGCAATAAAGGTCACAGCTCGGGCATAAACAGGGAGGGTTCTCGATGTCCTTTTAACCCGTCAATTCAGCCCTAGAATCCGGTATGTTTATGGTGTAGCTAGTTAACATCTCGGGGGTCATCGTCAAATACATTTTCCTTACTCAACAATACGTGAAAATATTACATAGAACAAAACTGTTATAATTATACACATTAAAATGGGATGAAATATTGCATTCCAGTACTTAGCTGCAGATACAGACTTAAACAGGAAATCATACCAACGATGATTAGTATCAGTTACAAAAAAGATGGGAAGCTTCAATCAACTGATTAGCAACAATATGTGTTTGTATTCTATGTTGATTAAGTTGATTCTGATTTTCATCTAATAATTTTTGCATTAATGTGGAATTCTTGATTAGTCCTATCTAGGTGTATAAATACATATATACAGATGGAAGGGGCAAAGACTGGGTACCTAGGTGAGAGAAACATCATCCGCTCAGACAGGGGACAGGTAAGATGCATCTCCCTGCCGGTGGAGAACCTCTAGGTGCCACAGACACCCAGGGTTTGGGGCTTCTGCCCCCCGCACGGCCATCTCTGTCTGATTATCACTAACCAAGCGTGTATGTCGCGCTTCTATTTCATACAGCGCTGAGTAATTGTTAACAGGAAATAACGTAAGAATACATAGATTAGAGCAAGGCTCCATTTGTCTTGTTAAGTCATTACACATCAAACCTCGATGGGTAGGAATACAGTCTTGGAGATTATACATCACATTTTGCAAATCTATATATGTCCCAGTTCATTGGGACACAGCAAAAATGTTTCTCGACACGAAAGGGAGTAGACCCTTTTGTGTTAACAGTCAGGGCTGTCAAACTCATTTTCACCGGGGGCCACATCAGCCTCAAGGTTGCCTTCAAAGGGCCGAATGTAATGTTAGGACTGTATACATGTAGCTACTCCTTAACAGTTAAGCAAGAGCTCAGTGCTGCCTCCAGGTAGAAATAAGGTGCCGGGCTGGATAAAACAAGGTGGAGGCCAGACTCGGCCCACGGGCCTTATGTTTGCCACCTGTGCAGGAGATGATATTGGCAGAACGTTTGAGCACGCTGAAGGTCATAATACATGATTTCCCCTAGACAGTAGTTTTCAGCAACTGTTGTTGGTCGGGTGCATGAAATTGTCTTATTGGCGGGGTTGACTGTGGTTTACTCAGAAGAGCCCCAGTTTCGATTTAGAACCTGCAAGAAGGGTTCCGGGTGTCCAGGCTTCAGCCATCCATATCATCCGCCATCCAAGGAGAAGCCCTAAGAGACACTGTTATTCCCGCAGGAACAACTGATCAGTGGGTAGAATTTCAGTGTTGTCCTGTCCTGTGTAGGTAACTGCTAGGGCATTGTTAGCTCCTTCAGCAATAACTTCTGTGGCCCTGGGCCTATCGTGGGGGTACGTCTTCACCCATACCTTACCTCCAGTCTCCATATTGGTAGACCCAAAGCCTCCCACTCTGGTGCTGGTGTCAGGGCCTGGGAAGTTGTTGCCATTCCCCCTTGCTATAGGGGATAGTGACTACTTGAGCCACCCGTTCCTGGGCTTGGGGTTGTACAGGCTGTGAGGATACATTATGCAGTAATGCTTTTATTTCTCTCACACAGTCTGAATCAGTAACTCCAGCCATAATTTGCAATCCCTTTAAAGCTAGGCTGGATCTCGGGAGAACATGCACAAAATGTCCTTTTGGGATTTGTACGACTAATCCTGTTGGGACAGTCTGAGTAGTATTAGGGTCCATCCAGATCTCCCGCAGTGTGCGTAAGTCCCTTCCTGCTGATCCTAAAGTGCCCACAAAGTGCCCAGGGCCTGGGCATTAGGATCGATCGCCCTCCATTTTAAGGTAGTAGGGCTTTGCTGGCTACAAATCTGCAAATCGGGGGTCATCATTCGTGCCAAAGGTGTAGAATTGCCTAGAGGCCAGTTATTCAATTGTTGCAAAGTGAGGAATAAGGGCTCTTTCCGGTTTTTATAAGAATTATGTCCTAACTTCCTCAACTTTTCTTTGAGGAGACCATTCATTCTTTCAATCAGGCCCCACAACCTGTGGATAATAAGGAATGTGATATACCCATTCTAGATTATGTTGCTGGCAACACGCCTCAATTTCCTTTCCTTTAAAGTGAGAGTTGTTATCACTCTGAATTTGTAAAAGGGAACCATAATAGAGCATAATGATGTCAAGGGTTTTGCATGTATTTTTCTGGGTAGCACGTTGGTATGCACAGGTGACCAACACCCCCAAATAGGCGTCTACACAAGTACAAGTAAATTGGCATCCCCAACTCACAGGCAATGGTCCAATATAATCTATTTGCCAGATGTGAGCAGGGGGCGTTCCTGTAGCCAATTCCCCCGTTACTAACTTGGGGATGGAGCGTGAAGTGTCCTTCTGACAGATCTCACACTCGTCCTTCATTTGCCTCCAAATGGAGAGAGGGGCATCTATTCCTGGGGCCTGTGCCCACCTGTGCATAGCTCGAGCTCCTAAATGTCCCACTTGATGGCGTATCCATCGGGCAAGGGAATAGTCGTCTTCAGAGGTGGTGTCTTCAGCAGCTATTTTTGCCAGGGCGTCTGCAGTGGCGTTATACTCACGCTCAGGTGAATCCCTCTTAGTATGCGCGTCTACGTGGAAAACAGAGACACTAGTGCACTGAACAATACCCCAAATGTCTCCCCATAGGGGTTTCCCCCAAAGTTCCGCTCCATGAATTTCCCAATTATTACATTTCTAAGTGGGCATCCATGTAGTTAACCCGTTGGCTACTGCCCAGGAGTCAGTGAATAAATGACGTTCTCCCCGCTTCTCCTGTACAAGGGCTTGGTGAACCGCTTCCAGCTCAGCCAGTTGGCAGCTGCTCTGCCTTCTGGTGGTTTCTGGAGTGACTGGAGTATGGGGGTTACAGGCAACAGCCTTCCAATGCCTTTCTTGACCAGTGTATTTAGCTGTTCCATCTGTAAACCAGGCATGCTGTTTTGGGGCAGGGGTTAGGGAAGTATATTCCGCTCCCCAACAGACGGGGGAGCTAAGCTTGTCCTTAGTACGGGGGAGTATAGCTGTCTCCCCTTCCAGTCGTCCTCCATCCATTACCAGTTTGTAGAGACATGCCACCCCTGATTTTTGCCGGCCCTCACCCTATTCTGAATTTACTGTTTCCATTTAATTATACTAGCTTCTTGGGCATGTCCAATCTTATGGGATGCTGGGGCACTCAAAATCCAATTCATAATGGGGATTCCAGGTCATAGTAGGACATCATGCCCCACAGTTTGACTGCGTCAAAACCCAGTAAGCAGCAAGGAGTTGCCATTCAAAGGGAGTGTATGACTCCCCTGCACTGGGCAATTTTCTAGACCGGAACCCTAGAGGCACCCGCTTTCCCTCTTGCTGCTGAGTGGGACACGCTCCCGACTGAGGGGGATATTTTGCCGCCTCCTCCAATTCACTCATCCCAGATTACCAGTCCCACTTCTCAGGGTCCCAATCAAGTGGGGCAGAAGCAATCGCGGCATGCACTTTCTTTTTGTTCATCTTCCCCAGGCGCTTCTTATGTTTATCCTGAGCACACCGTACCGCAGCTTTTGCAGCCACTGCCTGATCATTTCTGGTCTGATCCCCCGGAATAAAGTTTTGACCTTGTAACATGGAAAGTTTCCCCTGCGATTCTGTGAGCTCTCGATCCAGCTGAAGTTTTTCCTGCAGGATCGGCATTTCCTTCTTTTCATGACGCTTTCTATACACCGTTAGAGAGACCCATTCCCGGCGGCAGAAGGCGACCATTTCTTTCCCCTTCCCTCCCTGGAGACATTCTACCCGTGGGGGCGGTTCCCCAGTCTGCACCGCGCCTCCCCAGGGCTCCCAGGGGCCGCTTCCCTTGGCCCATTCTTGTGTGACCTGGGAGAACAGCGAGTCCTCCCAGCCCCGCACTTCCCAAACCACACATTTCATTCACTTCAGGCTCCCTGAGAAAGGGCCTATTGTCCTCAAATCCTGTTCGTGACACCAATTTATGTGCCGTGAAGGGGCAGGTATGAGATCGTGGCCACTCGATTTGGAGGTTCTGATTCGCAGACAATAAAAACCCTAAGTCACAGGTAAATAGTTAAGCACTTTATTAAGCAGGAGCAAAGAGAAAAGCAAGAATCAAGAGCATACATTGCCAGACGGGAGTTCACCAACACCCGAACGCAGACGCTGGGGAATCCCGGAGACAGCACTCAGCATCCGACTGGGAAAAGTTCCGAGCGAAGTGTCCTTCCCTCAGGTGAGATTCCGAAGTCTCACTTTGGGGGCTATGCTTAAATATGTTTTAGACAAAAGTGGCTACATGCCAAGGGCCTTGTGTGACTTAGCTAACCAACAGGTCCCTCTGGGAGAAGGGCCAGTTGTCCCCGAAGGAAGAGTTAACTATTAAAAGTACTGATCTCCTGGGGAGAAGGGCTGGTTCTCCCTGGGACACAGCACGCCTGTATTTCATTCTTACAATAAAGGTCACAGCTCGGACATAAACAGGGAGGCTTCTCGATGTCCCTTTAACCCATCAGTGCGACAGGCTGTTCTAGAAGGGGAGCCCTGGTGACACAGACACTCTAACATCCAGAGAAATGTTGATTAAAACCACAGCAAGCTAACAGCGCCACATGACGCCAACAGGAAGGAAGCTGGGTAAATGCCACGTGCTGGCGAAGAGGTGAGGAAATGGGACCCTCTCCTGGGGGTGGAGCAGGGCCTGTGCAGCCTTTCGGGGAGCAGGGGGGAGTACTTGATGGAACCGAGGTCAGCACGCACCCTCCAGTCCCGCAGTCTCTCTTCACGTCTAGTCTCAGGGAACGCCCTGCTCAGGTCCTAAGGGGACAAGGACAAGGGTAGTCTTTGCGTTGGTGTCTGTGGCAGAGGGGAGCTGGAGGCACCTGGGTTTCCATCACCAGGGAGTAAAGCAGTGATGTGTGAAGGAGCACCCTGTGGCCGTCAGAAGGACACACCGGATACCCCGTGACTATGTGCGGATTTGACAGAGTCTTGAGTAGGAAAGAAGGAGGGGGCGGGGAGCCAGTTCTGCAGGCGGAGTCCACACTGGGACATAGAAGCACAGAGAGCCACTCCGTCTTTCCGAGGCTTCACTCCTATTCCAGGGTATGTATTCACCACAAAGGCCCCCTTGTTGGGGAGGATCCCAGCAGAGGGGGTGTGGGACATGGTGGGGAAGTAGAAAAGTGGAGATAAACCAAGAAATGGACCAGTGATGACAGCATGCTCAGAACTGAGGGAGATGATCAATTCAACTCTCTGTACCTGCGGTCCCCCCCGAAAGGGGCTGCGGATGGCAAAGGCTTTCAGGACCGAACTGGCTGTGCCGAGCACAGAAGCCACACGTGGGCCGCGTCTCCCAGGGGCTGGCGGGCTGTGCCCTGTCCGCGCAGACTGAAGGGGAATGAGAGCAGGCGGAAACCCAGATCCTCGGGAGAGGATGGCGAGCATCACAAAAGGTAAATGTCGGGCTCGATGCAAAAGACCTGAGGTTTTTGTGTCTGATTTTAGTTTTGGTTTTGCCATTTCACCTTTATTTTCTTTCTTTTTTTTTTTTAAAGATTTTATTTATTTATCTTCAGAGGGGAAGGGAAGGAGAGAGGGAGAGAAATATCAATGTATGGTTGCTTCCTGTGCATTCCCTGCTGGGAACTGGCCTGCAACCCAGACGTGTGCCCTGACTGGGAATCGAACCGCGATCTCTTGGTTCACAGGCCCGCGCTTAATCCACTAAGCTACACCAGCCAGGGCCACCTTTATTTTCTTTATGAAGCTTTAACTATTTAAAACTATGACACTGTCTTGAGGGATTTATGGCAGGTGTAGATGTGTGACCCAAAACAACTCTACCTTAGAGGACTCGGGTGGTTACGGGGCTGTGTGGCGGCCAGGCTTCTACATTCTGTGTGAAGGGCATGTCATTATAACTATAAACAGGAGTGTAAAAGGTTAGGGGTGTGTACTGTAATCTCTCAGGCAATCCCTGCAAAAACAATACAAGGACTAGGTAAACAGCTAACAGGAAAAATTAAATTAAAATGTTATAAAGTGTTCTATAAAGTGTTGGGAGCTGCCCTGCCTGGTTTCAGGAGCTGTAATCCCCCCATGGCTAAGGCTGAGTGGGCGACCTTCGGACCAGAAGCCACTAAGGAGACAAAGCTTATCTCCCTGGCAGGGGTGCCGCTTCTGCTCCTTTTCCCATAACTGGCCCCCAATGCTTGATGAGTTAGCCAATGACGGGTAAGATTCCCCAAGGAAGGGATGACCTAAGGCATGATCACATGGAGGCCCCAGGGAAGGACTTGAGGGGCTATGGAGAAAGGGGGTGATGGACCCTCACCCCTCAGCTTTGACAAACCCTGAGTCCTCATTCTGTCTGTGAGAAGTCTCCTAATCTCTTGGCTGCCTTGCTTCCCCTGCCTGACTTAATCCTGAAACAATGACAGAGGGCGGTACAGCCCTGTGCTGGAAAGGGCGGGTTCCGGGGTGATCAGGCCTGAGAAAGAATACATAAACTCCTGTGAACCCTGCTTTGCTAAGAATGCTCTCAACTAAATGATAAAGGTCTGAGCAGGAAATGCGTTTGTTTCCCAAAGTCTTGTAGCCCGTTAGCTACCAGACCCTGACTCAGAATAAGCCCTCATAGTCCTTTGTATGCTATCTATTGTTTGATCCTCTCTGCCTGACAATGATTAATGAACTTTGTCTGTATCCCTGTGCAAATTAAAAGCCAATAAAAAACTGGTGAAGGCAAGGAGCAGGGTGCTCTCTCCTAGAGAGAGTGGCCAGGCCGCTCTGAGGCACCCTCCCCTTGAGAGGGTAGCTGTGCCGTCCCTTTTCCTCCACCGGACTCGGTAGTCCGTGTGAATGTCTCATTCATCCATGATGCCGTGGACACTGCGGGCCGGTGTCTGCGTCAATAAACTACTTAAATAATTTCAAAAGGCAGGACAGGAGGAACCAATGAGCAAAAAAAGCTACAGGAATCAAGCAGAGAACAAAAAAATAAAATGATAGAGGAAATACATTAAGCGTTAATGAATCCTACAATTAAAGGAAATTGTCAAGGTGGATTTTTTTTTTAAGTAGTCTAGCCTCCATGCTGTCTATAAGAGACACCCTTTAAAAATAAGTACACAGGTAGGTTGAAAGTAAACAGACGGAAGAAACATATCATGCAAACTGTAAACATTAGAAAGCTGAAGTGACTATATTAATATCAGGTAAAATAGACTTACAAACAAACTTTAAACAGGGATGTATGAAAGGAAGTTTTCATAATGATAACAGTGATCAATTCAAAAGGCAGACATAATAATTATAATGTATATGCACCCAAAAACAGAGCTTCAAAAACAGTGTCCAGCACAAATAATGCCCCCTTTTTATTACAGAATCCTTTATTACAAAACCATCGGCACGTAATTCTGTAACATAACACTATCACACTCAAGCACACCATAGGACACTTTAGGTGAAATGTTCAAATTAAAACCATAAATTATTGCACCCATATTATTACCCTCCCAACCACGATCAAGCAGGCCTTCCTTCTGCCGGACCCCGGATATAAAAGAAAGAGAGAAAAAGACAATTTCACAATCCAACTTTAACACCTCTCTCTCAACAACTGAAAGAACAGCTAGACAAAAACAGGTGACACAGAAGATCCAAACGGTACCATCAGCCGCGTCGGCCTCCCTGATGTTTATTTCCCTGCACGAGAGCAGACGCACACGCTCTGCGAGAGCTCAGCCGGGTCTCAGCCAGGACCTGCCTCAGTCAGGGGGTGCTTTTCCCTTGAAGCCAGCTCTCCCAGTGGTTTAACACATATTTAAAACATGAGCTACGATGAGAGAAAATACATTTCATTTTCATTCTTGTCTCAGTGCTGTGTACTGTAAAAGAATATTTTCTGTACAGAATGTAACCAAATCTACTGTACTGATCTTAAGAGGGAATGGCAAAGCAAAGGTCAGTTTGCCTGAAGGCTGCCTTGCTGGCTGCCAATGAAATTAAGTCATAGATGCTCTAACCTGGTAATTGAATCACTGCATTAACTGGCTTCATGCAGCATTATCTGGAAAATGCAGGTCTCCAGGTTGGGCCACTGTAATAGAATCACTAACCTGTCTGGGGACATTTGCAGTAATTGGAGGCTGCAGAGGAGCCAGCCCGTGGTGACGAGCACGTTTCCCCTGGTGGGCCGCTGTCACCTGGACCCTCGCAATGGCCGCCCACATCCTGCAATCCGCCAGTGACTCAGTGGATCTCTGTGAACCATTGCTTCCAACGAGCCCCTCCCCAGCGCAAGAGCCTAAGGTGGCTCCCTAGTACTCCCGTCTGAAGCCTTCTGCCTGGCTTTGAGGGCTGTCTGCAACCCACCCACCCCGCCTCCCCTCCCCAGCTCTCACCCTCTGCTCTAATCAGAGGGTCGCCCAGTGCCCCAGAGGCAGACATTACTGATATTTTCCTCAACCTCCAACTTCCCAAATCCTATTCCGAGCCCCAGATCCCTCCTCAAGCTGTCCTTGCCCACGGGGGTCAAGCTCGGGATAACCATTGCAGCCCTCCGGGGTTTCTGCCTTCAAGAGCACCCAAGGCCCCGAGAGCCAGTTCCCCCAGAGGCCTTTGCTGGCTTGCACTGCTCCCCAGCAGCTCCATCGAGGCTCATTCTTCCCGCCCTGCCCCCAATGGGACCTTCAACTCCTTGACAGCAAAGGAAGCAATTTCTTCCTCGTCTCTCTCCCCAAGGGCGGCTTGCACTGTGCCACTCACAGAACAGGTCCATAGAACTAGCATCTATAAGGACCCTGGGGCCACAGCCAATTCTGCCACAGCCAGCTGAGCCTCAGTTTCCCCATGTGTACAGTGGGTGGTCAGGTAGACCGCACTGTCTAATCCAGTAGCCACACCACATGTGGCTGTGGAGTGATTAAAATGCGACTAGGCTGAGTTGAGGTATGCTGTAAATAGGAAATACATACTAAAATTCGAAGGCTTAGTATGAGAAAAGGCAGAACATTCCATTAGTAAGTTTCATATTGTTTACATGCTGAAGCAATAACACTTTAGATACATTGGGTTAAATAAAATATATTATTAAAAGTAATTTTGCCAGCCCTGACCCATGTGTCTCAGTGGGTTGGGCGTTGTTCCATAAAGCAAAGGGTCCCCGGTTCAAGTCCCGGTCAGGGCACGTGTCTGGGTTGTGGGTTGGGTCCCCCGCGGGGGCGCGTGCAGAGGCAGCTGATCCATGTTTCTTGCATCGATGTTTCTATCCTTCCCTTCTCCTCTCTCTAAAAATAAATAAATACAGTATTTAAAAAAATAATTTTGCCAGTTAGTTTTTTACTTCTTTCTTTTAACACGGCTGCCAGAAAATTTAAAATGTCCTGTGTGGCTCACATTTGTGGCTCACATTTTATTTCTGTGGGACAGCCCTGGGGGAGCACGTCAGTGCTGGAAGGAGCCCTGGAGGTTATTGCGTCTAACGGTGGCCTTTTCCACAGGGAGAAGCGACCTAGACAGGGACAGAGCCTTGCCAGGGGCAAGGTCAGGGCAGTGAGGACTGGAACTCCGCTTCCTGGCCAGCGGCTGTTCGACACTAAGGGTGCAGACCTGTGGGTGCCCACAGGTGGTCCCCAGCAGCTGAGAGCTCTCAGGACGCAGCTCCACGGGGGGCTCCCGCCTCTCCTGCTCACAGCCGTCTTCACCCACTTGCTATGCCAACCACACACCCAGACATCCGCTGGGAGGGGGATTCTAGTGGATAATCAATAGTCCAATAGGGTAGGCTGCAAGGCCCAAACCTAATTATTTTGTTCAGAAACTTGTCTGTAACTAAAAGGCATCTGAAAAATCACTGCCACCATCTGTGAGTGGGGGAGAGAAACCCAGTGATTATGTCCAATTGGATTTCTATCGACTGTTGTCTTGTAGAGAAGATGCCATCTCTCCACAAAGCCCCTGGTGTGTAGGTGCCTCAGGGGCGCGCGCACACACACACACACACACACACACACACACACACACGAGAGAGAGAGAGAGAGAGAGAGAGAGAGAGAGAGAGAGAGAGAGCTCTCCCTTTCCTAGGAGCCTTGGGGGAATATTCTGTGAAGTTTCAGATTTTGCCACCCTGATTCCTCCGAGGAAAGCAGAGGATGAAGACCTTTCGAACGGCATCATGGAGAGACCGAATGTCTCCTACAACCCCGGGCAGTCGCCACACTCCCCACAGGACAGGAAATACTTAAGGAGGAGAGATCTTTTGAAAGGTGGTTAAGACATTTGTAGGTTAAGTCACTTGCATGACTTCAGAATTGCAGCAGGAAAAATCTGGAAACTTCCTGAGGGTCCGCACGTGGGGGCCTCCCGAAGTCCGTGGTGGCCAGCCTTGCAGCGAGCAGCCACGTGACCACCTCCGAAAATTAGGCAACGTACTGTTTGCTGTAGAAACACATCCAAGACGTGCAGGGGCCGGCGGAAGTAAGGCTCGTTTGAGCGTGGCTGGTGGGGTACTGGAATGTCTCAAATGTGATGGACAGCGATTCGAACATTCCACCTAAAATGTCATATGGCGTGCTTGCGTGTGATATTGTGACGTTACAGAATTGCATGCTTGTGATTTTGTAATAAAAAAGAAGCGTAATTTGTGCTGGACCTGGCACGATTCTTGAGCGAAACTACAGCTCACAGGTCAGCATGTCTGCTGTAACCCAATGTAGGAAAACAAGCACATCATTCAAAAGGCTGCACAGGCACAGGCAAGTGCGAAACGCAGACACATCAGTTCTCGGCGGGCATTGGCGGGGGACGGGAGTGTGGCGGGGGCGAGACTTTTACTTTCCACTGGTAATTGTATGCCCTTCCATAGTCTTGAAGTGTTATCTGCCACAAGCTTCTATTGTTTCTCTCCATATTGTTATTATAAGATGTATCACACATAGAGAAGAGTGCACCGAACATGGGCTCGCAGTGTAAAGAACAACTGTTCAGTGAGTCCCAGTGTGACCCCCACCCAGGCCAAGGTATAAAGCCCGGTGGGAAGCCCCGGAGCCCCTGGGTGCCTCTCCTCGGTCACAGTAACCTCCCTTCCCCTACAAGTGACCACTCTTAGTCCTCTTCTCCTGCTCTTGTTTGTAATGGTAGCACCTATGGTGTTTCCCTAAAAATATCATTGAGGTTTGTCTATTTTTTTTATCTGTTTATAAGTGGAATCATTCTATGGATGCTCTTTCTCTCTCTGGTTCCTTTTGTACAATATCTCTGGGGAGAGCCATCCATATCATGTAGTGCTGAAGTTTGTTCATGTTCCCTGCTGTGTAATATTCCACTCTGTGGCCATATCACAGTCTCTGTGTTCATTCTTTAGCTGGACATTGGGGCATCCCCCAGCTGGAGCTCTTGTTGGCAATACTGCTCTCCCACCACCCAAGAACTTGAACCGAAGTCGGTCTGAACCCGTGGCCTTCCCCCGCAGGCTACTCTGCCTCTCCCAGGCAACCTCACGGACTGACACAGAGACCTGCCTCGATGTCCCTCTTCGTGAAGCCCGAGAGGACAAGGCCTAGTGTCATTAAATGTCATGACCCCCACCCCCGGCCAGAGTTTAGCACAAGGTTTTCTGCACACTGAGTCATACACAATCATTGCCCAGTGGGTTTAATCTGAGTAACAATGTTCATTTGTGGCAAACCATTCCAATGACTTTTAAAAAGGTTTTTATAGTGCCTTTGCCTTACTACAAAAGTAATGTGTGTTGACTGCAAACAGGTTCACTTCCGGGGTCTGAGGCCGTCCATTGTGTGAGCACAGGCACTGACCTTCGCCTTCTCCTTTGATGAGTGTTTGCGCTGTTGGTCCGAGATAAATAACGCCGCAGCAAGCAATCCCGATGGCCACGCCTTTCCACACCCGTGTAACCACCGCCTTCAGGAAGACCCCCAGTTCTGGCACAGCAGGGCCACAGAGCAGGAAATTTTCCCTTGTGGGTAGAGCCCATTTCAAAACCCACTTCCCTGCCTCCCGCGGATGGGAGCTGTGCCCTCTTCTGGGGCATCTCCCTGGGCTGTGGGCCGGATGAGAAGGTAGAAGGCGTGTGAAATGTGTGACAGCCCACCAGCTGGCTTCAGACCTTGACCTGGCCCTTCCCCTCTGTTCCCCACAGCTACATCTCCCTGGAAGAGGAGGGAGGGGCTGGGGGAGCCCTGGAGCCCTAGTGACACTAAATGGACATCACCGGAAGGAAGGTGTCCCCGGAGCTGCCTCTGACCCCTCCACACCCAGCAGCAGACGCTCCATCCTCCGGCCTTTCCTGCAAGCCCACTGTGCACACAGACCGTGCGCAGCCAAGTTGGAGATGTGGTGGCCTCGGTGACCCTGGGAGCCTCTGGCCTCTGGAAGGACCCGAGACGATGAGGCGAAAGAGCAAATTCCAACAGCCTGCTTGGGTGGGCTGTTTTGACAGAAGCTGTCCTGCAATCCAGGATCTCTCTTTCTCTGGTATCAGCATGGCCCTCAGGGAGGAAGGTAACCTGCCTGCTAAAGAAGGAAACAGGAGAAGACTCAGCCTAGGGGTAAAAATACCTCCTTGAACCTCCAGTGCTGTCTGGGTTTGGTGCGTTAATAAAGCTTTCCTGCGGCTCCTCCAGGCAAGAGACAGTCAATAAAACACCCTGTCCAGACCCGCTTCCTGCTTGCCCGCCCAGACAGTGTAAATGGCTTTTGGGAAAGATTCAAGTGGCCTTTGTGATCTGGCCTCCTGTCACTCAGTCACCTGTTGAGAAGGGAGAGGGGAGGGGCTGCGTAGGGAGGAAGGGAAGGTGTCAGAGGGCTCCGCTTACCAGGGTCTCAGAACTTGGGGGTGGGGGGAGGACCTGGGAAGGGCACGGGGTAAGGGGTGGGTCCCCGAAAACAGTAGCGTCAACAGGGACCCGGCACCTCTTCTAAGAACACTTCTTCAATGGACATCACACTGCTAGCTGGGCGGACAGGACGTCCCCATGACATCTATGTGGGGGCCAGAGCTGGCCGAGGTCTCAGAGGAGGGTGCGTGCCGTCCTCAAAGACCGCGAGGCTGGGGCTGCGAGGCCTGGCGGGCCCAGCGTCTGGGAAGGGCGGACGTCTCAGAAGCGATGCCCTGGGTGTGCTGGGTGAGAAGCGTACAGGACTCTTTCCATCACCAGCTGAGCGAAGTTCCCCACTTTACTTAACAAGAAGGTAGGACGTCAGCATGCAGGCCGGTGCACACCCTACGGCAACTCGCCTCCCTCCGCGTTATCAGTCTCCACGCAGCCGAACAGCCCAGAGAATCTGTGGTCTCCCCAGCCGTCAGCATCATAGCACACCCCATTTGGAAACGGCCTTAGGGAGTCCTTGGCCAGCAGTTTTCATTCCCAACTCTCTCTCTCACTATCTCTCTCTCTCTCTCTCTCTCTCTCTCTCTCTCTCTCTCTCTCTCTCTCTCAGTTATGGACTTCTTTCTTCAAACAAAATGTTACAGAAAAGCAGACTATATATAACAGGGCAAAGCGAATCTACTCAGGCCAAAATAGGGGCAAGTGACTGGAATCTCTGCCTGGGCTTCAGAAAGCGCCCCGTGGAGACCCCCGGGCTACTTCAGCCGGATTGCTGTGCATCGTGGGGACGGAGGCCTGGAGCGGTAGTCCTGACCACAAGCTCTGGGAGCCCAGAGACCCGGTCCACCTTGTGCCACTCTGAATCCCCTGGGTCCTGGCACATAGTAGGTCCTCAGTAAATGCAGGGGTGGGCGAAAGTAGGTTTACAGTTGTCCGTGTGGAAGAAGACATGCAGGTCAGGATCCCTGCAGTAGCTTTATTAACTGTTTCGTGTACACAGGACTAGGAACCTCCTTTTGTGCAAAGCTGTGTTTGCCGGATGGCGACATATAGGCGATGCTGGCCACCTCCTCGCAGTCATCTCTTTTTTCTACACGTGCCCTTGCTTTTTGAAGAATCTAAAGGGGAGCTTGAACCTCCAAGAAGCCCCTTAATGGCCTGTGTTTTGAACTGATGGCGTTTGAAGGGTTTTATTCTCTGATCTAAATGGCAAGAACAAAAGCAGAGCAGTAAAGGGCTGAGGAGGATGAAAAGAAGCCACGATTTGTATCTGAGATGGAGGTGCCCTTTGTTGTCCTGCCTCCAATTCAACTTCAAAGTTCTCAGCTACACAGATGCACATCGGTCACCACGGCAACAGCCAAGCCACCCAGGCCCTCCTGCCCAGCCTGTCCCCTGCCAGCCATGGCACGTGCCTGGCTTCCAGGGAGCCGGGTCGGGGGATGACCCCCTCAGCCTGGCTCCCCCGTCACCCAGCTGTCTTCTTGTTTCTCTGTCGGGGGAGAGAGGTCGCTGGATGCCCCTTTGCCCTGCAAACATGTGTGAGCATCGACCATGTGCCCGCACCTCAGAAGTGCTTGCCTTCAGGGCTACACCACTCGTGCCTGGAACACGGTGCTCATTCAGCAGGCGCTCGTGCATGAGGACGTGAATGAACAAGCAACACGAGTCACCTGGGAGCTTCTAAACTCTACACTCCCCAGGCCCTACCTGAAACCAGAGAAATCAGAATCTCTGGGAGGCACGCTTGAGGCTGGCAGAATTCTTAAAAGCTGCACAGGGGCCTCTCCAGGCAGAGCAGGAGAGAGAAGAAAGCCCAGTCACGTCAGCCTCCCAGGCTGGAAGGGTGGGGAGAAGTGAGACCACCGAACAAGATCAGAGCCCAGCCTTGGGCGAGCCAGTTAGAGGCACTGGGGCAGCAGTCCTCAGTTTGGAGTTCCGGGGGTGGTGTTCATATCCGCCAGGGTGGATGAGGCCAGAGGGAGGGAGTGGAGACAGGGAAGATATGGAGAGAAAGAGAGAGAGAGCGAGCATCAGGCAAAGCACTGTTTTGGCAGCCAAGATGCAGGCTGAGGAAGAAGGATACAGCCATGTCATGGAAGCCTAGGGTACTACGTGGGGAGCTGAGGAAGAATGCTTCCCTCGACCCCCACCCCACGTGTTCTGGGGTGTTAGCTGCCGAAGGTGCCCCACTCGGGTGAGAACTGCCTTCATTGCCTGGGCCCCCACGGCTGAGACCGCCCCAGACTCTGTGGGGGCTCCGCAAGCTGATGCTGAGTACCCCCTGCGCTTACTTCACCATCTCCCAACTGCGGGCAGTGGGGGGTGTCAGAGAAAGCCCAAGTGCACCACAATTGCCTCCAAATCATAGTAACGGGGACAGCTAGAACTTTTTAAGGAGCTCCCAAAGCTGGGCGCTAGGCTACAACACTTCCTGTGGATTCCTTGCTGGAGCCGCACAACAACGCTTTGGGGTAGGTACTGCTTTTATGTTGATCTGAGGGGGAAAGAAACCTGCCAAGATTGCAGGCACCTGCCTCCACAGGCAGAGGCCTTCACCACAAAGCCACTCGGCCCTTCCCGGTCAGTACTGAGAGGCCCAGGTCAGAGCCACACAGCCAGCAGCCCACAGGCCAGTGCCCCAGGGGACCAGGCCACTGCGCCCCCCACCCATAGCAACGCCAGGCTCTCTTTTCAGAACTGCCGGAGCCAACCCTCTCCTCTCTGCAGAGACCCGGAGCAGGCCTTCCCCTGGCTGGGGCATTCAGCCGGGCAGGACGACCGCAGGACGGGCACCCAACCAGGTCTGTCCCCGAAGCCCTCCCCCGGAGCAGAAGGGCCCCAAGCCCCTCCCTGTGACTGCCTGCCTGACCCTGGCCGGCCTGGAAGGCTGTGGTTCGCAGTGCCAACAGGTGAGAGTCACCTGGCAGCCTTAGAAACAGCAAAACCACAGTCCCATCACCACGGTCATTCTTGGGGGCCACTCCCAGGGCCTCCAGCCTAGCAGATCTCAGGCGGGACAGGGCATCGGTACTTGGTAGAAGCTTCTAGGTGTCTTTCTAGCAAGCTTCAGCCGGTCTACCCACCGAAGTGAGGCTGGTGGATCAGAGAAGGAAGCCACCCATGTGAGGGGCGACTAATGACCAGACGCCAACTGACTAGTGGCTGGGACTCAAGCGGTAACATTCCCGGACCTTAACTTGGCAGGACATGTAATGTGAAGGGCAGGGGACAGCCTTAGCCAGGACATGGGATGGAAGCGCCCCTCGTGAAAGCTGCTGGAGGAGCATGGGTCCGGGGGCTGCTTGCCCCGTGTCCGCGGCAGGGGACAGAAGCCCGAGTAGCCTCCTCCTCTGGGACCGCGGTGAGGACAGAAGCCGAGGTGTCTCTTCTAAGAGGGCCACGGCGGGAGATAGCCGCTCCCAGAGACCCCTTCCTGGAGGCCTAGGCGGAGGTGGGCCCGCTGGGCGGAAGCCTCAGACGCGCCGCCTGCTGGCCCAGGAGCGCCGGGCCGCGCGGTCTGGCGGCTCCACCTGGTGGCCACTCGGGGAAGCGCGGTTCGGCCGCCCAGGGCAGTCTCGGTGCCTGCACCTTCTTAATGTTTTGTTGGGAGTGGTTCCTCCATCAGCTCCCCCATCCTGCGAACTTCGAGTCCCGAGAACCCAGCGCTACTGGGCCCGGCTGCCCTTCCCTTGACAGTGACCTCTCTCGAAGCCCCCGTGGTCCCCGGAGATTGGGCCTTTCCAGACGACTCCCTTCATCCTCCACCTCCCCACCACCTCTTTAGCGCTCATCTTGAGTTAAATGCCCATGAACTTCAGTTTCTTCTGTTAAAAATAGTGGAGGATCTGCTGGGCTGGCGGATGACTGGAGAGGATGGCCTCCACGGCCTGTGGGTCAGCGCCTCCACCAAAGACTCTGGTCTAGGTCCCGGCAGAGCTGTGCTTGGGGTTGGGGGCCGGGGTTGGGGACAGGCATTTCTGTGCCCGATGGCACATGTATCCTTGAAGCCATCCAGCGTCCAGGCAGGGCTGAGGACGAATGAGTTCACCTTGCTGCACTGGAGTGAGCAGTAAACAGGGGGCCAGAATGTGGGGTGCCCGGGACAGCGGGGTGCAAAGTGAGAAGCAGGAAGGCCTGCTGAGCCACGTCCTCAGCACTGCGGGAGAATACCTACCCACTGCCAAATGATCGTGACCTGTAACTTGGTAGATGTCCCTGACAAACTCCATGAGTGCCCTTGAACGGCACTTCCTACTGCCCCCGGAAGGGACTGGCTGGGGGACTCGGCACTGCCTGTAGCTACCTCCCTTCTCTGAGCCTGGGACGCAGCAAGCACGACCCTCCGTGTCCGTCTAACTGAACTTCGGAAAGCTACGGGCTTCCTTTATTTGCAAACGGGAATCCCCTGGAATTTTTCATTTGTCCTTGCCATTTTTGTTCTGTATACTGGAGCAGGATTCATCATTTACCTAGGGACTAATTTTGCTAATCACTAGACACAGGTCGATATTTTCCCCCAGATTCTCTCGAAAAAACTTTGATTCTCTCCAATCAGACATTTCTCATAACTGACCAGGGAAATAGTAAGACCAGTTCTTACTCTCACTGGTTACATCCTCTCTCAGGCTGGGGTCCCAGAAGTGACTCTGAGACCAGGATTAGTGTGCGTGTGGGTTATTTAGGGGTGATCTCAAGAGGAGGGGGAAAATGAGACGGAGATGAATACAGGGTGTGCTGAGGAGCAACTGAGGCTCCACTCAGTTGGGGAGGTCGGGAGACTGTGGTGAGCGTGACCCAGAGTTACCCTGTAAGGGAGGCAAGCAGCCGGATGCCATCACTCAGCCTTGGGAGATGCTCCCAAGGGCCTCGGCCCCTTGGGTTTCTAGCCTTCCCGGTGACGCCCACGCCCTCGTGACCAGAGAAAGTGCTCTCTCGGGCAAAGGGAGCTGGAGTACCAGGGCATCTGGGAGGGGCACCTACAGCATCTGCCACACAGACCAGCGCACTCACATGCCAACTCATTCAGGAGGTGCCCATCCTGTGCCGCTGAGTGAGGACACTGGTCTGCACAGACTCTGGCAATCAGGACATCTCCCAGGCCCCTGCAAACACGGGCAACAATTCCACTCGGCGGTATGGGCGTATCTTACACAGGCTGGAATCGGGCTGATCCCGCCCACATGCACGCTGTCATTTAAGAAAAGAGGCTGCCCAGACTAGCTCTGTTTCATCACGGGTACATGGGGAGCTGCTCAGGAGGGTTCTAATTTAGTGCAAAAGTACAGATTGCAAGAACAAAAGTAACTTTTTTTCTCATGTTGCAAGAAATGGGTGACTTCCATGAGGTGGTTTCATCTATATAAGGTGACAGTGTTTAAAAATGAAGACAGGGAAATAAATTGGACTTTGGGGAAGGGTGACGGTTTTTGTCTATATCCTCACATGAAGGGTGTCACCACCTTTCTGCGGGGCCCAGAGGCTGAAATCGGCCCTCACGCAGGATCTGTCTCCACGCCGCCGGGTCTCTGCTGGCAGGCCGCAGTGCCACGTTTTAACGACACGGCCCCAAACGCTGAGGCAAGGAAACCAGCTCAGCTAGTACGCATCTCGAAAGAGACAGTGGAGCCTTCGTGTGTTCAGAGTGTCCTAAAACTTCCCTTTCGTGAAGAACAGCATGAGATTTTTGTAGATGTGAATCAGCCTGTTTTGCACCAACTTGAAAGCGATGCACACAATCTCCATCCCAATGATGATGTAGAGGGAGAAAAACAGGAAGAAGTGAGGGTGTTGTAAAGCAATATCACCAAACCCGATGGTGGTCAGCGTGACGAAGCAGAAGTAGAAGGCGTCCTCGAAGTTCAGGTGCTCCTCCCAGGCGGGGAGGATGGCGGCTGCGCAGGAGATGTAGGCGAAAATAATGAGGGTGATGACGGGCAGGGGCACGTCCAGCTTCTCCACCTGCCGGCCCACCTCATCCAGGTGGCTGATGACGGAGAAGGAGAGCCGCCCCGACACCAGCTCAGGGCAGGAGGCGCTCCTTTCCACGGCCCGCGTGGGCGGCTGCAGCGTGTCCCGCTTCTCTCGGGCAAGAAGCCTCTCCAGCAGCTCCATGTTGCTGCTCGAGGCCGAGGGACACCTGGGTTTGGGGTCCTGGGGCTCTGGGGTGTCGATGATGATCCTGGGGACGGTTTGGTCCACGGGCTTGGTGTCACGCCTTCTCCTGGAAAGCAGTCGGGAGCACCATTTGGAAAGGGGAGGGCGGGGGAATGGGAGTTTTCGAAACCGGTTATAAGACGTGGATAGGAGGGTTGCCAGGATGTCACCTGTGTCCGTGAGCACCAAGACCATCAGGGGGATGCCGAAGAGAGCGTAGAGCATGCACACGTACTTGCCGAGCCTGGTGACGGGGAAGATGTGGCTGTAACCTGAAAAAGAGGACCCAGTCAAGGATTGGCATCTGCTCCTCCCCCTCCCCAAAAAGCTTTAGAGATTTTCTGCCATTCCCTCTCCCTGGCATAGCATTTGATACAATGCATTGGCAAATGTTCATCTTGAAACATTTATCCACCTGTCTAACATTAGGCCTGCTTTGGTGGGGGGTAGTGGGGGAGGCAGGGGGTGATACCCAGCTTCTCTCTAGGGTATGGAGCAACTCATGTCCAGATCGTTGACCCGAAATGTCCTTGGCAGGGGACAAGCACATATTTGGGAGTGAGCCACTGCCTTTCATTCTGCCTTGGCCGTTTCTGCGTGTCTGCACGAGGAAGAGCCAGCTCACTGAGAAGGACAGGGCGAGCGCAGGTGAGAGGGTGTGGACGGCCTCGCCATCTTGCCCACCACCGCCCTCATCCTTCAGAAGCCGCCGGTGTCCTCCCTGGGATGCCTGGGCCTCTTGATTTGTTTTACGTAATAGGCAATTATAACGTGCCAATGATGTCACAGCAGTGCACATAGTATTCGGGGAAGTAGGAAGTTGGAAAGTGAATCAAATGCAATGGCTGCCCTCAGAGCCTCTTGTGGTTTAGTGGACCCGAAAAACATGTTCACAAACAGGGAGGAAGTAGTTAGGATCCCAGCATCTAGACTCTTGCCAACCTGGGTTCAAATCCCAGCTCCGCCGTTTACTAGAAAGTTACTTGACTACTCGCATCTTCAGGTTTCTTATCTGTAACATGGGGATGACGGTCCCTGCTTTGTCTATTGACTAGCAGGAAGGATTGCATGGGGCCAGAGCCCTACACGTGGTGGGCGGCTGATGGATGTTGGTGTCCCCGCTCTCAGGAGCGAATGCAATCTGCCTATGAGCACGCCCGAGGGGCTGGTGTCAGCCAACCTTCACAGGTCGGTGTTGTGATCACCGTTTGTAGATGAGGAAACCGGGGTTTGGAGCCACGAAGCAACCTGGCCGGGGCTGCTGGCTCCCAAGCCAGGGCTCGAGATCCAGCTGGGTCAGGAGCACCGAGGGGGCGGAAACCTCCAACCAGGGAGTACAGGTCATCCAAGCAAAGGGGCGGGTGGGCTGAGGCTGCCCTGCTCTCCAGGAGCCCCTCCTCCTACCACAATTACCCGCACCCTCGCCTCAGCTGCGAGCCTGGAGCAGGGGGCCATCACACTCCACTGCACAGGGGTCGGATCTTGTGAATGGGCGCGCTCAGTGACTTCCAGAGGGAAAGCTTTTGCATTTAACGCCTGTGTTTAATTTTCGACGTCATGGAGGACGATTAATACAGAAAACTTAGCCCAACTATTTAAATTAACTTGAAGGTAAGTGCTGGGCTGGCTGAGCCCCAGCTCCTCCAGGGCTGCAGCTCCTGTGGTGAACCCTCAGGCGCCGCCCTCCGGGGACGGGACGGTGCTCAGGTGGCCACTTCACCAGGGTTCCGGACGAAGGCAGTGGCCTCATCAGTTTGCGCCCGTCCCAGGGCACGCCACGCCACCCTGGCTGGTTGAGAGGTGCCATGTGAAGGCAGGGCAGTTAACGCCGTATGTGTGGTTGTGTGTGCGTGCATGCTGGGCACCGACTGCATGCACCGGGGCCACCGTGGTGAGCAAAGTAAATATGGGGCCCGACCCCACCGAGCTTCTGCTTTAGTGGGAGTCAGATAGGAGTAAAACTCCACTTAGCGAGTACGGAATTACAGGTGGTGATCAAGGACAGGACATAAAAGAGCAGACTGTTGGGTGAGCGATTGCAGCAAAGGCACCCAGCCCGGATTTCACATTTATTGAGCACCTACTATATGCCTGGCTCTCATGCGCAGGGTTGGGGGTACACAAGGAACAGGCAGAGGTCTCGCCCTCTGGGAGCTCCTACTTGAGAGGGAAGGTTGGCCTTGAGCTCAGCTCTCCTCCATTCCAGCAGAGTGTGGCGGGGACACAACAGGCGCATGCACCGGGGTCAGGAGTGGGGACCGCATTGGCTAAACCTCCCATCGGCATCCCAGGCTTGTGCCACCGGCAGGACTTGCCCTGAGTGTGCCGAGAGTTTCCCTCACCTCCCTCCCCCTCCCCTGCTCCCCGAAGGTCTCCAGCAGCTCCCTCCCTCCCCGCAGGGACAGGAGATTGCACAAGTGGCTCAGGACAGCCTCTCATCCGGGCTTCGGTGAAAGCCCAGAACCACCGAGGAGACCGTGGTGGAGGCAGGATCTAAGGAAGAGGGGGACAGGGGACTGAGGTGCACCGTGGATAGAATGACCAGCTGCCCGGTCTGCTCAGGACTGAAGCGTTTTCCAGAATGTAGTTCTTCTGGGGCTAAGACCAGGGAAGTCCTGGGCAAAAGAGGCAGCTGACTGGCCGTGGAGGAGGGTGTGGAGAGATCCCGGAGCAGGGAGGAGGAGCGAGGAGGGAGCTGAGCCGCTCCCATCGGGGCAGGAGCTCAGAGGCCCAGCCCTGGGTGTCCGCGAAGATCCCCGTGCCCCAGCACATCATGGGCCCCATAGAGCCACTGGCCCTTAAGGATGTCAATAGCAGCCACGAGGGCCCCAAAACAGAGGCCACCCTGTTTCCCAGACAGGGCATAACCCACCAGTTCTCATGCACCCCTAAGAAAGTCAGGAGACACTCTCCAGTAGAAATCCTCAGCCTCAAGTATGGGCACCCAGGGTCAGACTGTTTCATTTGTTTGTTTTCTAAGGAAAGAAGGTCACATTTCTTACGGGATTTATAGGGTAAACTGCCTTTGGGGGTCAAAATTTCTTGCATAGCAAAACCCCTGATGCCAGCAACCACCGTCATTACTGCACTTCATGGACAAGGAACAGGGAAGTCAGGTGACCTGCCCAGGGACCCACAGCCAACAAGGGTGTGTACCCCTCCCCCGAAGACCACCTGCCCAACCCAGTGCTCCCCTCAGCAGAGGTGGGCCTAGCAAATTGTAAATGAAGTCTCTGTGGCTGCCTTCGAGTGGGTTATGTTTACGATCCAGAATGTACGCCACATTGCAGAAAATGCACTAAGGAAGCAAGTCTCAGAGAGCACCCAGCCCCAACAAAGGGGCTGTGTTAGCTAGCCCAATTCCTGAATGCTGAGATGCATAATGGCAAATCATACCATTTCTTATAATGCATTTGTACAGTCCACTGTGATCAGTCGACTCCACTTAGGCTCTGAGTATTTATTCGCCCATGCACTTAACTTTCTAGTCCAAGGGGGCTGACCCATCTGGAAATGACCGGGAATTGGCCCACCTCACACCTGTCAGGTGTTCTTTCCCAGCATCCAGGCCAGGTGCATTTCAGGCGACCCAGAGACACAGGGCAGGAAGCAGTAACGCCAGCACGACCTCCGAGCTCCATTATTGATCACAGGCAGTGCAGAACCTCCCCCACCATCCTCTTCCAGCTGTAATTACTGGACGGCCTGATGTCCTCCTAATGGACTTGGGCCATGGGTAGTAGCATCGCTTTCTTGGGATCGGAACCAAACTAATGCGTTTCTGTTAGATCAGTGGTTTGCAGCTGGGCTCCCATCAGCACCACCTGGGGGGCCCTGCGAAAGGCTGACGCCCGGGCTGCCCCTGGAGATCCTGGCTGGAGTGGCAGGGGGTAGGGTCCAGTTGGGGGAGCTAGTGAAGGACATCTGGGCAGTTCTGAAGTGTAGCCGAGGCGGAGAACACTGACATCAAGTCAGTGCTTCTCACACATCCACGTGCATCCGAATCGCCTGGAGAACTTGTTCAAACACACACCGTGGGGCCCCACATCCACAGTTTCCAACTCAGAAGGCCTAGGATGCGGCCTGAGAATGAGCTTGAACTTCTAACCCGTTCTCAGGCAATGCACCAGCTACTGGTCCAGGGCCCACTCTTCAATAACCATCGCACTATCTCAGTGGGCTTCAGCGGGGGCCGCTGTGCCCCCCAAAGACATTTGTCAATGCCGGAGACATTTTTTGGCCATAGTGACTGGTGGGTACAGTGGGGGGAAAAGTGAGTGCATCTGGTGGACACGGGCCAGGGAAGCAAAGAATCGGGGAGTCTGAGATGCCAGTAGCGCCGAGGCCTAGAAACGCTGCCTCAGATCAAACGCCGGAAGTTCTTGAGGAAAAGCAGACTCATCTCCGGTATCTTCCTTGTAGGTGCTGCTCCCCATAACTGTCGTTCCCTCAAAGTGTCCCCTGGAGCTGGAGGGTCCCCGAAAAGGCCAGCTGTGCCCAGCCTCTGCCCCACGGGCAATGGCTGCCCTGCTGAGTCGCAGCCCCCTGCCGAATGGGACAGGAACGGCGTCTAGCTCAGAGGCTGCCATGAGGAATGGATGAGGGAATGCACGCAAAGCGTGTTGACGCCACGCCCGGCCCTGGTGAGTGGAGCTATCACTGTCACTCTTTCTGCCCACGTCCCTGACAGGAGCAGCACTCAGGAGAATGGGACCAGTGCTGAAAGAAACCATCTGGGGGTGCTGGTCGCCCTGAATCCGCCTCCCCACCCTGCCCCTCGCTGGGTGCCCCAGTGCTGAGTGTCTTTCCCGGGAGGCACCCCTGGAAGGCCTCGGCCTCCATGTCCTCAACCATCCCCTCCACCCCAGGTCCAGCGTCCTTACCACCATCCCCCAAAGCCACGGAGCCCACCCACCCAAGCTAGAGACCTTGGCGTTCCCCTCCTCCTCACCCTCATACCCACCCACTGCAGACTTTTCTTCAAGTCCTCCTACAGTCCCCCCTCGTTCCAACCTCATGACCATTGTCCTAGATCAGGCCATCATCATCACCTGTGGCAGAAACCTCCCTCCTGGTCTCCCTGGTGCTAGCCTTACCCTCTCTGGTCCACCTCCATGCTGCCGCTGCAGTGGTCTTGCTAGAATGCTGAGCTACCGTGTCCTTACCTTGCTTAAAACCCTCTGGACGGAGCCCCCCCAACCCCGTCCTGGCACTGAACCCGACCACCGCAGCCCAGGGGCAGGGCCTTCCCCGGGTCCGAGCCTCCTCTCTCTCTCCCCTCTTCATGCCTGACTTCACCTCCCTACAATGCCCCTGGGTTTTCGTGCCTTGGGGCCTTTGCCCACGCTGTTCTCTTAGCCTGGAGTGCCCTCTTCACGCCCCACCGTCCCCCTGCAGGTGACTCCCGCTCCCCCTTTCCGACTCTCCAGGGGACCCTTAACACGTGCTCCCCACTGACATCTGCCCCCTGGGCCTTCCCCGCCCTGGGGCAGCCGCCCCAGCTCCGTGTTCCCGCCAAACCCTGAGAGCATTGCATGCTGACCGAGTGTGGTTGTCCCAAGTCTTTCTGTCTTGCCCGGGAGCCTGCGTTGGCAGGCACTTTTGGCAAATGAGATTTTGTACAAGAGCACCCGGCCGAGGGCCCAGAAGGGGCTGAATTCTAGCCCACATCTTGCTCACTGAGGTATACACCCAGGCATGGGCTGCACCCACCTGAAGGAAGGGTGGTCTTTCCTAATTTCCACCAAGGCGCCTTATGGGCCAGGGGCAGGGACCGCTGTGTCCCTGACCTGGGAACCGTGCCCACTCATGCACAGCGGGCCTAGCGCAGAGTAGGCCCTCCACAGTGAGTGAACCAAACACCCCAGCATCCCCTCCCCAACCCTCTCCACCCCCCGTCTTTCTGCCAGGCCCAACCTTGCCCTTGAACTTACCCACGGTGCTGATCACTGTGCAGCAGAAAAAGAGCGAGCTCAGGAAGGACCAGTCTGCGGACCTGTTAAACCACTGGTGCTTCACTGTGGGCAGCAGCTTCCTGAGATCCAGTTTCCTGTCTTCCATAACTCAAGAAAGAGACGACCAGCATGAGGGACAGGGCTCCGCTTTTCAAGATAGGTCCCACCCAGGTGAAGGGGGGTCTTCCCCAAGGACCAGCAGGCCCCCCGTCTGGTGGCCCCATCAACACCAAAACTTGGCTCTCGGAGCCCTGCTATTAAATGTCTCTGCAGTTAGGTCCTGCTCCAGCACCCAAGGGAGAAGCCTGGCGGGGGTGCAGAGGTTCAGCCTGACTCAGCCATGGGATCTCTGGGTGGCCTTAGAGGGCTTCCTGGACTTTCTGAGTCTCCGTTTCTTTCACTTTGCCAAGGGGCATATAAACAAACTTCTGCTCTGTCTCTCTCACAGGGTTCTTGTAAACTGAGAGCAAAAGGCTTTTATGAAATGCAAGCCGTTGTGTGGCTGCAACCCGCACCCCCTCCTGGAGGTGGTTAAGCCTGGTGGAGTTTGGTGATTATCCAGCGATCTGTGGGCACCAGCAGCCTGAGGATGCCTGGGACTCGTGGCAGAAGCAGGTAGGGAGCCCTGGTTTTTCAGATGGTTCTTCTGGCCCAGCAGCCAGTGTTTTTGGAGATCCTAGAAGCCTCCTGCCAGACTCTGGCATCGTGGTAAGAGGATGTCACCGAGCAGGAAGTCACTACTCCTTTGAGTGGGCACCAGCCCGGGAATCCAGACACCTGCATGCTAGACCCAGCTCTGACCCCAACTAGTCTCCATAGCTGTGGACGGGAAGCCTGCTTCTCAGCCTCAGTTTCCCCATTAGGGAGGCAGTATGACATGGTGGTGACAAGCTCTGGCTCTGGAGTCCAAATGCCAGGGGCCGAATCCCTGGCCATTTTCCAGCGTGTGACCTTGGACACGCTGCTTAACTCCCAGCACCTCAGCTGCTTAATCTGTCCAAGGGGGACATTCCACACCCTCCTCGTGGGGTCGGTGTGCGGGTGAAGTGTGCCGATGTGTAAAGAACATTTGACTCGGAGTCTGCGCTCAGCCAGTACTTACTGAACATTTTAACCTCCGCAGAAAATCTGTACAAAATGGGGTTGGACCAGCTCTGTGTTTCCATTCCATTCAGTGCCTCAGAAGCGCCCGGGAAACTTTTTAAAGATTAGATTCCAACCCAGCCCCAGAGAGCATGATTCAGTCGGTTTGGGGAGGAGCCTGGGAATGTGCATTGTAGACAAGCTCCCTGGGGGATGCGTGGCCAGGTTTGGGAAGCCCCGAACTTGTTGACAGTCTGGACCCACTGATGCCTCAGAGTGTCCGAGCAGCGGCAGTGGCAGAAGTCACCTCCCAGGCTGGCTGAGCAGGCGTGTGTCTGTCTGGTACAGACGCAGAGAGGAATGGGGGGGCCCTCCACAGAGGGGAGACTCTGCCTCCCATGACCAGTGCCTAGTCAGCTCTAGCTGAAAGGACTTATTTCTGCCTCTGGTAGAAATAAGTGACTGAATACAAATGCAATCCGATGGGGACACATATAAAGGGCCTTGTGCCTTCCAAGAGGCTTCATGTGTATTATCTCTTCTGCTTCCCGCAGGGTCCAGTGATCGTGGGCCCCCCTCTGTCCAGCACACTAGGCCCAGAGAGGGCAACAGCTCTGCCCGGGACCACACAGCAAGCTGGGAGAGCAGCAGAGACTAGAAGCAGGCCCCGAGGTCTTCTGACCATCCCTGCCCCGCCCCACAGTTCAGCAACAGAAAATGCTGTTTGAAACAGAAAGTGGGAGAGTAGGGGGGGCAGCCTGCTACCTTGGGGAGCAGGTCCAAGCCCCAGTTGGATTGTTCCTTGCATTCTAATCCCTGTGAACTGAATCACGGGGTGAGGCAGGCACAGCTCTGAGGACCAGCCTCAGAACTCCTAGCCCCAGATGCCATCACCCACCCGCCCGCCCCAGAGCCTGCTGGTCTGTGTGGGGCTGGGAGCTGAGGCAAGGGGAAGGGAGCTGGCCTCTCCAGAGCGGCTCCTGGGTGCTCAGCGCCTTTTTCCATTCTTCACAGCAACCCTCACAGGCCATTATTCTCTCTATTCACAGAGGAGGAAACTGAGGCTCAGAGAGGAGAAGCCACTGGCCTAAGGTGGCCTAGGGAGGCTACATGCAGAGGGCTCCCAGACCCAGCCTCCTGCAGGAGAGCCCTCGGCTCTCTGCAGTCCGCCCACACCCACGGAGAAAAGGCCAGCCCTGCCCAGGTGAGCCACCTACCAGTTTTGTTGCATTGCAAGAGGAAGCAGAGCTCCTCCAAGAACTTCTCCAACTCCCCATCACCTGCCCCCAGGTCCTGGCCGCCCTCGATGGCTGAGAACAGCAGGGCCCCCACCAGTGCGTAGGTCACCAGGGAGCAGAGAAAGCAGAGGCGCGGGAAGAGTTTCTCCAGGGCCTCTTGGCAGCACCTCCTGGCCCGGGCCGACCCTGCCGCCTCCATCCTCCCAGGAGCTCGCAGGATATGAAGTATTGGTGGGAGAGGCAGGAGCACCCAGGCCCTGCCAAGAGGAGGAGAGGGAGGAGAGGGGGGAGGGGGGAGGGCCCTGGGATTGGCCAGACTCTGAGCTAAGTGGATGGTGCATGCACTTCCCCCAAGGACTCGGGAAGAAGTCTGCACTCATGTTCAGTTCATCTGAGCTACTCAGCCGGTGCCCTGCCCCCAGCGCCCCGAATTACGATCGATCCACCAAGCTGATGTGTGCCCAGCTGCCTGGCCAGCCCAGGAGCTGCCTGCCGTGCAGGACCTCTAGGAAGAGGAAGAGGGCGTGGTGGTTGCTTTGTGCTCTGGCCTTTTCCATCCTGAAGCTACAGTTCTGGCATCCAGGTACCTAATCTGACTTTCGGTTTTTAGTCGAGTGATGGTCCTTCCTGAGAGTTGTCTGTGGTACCTGGTCTCCTGGGCAAGTAGTAATAATAGTAACCAGTGTGGCCTTTATCCTTGGGGGACCTAATTGTTGGTTCCAATTCTTCACTCCCCTGTAGCATACCCACCCTCGTCTCGGCCTCACTGTGGGCAGCGCGGACTTCCTTGTCCCTTAATGTGGAGCTAGCCCAGGTGACCTGCTCCAGCCAATCGGGATGGCAGCAGACATAACCTAAGTGCCCTTGCACTTGCTCCCCCGTGCCCTGTCCCAGCCACAAGCAAAACGCACCCCAGATGGCAGATGTGAAGACGTGTGTGCCTTCAGACCCCCTTTCAGGAAAGGGTTTTCTGTGCAACTTTGAGGAGCGTGGTTTGTCACAGCCTCCAGCTGTTCGTTCTTTCTGGATTTGCTTCAGCTCCAAGCCTTCTTCTGGGGAAGCTCCTGATAGGTGACTGAGCAGGGCGACAGTGCTGTTCTGGTGCAGGGTGTTGGTAAGGGGAGGCTGTGCACGGTTAGGGCAGTGGGTGTAAGGGACCTCTCTGTACTTGCTGCTCAATTTTCCTGTGACTCAAAAGCTACTCTTAAAATATCACCTGTTTATTTAAAAAATAACTTACTGGATGGGGTTAGCTGAAGACTGGACCTACCAGAAGACAGACCTAATAAACTCAAGTACAGGTAATAATCCAGTTAAGATGAAAAGCCATAAATGTTATTTACCTTCTCACCAGAAAAAAAAAGACATATGAAACAATGTTAGAAAAAAGAAACTGCCCTGGCTGGTGTGGCTCAGTGGATTGAACGCCGGACTGCGAAGCAAAGGGTCACCGGTTCAACTCCCAGTCAGGGCACATGCCTGGGTTGTGGGCCAGGTCCCCAGTAGGGGGCAAGTGAGAGGCAACCACACATTGTTGTTTCTCTCCCTCTCTTTCTCCCTCCCTTCCCCTCTCTCTAAAAATAAGTAAAGACAATAATAAAAATAAAGAAAGAAACTGGACGTCAGGCAACAAAGGACAAGGGAGGGGGAACCAAAGAGTGGACCCCTGGGGTTGCCACAGCTTACCGCCTTCACGCCGTCTCCAGACTGCGGTGATGGTCACGGTGGAGCTGTGTGGGTTCTCCGCCTGGCGTTCACACGGGGCTGGGGACAGTGCCTGTTCTCACCAGTCAAACTTCAAAAACTCATTTTTGAAAAGCCTAAACACTCACAACTCCTGGGGCATTGGGTAGGGTACTCAGAAAGGTCTCCCCTTAACAGAGAGAAATAAGACGCTCCTGAACACTGCTGAGTCACCTGACATCAGAAAGCAATGACCCGACAGGGTCAAACCATGTCCAAGGAGCCGAACTGCATCCCAGAAGAAAGCTCGAGAAGACTTATAGGAATGTAAAAATATCCAGTACCCCAAAAAGTGACCATCACAATCAAAGATTACCAGGAATGCAAAAAAAAAAAAAAAAAGGGCAGAAAAACATGATCCATGTTTTCCAAAACAGGAAAAGAATCAATCAATTGAATCCAGCCCAGAGTAAACATAGACTTTAGAATACATAGAAAGGCACATTACAACAGTTATTATTATTGTATGTCATATATGCAAAAGTTAAACAGGAAAAAGTCGAGATAGGGAAGATATCTTGAAAGGCCCAAATAAAACTTCTAGAGATAGAAGCTACAATATATAAGATGAAAAATGCAATAAATGGGATTAACAGAAAGATAGTACAGAAGAAAATATGAGTGAACCCGAAGACACAGAAATAGAAACTATCTATAAAATGGAATAGAAGTAAAAAAAAAAAGTGGACTTCCTAAAAGGACGAGGAGACAAAAAAAAATGTTAAAGAAACAACAACTAAATCCTTTCTAATCTTGATGAAACTATAAATCCACAAATCTAAGAAGCTCAATGAACTCCAAGCACACACACACAAAAAAAGACACTAAGAAAACTACACTAAGGTAACCAAGGTATTCAAAACCAGCAATAAAGGGAAAATCTCAAAAGCAGCCGGAGAAAAAAGACAGTTTATGTGTATCGTTACTGTAACAAACTACCACAAGCTTAGAGGCTCAGGGCTCAGGAGTCCAATGAGCCTCGCTGGGCTGAACTAAAGATGTCAGTGGGCTGTGCTCATTTCCGGGGTTCAAGGGGGAGGATCCATTTCCATGCCCTTTCCAGGTTCCAGAGGCCCCCACACTCCTGGGGTTCTACACACTTCCTCCAGCTCTAAAGCATCTCTCTGTGCCCTTCTTCCACAGTAACATCTTCCTCTGACTCACTCTTTTCTCCTTCCTCCTGCTTCCACTTTTAAGGACAATCACAATTACATCGGGCCCACCCTGATGATCCAGGATAATCTCAAATTGTCAAACTTAATTCCACCTGCAACCTTCCTTCTCCTTGGTCATGTATTCAAAGAGACGCACAGGTTCTAGGAATGGGGATGCAAATATTTTTGAGGGGCCATTTTTCTGCCTATCACTTTAGGTAAAGAGGAACTAAAATAAGAATGATGGCAAATTTCTCATCAGAAACAATGCAAGTGAGAGGACAATGGAACAACATCTTGCACTGAAAGAAAAAATATCAACCTCAAGTTCGATCTCTAGCAAAAATATCTTACAAAAATGAAATCAAAATAAAGTCTTTTCAGAGACACAAAAGCTGAAAGAATTAACCACCACCAGATCTTCATTATAGGAATGTTAGCCCTGGCCGGAGGCTCAGTCAGTTGGGGCATTGCCCTGTGCACCAAATGGCTGAGGGTTTGATCCCCGGCTGGGGAGCAAGCAAGAGGCAGCTGGTCAATGTTGATGTTTCTCTCTCACACTGATGTTCCTCTCTCTCTCTCTCTCTCTCTCTCTCCTTCTCTCTCTCCCCCTCCAATCAAATCAATAAACATATCCTTAGGTGAGAATTTAAAAAAAAAAAGAAGAAAGGTTAAAGGAAGTCCTTCAGAAAGAGGGAAAATTGTACCAGATGACAATCTGGATCTACACAAAGGCATGAAATGGTAACTGTGTGGGTAATATATTATTCTTGTTCTCATTATTTAAATGTCTTTAAAGATACTGTATTTTGCTGTGTATAATGTGCCATTTTCCCCCCAAATTTTTTAGGGAAAAATAAGGATGCGCATTAGACATGGGTGGTACCAGTACATAAAATCTCTTGTACCCTGTATCTGTTCTTGTGTTTTGTAATTATTTGTCACATAAAATTTCTTGTACTGCAATATGTTCAAAAATAAAAACTAAAAATCCTTTATAATGCAAAACAACCAGTATCTAAATATAAATAAATAAATAATTATAAAATTAAAATGAGAGATTTTTTTTCCTGAATATTTGGGTTGAAAATGTGGGTGTGTATTATACATGGTGAAATACAGTAATTGACAGTGTAAATAAAATAATAACGGTGTATATTATGGAGATTTATACAT
Organism: Trachops cirrhosus; assembly: GCA_028533065.1. Lineage (NCBI taxonomy): Eukaryota > Metazoa > Chordata > Mammalia > Chiroptera > Phyllostomidae > Trachops > Trachops cirrhosus. Next base: position 148,001,194 of record CM052542.1, on the reverse strand, counting down.
TGAAATGACTGACATTTATAACTTCTAAATGTTATAACTTCTAAATGTTATGACAAAAGCAAAATGCGTGACAATGACAGCATAAAGGCCAAGGGGGGCGTGGAGATAGGCTGTTTTGCTGTTTTTATACCACTTGTGAAGCTGTACAAGGTCACTTGAAGAAACACTCTAATAAGTTAAAGGTGTAGATTATGAGCCTTAAGTCAGCCACTAAAATAATGAAAGACATATCTAATAAGCCAACAAAGAGACAAAAAATAATAAAATATTGAATTAATGTAAAATAAAGCATAAAAAGCAGAAAGAGAGAACAAAGAACAGATGAGGCAAATAAAGAATAAGTAGCACGATGATAGACTTAAACCCAAGCAGAACAATAGCCACATTAAATACGTACGATTAAACATCCTGATTAAATGGCGCAGATTGTCAGAAGGGAGAAAAAAGCAAGAGGCAACTGAACGCTGCCAACTAGAAACACTTTAAACATACAGACACAGACAGGCCAGGAGAATGGAGACGTGGGCAATGTTAACGTGGGTCAAAAGGATGACTATTTAATATCAAATAAAGTAGGTTTCAGAGCACAGAAGATGACAGAGGTAACGAAGGTCATTTCATAATTTTAAGTGCATCAATTAAACACTAAGACATACCAGTCTTAAATGGTTTTCCTCCTAAAAACAGAGCTTCAACATATATGAGATAAAAACTAGTAAAATTCAAAGGGAAATGAAGAAATCCACAAATATGTTGGAAATTTCAGCACGTCTCTCTAAATACTGTATACGAGTAGGCAAACAATCAATACGGATATAGTAGATTTAACCCACACTATCAAGCAAATTGGCTAATTGACGTTTGTAGAATGTTCCTCCCAGCACTGCAGGATGTAACTCCTCCTCAAGGGCACACGGAATGTTTATGGACAGCAGTCATATCTGGGCTCGGAAAACAAGTCCCAGTGGACGTACAAAGGATCCCAGCAATACAAAGAATATCCTGTGGTCACCATGGCACTAAATTAAAAAATCAGTAACAGAAAGATAATCCCCAAAATTAGGAAACTAAATAGCATACTTCCACAACCCATGAGTCAAAGAAGAAATCACGAGGGAAATTAGAAAGCATCTTGAATCGGCTGAAATGAACATACAGCAGATCAGTATTGTTAAGATGATGCTAAAGCATTGAGTGTGGCAATGAGCCGTTATGGGTTCTAAGTAGAAGAGTGACATGCTCAGAGTTTTGTTTTTAGAAGATCAGTCTGGCAATCGAGTTTAGGAGGAGACCTGAAGCACAAAAGAGAAAGCAGGAGGTAGGGTGTGACACCAACCCCATATTTCATCGGTACACACGGAACGCCTGCCCTGTGCCAAGCACTAAGCCGCTGAGGCGGTAACAGTGACAAGACCGAGTTCCTGCCCTCCGGGAGCTAGCACTCCGGGGAGGGGAGAAAGGAGAATAAATGCATAAGTCAGTATTAAATGTGGCAGATGCTGGCGGGAGGTGGCAGACGGTCAGAGAGGTGGAAAGGCAGCTGTAGTGAGGCTGCTCTGGAACAGGCCTCTTGAGGTGACATGTAAGCCGGCCCCTAACTGAGGAGAAGGAGCTGACTATGCAAAGATCCAGGATAAGACCTTTTTCTTTTTTTAAATAAAGTTGGGTATTTTTTCATTTATTTTCTATCCTCACCCAAGGACATTCTTTCCATTGCTTTTTAGAGAGAGAGGAAGGAAGAGAGCAAGAGAAACACCAATTGGCTGCCTCCTGAATGCACCTCAACCAGGGATCAAACCCACAACCTAGGTGCGTGCCCTGACCTGGGATGGAACCCGTAACCTTTGGTTTACGGGATCATGCTCCAGCCAACTGAGCCACCCTGACCGGGGCCAGGGTAAGAGCTTTTAAAACAAACGGAATGGCAAATGCAAAAGCCCGAAGCTAGGAATGAGCTTGATGTGGCCGAGAAAAATGCCCGGGCGTCTGGAGTACAGCGAGCAAGGCGACACGTGGAGAACAATGAGAATGGAGCAGTGGAAGGGACAATCGGGGCCTTGCTGGCTGTCGAAGGTATTCCAGGCATAACTGGAACCGTTTGGGGGATTTGCGCAAGAGGGCTGACGTGGTTGGCTTGCTCTCTAGAAAGATCCCTCTGGCTTGGTGAAGGAGGCAAGGAAACCAGGTGTCCAGGCAAGAGATGGTGGGGCCCGAACTAGGGGTCGTCCTAGGCTCGTAGCAGGGAAAGTACTGAGAAGTCATCAGAATCCAGATACCTTTTGGAGGCAACCTTACCCGTGAATAAATGGGCGAACAGAAGCCTCGGGGAGGGGTAACTGTGAGGCCTGAGGAAGTCCGGTGGAAGAAGACCTTTGCTAGAATAGTGGTGACAGAGATTGAAATAGATGGATTTGAGATTCTCTATTTCGTTGGCGCCAAGATTCACATTTTGCCACATTTATACTCCCATGAAATCAAGGTGTGTTCTTCAGTCGGCACATCTTCTGATCGGGGCTATCAACCATCAAACGACTGTGAGCTGGTTGCTGGGCAAAAACCCTCCGTCGACACTTTCTGCCAAGACGAAGAAATTTGAGATTGGATAGAATGTGGATAGAAGAATATGTGGATATGTCTGCAGGCAGAGTTGACAGGAATCAACGATGGACTGAATGAGGAGCAAGACAAAAGAAGAGATCAAATCACAATTCAAGAGACGGAGGTCCCCGTTCTGAGATGGAAGAGGAGCAGACTTGGAAAGAGAGGTCAACACCCCACTTTTGTTCAAAGTAAGTTTGGGGTTCCTGTGAGCCATGCAAGCAGACATGTCAGGGGGCAGTGTGGTGTTGAGGTTGGAGCTGAGAAGAGAGGAGGCTGGCGGTGCATGTTTGGGTGGGTGGTAGGTGTAGGATGGAAAGGAGGCTTCCTAACACGTATAAAGTGAGCAGAGGAAATGGTCCCTGGCCAAATTCTGAGAAACTCCGACACACCAGCACAAGCAGAGGAGACACCTGCAGAACTCTCGGAGGTGGGTCAGCCAGAGCAAGAGGTGGAAAACCATGGGGATGCCGTCTCAGAAGCGGGGAGGACAGCCCAGAGTCGCCAACCCGGTCAGACGGGGCTGATGGGCCAAGTAAGATGCAAATATGCCTGGGATTCTCCACCACACAGTTACCAGACATTATCTCTGATGGCTGGAGTGCAAGGGACTCTTCCTTTCCCTTTCCCTTTTATTTTCTAATGTTATAGAGTTCTACGATCTAGAGCTTATTTAAAAGGAAAAATAATAGAGCAATTCTGCCGAACAAATCCACCATGTCAGTGAAGATGCATCCACGTGATACGTGTTTGGTGCATGTTAGGTTTCCTCCCCGAGAGGTTTTGTGTTCTGACAGGAGACTCCCACAGAGGCAAAGCTCTCAGAAGGGTTTAAGAGACGGAATGGATTTCTGGTAGCTCAACTGACAGAAAAGACCCTTCTGAGGAAAAGACAGGCCGCCTCTCACACGGAGTCAGGCCGCGTCCACATGCTCATCCCCCTGACTCTGCAGAAGAGGCTGAAAAGGAAACTCAGAGTGTCCTTGAAGTCTCTGCCCAGCTTAGATGCATTCTTCCCTGAAATCTGAATTTTTAATGGTTAGAAACGTCCATCCACTCAAAGGTGAGCAGAGGTCCGAACCCTGAAAAGAATGAGCACTCTGTTGGCAATTTCTCCAGCCTGTTGCTCACTTCTGAGACTGTTTCTTAAGGTGAATAATTTATGCCACTTACCGATTCGCATTCCTTAAGGGGCCTGGGTTAAAGGGGCCTGGGTTAAAGGGGCCTGAAGATCTCCACCCAGTGCGAGTCCAGCTCCCCCAGAGGCATTTCTGGCAGGCAGGCAGTTTGGCTGCCCTGGCACCGTGGTCTGAGAGTTCTCCAACTGCAGACCTCCCACCATGCAAACGCATTTTCATCAAGACTATAATATCTTTGATAGAATGTAAATATGACATAGGACAAGTAAATTAGGTATTGAAGCCTAGCCCCTTACAAAGACATAGCAAGCCTCCTTGGGGATGTTTCCTTACTCTTTGCCTCTAATACCCTGAAACATCCCCAGCCTGTCGTGTGACTTTGCAGTGCCTCCCAGTGGAGCTGGTGAGTATTACATCCCCTCTCCATTAAAGCTGAGTTTAGCCCTGTGACTTTGGCCAATGCAATGGTAGTAGATGCAATGCCAGAAGAGGCTTTACATTTTTTTAAATTTATTGATTTGAGAGAGAGACAGACATCAATTTGGTGTCCCACTTATGTATGCCTTCGTTGTTTAATTATTGTATGTGCCCTGACCAGAGACCGAACCCATAACCTTGGCATAGCAGAATGCACTTTAACCAACGGAGCTACTCAGCCTGGGCATTTTTAACATGTTCACCTGGATTGGTTTGGCCTCCTGGGCTGCTGCTATGCACCAAAAGAAGGCACACTCTGAGAAGTTTGCCCCACAACCTCCCACCCCCACCCCAAGCAAAGTCACACCAGCTAGCCCACATATCTGTGGCAGATGCAGAAAAATAAGAAGGAAGTGGTAGGAATTGTTAGATCCTGAAGCATGTCATCTCCCCCTCCTAATGACACATCATTCTAAAGACTCAGTTCACCAAAAAGTTAATACAGCCCTGGCCGGGTGAGTCAGTTGGAGTGTTCATTGTCCCCTACGCCAAAAGCATGCAGGTTCGAACCCCAGTCCAGGTGCATATGGAAGGCAACCAGTCAATGTTTTCCTCTCTCTTTTTCTACCTTCCTCTCTTTCTCAAATCAATAAACATATCCTTGGGTGAGGATTTTTTAAAATTAAATACAACAGTTTACAGGAACAAATATAAAGGACACATGGACAAAAACTAGGAGGGGTGGAAATGGGAGGGAGGTGGGGAGGGGTGGGTGGGTGGTCTGGGATGGGAGTAAAGGACAGAAAACTAGAACAATTAAAATAAAATTTAAAAAAGATAAATACAGAATTACTCTATGACTCAGAAACTCCGCTCCTAGATATACACCCAAAAGAATGGAAAACAGGGACTCAAACAAATACTGGGACACAAATGTCACACCAGCACTGTTCACAGCAGCCAAAAGGTGGGAACGCCCAAACGCCCACCAGTGAGCAAGTGGATAAACAAAACGTGGCGTGTTTGGTCTGGAATATTATCACTCAGCTGCGAGAAGGGATGGTGTGCTGCCTCACGCTGCAATGTGTATGAACCTCAAAAACCTTATGCTGAGTGAAAGAAGCCACACACAAAATATTGTCTGGCTCCACTTTATGAAGTATCTCAAAAAAGTAAATCCATAGAGATGGAAAGCAAATTGGCGGTCTCTAGGTGCCAGAGGGGATGAGGACTAACTACAGGGGTTCAGGGACTTCCTTTCGAGATGACGGAAGCGTTCAGGGGCTGGATGGTTACATAACATTATGAACATACTAAGGGCTACGAAACTGTTCATTTTAAAAACGGTTGACTCCTCTGTTTCCACAGCGTAGTGGTTGTCACACTCACCTAAAACGGTTGACTTCGGTTACGTACTTGTAAATCTTACCTCAATACAAAGAAAAGATTGCGTACACACCAACGGGATGTTTAATACCCACGAGTACCACCCGGGCAGAGTGCCCCCCTTTAATTATTCCACTCTGAAGTAGGAGCACGCCAGGTCTCAGACACTTGCAAATTTCAGTCTGAGTCCATTTGTGATGGATTTAGGTCGTCTGGTTGTAAATCCACTTAAAGATTGCCCCCACATTACTGCCTTGACATAACAGCAGGGCATTATGGGAGTGAATGACGAAGGCATCTCAGCTAGTTCCAGACATCTGTTCCTCCCAGGGATGAGTAAAGCTTTGGGGACATTATCCGCCCACTTTTAAATCCAAGTTTGTAAGGCCTTACAAACTGTTGAATTCCTCATCACTAGCCTACAAAATTAGACTAGCTGCCACAAGGGGGCAGTGGTGTCCAGGCCAAGGCCTCGCCAGTTAGAAGAACACAAAGTAGAAATCTTGAGTTGTCATCAGTGAGAGTGGTAGCAAATATCCCCAACCACTGAACATATCATCAGCCATAAATAAATAAATACATATAAATATATATGTATCTTTGGAGATAGATAGATATATTTTTGGAGATTTTATACATATGTGTATATCTTTGGAGAGATATGTATCTATGTATCTTTGGAGAATATGTCCAACCAGGGTATCTTACTCATAGAGATACCAGACTCAGAGAGATTCAGTTATCAGGCCAGAGACGCAGAGGCAGGTCTGGAACCCTGGTCACATTTGGTACCTTTGCTGCCAGAGCCTCCTGCTCTCTGGAGCTTTTCTAGAGTGTTCAGCCCAAGTCATGCGTGCGTGTTGACATGAGCCCTTCCCACTGTTATTTCTCTGGCCCATCTCCCTTCCGACCCCACTGCTGCCTTCAAACACCTACCCCAGCCCTAGTGGAAAAACCCGGAATCCGGGCTGGCGGTCTGAGAGCAGTGACTAGGGACGAGCGTCCACGCAGGGCTGATGCTCTGCCCAAGCCGCCGCCATCTGTCAAGACCTATGAGGATGCACACAGCAGGGGCCAGGCGAAGCGGGGGATGCGGTCAGTACCCTGGCACCAGCCTCAGAGGCGCCCTGCAGTTCACCTTGGGACCTGCCCCAGGTCCACAGTTCCTCCAGGACGCGCAAAACCGGCGCTAGATACGGGAGGGAGGGAGGCATCCTCCAAAGATGATTAAGATGCCATCTCAGCACTGGAGGGCCTGCCAATCGGGCTGAGAAGCTGAGATAAATCCAGGAAAGTGTACAAAACGGCACAGAGCAGATTTCCAAGTCCTCTGCACAAATCATTCATTCCACGACACTTGTGCTCATCAGCAGGGCCGGGCATCTGCGGGAATTCCAGCTTTTAAGAATCCGAACACATGCCAGCCACCTTGCAGAGAGTGACAGCGGACCCTTTGCAACGCCACTGAGAGGGTAAAGCGTCTTTCCTCCTGTTCCTTCCTCCTGAGCACTCAGGAGGCCTCTGCGCCGCTAACCCCCAGCAAAACCCACAGAGCTGGACTATTTCCGGTAATTGCCACCAGAGGGAGCTCGAAGAACAAGTCTGGCTTCTGCCCACTTGGAGCTTAATGAAGGAAAGGCTCCCTTCTGCTCTCCGCTTCCAGCAAGTCCAAAGATCAGTTACAAACCCCTAACAATTTTTTAAAGAATTACTTTTTAAAGAGAGGGGAATGGAGGGAGAAAGAGAGTGAGAGAAACATCGATGTGAGAGAGAGAAAGAGAGAAAGATGCGTAGATCTGGGGACCCGGCCGGCAACCCAGACTTGCGCCCTGACCGGAGTAGAACCAGTGAATTTTCTGTTTGCAGGCTGGAGCTCAATCTACTGAGCCACGCCAGCCAGGGCTCAAACCCCTGAACAATTTTCACTTCACTACTGATTTGTGAAAAATCCACATGGCAGAGGGATGCTGGGTCTGCACATTTACAGAATAACTGTCCTCCGTTGCGGTTTCCTGTGACTATTTCAGACTCCCATGATCCCCAAAGCAGGAGCCAGGCCTTCACACTCTGCGTGTAGTGCTCGCTCGCGGAGATGGAATCCCAGAATTCTCCCTGCCTGGACTCGCTGCCTGGGAACTGCTCTTCCAGCCGGAACTCTGCCAGACTCCACCTGCAACAACGGCAGCAGTGCCAGCCCCACCCCCTGGGCTCCCTGCTCTTCTCCAAGCTGCCAGTGAATGTAGATGTGACAATGCAGATGTGACAGGCACTTAAGCAGGCATTGCAATGAAAGTGGAAATGACTTCTGGCCCTGAGGTCCCACGTGCCCCGTTATACTGCGGACCCTCACCTCATTCGGAAGGAGAGGCAGCACGTGGTTCTGCTGCCGGAACAAGTGACCAGATTCTTCCGGGAGAAGCAGCAGCCGGGGACCGAGAGCGGACAAATCCCGCCTGAGACCGCTTGTTGATTGCAATCGTTGGAATCCACAAGGTTTGTGTCCTTAGTACCCTGTGAGGATGTCACAATCACTTTTTCCCTCTTCTGAGGATTATCTTGCTCCTGGAAAACTTTCCTTGTTTATGGTGTTTGGAGGAGGAGCTATGAAGAAGATGCTCTCTGGGGCAGAACCCCAGGGGGAACCCAACAGGGGAAGCAGAGGGAAATGACCCTGACCCTCAGGTATTGGGGTTCAGCACAGATTGCTGCTGTGGGCCCCAGACTCGAAGGAGGCCAGCAGGCCAACGGGGAAGTGGACTTGTCAACATGGCCGCATGCTCTATTCCTGCACTCGGGGAACATCCGAGGACAGCCTGACCACTCAGTAACGGCAGCTGCTCCTGGAGAAGTCTGGGAGGGCTTCTGAAGACAGACGTCCCCCGAACTTCTCCTGGAGGCCTGCTAGGTGGCTGCGGCCACCCCTCAGCCACCGACGTGGCCTGCACTGGCAAGTACCCCCTGAGTGGCACCTTCTGAGTGCTCCCCCAGTCAGGTGACAGGACAGAGGGCCGCTGCCCTGCCTCTAATCTCCTCCGCCCAGGCCTCCTGGGATGCTCAAGTCTCCCCCCTGAAGTGGGTGGTGAAGCCCTCTGGGATGTCTGGGTTCTAGCTCCAGGAATGAGCTTGCATTCCCTTTCTTCTCATGCACGGTCCCAAACTCCGACTCTCTCGGGGGTGGCGCACACACAGGACTTGGGTTCAGAGGTGAGCAGGCCTCTCAACGCTGGTCCTCACCCACGACAGCTAGTGCTTCATCGGGAATGGCCTAGAGCCTCCGTGCCATTGGCTTTGTGACCACAAACCCTGCCTCCCCCAGCTTCACCAGCCACCCTGATATCCTCAGAGTGGTATTTTAAGTTTTGCCAGGAGCCTTCATTTTCATTGTATTATCCCCATTAGACAGGTAAAGAAACTGAGGCTTGCCAGCCTCTGAAAGTCTCTGGTAAAGTGGCAGCCAGAGTACAAACTGCAGAATCCATAGTCCCCAAACTAAAACTACTGATCTTCCAAGCCTAGCTCATGGAGGAGAGTATGCTAATCCCAGCACTTCACATCGATTAAGTAGCTGCACCTGAACTTGGGGAATCTCTGGACAATCACCTGGGTCCTAGAACCCACACCACCTGCGGCTGCCACTGCAAAGCAGATGCTCTCAGCAATACCTTGTGGCCAGCTTCGCACCTATGGTAGATGTCTTGTTTTTGCTGTCCAGCACCCACTCTGCTTTCTCCTGATACCTCGATTTTCCACCAAGGAACCACTCTCCTCACATTCAGTATGCATGTTTCATCTTCATTGGGAATGGACATGTGACTCAGTCTTGACCATTTGGAGTATTGTTTTCTCTTGGCCATGGTGATTGGTTGAGGCATGAGCACATGGCCCAATCAGAAGCATTGAGATTCCTGCTGTGATCATTAAGAGATGAGCCCTCTCTCTCTCACAGCACTTGAACCTGGGAGGATGCAGGTCTGGAGTGTCTGGCAGCAATCTTGTCACCATGAGGAACCTGAGAGGCAGGGAGTGGCTATCTGATATCACTGGCCTCTGTATATGGCTATGCCTGAAATCAATATCACCCTGAACTTTTTTGTTATGTGACCAATAAATGCCAGTTTGAGTTGGCTGTCCAGTGTGACACCTCCTCTACCACAAACACCAGTTGTCCAGTTATAGAAGCATCCATTCCATTTCTAGAGAGTGAGCTGTTCCTGGCCTCTCTCCCTATTGCCAAGCCACATGAAAGCTCGCTGAAGACCCTGGCTACTCAGCCATTGGTCAGACGGGTCGATTCAGGAAACGAGGGCAAATCACAGTACCCGGAAGAAAGCAGCCAGACGTCTTGCATGATACCCACGTCTGTCTCCTTCACTCATTTGTGTAAGGGTATGTCGTGCTTTCAGACGAGATCGGGCGCGTTCAGGGTGGTGTGGCTGTAGACAGTGTGTCGTGCTTTTTCATAGCAAGGCTTTCGGGTCTCCAGGCTCCAGCTGGAGGCTGTTCCCTCATCTAAAGAATGAAGGGGAAGAGCCGGGCGACCTCTAAAAATGCACTGCGAGGCTAGTATTCTGTTGTCCATGTGTCCATTCTTCAGGGAAATAAAGACAGCTTTATCGAGGAAGCCTGGCCTGTGGTCAGAGGACTTGGGCCTTTGGGAAAAGCCTGAGATTTCAGGAAAATGTCATTGATGGAGATATGCTTGCAGACTCTCTATCCACAGTAACCGGTGACCTTGGAAATGTCTCGATTTGGGAGAAAATAAGGAGGAACGGTGAGCATGAGGTGGTTCAGCATGGAGCATTTTCTCCTTTGTCGGAGGCCTCCAATCTTTAAGCACGTGCCATCCAAACGGCAGCAGAGGCGGGTCCCTCTCAGGAAAAAAAACTTCTAATCGAACCAAGGTTCCCAGAAAATTGCGTTTGGAGAGCTAAGAGGCTTGGCCGTGAGTAATTTGTTTTTTAAATAGCTCCGTTAGTTGGTCCACATTGTGTTTTTCATTCCACCGGAGCCGAAGGTGGTGTTTCTTTTGTTTATAGTATTAGTGTTACATTATTGGTGATCTCATTGTTCTTGTTTGTGACATGTTTACCTCGGTGGGACAGTTATTGTAGGAGGCAGGTCGGGGGCCAATCTGCCCACCAAACCTGCAGAACTGAAGAAAAAGACGCCAATCTGTCGTGCAGCGTGCATATAACTCCTCTCCTGGATTGTTAAAGTCTAATTATAGGCTGTGGGTCCCAGTTAGAACCATTTATAAGCCTAAACACTATTCTGTAGTGTCTTTTGCCAACAGATGTTTTTCGTTCTTATTTTTGTGTAAAACATAACATTTGTGCATTTGGGGGGCGAGAGCGTGTTAGTGTTCCCTGGGAAAGTCAGATGGAAAATAGGCCAAATATGACTCACAATCGGAATGGGGGCGCGGCTGACCTTGGTGCTTATTTATTAGGCATTTCTGAAACCCCAGGATTATGAAGCTCTCCTTTCAGATCTCAGCTGAAATGCCACTTCCTCTGGGACGCTGTCCCTGACTGCCATTCTTGGGACAGCAGGTTCGCCCCTTCCTGGCCTTTTCCACACGCCACCTGACTGTGAGGATTACTTCTTGTGTCTTCCCACTACGTGGAAGGCTGCCTAGAATGACGCTTAGCACATAGTGGGCTTTTACTACACGTGTTGTATAATTTGTGTGCGTTACATCATTTGAGACTATTCAATTATGCTACAGAAGACAAGAAAAACAAATAGGACAGATTAGACTCAGAAGTGGAGGTATACATAGTAAGCAAATCAGTACATTATGAAATATAAGCAAAAGTCATCGGATGTATTTAGCACAGATGATGGACCACAAATGCCTCGTGGGACACAGGCAGAATTCACATGGATAGTAAATCGGTAATCCACGTGGTGTGTCAAAAATGAGTAGAATAAATGGAACATATGATCGAACAGATCAGAGTGCTGGGTACAGATAGACAAAGATAAAGAGACCAAGTTATAAGGCACGATCATGTCACCTCAGGGCTGGCAGCTTGGTCACCCCTAACTCAGCCGCCCAATGGTGACACCCATTATGGTCCCAATTGCATTCTGCCCAAGGCCACAGACTAGTGGGTGAGCTTCTGCTGGGGTCAGGTGAAGTCGAAAGGGTGTGTCATTGCCTCTGATCCAGCACCTTCGGTCTGTCTATGGGGTCTCACAACTCACCTGCAGTTCTGGTCCTTATAAGCGCATCATTAAGGGGGAAGTTATATATAAATTCCCCTTAAAAATATATGTACAGAGAGACAGAATGAGAGAGATGAACACTGAACATCACATAAGCCAGGGTTCAGGGGACAGTTCCCCCCACCTGCTCATACCTTACCGTGTCTGTGCTAACCTACCCCCAATCTCTTTTCTCTTCCTTCTCACTGTGAGTTTTAAATGTATTCAATAATCTGTGAGATTCAAGCATCTTAACTTAGTCTGAGAGCCTTCCTATTCTGTCACTTTAAGACTAGCTTGCCTGGGAGTGAGTGCATTTGGAGCATAATTTCCTTTACAACATATTAGAATGGTGCATTTTGAATTACCTACCATGACTGCTAATTAGGGTGAGAGTGAGGCTAAACTAGTTTCTGACACTAGCTACAAAAAAAAAAAAAGAGCCATTTGTGGCCATTCAACAACTGTCTGTGGTGTTAAGTGCTGAGGACACCGTGACTCGAAAACACTCACGACCCTGCCCTCCTGGAGCTCACGGCAAAAGACAGATCACGAGAACAGATGTGAAGTTTTAGGAGTGAGAAGTGCTTGTGAAGAGAAGGCACATGGTCCCCAACAGCCTCTGACAGGGGAATGTGACCCACTCAGACAGGGCAGGAGCTAATGAAGCACAGGGAAAAGGTACAAACGTCCCAGCAGAGGGTACAACCCGTGTAAGGCCACAGGATGGGGTGATCGAATCAACTCTTCATTTACTAGGCAGCATGGACCTTCTCTGCAAGAACACGGACGAGAAAGAGCAACCCCACCCCGGGACAAGTACAAGGATACTGACAGGCCCGTGGAGGGGTTCTTGGAGAAGCCCGGTGTTCCTACCCCCAGCCCCTTGCTCATTCTCACAGGTGCAGGCCTCTGCCACACGTAAAGCTAACGGTATAATAACGACTCTGGTTCCACTCTCATCCTTGAGCTGCTCCTAAACCTTTGATGCTCCAGCTCAAACCCAGTTTTCAAACCTGCATTAGCTCAAGTCTCACTGAACTCCAGCCTTAGTTGAAATAACCAACATACCATATACTGCACCTCCACGAAGGGTCCTTGAGAAAGTGAGCCCAGGGGTGCACATGGATAGGACTCCTGGGGGGGCAGATGGGCCATACTGGCTTCCTTTTGCAGGCTGGGTTTCTGAAGGGTGCTCCTGAGTGTTTACTTCCTGAGTCTGGTCCCAAGGAGCCCTCTCTCTCCATCAGGACTGACTGGCAGGGTTTTCGAGGGAGGGTAGCTGCTCCCCACAGAGACGTGGGCAGATGGCATCAGGTGACACACGTGTGACAGCAGAGAAGGCTGGGGTAATTTGCCCTTCCGGTTGATAAGACAGGGCAAGGGGCGGTGGACACGAGTGAGTACTTGTGGTGGTTGGGTGGGGGAATTGTCTTTTTAAATCCAGATGTATACGGTTGTCTTTCACCTCTGAGCTTGGGTGAGTGTTGTTTGTTTTCTCAAGGGCAGCAGAGGGGCCTGGCGCAGGACTGAAGGGCAGAGGGAGGGAGTTTATCTGGCACTTGTCTCTACTCAGGGAGGACCAGGCCCTGGCGCCTGGAAAACAGGAGGGCCCGGCCTGTGCTTGGTTGGCTGCCGCCAGGGGGCGCCTCGCCCAGCGTGGCCTGAGGCCTGCGGGCAGGGTGGGTTGCACGGCAGGGGGCGGGGGACGGGGCAGGTTGGAGAGTCGGGCCCCACCCGAATTCTCACTCTTACCAACGCCAGGCGGGGAAGCCCGTAGTTCAGCCCCAGGAGAGGACCGGGTTAGGACAGTGAGTAGTGGGCCTGGAGTAAGGGCCTGGCACCCAGTAGGGGCTCATTGAATATTTGCTGACTGGGGAGCTCAGGACAGGTCTGGGGAGCAGCAGCGGAAATCCCAAAGCCAAGCCCACCCACTCGCAGCCTTCTGGGTAGCTGTCAACCTCTGAGAGAGTGCCTTGCGCCAGGAACCCGCGAGTTACACGCAGTAGCCTTGGTTCCTGTCCTTGCGAGCTTCCATTTAGTGTGGGGGAGCGAAGGGTCCCGTAGTATACCGGCTCCAGCAAAGCTGCCCGCCTCCCGTCGCCTTCTCACCGGGGAAGCCTCCACTGCAATCTTAAAGGGTTCCTTCCAGACGTAGTCGAGCCTCCAGCGAGGGGACAGCTCTATTCCCAGGACCTCTGTCCCAGCGTCCTGTAGGTAGTGCCCAGTGAGACAGCCGAGGGGACCAGGGACCGAAAGGGGTTCAACCCAAAGGTCTCAGGATGCCCCTGGAACTAGGTCGGCTGGTAGAAATGTCCCCAGGGCCCGAGGGCCCCCAAACATCCTTCCGCTTCTGCCAGCGCTGACACAGGGAAGAGGCAAGTGCGGTATAGGGAACCGGCAGTGAGTGGGGTACAAAGTGCAAAAGCTCCTGCTCTCTAATGCCACACAACTCAGTGGTTCCGAGCTTGGCTCTGAAGGAAGACTGGGTTCAAATCCATACTCCATCACTTATCAGCTGTGTGATCTAGGGCAAGTTACTTAATCTCTCTGAGCCTGTTTCTTACTCTGTAAAATGGAGATTTACAAACTTAACGAACTCCACCCGAACCTGTGTCATGAACATGAAACAGGATAGTGACTGTGCAGCTCTTAGTCCTGTGTCTGGCACAGGCCACATTCGACAGCTTTAGGCCCAGTGTTCTCACCACTGTCCCCACCAGACACAATCATAAGGGAGGACGACTGGCTTCCCAGTGCTGCTTCCCAGTGCCGGGAGCAGTGTGCAAAGTGCGCCCAGAGTGTAAAGTGCATGCAGAGTGTAAAGTCTGGATCCTGGAGGAAGAGGCCCAGGAAAATCCGTGGCCACCACAGGCAGCCCTCAGGGATGACCCTGCTCTGCATCCTCCCCACCTCAGAGGACCGGAAATCAAGATGTCTGGGGTTGGGCTGCAGGTGTCCACTCCAGGGTGCACGCAGTGGGACTCTCCTGCAGCGAACACCTGCAATCATCAACGGTGACCTTGACTGAGTACACGCCTGCATGGTGGCAAGGATGTCACCTCAATTAATCTTCACAACATCCCTGAGAATCAAACAAGGAAAACGCTACACAGAGGCAAAGTATCTCATTCAAGGTCAACAGCCCGCAGTGGCCAAGCTGGAACCCCAATGTGATCTGGTCCAGAGCCCAAGCTCCTTCCATATATCCAGTGGTCTAAACACCTACCTGTCTGTCAAGGCGAGACCCCCAATTGTGGGACCAATAGTCCAGTTGGGGTGCAGAGGGCCAGCTGTGTCCTGGGGCTGCCCTGCTGCCAGCACCAGGCACTAGCTGCCAGGTGCCTGTTGGAGAAGGGGACAGTCTTCCTCCGGCGCCTTCAGAAGGTCGGCGCCAGCCCATCTGATGAGAAGGGGCTGGCTGGGCAAGGGCTCTGAGCCTGCTGGGCTCCTACCCCCAAGGATCTCCTTCAGACACTTGCAGTCGGTCACTAGGTACCTTGCCCACCTCTCCCACTTCGGATGCAAAGAGGAGCCTGGCCCTCCACCTGCTTTCTTTCATCTCTGGAAAGCCCAGGTGCCAAGGAATAAAGTCCTGGGACCTCATGCTCTAACGAATAAACGCTCCCAGCCCCAAATGAGTCTCTGTGTACACAAGACTTCCCCATTCCTCTCGCATGGGCTTGTAGTGGAGGCCTCCTTGCTGCACCCATATCTCCGGGGACTTGGGTGCTGGAGTGGATGCAGGCCATGTTGGATGATTGGTTTAGGCGACCGCGCATGCCCTGGGACCTCTCTGGGGAAGGGGAGTGCATGATGAGGTGGAAGAAGGCTTTGAGTTTGGCACCAGGGCTTTCTGGAGGCCCCGGGACAGCTCAGTCAGGACTTGTGGCCTGGAAAGGAAAGGTTTTTCCTGGGCTCCCAGGAGGGAGACCTGCAGCCGCGCTGAGCCGGGTAGTTTCGGTGCCCGCTACCAGGGGGCAGTGCTGCGCAGCGAATGCTGCCCGGCCTCAGTGTGGCGCCCAGGCCTGCGCACTCACCGCTCCCCTCCGGTCTTTCCAATGCACTGCCAAGTTGCTCCTAGTGCTCTTCTGACCCCAACAGGCCCCTCGCCCCCACAACTCACTAAAGGGGGCCCGCTCCTCTCCCTCTGCGCACCGAGATCAGCGCAGGCGTCCTGACTGTCTTTGATGGGTAGAGAGCCGCCACTCGGTGGGTTTTCCAGGCCAGATTTGGCCCTAAAGAATTGTGAGCTGGGGCAGGCCCTGAGCGCAAAGGTGGGGTACCTGGAAGATGGGTTTTGAGGGTACTTAGCCTCTGAAGATACAGGTGTGGCCTTTGACAGCAGAATAGAGCGAGAGGTGGGCCGCCCGCTTTCGATCGCCTTCTGGATGTACCTAGAAATCCCTCTGAAGACAGTACTGATGTAAGGAGGAGGCCTATCTTCCGCCAAGTGGTAGCCGCCCCAGAAGGGCGGGAGTAGGAGGGCTGACCTTTCCCGCCAGCACCCAGCCCCAGGCCTACCCCCGACTCAGTGCTGTTGGGGAAATGCCTTTCAGGTTAGTCTGGAGGAGGCTTGTCTGAGTTTCAAATCCGCAAAACCATTGTGCAGGCAGGACCCGGTGACGGGTGCTCGGGACTTTTCCCACCCCGGAAGCTACGAACCCCACGGCCTGATCCACCCCAGTGGTCAAACCCTCAGGGCACCGGGGCTAAGTGTGAGGCCAGAGCTGGTAAAACATAAACCAGAGACGGCTCTCTATGGGCACGACCCGCTTGAGCGGCGATTCTTGTTTTCGTTTTCTCTCTTTTTTACTAAATTAGCCGCTTTGCGATAAAATAAAAAAGCAGCTGCATGTCGGTGTTTGAATGCCTGTGGCTGTTTCTTCTTCGAAGAATTCACATTTAGAAATTGCTTTCTGGGAGCCCAGAGGAAGAACTTATAAACCACCGTTGTGTAATTTGAAACCATCAATAGCCCCTCTTTAAGGCCGTCTTCATTGTGCAAAGTCAAGGTAACGATTCTGCCGCCGTCTAATTCCATCCCGATGCGCAGCATCCCTTTTCTAGCCTTTCAGAGGTAAGTGAAAGGCATCAATCTGGGACCCTTTCTGTGGCCGATTAACAGTTTAAACTGGTTTTCCAACCCTGTCACAACTATTAAGCTGATAAACATGATTTCTGGGGAGGCATTAGCAAGTCTGTAAATAGATCATTAAAAAAAAAAAAAACTCAAGCAATTCTGTGCTCCTCTGACAAAAATAAAGCACAGGTCCACAGGGCGGTACGCGTGTGTTGTCACCTCAAAGAAGAGTTAGAAATGACTTCCAGAGAGCTGTTTGTGTCCTGGTCGTCGTCATCACCATCACCATCGTCACCATCATCTCAGGAGAAAGCGCACAAGCCGGGGACCAGCAGATGGAAGTCAGTGGCTCGTGGGCCTGCCAGCTCGGCCTTAGGGTAGGAAATGTCTGGTGCCAATCACCCGCGAAGCCGGGCTTGCGCCGCTCACCTCTTGTGGCATAAGTAGCACCATCCAAAAGGAAAGTCTGGTTTGATTGCAAGAGTTCTACCGAGGAAAGTATTTCACGGGGACGCTGCAGGGACAACTGCGGGGAAATGAAGGACGTGAAGGCAAACTGGACCCAGCCTAGGGGCGACCCGACCATCCTCTGTTATCCCTCCGCACCGCTGAGAAATAGTTACTAATATGTTTTTATTGGAGCAAAGAGGCAAACTGGACAATTTGAGACCTTTAAAATTTTTTAATTAAGTCCAGGCCCAGTCCTACTGGAAGTTTATTCTCTTTGATACTGAAGAGTTTCGCGGATGCAACAGAAACCACTTACCCCCGGCCTGGCCTGGGGTCGCGCACCAGTGCCCACTGCCCCACCCCCCGGGGCCCCTGCGGGTTACCTTTGGGCGCTGGCGCGGCCTCTTTGGCCCAGGGAAGAAGGCAGATACCCTTGAGAAAAGCGAAGGAGAATTTTTAAGTAGGCGTTACACTGTCAAGAGGCCCAGCCTGGCACTTACCCCTAAAGGCAAAGGGGGAGGCGACACCCCCGGTCCTGGCCAGCCACCGAGATGCTCCTCCGGCGCGGCGGACGGGAAAGCTCTGCTTGGTCTCCCCTGCCCTTGCCGAGCTCGGGGTTCCGGGAGTAGAGGGTCCCGTCCGGGGTGGGGGGAGGGTGAGAAGGCGTTTCTGGGCTCGACGAGGGTGAGGCTGGCCGCAGCGGAGCTGGCTCCTGGCCTGTGTCCTCGCGGCCCACTGCGGGGCGGGACGCGGAGGTGAGGTCGCGGGCCGGAGGGCCGCCAGTCCCAGGGGGGCCTCTGCGCTTCCAGCCGTCGGTGCTCGGGAAGTCGGGAAGTCGAGGCACGCAGACCGCCTTGCTCCCAGCTCGGCTCCGGGGCCCCACACGTGAATCCGCCGCCGGGACCTCAGGGGCGCTGCCACTCCAGGTGACTCAGACCCGGGGGGTGGGGTGAGATATCTCCCCTGAGCCGAGGACCGACCGCCGAGGCGGAGGGGACAGGCGAGCCCGCGGATTGCGTTCCGCACTCGGCTACTGCCAGCCAGCAGGAAGCTAACCCTAACCCGGCCGGGACAGGCCCGCGACGCTCGGGGAGCCTCGGATGGCGCCGTCTCCTCCCCGCCTGCAGATGCCACCTCCAGCAAAGCGCGCCCGCCCCAACCAGTCTGGCCAGCCACGCGGCCTGGGGCTTACCCCGCCGCGGCTCAGTCTCTCCGCGGGAGGGTCCCGGACCGAGGGAGGCGGTACCGCGGCTCCCGGAGGCAGCCACGCGGGATGGGGTGTGGGGAACAGTGGCCGGTGGCCGGGCGAAAGGACCAGCTCGGCTGCGGAGCGCACGGCCCAGGGCTCGGAGGCTCCCTCAAACCTAGCCCAGCCCGGCCCTCCTGCCTGGGCGCAGCCCGGGTCCCCACCTACTTCTCCCCATCCCACATCAGGCTGAGCTCTCCGCCTTCGGCATTTCCTTCCCCTCTTGGGTTTCCACCCCCCTGCTTGTCTCTGTGACTCCCCACTCCTTCGCGGACTCCTTTCCGCCCCACCTTGTCCCCCCGCCCCCACTCTTCTGCAGCTTATAGCAGGGAGAGCCCCGCACAACCCTTATAAAGCCAATAAACTAAAAACGTGAGCACTGCCCAGATCCATGTACGTTTCCTGTGGCTTTTAGAAGGCAAATCGACACCGGGTGGATTTGGATCGGCTTCCTCGGAGAGGCCAGGAAGCTTTCACATGCTCTAAGTCAGTGGACAGCTGTTTTCTGAGCAACTCTGAAGCGTCTGAGGACTTCTTCCTTCATCCTCAGACGTCCCAGCCCAGGGGCGTTGTTAGCCCATTGCACAGATGGAGGACGAGGAGCAGGGAGGTAACCCCCACTATTAGCAACTTAATGCAACTCCTGTGACGGATGTCAGTCCTCCGAATGTGATCTCTACCTCCTGTTTTCCCTTCCCCACACTTATTTCCTGGCGTTTTCTTATATGGTTTAAGCAACAGGAGGGAGGAAGACAAGGGCCAAGACAGTCCGGTACCTTTCCACCGAACGGAACAACGGCCTGGAATTACAACCACGTAACGATCACAAATGAAACTGTGTTTGTGAAAATGTGTAACCCTAGCTATGTAATTTGGAAACAGGCACGAAAAAGGGTATCGCCCAGGTGAAAGTGATTTTACAATTGCTTTCATATTTTTAAATATTTTTCAAGATTGTTCAGAGGGTTTTTTTCCCCTGACTGAAAACAAGGATGAATGTTTCCACTTGGGAACTTCAGTGTCACCTTAGTCACCGGGAGAGCTACAGTTACCATAAATTGCCTTTGAAGTGTATGTTAAGGTGATTGAAATTTGTTTCCTTTAAAAAAATAGTCTCTGAGGTTGAAAACTTGCCACCCTGACCACGGAGACTTTGCTGAAACTTTAAAATAATCCCCACCCACGTATTCTTAGGGAAATTTTGCATTAAACATACTGTTTCTGGGACCCGAAAAAAAAAACCAACCAGGAGTTGGAACACAACCTTCAGAACCATGAATTCCTCACCAGATTTTCTGAGCTGAGCATTCCCCTTGTGCACGGACCTTCATCTTACTGAAGCAGAGCTGGTTCTCCGGAAGGGAGATTTGCAGTCCCAGAGAGCTCTCCGTTCTGGCAAGCCCTGGAGTGACGCAGGTTTAGGCAGCCCACGTCTGCCAGGGCGGTCGGGACTTTGGGTGTGGGATCCACGGAACACGCAGCAAATACTCCAGGCATGCTGACAAGACGAGGGAAAGGCAAAAACTCCTGGCCAGATTCGTGGAGGACGGAGACACAGTTCCAAAGAGTCCCTCGTTTTCCAAGAAGCACTCAGATATTGAAGAAGAGGAGGCCCTGAGATGGGAATTGTCCAGCGTGTCTATGAACCTTCATATGTGTTACTAGTTGCCATCCCCTGTCTGTAGCTCCTTTCGCTTGCCCGGCCCTGGTGCCTGGGGTCGTACCGGAAAACTGTTTGCTTTGGTTTCTTCCCCATGTTGTTAACCACAACTTTGACCTGAGTCCACCTAACCCAGGTTCTTGGAGTTTAATGTTGTTCCTTAGCAACTAGACCTTAAAAGTAAAGTTGTTTTCCCCTGCCCCGACCTAATTTTTACTTCTCCCCCTTCCCTTTAGTCCTGTACTTCAAACTAGTTCTCCTTGCTTTTTGTTCTCCCCATTCATTCTCTGGTCCACTGGAAGTTTCTGTGATGGTAATTTACATGACTGACCAAATTTCCAAAGCACCTTCAAAATTAACTGATGCTTTTTACCACCCGCTGGAATATCGATTAACCAAGGTGCCCCCACAACTTAAGAAAGGTAAGAGACAAAAATGAGATAGTCACACACGAGTAACTCATGGTGTTACATCATTAAGGTTTTTATTTTAAGTCTTTAAATTAGAAAATCAGAACAATTACTGTAATACAAATACAAATCATCACCCTCCAGTGGGTATTCGGGTCAGGATCCTTTCTGCTAGTGACATGATAAGACATACATAGTGGTCATAAAAAAACATCAAAAAGTTGTGTGTCCAAACCCGAAAAGCCTGATGCCTATTACTAACCATCTGGCTTCCTTCTTTATAGGAAAATTTGACCTTAGAGGGAAAAGAAAACATGGAGGGGACACCCTGACAGCTGATCCGAGATCATTCTCTTGTCGAGAAAAGTGAAGGGAACCCCAGCAGCACAAACCAGTATTTCCACGTCCTCCCGTCAGCCCCACGGGGAGAGAATTTGGAACGGGAGAAGAACTGAAGCTATCCAGCTATCAGGAAATGAGACGCTTGCCCAGAGAATTCTAAGCAAGTCAATCACCAGTCCAGGCAGGAGTACTTTTTTTTTTTAAATATCCATTTCCCATTTGTTTTACCCAATTCAAAAATTATTCCCAAGGAAAAAAAATACGCTTGCAAAATGTCTCATTAACAGCAAAGATGAATTGGGCCTCCACTTTTGAATGCCACGCCGCTTTAATGGGGATGGCAGAAGTTTGGGGAATGAAAGGATACCAACTGCCAGCCTGTACGCTCGGCTCTTTTTCATCTGCGTGGTAGTCTGAGCTGCGTGCTCCACAAAAGCTGCAGTTGGCTGAAAGACCACGTCAGTCCTGCATTTTCACTTATTTTTGTTTCAAATATGAAAGGACATTTATTACTTTCTCTAAGATTTTGAGTCCCGTCTCAATTTGTAGCTGGTTTCACTTATGTTTTGAAATGCACATTAGGGGGCCCCTCCGTTCAATATTATTTTATGAGGAAAAGGAAAAATTTGGAATGTACTGACTTTCTGCATCCAATGAACGGGTTGCTGGTTTTATCCTTCAGGTATTCCTGGTTAACACTGATAAAACAAAAGTTTTCTCTTTAACGAGGGCGGAACCTGACTGATACGAAGTTTGCCAGTGCGCTCAGCAGTTGCGCAGTGGGCGGGGTGTGGGGGGAGATGCGGAGGCAGGGAGATGGGCTCTGGTACGGAATCACTGCAGTGAGGGTGTGTTTTTTGTTTTGTTTTGTTTTGTTTTGAAAGCCTGTTTTGTCCAGAGGCTGGTCAAATGCAACGTGGTCCCCAACGCCCATCTCTGAAGCCTGCAGTTTTCGCAACAGTAGAACCAGTAGCTCAGTTAGCCTCTGCACCCCACCCCCAGCCCTGAGAGCTTCCAAATGCATGATTTTTAATAACAGAATGGAAGCTGCTGGGAGGGGCTCAGTTTTAGGATTTTTTTGCTTTTTCAAAGTGGGTAGCAGCTCAGCCCCTTGTTTGTTTTTGCTGAACGCCTAGGTTTTGCCTCTGCATTTCCCCACCAGCAGGAAACCATTGCCCGGGACAATGTTCTATCTCATTGTCATTATCTCCTGCGGAACTAAAACAATACTCTGTTTGGCCTCCTAGGTGAGGGGAATTTGTTCTGCTCTTCCTTAAGCGGAGTTTCCGACTGAGTTTCTGACCCAGTCACTCGATATCCAGCAGGGATACCTGGCGACGGTTTTTTGTTTGTTTTTTTTTTAATCTGCTATCTTGTGTTTTGTAATTTCATTTTCTGAGAAATAGCCCAGAAACTCTATTCTCAATCAAGAAGAATCACGCCATGGCTAAGGAGAGAGGATTTGCTCAAGCTGCATGAGCTTCATAATGTAATCAGCTGGATAGGATTTATTTATAGTTGTCTTATTTTTTATGTGTTTTGTATTATTGAATACCAAACCCTAAAAGGTTTTGTAATATTGGGATGCTGAATGTCAAACCCCCAAAGGTTAGAATCCACAGGATGTCAGGTGTTTACCATTGGGCTACGGCATTTCCTTTCTATTTACTCCTTTTTAAATACAGAAGTAAATATATACATGTATACATAATATTATGGCATGTCAAGATTTCTGCCATTCATGAACAACACGATGAGCATTAACTCTTTGGAGCTACCTTATCATACTTGACATCTTCCATTAAAACAGACTAAGTCCCCAGAACGGAAGGAACCCTTCTGACCTGCTGTCTGTCTTTCTCTGTATACTATACAGGCCTGCGGCCCTAAGTGTTTCCACCTGGAGAATGTTACCTAGCTTAAGGCAGTGCTAATGGCATAAAGACTTGTTTGCCTTGCAGCTAAGGAGTCAGTAGGACACTTAAGACTGTTTTGCCCTTGGACTTGAGGCAAGCTAATTGTCAGCATCACTCCAGTAGCTGCTATCACTTTTTACTCATGTTTAGCTATGAGTAACCTGGGAAGCACAAATGTAACAGCTGCTTATAATAAAAGTGTAATTGGCCAAGACTGGCTACCTGAGGAGATTAAGCCTCATGCTAATGAGGCCAAGGTCACATGCTGATTTGCTTTGCTCTCAGATGGTAATGAACAGTCCCTGTCTCTAGCTGTCCCAGAGGCCAGATCTGCTCAAACCTAGTAGAGAAACAGTTCGAGGGTCCAGGTCTTATTGGAGAGCAAGAGGGAGCCATTGTGGGAGACGAGGTGGCCAAATGCCCCGTGGCTGGGCGTCTGAAGGCCCACAGACCTGTGTTTGAATCCTGGCTTCCCCATTTTCTCCCTTGGTGACTGGGCAAGTTACTAGCCACTCGGAGCTTGTGTCGCCCTATCCCTAAGAATAGAGGAAATAAAAGTGATGGTGCTCTTACTGACAAGGTGTACGTAAAACATTCCGCACGCAACAAGCGTGGTCGTCATGGTTACCTGTGTCTACAGTGACTAGCACCGCCCATCTAAGACCCAACCCTGCGGCTCTTCCTAGCTCTGTCCCCATAACTAGAAAGACCGCCGACTCTGTGAACGCTGCGGCCCGGTGTTTTACTCCTAGTCACAGGACACTCGTTATCATGCCCCCGGAAAGCTTCATTTAACTGCTCTGCTTGGGTTATACATTTATGGACACATTCTGCCCATCACAGCGGTCTTCCCAGGCACGATCGTTCTTTCCCTATGAAACCCAGTGGAGAAAGTTTTAAGTCTTAGTTGTGCAGGTAGGAACCTAGAGGCAGGAACAAATTGGAGAATTCAAGTGCTCCAGGTGAGACTGGCCAGGAGGTCTAGATGATAGAAGCCAACAGATTTGGCTTTTCCTTAAAGAAAACAGACACGTGACAACATTGGTCCAGACTCCACAGGGCCTCCCTGAAACCTGCGAGAACTTTTTCCTTCAAGTCCGCTCCTCTGTTTCAGGCAGTTGGTGGCCTGCGAGAGGTTCTCCTCTCCCTGCTGATGGGCGGAGACCGCGAGAAACGTGTGAACAGAGGAGCTACCCTCGAGTTTTGTGGGAGATGATTTTTCAAGTTTATGATTTTCTTTAATACCCTTTCCCTGAAGTTCCCTAGCCCTTAATTTACTAATTCTGAAACGTTGTGCTTCCAGGGCCATGCTTTTTCTGGTTGGTTTGTAACATGACCCCGTTGCATTTCACTAGACACCTGTTACATTGGCAGGAAATCCAGGATTATGCCAAGTGAGCTGGATAACCACTATGGTTACAACTACTCTGGAAACTTCCTAATTTTGCTTTTCACTTTTTTAATTTGTTTTTTAACCCTCGCCCGAGGACATGTTTGTTGATTCTAGAGAGAGGAAGGGAGGGAGAGAAAGAAACATCGATGTGAGACACATCAGTCAGCTGCCTCCAGGACTCGCCTCAACCAGGGATTGAACCCGTGACTTTTTGGTTCATGGAACAACACTCCAACCAACTGAGACACCTGGCCAGGGCATTATTTTTGCTTTTTAAATACCAGGGTCTTGGCTTATAGAAGCAAAATCGTGCCTAGTATGCTCTGGCATGGGTTCTGATTGATTAGATGCTTTCTTTTTGCTTTTTTTTTTAAAGCTTTCTTGATTACTCTGTTGGGCGCCACTTGTCCTGTTCCTCTGCTATAGTCCTTGTCATGTGTCACCGTGAAGTCTCCCTAGATGTGGGCTGCCCTCCCCTCATCTCCGTTTCTTTGGCTGAAGCCTGAGCCTTGGAATCTCAGCTCTTGGGCACAGGTCCAGGGACAAGACCCCCACTCACAGGAACTTTCAGTCCGGTTAGGGGTGCACATGTGCATGAAAAGATAACCAGCAGTAGAAAGCCAGGCAGGAGAAGTGATGAACGTGGCCCAGA
This sequence comes from Trachops cirrhosus, assembly GCA_028533065.1. Classification (NCBI taxonomy): domain Eukaryota; kingdom Metazoa; phylum Chordata; class Mammalia; order Chiroptera; family Phyllostomidae; genus Trachops; species Trachops cirrhosus. Next base: position 147,976,292 of record CM052542.1, on the reverse strand, counting down.
TAATGCCACTACGGCACGTCCACGTGGGGCCTCTCCTTGCTCATCTGAAAGCTGGGCTGATGTGCCAAGGGCATCCGCTCTCGTAGGGAATCACGTGAGATGGTCTGCACAGAAGTTTTGTGTCAATCACAAACTTACTGTGCAAAAAAAAAGTGAGAGGCATTGTTAAATCAGAAGATGCAGGAGAATAACAATTATTATTAATCCTTGAAAAGGCACTAGAGATGACAAATGCGTGATCCAGTAGCCTGGCTCCACCTGGGGCAGGGAGTGGGGGATGGGTGCCCAGAGAGGCCTCCGTGATGCTGGTGTGCTCTGTGTCGTGTTGGGGGGCGGGGGTCGAATGAATGTTCATGATCTCATTTTTATAAATGTGGGTATATATTAAATACATACATGTTTACATGCATAAAGGACTTCAGTTATTGGGCCTACATGGTCTCATGTAACTGATGAGGAAACAGATGCTTCCCCAGAACCAAACAGCCACTTAGTAGTTGAACTAGAGTAGAATCTTGCTTCCCAACTTGAAATGTAGTTTTTCTTTCATCTGCAAACCTTACTGTCACCCTTGATTCTTCTCTTTCCCTCAACCCCCCATACTCCATCCAACAGCAGGTCCTCAAGGTCCCACCTTCTGACTCTGTCCTGAGTCTGTCCACTTCCCCCCATTACCACTGCCACCGCCCGGCAGCTCTGCACGGATGGTGGAGCAGGGAAGGGCCGGGCTGGCATGGCTGTGGTCCCAGGCCCCCCGGTGGGGTCCTAACCCAGAGAGTGCCGCGTTTATTCACGCGGAAGATGTAAGTTACCCTCATACGTGTTATGCAAACTCCGTGAGGCACTCGTGTGGGTAAATACTCTGAGAGTGTGAAGTATTCTTCTTGTGTGCAGGCTTCTACAGTGATTGCTGTGCATGGCAGACAGAGACACTCCCCCGTGTCCCTCATTGTTTTCTCCAAATCTGTGATGGGACGCTCGTGCCCTGGGGTGTGATCGATCGTTACAGACCTGCCCTATCCCCCTTGCTAGACGAACATCTCTGTGCTGTAAGGGCCAAGTGTGAGCCATCCCCACAGCCGCCACGGTGCCTGCGGCCCCGCAGGGACAGAGCCTGTGCTCTGCTCGATAGTGTTGAACGCACCTGTGGACAGAATTAGCCCACGTCGTTGCTGCGGCTGTTTCTGTCCCGTCTTTGTGCCTTTCCTCATATCCTTGGGTGGAGGGCACCCCCTTCTCTGTAAGTCCATCCTCTAATGCCCCGTTGAGTCCCACACTCCAGCTCTCCTCGCTCAGCCCTTCCTTCCTTCTGAATCCTCCCCCACTTGCAGCCTGGGCCACAAAGTTCAGGCCTTGGGAGATGTCTCTGCTCATTTGACATTTTAATGGAACACTGGAAGTATCCTGAGCTGGGACCCCCCCCCCCCATCTCCATGTCCCCTCCTACAACACAGGAGGCCGTGAGCTCCCTCAGGGTGGGTATCAGCACATTGCCTGGCAGGTAGATGCTCAGTCAATATTTGCTGGGTGAACAAATGAACAGCCTCCTCCAGGAACCGTGGGGTTCCTGCTTGCACTCTTACAGACCCTCACGTGGCTGGCTGCCCATTGCTCTTAGGGTGCACACGGAACTCCCTCCCACAGTCTCGGAAGCCTTCTGTAGAAAGTCCCCATCCTCCTTGTCAACCCACTCTCCTTCTACTCTCTCCCTGACTGAGCCAGACCAGCCTTCCTCATGCAGCTCCAGTCCACTCCACATTCCTGCCTCAGGACCTTTGCACTTGTCTTTCCTCTGCCTGGGGAACTCTCCCTGATTCTGTCCATGCCTGCCCAAAACAGTCCCAGTATCGTACCCTATATTGCTCTTTTGTCAGAGCCCTTACCACTGCCTGAAATTATCTCGTTGATTTGTGTGTTTACATGTCCCCTGACTGATGCCACCTTCTCCCACTGGCTGTAGAAAGAAGCTTGCGGGCTAACAGGAAAGACCCCTGTTTGCCTGTGTCTTCACTGTGTGTAGCCACTGGCCAGAGTGCCTGGCAATTAGGTGCTCAATGAATGAATGAATTTTTAAAATCAAATTACGTGGTCATGGGCTAACTGTGCACCCCCCCATTCATATGTTGAAGGCCTAGCCCCAAATAGCCTTTAGGGAAGTAATTAGGGTTAAATGAGGTGATTAGTGTGGGGCTCTAAACTAACAGGAGTGATGTCCTTATAAGAAGAGGCAGAGATGCCAGAACACACACACATACACACACTCTCTCTCTCTCAGCACAGAGGAGAGGCCATGCGAGGCCACAGAGAAAGAGTGGCTGTCCACAGCCAGAAAGAGAGGCTTCACCAGACGCCAACCTTGACTTCACCTTGATCTTGCACTTCTAGCCTCCAGAATTATGAGAAAGCAGCTTTCTGTTGTCTAAGCCACCCAGTCTGGGGTGGTTTGTTACAGCAGCCTGAGCTGACTAGTAGCCACACTCCCAGCCTGAGCTGACTTAGTAGCCACACTCCCAGCCTGAGCTGACTAGTAGCCACACTCCCAGCCTGAGCTGACTAGTAGCCACACTCCCAGCCTGAGCTGACTAGTAGCCACACTCCCAGCCTGTGGCTGGCCTTGGAGTGCTTTAGTTTCCTCACCTATGAAATAGGCTAATAACGGCCGCCGGTGGGTAGAGTTGTGGATTAAATGAGCTAACATACGCGAGGCTCCTAGGATAGTTTATTAGTGTGAGTTATCTGTATTAATAATAACAGGTGCTGTCAATTCAGTGAACGACAGCAATCCTGCCACATTTTAGAACTCCCAAGAAGGACATCTGGAAAGAAAATGCCAGCTGGAGAAAGAGGTGACTTGAAGAGGCCTGGAAAAACAGGCAGATGCAAAGGGACAGAGGAGGTACAGAAGATATTTGGGCAGGGTGGGGTGGGGTGTAGGGGAACAGGCTGGGAGGAGGGGCTCTGTGATGTGTTCAGGGACGACTCACAGGGTAGCCTGGTTTGGGCAGAGAGTCCAGAGGAGAGAGTCCCGTTTTTATTTGCACAGGAACACCGGTGTTTGCCAGCCTAGAGAGGGGCCAGCAGACGCTCTGAGCATGGTTTGAGTCAGCGGTGATTCTGTTCCCTTTCCCAGCCTTCTCGAGCTTGTCAACAGGTCCTGCTTGCCTGCCCAGCATCAGCTGTCACTCCTCTCCCTCCTTGGCAACATGCGCTTTCTGTCTCTCCTTACACTGCTCCTCCTGTTCTCCTCCACACACCCTCCAAACACCCACCGGCGAGGGCGAGAACGCCCCGACGCAGCAGGGCGTCCCCTCATTTTTCAGCCGCTGGGCTAGACCAGACCGTCCACAGGCTGCTACCCTGCCCCTCCCTGCCTTTCTGGCATGCAAAGATTTTGCTCTGTTGAGAGAATTTTAACTAGAATGCTCAACTTACTCTCCAGTACAGAGATCTGTGTAGATAGCCAGAGTCATTTTTTGTTTGGGTTTTACTGTTTTTAATCCTCCTTTCCCACAGAGCTGAAGCAGGGCCGGGGTCTGAACCTTTGGGTCCCTCATTGCTTTTATCTTTCTTCTTGGCTCGTGTCTTAGAGCTGAAGAACTGACCTTTGCATCCATGGACACAGCCCCATGTCCTCTCTCTGCTCCCCATCCGCTGGGGAAATCATCAGGCTACAGTCTCAGGCACAAACTCGCTAGGAGCAGGGGAGGGAACACAGGCCTGGAAGTGGAAAATTTAGGCTGGTCTCCTGCCTCCATTTCTGCTTCCTAGAGCCTCGTCACTCTGGGGACCCTGAGCCTCAGTTTCCCCATCTGTGTGATGGCACTAGAGTGGGGAGGACCGGTGTGAAAGCTCTTGCTGACCCATAACACATGAGGATGAATGTGGTTGTTCTCATTAGTTCACCAGCTGCCTGCCATTTGTTCTCTAAGTTCCCCGGCCTCATGGTGGCGGCCTGTCTGAATTAGGGACAAAGAAGGGAGGGGCTCAGTCTACATCAGGGCCCTTCCCTCGACCCAGGAGTTCCCCGTGTGACTGTGGTGACTCTGGTTCTAAGTACTCCGTTGATGGCACAGACCACAAAGGGCAGTTTTGTGAGATGCTTTTTAGGAACAGCAAGCAAAGAGCTCGTGGGGCCGACACTGAGGCTGTCCCACTTTGCTAGCTCCTGGCGCCTGGCAGCGTGCCCCCGACCCCCTTCCCAGCTTCCTGTGCTTGATGAACGTGGGTAAAGCACCTGTTCCCCACAGCAGTGGCTTAGCTCAGATGCCTGCAGGCCCACGCAGGTAGTGTGATGGAAGGGGCCAGCCTGGTGGGGGCCTGGGGGCACAGACCCCTTCCAGGGAGGACCATCCCTGCTCCCCTCCAGCTGAGTGTCGTGGGGAGAAATGAGCCAGTGCAGGCAGGCCATCTCACTTTCCTAGAGAAACTGGGAGTTGAAATCCCTTATATTTAAGTATTTGATACCAATGCAGGTTTTTAAAAAACACAACATGGACAAAACACATACACACAACCCATGAAACCAAAACACTCACGTGAGTTCTCACCTGATTCCCTCCAGTTTTCTTCACCAAGGGTAACAACGTCTCTATTTTATGCAAAGTGTAAAAACAGGCCAGATACTTTGTCTGCGTGCATTAAGAATACACTGGAGAGTCTTAAAACTAAGAATATTTTTAAGGGTCTGTGTACGCGTCTGCAGAAACCAGGTATTAGAAAGGGGGGCTGAGCGTCCTGCTCTGGTCGCTGCAGGGCCCTCGACGGGGCCTGCTCCCTGCTCCTCTTCATGAGCCCCGTTCTGTAGAGATGGTGGTCGAAGCTTGGTTGGCCCACGAGGTGGGCTTGCTCAGACAAGCCTTGCACAGAAAGAACTGGAAGGAGAGAAGCCCACCGCCAGCCACAGACAACCGGCTACTTGCAAACAGAGAGCCTCCAAGGTGTCTGCCACTCGGCCGTCACCTGGTGGTATCCCGGCGATGGCACAGGTTGTCACGAACACTTCCTGATGATATCAAATGTCATCGCCACACTTTGATATGTAATCTCTCACAAAAGCTGTGTATGGCTCTGGGTACTCCTCTTCGTGGACCTTACAGCTTACTTTTATTGGCTTTATTCAGAGAATTCAGAGTACGGCGGCTCAGTTTTCTCTCCCAGAAGTCATGCTGGTTTAATTAGTTAATGTTTGTAAAGCGCTTTTGAAGAGGGAAAGTGCCGTGGAAGTACTAAGCAGTAGCATAGGAGTTATGCAACACGCTTTATTAGACCATTGAAGCTCTTCTGTCTCGTTGGGTGTGTGTTAGTGCTGACCACTCATTCATTCCATAAAGACTGTGTCTGCCTCCGCTCCGACCTGTGTTGAGCTCCAAGGTCAGTTACAGCCGTCGGTGGCCCTGTGACCACAGTTCTCCGCTCTGTTGTAGGGGAAGGCCTGACACAGTCTTGAACAAACGTTTCTCACTAAAACAGTCTTCCCATTTTCTTTTCCTCCTTTCCCAAATACCAATGACTGGCTGCCAGGCACCAGGCTGAGGCATTCCCTTCCTCGAGGTCCCCTTTTCTTGCCTGGGCTAATGGCTTTGCTGAGTGACCTTGGATGAGTCATTTCATCGGTTTTTCTTGATCCCTTTGCCTGTCTTGCAAGGGATCTGAAACAAAACATCCACGAGTGTGCATGTGCTCACGCGTAGTTCTGTAAATCTGTGTTAAGTGTCCCGCTTCAGCCAGTAGTGAGCGCAGGGAGGTCCGTGGTGCTCTCTCTGCTCACATGGGTGCAGTTCTGCCTTTCAACATGACAGTGACCTCCCCCTCATTGTAAAGAAATAAGGTGTGACACATATGTACTTTTTCTGAGTTTATTTTACAGCAAAATGTTTCACAAAGTTTTACGTGTTTCCCTGCCTTCTTAAACAAAATGCAGTTTAATCTTCCCAGGGTCGTTTCCCTGAATAGCCACTGTCACATGGCACTCTGCTGCTCTCAGGACCTCAAGAGCACTTGAGGATGTAGTTACTTGTGTCCAAGCAAAGTCACTCCAGATTGCCATATTTTTTGAGCAATTCGGTTTGTTTTCTATCTCTCTCCCTGAGAGTTTGCATTAGTGGACATTCTCACTGTCCCCGGTGTCCCCCACCTCAAGCAATACTTTCTCTTCCCCTTTCGCCGCCTCTAATCTTCTGAAGACTAGGCTCGTTAGAACTGAGTCTAAAATAAGAGTAAACGGTGTTTGAATGAGGGACTAGGAAGGTCTCCTCTGAGCAAAGAAGCCAGGTAGTAGTCCGCAGACTGTGATATGCCCATTTTACCTGCTCAGCGGTCTTGTCTCTGTCCCTTTGCAGTTCTGGCTGTCTTCTAGATGGGGTGAGGTTTATAGAATAAACGACTTCTGGACAAGCGTTCCTGCACATTGAAATAAAAAACACTTTACAGTTCTGCTCGGAGTAGGTATCAGTACCTGCTTGTTGACTAAATAGCTCCAGCAGCTTTTCAGGCAGTAAGAAATTTTAGAAAATGATGGGTTTAAAGATGCTTTGAAACACAAATGTACTCATGTTAGAAAGACACCAATTTATACACTAGGTTTCCTGGAAAACCTCAAAGTTCTCTGTGACTGGGAAAATGTTGCCATAAAAGCAACCTTTCTTTTCCTTCTCCCAGAATGCTTCACCTGGAGAATTTCCAAGAGAAACAACCACCTGCTACAAATTTCCATTCACCACCCTAAATGTTAATGTATCTCTTGTTGCCTAAAGGTGAGAACAGACAGTGCTCATTTGCATCTTTGGTTTTAAAAGAGAAAGCAATTCAGGGCTCTGTACCCACCTGCCAGTGAGATGGCCCCGTCTGATTTTCAAGAAGTGATGAAAATCTTGGCAAAGACCGCCCCAGTTCCATTTCTAGCCCTAACACTTTTTTATTCTCTATGGTTTTATGAGTAACACGCTGTCTTTTGTTAGTCCAGCCAACACTGTATAGTGTCTTTAAAAAAAAGGACAAAAATAAACTCATGAATTATTTTTTAGAATGTGGTTATTCTCTAGGAGATGCTATATAGTTCATTGGTTAAGATCATGGATTTAGGTATGGGAGGGTTCTGGATTTGGATCCATGCTGCACCACTTCCTAGTCATGAGGCCAAGGGCAAGTTCAGCCCTGACCGGTGTGGCTCAGTTGGTTGGGTGTTGACCCAAAAAGCAAAAGGTTGCCAGTTTGATTCTTGGTCAGGTCACGTGCCTACGTTGCAGGTTTGGTTCCCCCGTCTGCGCACACGTGATAGGTTGATTAGAGTTTCTCTCTCACGTCCAAGTTCCTCACCTTCTCTTTCTCCCTCCCTCCCTCTCTCTAAAAGGCAAGCAAACAAACAAACAAACAAAAAAAAAAACAATTCAACAAAGGAGAAGTAGACTGCACCTCCTAGCAGGAGGAATGGCAAAGAATTTATGGCCATTTTTAATCTAACACAATGGGTATACATAATTGCTCTTTTCTCAAAGGGTTGTTATGAGAATTAAATGACATCACAGCAATACTTAATAAATACTTAATAAATACTAAATAAGTACTATTTGTTTATTACTGTTATACGGTATTGAGTCAGTATGAAGCCAATCAGCTTTGCCATCTACTGTCTGGACTTCCCAGTTTCTCTGTGTGACTCTTGGTTCCTTCTTGCTATCTTTGCTTCTAACCCGCTGCTAGCCACACGGGAGATGCTTGAAGAAAGGTCCTAATAGTAAATACTTACTGACAGTGTTCACCATGTGTCCAAGCACTTTCCCTGTGGTGCATAATAACCGTATAGGTACTAGGACTGACCTCATTTTGCAGATAGGCTACTGAGTCACAGAGAAGCAAAGCAGCCGGCCTAAAGCCACACGCTAAGTAAGCAGTGGAGCTGGGATACGAACATATGGATCAGACAGCCTGGCTGCCTCCAGAACCCTGCCGGCTCATTACGTCACTCTAAGGCCCCTTCCAATTCAAAATTGTATGTTGCTTCTATGTACAAAATAGATACAGCAAATGAAAGGACTTAGTTTCTTGGTACAAAATGCAAGTGGAGAAATGGAGTCCAGTTGGACTGTTTGCTTGAAATGCAGTCAAAATAATTCAGAACTTGGTTCTCTGCATACCCGCTAACACTTTCTTTAGCTAAAATGGGGAAGAAATACTTGGATGTACGGCTGCATTTTCCACGTCAGATATTCAGCATCAGTTCGTAATTCACTTGCTTCTCTGGTGCCCTGACTACCTTCTGTGAAATGGGGACAATGACACCTGGATGAGATTGAATTCATTATCACATGCAACTTTGGGATGAAATCTCTGTGTAAATGCTAGGTATTCTGTTTTTAATTGGTCCTATTATTCATTCTTACAGAAACTTCATTTCTGGTTGTATCATTTCCTCTGATGCAATTCTTTTTTTTTTGTTTCCACTGATAAGGATTTTTTTTTGCTTTTTTTGTTGTTGTTGTTCAGTTACAGTTGTCCCACCATTTTCCCCATTGCTCACCCCAACCGCATCACCCCCCACTCCCATCGTCAACCCCCACATTGTCCATGCCCACTGGTGTTCTCTGCTTGCCCCTTCCACTTCTTTCCCCCATTATCCCCCCTCCCCCTCCCCTCTGGTCACTGTCAGTCTGTTCTTTATTTCCAAGTCTCTGGTTCTGTTTTTCTCATTTGTTTGTTTTGTTGATTAGGTTCCACTTATAGGTGAGGTCACATGGCATTTGTCTTTCACCACCTGCCTTACTTCACTTAGCATAATATACTCCAATTCTATCCGTGCTGTCTTTCTTTCAGCTGCGTAGTATTCCATTGTGCAAATGTAATGGTTTTTGGATCCACTCATTTACCGATGGGCACTCAAGCTGTTTCCAGGACTTGGCTATTATAAAGAATGCTGCTATGAACATTGGGTGTATATGTTGTTTTGAATTAGTGATTCAGGATGCTTAGGGTATAATTCCAGCAGTGGAATCATTGGATCCAAAGGCAGTTCCATTTTTAGTTTTTTGAGGAAATCTCATACTGTTTCCCACAGTGTCTGCACCAGTCTGCATTCCCACCAACAGTGCACTCGGGTCCCCTTTTCTCCATAACCTCACCAGCACTTATTGTTTATTGATTTATTAATGATGGCCACTCTGACTGGTGTGAAGTGGCATCTCATTATGGTTTTAATTTGCATCTCTCTGATGGCTAGTGATATTGAGTATTTTTTCATATGTCTATGGGTCCTCTGTATGTCCTCCTTGGAGAAGTGTCTGTTCAGGTCCTTTGCTCATTTTTCAATTGGATTTTTTGTCTTCCTGGTGTTGAGTCATATGAGTTCTTTATGTCTTTTAGATATCAAATCCTTGTCCGGGGTACCATTGGCAGAAATGTTTTCCCATATGGTTTGATTCCTTTTCATTTTGATGATGTTTTCTTTAGCCATTCAGACGCTTTTTAATTTGATGTAGTCCCATTTGTTTATTTTTTTTCTTTATCTCCCTTGCCCTAGGAGATATATTGGTGAAAATATTGCTGTGTGGGACATTTTACTGCCTATGTTTTCCTCTAGGAATTTTATGGTGTCACAACTTATATTTAAGTCTTTTATCCATTTTGAGTTTACTCTGGTATATGGTGTAAGTTAGTAGTCTAGTTTCATTTTTTTTTGCACGTACCTGTCTAGATCTCCCAACATCATTTATTAAAGAGGCTATTTTTACTCCATTTTATGCTCCTGCCCCCTTTGTCAAATATTAATTGACCACAGAGACATGGATTTATTTCTGAGCTCTCTACCTGTTCTATTGATCTATGTGTCTGTTCTGTGTGCCAGTACCGGGGTGTTTTGATTATAGTGGCCTTGTATAGTTTGATATTAGGTATTATGATCCCTCCTACTTTGTTATTCTTTTTCAAGATTACTGAGGCTAGTCAGCGTTGTTTTTTGTTCCATATAAATTTTTGAAATATTTGTTCTAGATCTGTGAAATATGCCATTGGTATTTTATTAGGAATTGCATTGAATCTATAGATTTTTTTGAGTATTATGGACATTTTAATGATGTTAATTCTTCCAATCCATGAACACGGTATATGCTTCCATTTGTTTGCATCTTCCTTCATTTCTTTTTTCAGTGTTCTGTAGTTCTCCAAGTACAGGTCTTTTACCTCCTTGGTTAATTTATTCCTAAGTACTTTATTTTTCTTGTTGCTAGTAAATGGGATTTCCCCCCTAGTTTCTCTTTCTGATATTTCATTGTTGGTGTACAAAACTGCCATCGATTTCTGAATATTGACTTTGTATCCCACTAGTTTGCCAAATGCACTTATTGGTCGAATAGTTTTTTGGTGGCGACTGCAGGGTTTTCTATGTACTATCATGTCATCTGTGAATAGTGGCACTTCTTCCTCCTTTCCAATTTGGATGCCTTTTATTTCCTTTTCTTGTCTGATTGTTGTGGCTAGAACTTCCAGTACTGTGTTGAACAAAAGGGGTGAGAGCCAACACCCTTGTCGTGTTCCTGATCTTAAGGGGAAAGCTTTTAGTTTTTGCCTGTTGAGTATGCTGTTGGCTGTAGGTTTCTCACATATGGCCTTTATTATGTCGAGGTATGTCCCTTCTATTCCCAGTTTTCTGAGTGTTTTTCTGATAAAGGTGCTGTACTTTATCAAATGCTTTTTCAGCATCTATTTATATGATCATGTGATTTTTGTCTTTCATTTTTGTTTATGTGGTATATTACATTTATTGACTTGCAAATATTGTACCAATCTTGCATCCCTGGAGTGAATCCCACTTGATCATGGTGTATGATCTTTTCCATGTATTGCTGCATCTGGATTGCCAATATTTTGTTAAGGATTTTAGCATCTATGTTCATCAGAGATATTGGCCTGTAGTTTTCTTTCTTTGTTGTGTATTTACCTGGTGTTGGAATTAGGATAATACTGGCCTTGTAAAAAGAGTTTATGAGTCTTCCCTCTTCTTGGATTTTTTGGAATAGTTTGAGAAGGATTGGAGTTCTTTGAATATTTGGTAAAATTCGCGTGTGAAGCCATCTGGTCCAGGGCTTTTGTGTGCCAGGAGTGTTTTGATTACTGCTTCAATTCCACTAGTTGTTATCAGTCTATTCAGGCTCTCTGCTTCTTCTTGATTCAGTTTTGGAAGCTTGTGCATTTCTATGATGCAATTCTTTTTAAAATGATGTTTCAGACATGAAGTTATGCTGTCCCCAAAGCACTCATAATCTAAGAGCATCTCAGATTTTCTGCCAGCAGGTTCTCCCCTCCTATACCTTTCTGAAATTTAGAAAAAAAAAGTGAAGGTGGAAAAGGAAAGCACTGTATACTGTCTCGGATCCCGCTTTCTGTTGCAGTGACAGGGTGAAGGGAGGAATAAGAAAAACACCCCCAAGGCTCTGACTGCGCTTTAGTTCATTTAGATGACATCACTTCTCCCGACCCTAGAGAAAGCATTCATCAGTGTTCAGGTTCTGGGAAGCATGGGTGGTGGTGGGAGAGGAGCTTTAAGTCAGGAGACCAGGGCTGTAGCACGGAGGCCCCCCCTAACTAGTTGTCTAATCCTTAACAAGTCGCTTTGTCTTTCCAGGCTCATTTTCCTCATCTGTCAAATCAAATGAAGGTTATGGAATAGATGATCTCTACAAATCCTTCCAGCTCTCCAGTTCTATTCTGGGTCTGTCTGCACCTGCAGACAGTGACATGAGGGCAGGAAGGGGCCTGGGGAGGGAGGAAAATTTCGTCAAGACTATTAGACACTTTTACATGGAGCAGACCCGTCCTCATGTGCTGTGTAGTGCAGGCTTGTCTCAGATTAGCCAGGTAACTGACCGAGTTCTCCCCTTGCTTCTCCAGTGGACACACAGCCTTTTCGTTTCTCTGGGACCAGCAGCTGCTTTTCTGAGATTTCCAGCCTGAGCTTCCATCCTCCACTTTGTCCTCTCAGAAACCTGTCATGGTTTTTCTGGATGGATGCCCACAGAATTTTAATCCAGTCACCAGGGGGAAAAAAGTACGATGCATAACAAAAAGCAAAACCATGTTATGGGTTGGCTCTTTCTATATCGAATGTGGTTACTGCAAGGGCTTGGAACATGGAGGGGCCTTGGTCAGCAGCACCAACGCTGAGCCTTGCCGGAGGCCGGTGAGTCCCCTTCACTAAGGGTCCTTGAAGCTGTAGAGAGAAGGCCCAAATGCCTCAGCAGCCACCCTGGGCCCTGCCCCAGGTCTTGACACCTTCAAACTCCTGATAAATGGCTGCTTAATTAAATTGGATGTTTTCTGTAATATCCCATTTTCTTCCTTTCCCCGATAAGCATTTGTATCTCCAGTAAGTAGATAAAAAAAAAACAAATGAAAAAGTCCTCTGCCTTCAGGAAGCCTACCCGAGTCCCCTAACAAACCCAGTTTTTAAAGGTGCAGTCCTTCAACTTTTGCAGAAAGCCCCCCCCACCAGGTGTCTGGAAAGGCACACCCCCGCTCTGACATTCATCCAGGAGGTCTGCACCCAGGAAAGTGCACTGTATTCATTTCGGGCTGATGTACGAGGGTGACCCACTCCTGGGAAATGCTCGTGGCTGGTAATAAACAGCCTTATCAGAAATAAGAATTCCTTTTTCCCTTAGTGCTTCATGTTGTTTGGATAAAATTCATGAAAATCAATGCCTAATAATCAGGATTTCTCACATGAACATTAGGGTCATTTTTCTGTATCTATAATTTACACCACTGTCACTGGAGATGAGGAAAACTCAAAGCAGGGATAGATTTGGGACTAAAAAAAATGGGCAGCATCCTGTGGGGTGGCTAAGGAAGGTCAGGAAGACGTTTAAGTCGGCAGGACTGGGTTCAAGTTCGGCACGTGCCAGCTGTACGTCTTGGGCAAGTTGCTGAATGCCTCTGAGCCTCTGTCTTTTCATCTCCAAAGCTGGGATATTACTACCTTCCTGACACAGGGTTAAGAACATTAAATGAGGTTTGCACTTGGAAGTGACGGCCCGTTTTTCCCCTACAAGAGGGGTGGGTCGAGGACCTCCCCAGCCCAACTTCAAATTAGTTTTGGAGATTCGGTCACAGGTTGGTGTATCCTGTGACCGGGGTTGGGCAGGATATGTGGCCCTGGACATCCCTTGGCCACCACTGCCCACTGACATGTCCTTTCTAAAGGCAGTAGTTCAGTCCCTGGCAGGTTCCCCTCATCCACCTAAAAGAAGAGGTGGTAGGTTGGACATTTTTATTTTTAAAGACTTTTCTCTGGTGCCACAGGTGTCGGTGTGGGTGTCAGAACCAAGTGCTCTGAGGCCACGGACAAGGGGTGCAGCCAGAGACCAGGAGCTACTCCAAGGAGGCCCAGTTTGGGACTAAGGCTATGGTCTGGGACTCTCCGCCCCTGGCAGGTCTCCTGAGGGTGTAAGCACCCCACCCCCCAACTCAACACTCCTGTACAGGGGGACCCTGAGCAGCTGGACTGTGAGGGGTGGGGCGGGCCAGAGGCAGCATTCCTAGGGTAAGACCCTCCCTGCCAGGTGGCAGGAAAGGGCCACTGGGCTGGGCTTTGGGGCCCCATCCACTCCCTGCTCCAGGACATCCCAGGAACTGCCTCTGGCAGCTCTGCAGAGAAATGAGGGCCCCCACCACCCCCCGGATGCGCTTCAGCAGGACCCGAATCCCAGGGACCTGCCCAGCTACACGGTCAGGGGTGCCAAGGCCCCGCAGAGGCGCCTCCCGACAGCTCGGCCGGCATGGGAGTGGAGCCCTCAGGCCTCAGGGCGCCCACCGGAGGGTTCGAGCGTGGCAGAAAGTAACTGGAGAGCAGGCTGGGTTTTCTCTAAATCCCGCTCTACGTCTTCAGAACAAGGCGGCCGCAAGGACCCTCCCCTCCTCCACGCCCCCCACTCCACCACCAACCCACCGGGAGAGCGCGAATAAAAGACACTTTCCACCCGGAGACCCAATTGGCGTCGTGCTTCGAGGGCAGCGTTCATGGCCAATAAGACTGAGGGGCCACCCGTCTGCTTGGGACCCGCTCAGGACAATCACACACACACACACACACACACACACACACTCACACGCCGCTGAATTAAAGTAATAGCCCAAGGTCTGCTTCCAAGGCCGGAGACGCCCTCCAGTACCGGACCCAGAGTGGGCTCGACTTGGGGCCAGGGGCCTGGGGGCGAGGAACAGGGAGGGAGAGTGTGGCGGCTCCTCCGGCCCTGGCAGGTTCACTGGGGTGCGGCGGGGCGGGCAAGAGTGCCCGGCTGCGAGCTGCAGCTCCTCGCCACCCCCCTCGCACGCCCTCCCTCCCAGCTGCGCTCGCCGCGACCCCCGCCCCAGCCCCCTCCCCTCCCCGCGTGCCTCCGCCCCCATTCTCCGAATTGTGTAAAAAAATTCTCTGTCAAACCTCCCACCTACTCCCCGCCGCCACCCCCGCGCCAACTCCCTTTAAAAAACCCCCTTTCCTCCCCGGCCCTTGCACTCTTTGTGAATGAGGGCAGGGAGCTCGGCCCTTCCCCCGCCCAGGAGCCACGCCAGACCGCCGCACTCAGAGGACTGTTTGTTAATAGTCCAATTAGATAATTGCCATCTTTCACTCCTTTTGCTCTGCATTTCCCATAAAGGAATGAATGGGGAGAGCGGCGTAGAGAGGGCTTCTGCCCCGGCAAGGTGACGAGAAGGGCTGGAGCATGCTCCTTGCACAAGGCCATGCGCTTGAATTGAATCATTGTAGCCTAATCAATGCTCTTATTGGATTACTGGCTGTTGCTTTTCTCAAAGATATTGTAGCAGAGACAATGAAATAGCTAGGGGAAAACTTTTTTTTTTTTTTGAAGCAGATCTCACAGTTGAGATTTTCTCCGCTCTCTCTCTCTCGCTCTCCCCCTCTCTCTCCTGCTGGACTCTGAGTACAAAGCTGCCCTTTGAATGGGCTGCCTCAGGGCTGCTGGAGGTGCGGGCAGGAAAAATCCGCCGGGAGCTCGGCGAAGAGAGGTGGCGGTTTAAGATGGCTGGCAGCGCCGAGGTGTGTTAAGAAGGAGTTGTTTGGGATGAGAGCCTGGCTTTTTAGAGTTCGGGGAGATACTTTTTGGGAAAACTTTTTCTCCTCCCTCCCTTCTTCGCCCCCCTCCCCCCGAGGCAACTGCTTTCTGCTGCAGCAGGGTGTGTAAGGGTTTGTTGTTGTTGTTGTTGGGTTTTTTTTTTTTTTGGTTTTGTTTTGTTTGGCTCCCCCCTCTAGAGCATTCAACTCTATCTGTCGAGTGTGGAGAAGCCCCCTCTAGCCAGTATGTGAGCAGGAGGGTCAAAGGCAAAGGGAAAGTTAATAATGCCTGCTAATGGTACTAACCATTCAGGATGAATCTTGCCAAAAGTTTTTCTGGAAGTGTGGGTCTTTGATTGTGTGTTTCCTGAAAGCAAGACCAATCATTTCCGTTTATTCACTCGCTAAACCCCTACTTGATTGGGGACAAGGACAGAAACCATCCATTACGATCTGATATATTATCCAAACAATTTAGTGTATTCATGAGGTAACCGAAACGTGGGGGCTGCGAAATTACCCGTAATCAATTGCAACAGCGAGCGCGCGTCCCCCCGGGTGTCGGACAACCACAACTCGCGGACTCAGTACCAGGAGGGAGCCTCAGCGTTTGGGAGCTGCGCTGCTCGCTACCTGATCTCCGGGCTGGGGACACTGGACGTGCTCAAGTGGACGCGGGTGCTGACGAGGCGGCCTCGCCGCTGCTCCACCGGGATCTTGGACCAGACCCGCCGCCTCTCGGCGAGCGCGCCACTCGCCGGTCGCCACTGACCCTCCCGCGGGAGCCTCAGCCACCCTGCCGGGACATTCATTCTTGCCTCTTGCCTCTCTCCGGGCCGGGCGTAGGGGCTGTACTGTAGGGGTTTTGTCCCCCACTCTGCCTCTTCTTCTTTTTTTCTTTCCCTTTTTTTCTTTTTTTGTTGCTCTTGCTTCTCCCATGTTCGGGAAACCAGACAAAATGGACGTTCGGTGCCACACGGACGCAGAGGCTGCCCGGGTCTCCAAGAACGCGCACAAGGAGAGCCGGGAGAGCAAGGGCGCGGAGGGGACCCTCCCTGCTGCCTTCCTCAAGGAGCCGCAGGGCGCCTTCTCGGCGTCGGGCGCCACGGAAGATTGCAACAAAAGTAAATCCAATTCCTCGGCAGACCCGGATTACTGCCGCCGGATCCTGGTCCGAGGTAGGAGTGGGCAGGGCTGCGGGGCGCGTACCTTGGGGCTACTCGGGCCGAGCGGCGCGCCGACCCCGACCGTAGCAGGCGGAAAGGAGCTGCGGGCTGGGACTTCGGAGAAAGTTGCTGGTCCTCCTCCCCTCCTTGGGCCCGGCCGGCCGATGGGGACTTGAATCTGGGGCGAGCGCTCTCCAGGGACCTTGACCCTCCAAGCCCCGAGAGCCCCGTGGCTGGGCTGCTGGGGAAGGTTAGGGGCTGTACAGGCGGGCCCAGGCTCTAGGCTGCGGCCTTCGACCCGGGAAAGGAGCAGAAAACTCTGCGGAACGTGCGCGCGCTCTGCGGCCCGGAGGACTTGCCGGGAACCCGGACGAGGACTCTCGCGCCCTGGCGAGTTGAGCTCACCCAAGGGGAGCGGGAATGCGGGAGAGCAGCCACTGTCCGCCCGCTACGGCCCAGCCAGTGGGCGCCCTGGGCCGAGGGCCCTGGCGCCGCGCTCGGGGCTGGCCGCCGCCGCCTGGGGAAGCGGCCGGGCTCAGTTGCGGGACTGCGAAAGATGCCTCCATGCGTGGCTCGTCCCCGCTCTACTGCGCTGTGTGCGCTCGTCTTCGGCGGCCACGGTGGTGAGGCCCGGCGCCACCCCGCCAGCGGAGCGCCAGGCCCCGCTGGCCCAGACTCGGTCCCTCCTCCTTCCGCCTCCCAGGCTCCGAAGGGAAAGAGACCGCGGGGTGGGGGTGGGGACCACCGTTGCGCGGTCTGGTCAAAGCTCTCCAGAGCTGGGGCTTGCACGACCGGGTCAGTGTGGGGACGCTCAGGCTACCAGGGACCCACACTGGGTAGTCAAGTCCCCCAAGCCAGAAGGACCATCAGCCTCCTCCCCTGTCCAGAGGGCTATACAAAGGCACAGTCGGGTTCTCCCTCCGGTCATCGTGTGGCGGTAGCCCCCTGGGCTCCAAACGCACAGTTTTTGGTCCCCGGCTTGTGGCCGCCCCCTCACCCCCCACCTCTGAACTTTGGGCTGGGAGTGACTGTTCCCGAACCCAGCTCCCGCCAGAAAGGTGGAGGGACATAAGAGGGCTCTGGCGGCTGACGTTTCCCCTTCCCTAGATGCCAAGGGGTCCATCCGAGAGATCATCCTGCCCAAGGGCCTGGACCTGGACCGGCCCAAGAGGACCCGCACGTCCTTCACAGCGGAGCAGCTCTACCGGCTGGAGATGGAGTTCCAGCGCTGCCAGTACGTGGTGGGCCGAGAGAGGACCGAGCTCGCCAGGCAGCTCAACCTCTCCGAGACCCAGGTACCCCGCGACCAGGGCGCTCACAGCTCTGCACCAGCCTCCTTCCCCACCAGCCCCAGCCAACTCTTCCAAACTACCCAATCTGGCTCTGGACAGAGCCTCCCCCGGGAGGTGGAGGAGATGGGGAGTATGGGGAAGAAAGATCTAAGGCTTTCTTCCCTTTCATAAGCCATCCTTTCCCCCTCATACCCTCAGGTATTCCAGGGCCCATGCTCTGCTCAATTGGCCTAGCCCAGGAGGCCGCAAATCCTGTCCTTTCGGCATTCCTTTTGGACCTCAGTCTTGAGAATTCCTTGCTTATCTCTGCTCTACAAGGAATTGATGTTCACCATGTTTTGGCCACCTCATGTTGGCCAGATCCCCAGGCACCACCTGCTTTGGGGACTCCAGCCTTATGCAACACCCAGGCCCATTTTGCAATGGGCCAAAAGCCTAAGGCCAAAGCCCCTTGCTCCAGCGCTGTAGGTGACAGCTAGGATTAGAAAGGTGCACATTCCTAAGGTCTGCCTCTGCAGACCAGGCTGCCGTGACCTTAAGGCTCCCCCTGGCCCTAAGCTACCCAATTTCATTCTCAGCCCTGAGCACCCACTCCAGACATCTAGGAGGCCCTGTCTTCTGAGCCAGTGATGTGTGAGGGATGGGATGAGAGGCAAATCTGGGGCCCTGGGAGCCAGCACTGCCAACTGTGCTTTATTATGTCTTTTGCTTTACATGAAATCCATATGATGCTATATGGATGTAACCCAGAGGCACTTTAGGGCCGGAGAGCTTTGTCTTGTGGAGGCCCTCTGGGGCCTGGCCAGGGCATGACACCAGCCTGGCCTAGGTAAGGCAGACATTTTTTTCTAGGGTCAGTCCCTTTGCCTCTGCCCAGCCCCAAAGTAGGTGGGGCATTTTAGGTCTGGAATCTGGGCAGAAAGCTAAGAACTAAGGACAGAACATATCTGATGCTCTTTCTGAGTCTGAGTTGGCATGGTAGCCTTTCCCCAGTCTCTCTGCTAGTTTAGTTTACAAAATCTAGACAGGGTAACCTTTCCTTATAGCTGCCAAACTCCATTCTGGGCCACCAGCGAGGCCTAAAGGGGGACAGAGAGAGAAGAAGTGAGAGGGGAGGATGGTGGAGAGAATTAAGTCCAGTGCAGCCTCCTGACTTTCTGCTGCGATCCCAAAGTTCATGATGAAGAGCCCTGGAGCAAACTGAGTATCACTCCTCCCCTTCAGTCCAGCTGGTAGTGAACGGATGGGGGAAAGCTTGGGATAAAGTCCATCTTGCACAAATCCTTCTGCAGCCACCTTCCTTGCTTTCTGGTAGTTGATGGTCAAGCCTCATCTTAATAAGCAAGAAACAGCTGCTTGCAGTTTTCAACAGTAGTGCCGCTGGGGCTAAATTTGAGCCCATTTGGCCAGGGGCCTGGGTCCAGAAAGACAGGGTGACACTCTTCCCCATCTACCCCCCTGCTTCCCGGAGCAGCATCCTCAGGCCTCAACAGATCAGCGGTCCAGCTGTGGGTATGCGACCACCCAGTGAAATCCCTTGTGGTCTTGCTTTCGAGTTAAGCTCATGGACATTTTATTACTTCATTGGTAATCTCGGCCAGCCTGGGCCTGCTTCCATGACCCGGAAGTTCAGCCTAGCAGAGCTGTGTCCTCCACCTGGCCGTCCTGACCTCCTTGTCCTCTCCTGGGCTGGGGTGGGGCTGGAGCTGGGGTCGCGGGAGGGCTCCCCCTGCCCCGCCAGCCTGCTTCCCTTGACGCCGGTCTTCCCCTGCTCCTTTTTCCCACTCTCCCGGCGCGCGGCACGCAGGTGAAGGTCTGGTTCCAGAACCGGCGCACGAAACAGAAGAAGGACCAGGGCAAGGACTCGGAGCTGCGCTCGGTGGTGTCGGAGACGGCGGCCACGTGCAGCGTGCTGCGGCTGCTGGAGCAGGGCCGCCTGCTTTCGCCGCCAGGCCTGCCCGCTTTGCTGCCGCCGTGCGCCACCGGCGCGCTCGGCTCAGCGCTACGAGGGCCCAGCCTACCCGCCCTGGGCGCGGGGGCGGGCGCCGCCGCGGGCTCCGCTGCGGCCGCCGCCGCCGCCACCGCCCCAGGACCGGCCAGCGCAGCGTCCCCGCACCCGCCGGCAGTGGGAGGTGCCGCGGGGCCCGGGCCCGCCGGGCCGGGGGGACTGCACGGAGGCGCGCCGGCTGCCGGCCACGGCCTCTTCAGCCTACCCGTGCCCTCGCTGCTCGGCTCGGTTGCCAGCCGCCTGTCCACCCCGTTGACGATGGCTGGTTCGCTGGCCGGGAACTTGCAAGAACTCTCCGCCAGGTACCTGAGCTCCTCGGCCTTCGAGCCTTACTCCCGGACCAACAATAAAGAAGGGGCCGAGAAAAAAGCGCTGGACTGATTTTAAGTATTTCCCTGTATTTATATTTATAGTATCTATTGTGGTGATATTTATGGACTCGCGCCCGTTCGGCGCCCGGGGCTCCTGCGCGGCGCTCCCCGCCCCCGCGAGGCCTGTGACAGCTCTCCTTCCCCACCGGACTCTGCTACCAATTTTATCTCGTTTGGGTTATTTTTTTTTCTTCCTTTCCTACGCGTTCTCCCTTCCCCCAAACTCCCTCCGAATCCAGGAGAATCCAAAGAATTGGGGGAAAGGCCCTAGCTAGCCAACCTGATGCCCCAGCCTATGCCGGGCCCTGGAGGGAAAACGCCGGTGGGTTCTGAGTCCAGAGCACCGGACCCCTGCTCGCTGTTGCCGTTGATTAGTCTGATGAATATTTGAAAGAGGAAGGCTGCACACAGACCCCAGGGGCTGAAAAAGCTGGCACGTTTTTGTTTTTTTGGTTTTTTTTTTTTAGACAAAAAGGGAGTAACTTCCTTCTCACCAGAGAAACCAGGGCTTTGGGGAGCCCCTGGTCCCCACTTGGCGGACCTCTCCCGCGAGCCGGTTCACAGGCAGCTTCCTGGCTGGACAAATTCTGCAGAGTTTTCTTCCCTTTAGAGAAACTCCAATCACAGCCGCCTCCTGGGCTTACTGCCCCCCGGGAGACAATAAACCCCATGTCGTGGTAGGCAACGGTGGTAATAAATTTGACCCAATCAGCAATAAAACAAGAGCGATAACCACCACATTAAGTCAGATGAAGTGGAACCAGTTCTAAAATACTCATAACAGAGTTTTGGAAGGTCTAAGAAAATTCAGCGTGGAGAATGCGCCACAGGGCAATACAAAATTAGAGTTCTGGGTGTTACCATTTTAAACAAATTTGAAAGGGAAAAGCGAAAGAAAAACCAAGGCAGTGAAGGAAAGAAAATCCAGCATCTTCTCCGAGGCTGTTTCGAGCGGCCTTCACGTTCCTCCTGGCGAGAGATCAGTGTGGCTCCGGCGGCTCCCGGACGCCCGCGCTCCTACCCGCCGTCTCTCCAATGCGTGGCTTCGGGCAGAACTGGCTGGGTTTGGAAACAAATCAGCGCCCAGTGCCTCTCCTGCCCTTCACTCCCGGATTCACGAAACCCTTCCAACGCGGAGAAGCCGCCCGGCTTTCTGAGCAGTGTTTTGCGGACCGGGAGGCAGGGAAGCAGCTGAGGACCGCGAGGCTGCCGGGCCTCCTGAGTCCGTGGTCTGCACTTCCACGCCAGCTCCCTGCATGGAGAGCAAAGGACCCCTTCCCTTAAAAAAAACACAAAAAGCCCAGGGTTTCCATGGTCCCGAGTCATAAACCTGGACCTCACCGGCGCGACAACGACAGTCCCCACAGCCACGGCTACCCGCATTTTAACCAAAACCGCAGACCCAGGCGGCGAGGCGCCGCAGTGTCTAGAATGTATTCCTCCATCCGAAGCGAGTGTAGAGCATTTTAAAAATAGTAATTTTATTGTAAATTATTTACGTCGGAAGCTTTTTTTCCTTTTTTTTTAGGCAAATTATTTTTAGTGAAGAAAATAATGAACGATTCAAACGCGGGTAGGTGTCACTGAATCCTGGCTACTAACTTTGTTCTGAATGTTTTGGATATTTGGATGTTTTGTATTTATGTGGTGAGAGTGAAATATATATATCTATGATGAGAAATGAGGTGTATTTTCGTCTTGTATTTGAAGGAGACAAAAAAATCAAAAACAAAAGAAGAAGGACCCAGCAAATGCTGAGTCTCAGCACGGGCACTCTTAGGGCCGAGGGTTACAGCTTTGGCAGTGCAGGGCGGGGGCTTCTGAAGCTGGCAGGTAAGCTTCAGAGATGAGGTTTTCGAGGGGAGGAGGGGATTTCAGTCGGGCAGACAGAGATTCCAGCAGCAATGGTCCTTCCACTTGTCTGAGAGTCTCACTGTCCAGCGCTCTGTCCCAGTGGTATCAGCCCTGCAGGCCTTACCCCCTCCATCTCACACGTCATGTTTCTTGGTTTATTTAGGAACTCGTCTCCGACACCCTTCATTTCCTGCCTCCTAATGCTCGCGGTTTCTAGGGTTTTCCAGCTGCACCTCCAAGCTGGTGGTATTTTGGATTTTGTGCAATCACAGAGTTCTGAACGGGCAGGATTTTCCTTTCTTCTGACTTAAAATAAGTCTCTCTGCTGTCAAAGAGAAACTTTGAAGGAGCAAGAGAATGAAGGAGATGTTAATTCCTGCAGAGACCGCGCCCCACAGCCCACCCCAGTACCTATGCTGGGTGGCGGGTGTGCACGTTGCAAACAGAAATCTTGGGGAGCTAGTGGGGCTGGAGAGACTAGTCCAGGGCACCCTCTCCCAACACTTGCTTGCGCCATCCAGGGCGCACTGTGGGTGCATCAGCCGGAGCTCCATCGTGAAGCGAGGAGGGGGTGCCCACACAAACCAGGCCCCTCGACCCTGTGCCGCAGGTTTTCCGCATCCGAAACGGGGTGGCTGCATAGTGCAGATGGGGAAGTTCCTGATTTGGGTGTGGGTTGGGGCACCACCTGGCTCAGGACCTTGGCCGTGAACTCCGCGTTTGCTGGGAGCAGCCCCCAGACGGTTCACTTCTGTTTCTTGAAGCCGCTGCACACCCCTCAGCTTTGCTACCTCTGGGCCAGTCCCCTCCTTGTTCTCCCCTTCCTTCCCCTCTTGCACCCCTTTCTTCTCTTCCATCCCACTGACCCCTGCGCTTGCTCTAAGGATCTCTCTCCCCTGGTGGGCTCTCCACCTCTCCCCAGCCCATCTCTCCCCTCTTTCTTGGCTTCTTCCCAATCTGTCTCCCTCGTCTCTCATATTCTCTCTCTCCCACTCACTCCCCCTCTCCCTCTCCTTCTCTCTCCTCTTTTTCTCTCTCCCTCCCTCACTCCCTTTCTCCCTTTGGATTCCTCTGCCTGCCCGGGTGGCCCCAAGGCCGAGGCGTGGGTGGCTCTGGCTGCGGTTTCAGGGCTGGTGGCCAGCAAGGGGGAGAAGGGACTGAGAAAGGGGCATAATTTTGTGGAACAAAAGAAAAAATCCCAGCTTCAGGGTCTGCAGCAAGCTCAGCCCCCTCCTCCAGAAGCCTCAGCTTGGGGAGTCACCAAGCAGATCCCTTAACAGCTGCCTCCCGGATCCTGCCCCTTTCTCCATTTTGCTTTCTTATCCCTAAAAGGGGAAGGAACCCATTACTCCATCTCTTCTCTGCTCTGACCTCCCTTCCCTCCCTGACTTTGGGAAGAGCTGCTGACCTCTTCACCTGCCACTCAGGGAGTGCAATTGTTCTTAAAGAGACACTTCTGCATAGAAAAAGAATCACAATTTTAATTTAAAAACTTTTATAGACAACTCATGTAATTTTAGCACTTGTCTTCTTTTCCCTCAGTCCCCAAGGGCCTCCAGCAAATTGCTCTGGTCCCTGGAGGCCTCTGGTGAGGCCTGTGGCTTCCAACTAGTGATTCAGGCCAGGCAGGAGGCAGGTGGCCTCAGTGACAACAGCTGGCCTTGCCTGGGAGAAGGTGGAAGGGGCTCCTGGGGGTCAAGGAGAACAGCTGGAGGTGGGGGACTGCTGGAAGGAAGCTCATGCTCAGGCCCGCACAAAGCAACATCCAAGTTAGCCCAGAGCAGAAAAGAAAAAGGAAGAAAACCTTTTTACCAAACTCCTGTGAATTTGGTGGTCAGGTGTAGGGAAGATGTGGAAAGTCACGGAGGGAGCTAAACTGATAACACGTGCTCACATTCAGTCTTGCGGTTGGCCCAACCCTGAGCTGATACATAGTCATAATATACAGCATGTAGCAGCCCTTTAGAGTTTACAAACAGCCTTTCACATACACCATCTCCATCACCCCTCACGTTCAGAGGTCCAGCCTCATTTTAAAGAGACACATACAGGCTTGCAGCTCTCGGAGGACTTGAGGACCTGCTGAAGGCCACACAGCCAATCAGAGCCAACTGGTTGTATGTGCCTCTCGGGTCAGTGCCCTCTTCAGTCTCCCCTCCTTCCCCTTCCTCTCTCCTTCCCTCCCTCCGCTTTCCCCCTTTTACTTCTTTCCCTCCCTTTGGGTTCAGAGTGCCTGGCTCAGGGTACCTGAACGCTTTAGCCCCTTTGCATCCACATCTGCCCACCCCCGTTTCCAGCCCTCTTTCTACTGCACCAGCTGCTGAGGATTTACTTGGTGCCTCATCAAGAGGTCTACATTTCTTCCCTTTTCCTGTTTTCTTTCCTGCCAGAACCCAATTTCTACCCCCTCCTACCCTCTAGAATGACATCTTTTAAAACTTTTAACCTCTTTGCCTTACACTGCCTTAACATTTTTTTAAAAATTGAGGCATAGCATTTATATGACAAACACCTATACAGTAAGGCACAAAAGCTTAAGTAGATGGTTAGTGAGTTTTTACGCGCACCTTGAATTATTCCAGTGAAACGCCTTCAACCTCTAACCTTAGGCCACATGATAACACAATGTCTTTCTCCTGTTTGAAAAGTAGTGGCATCTTGGTGCGCTGTTGTGGCACAGAAACCCTTTTTAGGAAGTCTTTCTAAGGCTTCTTGCAGCCATCCGAAATCATGTATCCCTTCCAAGACCCTGCAGCCCTGAGTTCAACGGACGTAAGCTGACCAGAACTTAAAATCTACTAGGTCAGGGTTTTCCAAGATACAACCGAATGCCACCTGCTTCAGAACCACCTGGGGACTGGTTAGAATACAGATGCCTAAACCTCAGTCCCGCCTGATGAATCAGACACACTGGGGACGGGGCTCAGAAATGCGCGTTATTATCAAGTTTCCCAAGTGATGCTTACCCATGCGAACATTGGAAAACTACTCCGCTAAATGGCAAACTCCCAAAACACTGCAACCTCCGGCATCTGGCCCAGGGCCTGGCGTTTGGTGGGAATACAATGAATGTTTGTTAAACAAATTAATCCACATTTTCTGACACAGTTTAGAGTTTCTTGGATCACATCATGGTATTGTAATTTAACACCATTTCTACACTGAAAAATCTGTACATTTCAGAGTCCTATTACGCGAATAGGTTTTATGTTGATGAAGCCGGAGAGGAAAAGAAATAGCTTTTGGTGTTTTCTCAGGTCTCAGGAAGGTCTTTTATAAACCCAACTGGGACCGCCTTGCTGGATAGCCCACCCCCTTCAGACATGGGAATTTGGAGAGGGCAGATCTGCTGAAAGACACTCAGACGCACAACTTTCCTGGTTGGGACTGAAGGCTTCTGTTGAGGAGACATCAGAGCTGTGGAAGCAGCAGGGCCACCAGGTCCAGAGAGACTGGCATGGAATGGGCATGGAAGCTGAAAATTGCTCTGACATTCTCTGATTGATAGTTGATGGGAGACATTTTCTATCGAGAAGCAATTTGCTAATCCTCTCACCATGAAAACAGCAAATAAATGTGCTTTATGTGGTACTGTCGTGTCCATTCTTAGAAATAATAGCAACACGCACACATTCCTCAGCATCTCACAGGGCCCAGGATGATGTCCTGCTTCGCTATGAAAAAGCGATTCATTTTAGTGGTTACTAGTTGTGGGGTCTAGTGTCAGAGTGACCTGGGTTCAGATCCCAGATCCACCACTTAATAGCTGTGTAATCTCAGACAAATTACTCGTCTGGCTTCTCTAAGCCTGTTTCCATCTATGTAAAATGAGAATAATAATGGTAGCTACCGCATAGAGTTTTCATGAGTCACTAATTAGATAAGGCCCATAAAGCCTCTGGTACAATCCAGTATAAACATTCAAATGCTAGTTACTTGTTAGAAGACTGTGTCACTATGGTTAACTGCTGATTTGAGACTCTCTCTGGGCCTCAGTTTCCCTGTCTGTAGAGTGAGAGGGGTGGCCTAAAGTCCTTTCCTGAGGAAGGACGTGGAATTGTGGCAGAGCCAGTCATAAGAGGATTTACTCTCTTGGCCTTTAGGCTGCATGCCACAGTTGTCACCAAGCACAGCATTTTTATAAAATGATTGCAAGTAGCAGTAATAAATTATTATTGGAACGGCTCGGCAGACACCCTACAGCTGCTCGTTGTCAGCTGACCGTCCTTTGGGAATTGCCTCCCCTGAAGAGAGCCACCTTGCCCAAGGTCATGCCCCATGTGTGGCTTCCAATGACTAATAGTCAAGGTGATGAGCCTGATCCTTGCACCCCCACCTCGGATAGCTCTGAAGGGCCATTGCGTCTTCCAGACTTCCTGACATGCTGGCCGAGGTTCTGCCGAGACTCCACTGCAGCTCAGCTTCTCCTTCTGTCCAAAACTCCTTCCATCCAACATTCCTTCCCTCCCTTCTCTCCCACAGGTGGTGAACTCAGAGCACTCCATCACAAACCTACTATGGTGCTGATTTCCCCACCCTTACGGAATCCCGTTGCATCAAATGTTATGGGAAAGAGCACGCTAAGTGCTAGAAATGGAGACAAAGCACTGAGGAGCCAGAACAGAGAACGGCTGAGGGCAAGTGATGGGAGAAGAGGCAGAAATGCAGGCAGCATCTGGTGTACCATGTTAATGACCTTTGGACTTGACCATCCAGGTGACAGCGACTCACAGGCAGGTCCTCCCAAGGGGATCGTGAAATCATTGCAGGTCTGCATTTTGAAAAATGTGCCTGGCAGTTTGGGGAGACTCTTAGGGGAGGCGACGGGAGAAGATGACGGTGGTGGTGGTGGGGTCAGTAGGTGCAGTAGCAGCAGAAATGGAGAACAGTGGATGGACTTCAGATATTTTGTGAGATAAAATCAACACATCTCAGTAACTGACAGGAGGTGACTGGTGGAGGAACTGATTGCAAGATTGGGTCCAAGTGGAAATTTGAAAACATGTCCCTTGAGCCAGAAGGTGAGTGTTGAGGAATGAGGGGAATTGGGCCAAGTTGGCTCCAAGGCTGGGGAGGCAGCCGTGAGTTCCGGTTTGGACCGGAGGGGCCCAAGCAGGTAACAGCACGGAGCATGCGCCTTACGTGCCCTTTCTCTGCGGCGTGCAGGCCGGAAGGGCCGCTGAAGTTTGGCTCTTGCAGTGACTGGCCAGGCTGCCCGATGACAGGACCGTGCGCCTCGCACAACTCATGCCTCCTTGCCTGGGACACCTTCGCAGAAGGCGCCTGCTGTGCCTGCCACCAGGAACACAGAAAGCTGGGCCAGGTTGGAGCGCCACCATGGCGCCCTGTGGCTCAGCACCGGCGACATGGGTGCGTGGAAATGCCCTCCTGGAAGGAAGGTCGGGCTCTGGAGAGGCCCGCGGAGACTCAGGGTGGTGGAGCAGGAGAACCACCGCAGAAGGTGTGGCCACGACCGCTGGAGGCCCCTTTCCTCAGCCCAGCTTGCTCCGTGGAGTTCTCATCCCAGCTGCTCGCTCAGCTCGAGAGAAAGGAGAGGCAGGTAGGCCAGCCACCTCTTCTCTGTCCTCCAGACCAGCGGGGTGGGCCCTGGTCCAGCAACACACTCTGGGCCTGAGTCCTGGGCCCACCCAACCCTTGGGAGAAGAGAAGCAGGGATGTGAAGCGTGAGGGGCTTGGTAAGGATGCCCAGCAGGGAGCGCCCAGGTTTGGTTTGGTTTTCTTCTCATTTGTTAGACAAGACTGCCATCTGTTAGGGTAAGGGCTCCATAAGCAATTCGGCCAGTGTATTTTACCGAGGGTCAGACTTAGTCATTCCAGGGGAGAGCTAATCGCGAGTTTAATTTTCTGTCCCAGATGCCAGTTGATGCTACGGAGAGCTGGCCCAGAGGAGTGAGAGGGCATTCCTGGCAGGGGTGGGCAGAGAGCCGGTTGGGAAGGACGGTGGGATTCTGAGCCGAGGGGCGGGGGAGGTAGTTTGGGCCTCAGCAAAGACAGCCCAGGGAGGAATGGAAGGGGCAAGGGAGTGGCCGGAGATGCGGGGGACACAGTGCGTGGAGGTGAAAGATGAGGCCGGAAAAGTAGCCTGCTCAGAAAGGTCCTGAATACGAAGCTGGAGATCTTTATTCTATATGCAGATACGAGGTCTATGGTGGAGTAGTGATGGGAGAGAAGCTCAGTTACTGGATCAGATAGGTGCAGACAGAGGAGAAAGGTTAGTAAACCTTGAGGTTGGGTGTTGGAGCCCAGAATTAGGCTGTGGGGGGGCGGCAGCAATGGAAAGTAGGGAAGGAGTAGATGGCTGTGACCTCATCAGTGGTGGGGGCTCAGGGAAACGAAGTTAACACATGAATACCAACATCCCTTTCTAAACATAAACATTATTTCATTTTAAGATTCTCTTCCTGAGCTTCCTATGAACAGCGCTGTTCAGAGACAGTGATCTCTGTTTAGAGACAAGAGGGAGGGTGGAAAATAAATTTCAATTGTGGTGCTAAACTGGATTGGTTAGTGATGGATGCCTGGGGTGCTCAGTTGCAGTGGATTCTGAGGCCTGCTCAGGGATCGAACCCGCAACCTTTGAGTATCAGATGATGCTGTAACCTAGTGAGCTAGCCGGCCAGGGCATGTCGACCTATATTCATAAACTCCATATATTTCATTGTATGGATGTGTCATAATTTATTCAGCCATTCACTTAATGATGGAAATTTGAAATCCTTCTTGTTTTTTTGCCTTTGCAAATATATTTCTGAGAATGTTCCTGTGCTTCTCTGCACCTAAACTAACACTCCCAAAAGTGGAATTACTGCTTCAAACAATATGTATATTTTTAATTTTAATAGGTTGTGCCAAAGAGTGAATGCATCTATATTCCCACCAACAGGTTTTGAAAGTTTGGCTGGGTAATTTGATGTCTCCTGCTGGGTATGATC
>CM052542.1:147909582-147947090 GCA_028533065.1 Trachops cirrhosus | reverse complement strand
CTTCAAACAATATGTATATTTTTAATTTTAATAGGTTGTGCCAAAGAGTGAATGCATCTATATTCCCACCAACAGGTTTTGAAAGTTTGGCTGGGTAATTTGATGTCTCCTGCTGGGTATGATCCGTCTGAGGCTCTTCTGTCCGCTACCTAGACGACTAAATAGCGTTGAAATGCATACAACACAAATCCCCAGAAGTTACTGCAGAAACACAGTGTTTTCCTTCTCTCCTCTGGATTGATTACTACTCTTGAGATAATTTAGGACCTCCTTGAGAATTAAACACTTATTTTCAAAGTGGTCTAAAACATCAAAATTTCAAGGCTTCTTACATAAAAGAGCATTTCCTTGCCCTTAGTCGAGAAAAAGCAGCACAGAACTCAATGACAATGGGGCAATAGTAAGGTTTATGATTTACTTTCTAAATCTCTTAGGAGAAAATATTCACTTCTTGCTTCCGTTATTTTTACTCCAGTCCAGGCCGCCAGTGTCTCAGCATCTCGACTCCTATAAAAGTTCCGTAGTATATCCCGGGCTTTTCTTCCCTGAAACGTATTCTCCGTATTCTGCAGCCCCAGCGATGATTCTCAAACGCAGAGCTACTCCAAGGTCCTCTGCTGCTTATCCCTCTTCAGTGGCGTCAGTGAGTTTGACACGAGAATCAAATTCAGTTTCTTCCGCATGGATTACAAGGTCGTTTGTGACCAGATCTTGCCTTTTCTCGATGCTTCTGTCCCTTTATACTTTATCGTTCAATCTTACTAGACTTAAAAAAATTCACAGATTATGCACGAGTTGCTCCCTATGTCTGGAGCTGTCTCCCTGCTACCTCACTCCTCTGTGACTCATCCGCATCCTGTCCGGCTGGCTGTGTCTGTGTGTACAGGAGGAAAAAGAGGAGGATCCAATGAGGAAAAGACAAAGTGAGGCCCATTTGAAAGACGTGGAACTTGAGGCACGGAGAGTCGGTGTGTCAGCGAAAGGACTGTACGTTAAACTTTAGTCTTCTGAGCCTCGAAGCCCCACCCTGAATGCCATGGTTAACTCGAGTTTTGCTTCACTGTCAAATGTGCTTGACCCTCAAGCTTCCTCCCTGAGTTGGGGTCCTTTTCTTTCATTGTCCAAGGCTTGGAGCCAGGACCATAACTGCTGCATCTGAAGCTTAGCCATCCTCTCTTTCATTTAAAAAAAAAAAGATTTCATTTATTTTTGTTTTTAGAGAGGGGAAGGGAGGGAGAAAGAGAGAGAGAGAAACATCGATGTGGGAGCGAAACATTGATCGGTTCGCTCTCGTACATGCCCAGACCGAGGATAAACCCACAATCCAGGCCTTTGCCCTGACGGGGAACCGAACAGGGGACCTTTCGCTTTGAGGTATGATGCCCAACCACCTAGCCACTCCGGTCAGGGCAGCCATTCTGTTAAGTCAGTGCTCTGGCGGTACATTTGCAACAGCGACCAGACGTGAAGAATTAGGCGGAGGTAACGCGGGATGCAGGAAGACGCTGACTGGCCCCAAACTCAGAGCTCATTTATGTCATTATAGGAGGTCATGGGGCACTAATCACTTACTACTCTCTCCTTCTTGTTGATTCAGCTGAACGAGGTGCCAGATAGGGTTCCAGGTTTAAGTGGCAGCAGGTGACTCCCAAGGTTGTCTCCTGTTTCTCACCTGCGATTGAATCTGTCCCTCCAGGCACGGGAAGAGAAAGGGAGAAAAAGGTGGGAAGTGGACAGTGAGTGCCACTTTTTACGGCACTCACGCGGGTCCATGAGTGCTAGTGCTCGCCACTCAGGTGAACTTGTCACTTTTCCCTCTCGGGTTTTGAGAGCCAGAGGGGCAGATACCTTTCCCAGCACTTCCCTAAGTGAGTAGAAACATTGGCTGAACGGCCTTTAAAAAAATGGAGTGAAGTGCTTTAATTATCATTGTTCTTAAATGTGATAGCAATCTTTTGATTGAGAGTTCTCATTGTTCTTTGGAATTTGTTTTAACTGTTAGGATTGCTCTTTCTATGTCTGATACATAGTAGGCACTTTAACGTTTGTTGACTGACTGGAATCACAAAGTTAGTTCGTTAAGATAGCAGTGTATTTGAGTTCTTGGATTTCACAATTCAGCTCATCAAAACCTACCTTTTAAAAAAAAAGTTTTTTATTGAATGTATGGGGGTGTCATTGATTAATAAATGATATAGATTTTAAGCTTAAAATTCTATAATACACCATGTACACATTGTATTGTGTATTTATCAACCCAAGTCCAGTCTCTTTTCCATCACCATTTATCCCCCCCGTACCCTCTTCTGTCTCCCTCCACCCCCTTCCCTCTGGTAATTGCCACACTGTTGTCTGTGTCTATGAGTTTTGTTTTGTTTTTGTTTTTTTTTTGCTTAATCCCTTCACCTTTAAAAGAACCTTTTCTTACCTGTTTTATTGCTTTCACTTTCTGTATTTCACCATCCATCTGCCTTCCTCTGAACCACCTGAGAATATGGTGCCGACATCGTGACACTTTTCCCTGCACACTTCAGAGTATGTCTCCTGCGAACATTCTCCCACGCAACTACTGTGCCATCAGCGCATCTAAGGAAATGAACAATAAGTCCGTGATATTATCTCCTATCCACTATGGACCAGAATTTCCCCAGTTCTCCCAACAGTGTCTGATAATGTTTTTTGTTTGTTTTACTCTAGGGTTAAATCTGGGTTTATGTATTACATTTGGTTATAATGTCACTTTTTAAAAAAATCTAGAACAGTTTTCTGATTTCTTTTTTCTTCCAAGATACTAACTTTTGGGCAGTTCAGGCCAGCTGTTCTGTAGCCTGAAGCGCATTCTGGATTTGTCTGTTTCTTCATGGTGTCATTTAACTTGTTTCTCTACCCTTCCTATTCCCTGCACACTAGGAATAAGACATATTTGTCCAGCATGCTTCATAGGGGCTGTTTCATCGTGATCGTTCTCGTGGGGTCTGAGGAGCAAGAGAATTGCATTTTGTGGTCACCACACACCTTTTGAGCTCCTAGTAGGTAGCATGTCCGGTGTTGGAGAAAGTGGGAGAATCTAAACAGTGTCTAGCACAGTGCCTGGCACGTGACAGATGCGTCACCAGTATTTGTTGACTGCTGAAATGTAACTATATAAAAAGATACTTGACATTGTAAGGCAATGAGTGGCAAGAGTCGAATGAGTTTCTGCATTGAACTGTAATTGCATTTATGACTATTTTGATTTTGAGAGACAGGGCTGCTTCTGTGTGCTCCGAGCTAGGGAGCTAGGTGCTATAGGCATGGCTTCGTACCGGAAGTACACTGCCAACCCCAGACTCTGCCTTCGAGGAGTGAGTGTCCCAGCATTTAAAAATAGGAGAGTAAATTAGGTGTGAAGGCAGAATTTTATGTACTTGTATATATACTTGTCTGTAATTATCTCATTCTCACAGTCATATTGCAAAGTAGGTGTTATTCCTGCCATTTTTCTGTTTGAAGCTCAAAGGTAGGAGACTAGCCCATGGGGTCGGGGGAGATATCTCGAGGTTTCAATATTAGACCTGTCTGACTTCAAGCCCACACTGGACTCAGACTGCTAGTTTAAGCTTTAGAAATTCCATTAATTTTCTGAAATTGTAGGCACAATTTTGTGGAGAGATGGTTACTTAGCAGATTCTTAAAAGAATCTATGACCCCCAAAGAGAAGAACAATTATCCTAGATGGTCCGAGTTGGAAGGATCCTTCGAAGTTAAAGTCCCCTGGCTCTCATTTCAAAGCCGGGCAGACTGAGGCACAGAAAGGGGAAAGGATTTGTTACAGAGTGACTCGAGTGGCAGAGCCAGCCCTGGAACCGGGTCCCCTCGCCTTTCAGGCCGCTGTTTTTGATGTCTCCCCAGAGGGGAGCAGAGGCCTTGCGCAGCTGGGAAGAGCTGTAATGCACTGGGCGGGGTCTCTTTTTAATACTGTCTCGGCAGGGGGTCACTTAGACACCTCTGGAGGGAGGTGTGCTGACTCTTCAAGGACCAGGTTCTAATTCAGTGTTAATTGGTAAATTGCCGCTTTATAGGGTACCATTAGTGAGTGACTGCTCTAAAGTGAGCTCTGGAGCTTAGAAGAGCAACTCAACCCTCCAAGGGCCTGCTTCTTGCCTAGTACATAGTTTTCTCCCTGGGTACAGGAAACCCTGCCACCTGGGCTACAGCAAATCAGGCCTCCTCCTTTGAGGAGACTAGAGAGGGGAATAGCCGGACAAGCAGAAAGCTGGTCTGCACGCAGGAGCAGCTGTAACGTAAGGAAGTGCAATCGGTGTTCATATCCTCACCGTGTTCTGTCTTCTGGGAGGTCCTGCAGACAGCCCCGTCTTCTGCTGAGCCTGAGATCACAGCTGCCATCCCACTTTCTCTCTACACTTTTAAGGCTCATTTTATTCTGCCCATCACCTGGCTCGGTGCCTGGCACTGAGAAAGTTTGGGATTAATATTTACTGACTACATAAATGAATGAGATTCCACTTGGGCTTGAATCTTGATTCCACCACTTATGAGCTGTGTTGTTCTAACAAGTAAGTTAACCTCTCTGGGCAGTAATGCCCATGGTTACCTGGTATAGTGGAAAACGGAAGTGATCTCATTGGTGGTCGAGACAGGCCCTCCTGAGACCTGGGGGAGGCGGCAGGAGCCTGGCCTTCTCGGGAACTTTGAGGCAGACGGGCAGTGTCCCTCCAGCTCGATTCAGAGGTTGGCCAGAGCCCCTGAGGCCCGATCCTGACTCGAAGCCCTGCTCTGGCTTTTGCGAACATCTGTCTCATTCCTCATTCTCGGCCTGTCTCAGTAACACAGGGGAACTTGGACCTTTTTTTGCTCCTTCGACGGGATGGCCCTTCAGCTGTTCTCTCTCTCGGGCGAACCCAAATTTGTGCCTGAATCATCCAAGATGGGTGGTATCTGGTGGAGAGTCCTGCCCAGAGAGAGTTAGGAATGGAAGGTTTAGGGGGGTTTTCCCCTTAAAAGAAAGGATTTTATTCATTTATTTTTAGAGAGGGGGGAGGGATGGAGAGAAACATCAATTGGATAAGTCACCTGTTATGCGAGCACCCCATCTGGGGACAAACCTTTAACCCGGGCATGTGCCGTGACCAGGAATTGAACTGGCGACCCTTCGCTTTGCAGGATGACACCCAGCCCACCGAGCACACCAGTCAGGTCAAGTTTAGGATTTCTTAAAGAATGGCGCCTTGCAGTCCAGACAAGTTTCTGTTGCTTAGCCTTGTCCAGAAAATGACTGTTGTTTCTAGATAAAGCCTCTGTAGTTTCAGACGTAATCATGATGAATATACCAGGAATTAAATGCCTGTCTGACATTAGACCAATTGCCCAGAAACCATGACACTTACAAGGAATAGTCATCTCTTTATTTGAATGAAAACAAAGCATTTCAGGGCAGATTAAAAAAATACATTATTTTAATTCTTAGAGGAAAAGAAATCTTTCAAAAGAATTGTCAATGATCAAAACTGGTTGATAAATCACATATGTAATATGTAATTAAACTTCTCCATTTTCAGAGACCTGCAATTAAGAGTTCTTCGTCTAGTTACCCATAATGAGTCATTCTTGTTAACATGCTGAGGACGAAGGGAGCCTGGAAGAGAAATTTCAATTTGAACTTTTCCCAAATTTGGATCAAGAGGCAGTGGAAGTACGCCTAGGCTGGGAGGCGGAAAGCTGGGTTCTGGGCCCATTCCTATTTCTCGTTAACTAGGGCTTTAGCTAAATCACGAAGCCTATCTGAGCCTTTGTTTCCTCGGCTATAAAACAGAATAATACCAGCCTCCGAGTATTGTTATGAAGCCTTAATGAAACTATGGGGGTGATAATGCCTTGTAAATTTTAAAATGCTGTAAGGTCCTCATACATTTAATATCGCGCTTTATTTTCTTACTGTAGCAGGCCCAGGCCCTCTGTCGGCAGTGGGAGGAAAAGGCTTTAATGTGCAATACCAGCCTTTGTGCAGTGAGAAAAGACAGACATTAATGAATGGCTAGGGTGCTTTGTTGAAAGTGTCTGTGATTGACTGGTGGCTCTGCTTCTGGTGATCAGGAATTTGTTATTAAGAAAATTGCTATGTGCTCGGAGAGCGGGGACTCGGTCTGTGCCTCCCCGGCGGCAGAGGGTCACCACGCACGCCCCAGCTGCTGTTGCACCGGTTTTGCTGGGTTCACATTGAAAGGGAAAAACCTCTCATTTGGACCAAGTGGAGGTCATGGGGGATTGTGACAAGGATATGGAGAATTTTCAGGGTTCAGTCCTAAGTCTCAGTGTGGAGCCCTAGGATAGGAATTAGGCTGTGAGTTCAAACGGCATAGCAGACGTGGACAGTCCCCTACAGGTGATTTGCTCTAGTGCTCCCCGAAGTAGCTTCAGCACTGCCCGGGGATGTGCTAGTTAGGAATGCGGTCCTCCGGCCACACCCCGGGGGCTGGAGCAGAGACCCTGGGGCTGGAGTTTAACAGCCTCCAGGTGATGTTGACGCACTCTAAGGTTTGAGAACCCATGTTCTCCTCTAGGCCCACTTTGTAAATGCTTATCAAGTGCTCACCCTAGATCCTGGTACACAGTAAACAGGGTGAGACACAAAGACTGAAAAATAATCCCATGCATCATCGTCCTCACTTGCTTTAAAAATTATACTCTAATCAGCCCTGGCTGGTATAGCTTAGTGGATTAAGCGCGGGCCTGTGAACCAAGAAATCGCGGTTCGATTCCCAGTCAGGGCACATGCCTGGGTTGCAGGCCAGTTCCCAGCAGGGAATGCACAGGAAGCAACCATACATTGATATTTCTCTCCCTCTCTCCTTTCCTTCTCCTCTAAAGATAAATTAATTAAAAAAATTATACTCTAATCATAGTTCGTTTATCACTGGACTAAGTTGGACTAAGGTCCTGTGCTTAAGAATAAATGGGACTTGGAATAAAAGACCAGAATTCCAGTCTTGGCTCTGCCCAATACCAGCGATGTGACCGCGGGCAGATCCGCTGACCTTTCCAGACCTTGGTGATTCCATCTCTACATAGGAGTTCCTGATTTCCTTACCTAATAGGATTTCACCAGGAAAGTTTTATCTTTCCTGATGAACCCAAGGGGTCACCTTGGGTTCAGGTGGTCTGGGAGAGCTCTCTGGGCCCGGGGCGTGGGGAGAATTGGTTGTGAGGAGAGATGGGCATCCAAGGTGAGCAGAGCGATGCGGTCAAAGGTGGCGGCAGTGTGGCCGGGAGAGCGCGTGTTGGAGGAGCAGGGGGTGGCTGCCTCGCTTGAACCCAGTCCCGCTCACACATTTCCCGGGGACAGCCAGACACGTCGGGCTTTCACTGTGGAAGCTCTTAATGCCGACTAATTTGGAGGCTGCTCAAGACGAATAAAATTTTAATAGTAATAGTAACACATTAATGGTCAACTAATATTACAAGACTTAATGCCGAGGCTTTCAGTAAATTCCACAATTGCCTCATTTTCTTTTCTCAACAACCTGATGAGCTAGGTGTTCTTATTCCCACTTTATTGATGGGGAAACTGGCACTTGTCGGAACCAGGGGTCAAACCCAGGTTTATCCGGCACCAAATCGCTCACCTTTACCATTGCTTCGCACCTTTTCATTTGTTTAAGGGTTTCCTGGATTTATCTCGGTCCTAAGGTTGGGGTAGGCATTATTTTACCTGCCCTGTAAGGCCCAGTTCAGATATCACCTCTTTCATACCATGTTCTCTTGGTCCTCAGCAGGGACTTTTCTGTCTCACTGTGCTTCATTTGTGCCCTCACAGCAGCACTCCTGCTGTCTGCACCGTGCCTCTCGTCACTTGGGTACGAGAGTGTCGTCCCCCGCGTGGCTGTGCCTGCTCACCGTGCAGAGCTGAGCACTATTTCTCAGCAGAGATTTTGCTGGTAATCGCATTCCAGGGCAGAAACAGTAGCTCCCAACCCCACAAGCGCCAAGGAAAAACCTGTGTGGTGTATTAGCTTCTATTCCCATCGGGTGAGATATGAACAAGGAAAGAAAACAAAACAAAGGCCTCAGTTTTTATCATCATCCTGCCGAAATGGTTCTGAAGAGCAGGTGAATAAGTCCAGTGGAGTGAAGCTTCACCAGGTTCTGGTTTGCAGAGCACCCGTCTCTTTGCCTTTTAAGCAAATAATAGAAATGACTGAAAGGCTAAAGGTGCCGGGCCAATGGCTGTGCTGAGCCCATTCTTCCCATTGATGCTTAAGGGATTTATGGAGGTAAGTCCCATTAATGTTAATGGAAGTTACATGTGTAATTCCCCTTTTTCATCACCGAGAGAATAGAGCTTTATATTCCTCGGGTAATTATGGCACTAGCACGGTTAGTTTTTCCAGTTAACTTTTTCACCTGCCTTTCCTGCTTGGATTCTTAAGAAAGGAACTGAATTCTTCTGTTCAGAAAGGAAAATTGCCAAAATATCTGAGAGGTGAAACAAATGTAACTAGATCCACTCGTTTGAGGCGGGGAAGAAAGCAAGCAAAGGCTGGGACAGGAAGCTGGAGGGTGAGCTCCTGCTAATTTTCCAAGCCCAGGAAGCACGGCGAGGTTCGGATTTTCTAACAATGCAGGGCTTTTCACGGCAGCCCATTCCCTCAGGTATTTGAAGTGAGGGGAACAGAAGTCCCTGAACATTTTGGCTGAATTAAGTTTAGCATGTGTAAGATTTGAGTAGCATTGCCTCAGCCTCTGTAGAGATGAATAAAGAGTTCATCTTGGTGTCTGCCTAAGACTTAATGAAGCATTTGAAATACCTCGGTATCTGAGATCTGGTTTACAGACATCCAGAGGACGGCTGTGTTACCATCCTGTTAGAAATGTAAGTGCCCTGGCTGATCTGCTGTCACGCTTGGTGCTCCGACGGGTGTCCACAGACCGGCCATCCTGTTCCTTGGGACACAGCAGTGCTCGGTGCTTAGCTGGCCCCGGGAAAGTCGGCACTCTGGTCTTCCTGTGTAGACAGGTCACTTTTCAGAAAAGGGTTTCACAGTGAAAAGGGACAAAGGTTCATCTTTCCCGATGGCTTTACTTCTGCCATTTGATTTGTGTGTGTGTGTGTGTGTGTGAGATTGGGTATAGGTATACTCATACTTAACACAACAACACATTTAGGTTTTGTGGCAACTATGCAATCCCATGTAGGAAGGGACTCTCATAGTCACCTAACTCGGCCGAGTGGCCCCAAAGCATCCAGCATTAGGGAGCTTACTCAAGCACTTAGTATGGTGTCTGCAGTGCCCTTGAGTAAGTGATTTGAATCAAATTGTCAGGAACAGGCTGTTGTCACTTAGGGCAACTTTGTGTTAGAAAGTTCTGCCTAGTTTTCGTTTACCCTTTGGGACCCTATTTTATTTTTTTCACCCTCTTGGCCTCTGTTCTATCCTCTAGGGCAGGGGTGTCAAACTCGTTTTCACGGGGGGCCATGTCAGCCTTGGGTTGCTGTCAAAGGGCCGAAAGTAACTTGAGGACTGTATAAATGTAACTACTCCTTAACTGTTAAGCGAGAGCTTGGCGTTGCTGCCGGATAGAAACAAGGTGCCGGGCTGGATAAAACAAGGTGGGGGGCCAGATTTGGCCCGTGGGCCTTGTGTTTGCTGCCTGGGTCCTAGGGACTACAGAAAATAAGTTAGCTTCTTCTGACACCTGAAAATTCTTCACTATTTCTCAGAATTTTACTGGCCGTTTATTGGCTTGCCCTTTTCATCCTAACTGCAATCACATTTTAGGCCACATTTCTGACTGTTCATTCTCCAGCTGTTCTCTTATTCCTTGGACAGCTGAATGCTGTTTCTCCAAGTGGGCTCGTTCCCGAGACTTGTGACCGAAGACCTTTTGTCCATGGCCTTGTCCGTTATGCCTTCACACCCAGACTGCTGGTCCACACAGCTGCCTGTCCCTGGAGTCCCTTTCAGATGATCGAATCAGAGCTCGGAGAAGGAGACCCAGCTGCAATGTCACCTGAGTTACTTTCTCCCAAATGGCCTCATGTAGTGAGAGGGAAATTAACTGAGAATTAGGAGACCTGGATTTTAGCCTTTTTCTCAGCCATGGAGGCTCCCTATTTCAACTCTTCCCTATTTATTTAATCGGCACAAAACAGCCAAAGTGATCTTAAAATATAAATTGGATTATGTCACTTAAAATCTTTCAATGGTTCTTCAGCCCACTTGGGCCTTAGCCTAAATCTGAAAATCTTCACTGAGGCCTACAAGGCCCTCTGTGATGACTCCAGCCCACTCTCCGGCCTCATTTTTGCCTTTTTCTCTGTTGCTTCAGCCACGCTGGCCATTTTGCGAGCTTTGTCCTGCCTCAGTGTCTTGGCATAAGCTGTTTCAACTTCTTCAAGTGCTTACTCCTGCAGTTCTTGCCTAGCTACCTCTTATTCTCTAGATTTCAGCTGAAATAGCATTTCTTCAAGAATCTCTTCCACAGCCTGGGAGAGACACCCTAGCTCAATTAATGGCGGCCCAGTTGAGTGCCACGCCTGGAGAAAAGCGTAATTCGGCGCTGGAGCAAGTGCTTTTGAAGTGCGCCCAGCTTTCCTCGTGGCTTTTTCCGCAGGAAGATACGTAGTGTATGCCCATCCTGCCATATGCGGCCTGCGTGTATAGGGGTAGGTATTAACGGTACGGTGCCTGGGTCTTAAAAACATTTAAAAAAAAATGTAGTTCACCCAACGTGAAGTGACCAAACTCAGTAAAGGAAAGGAATGGCAAGGAAACATACATTTATCGATTGCCGAGTTCAGGGTTCAGTAAAGTTTTTTTTGTAAAGGGCCAGATAGTAAATATTTTAGGCTTTGTGGGCCACACAGTCTCGGTGGGCTGGACGCTGCTGTTATTGCCCGAAAGCAACCATAAACAGACACAGAAACAAATGAGCGTGGCAACGCCCCAGTGAAGCTGAAGTTACAAAAGCAGGTGGTGGCAGGCTGCTGGCCATGGTTGCCCAGGCGCTGACCTAGTGGGCGCTGGGTGCTCTACCCCTGTTTACTCTCTATGACGCTCTGACGGGCACTTATCTATTCATGCCACGGGCGCCTGGGGGTGAAGCGTTGTCTAAAGCCACCCAGCTTGGTGTGGGAAGGGATCAGGATCCTAACGTAGGCTTCAAAGATGAGAGAAAGGAGGTGGTCAATAAAGCTTAATTCAACAAATATTTATTGACCGCCTACCATGTTTTCATGGTAGTGCTAGACATTTGGAAAGACCAGCATCTTTATGTTGCACTTCTCTCTGGCTACCTCGTCAGAGTTGAAAATTATCTGGGGAAGCATTATGGTGTGAAGAAAAAGAAAGCGAGTTTTGGAATCTGGCAGGACTCACATTTTAACCTTACTGTTTAACAGCTGCATGAACTTGGGTAAGTTTATTTAAGTTCTGGTCTAAATATCCTGAGACCAAACACAAGCAAAGTGATGGTGGATGGTAGGCCTCCATTAAACACGTTTTAAATGAGATTTATTGGAAGGGACACTATACCTCTTATTTATACCTCTAATTTGAATTTTTCTGTATTGGGTACATACCTTTTAAAACTTTTAAAGGCAGGGGTATAAAGGAGGCGGCCATTCTTTGTCTCCTGCAGGGCTGGCCTGTCTCTGAGAAGCTGGCCAGTGTGATGGAACATCACCTGACGTCTCTACCAGCAGGAGGAAGCATTTGGAAGAGATTCAGGAAACCTGGACACTGAGTTTGAAAGCGAATAACTTTCCAAGTCCCGCATTCTTTCTCCTTTATTTGCTCAGTGACAAGGAACCCTTTGGGATAGTGACTTGTGAGGTCTCCATCACGGTCATGCTTGATACTCACGGTCAGAATGGACTTTGGCGTGGCTAACCTTTATTCTGGTTGGCGAACCTTTGAAAAAGGTGCAGTGGGAAGAGGTAAGTGGCTTGTGGGCGAGGTGTTTATGGCCGTAATAGGGCTGCTGTTACCCTGAGAATTGTCTCTAGTGTCTGCTTCCATTATACCAGCTCCATCTTGAAGATTCAGATCTCTTATTCCTCAGGCTAGCTCTTCTCGGATTTCACACTTCCGAAAGTACACCGGAATGCCTTCTTCTACTCCTGGGATGACCACTGACTATTTGACAGGCTTTCCATTCCCTTTCTGTGTCTCTGCAGTCACTCTGAGGACATTCTACTCCCTTTTACATGGTGCACTTTGCACAGGTTCTCACTGGAGGCAGCCCTCAGCCTCTCTTATCTGTGTCTGATGTGCTAATGGAAAAAAAACCCTTCAAAAATCAGTGTGGGAGATTAAATTATAAACTAGGTCATGGTTGAGGATTTGGCATTTGGTGCAAGTGCAGTAATCCATAATTTTGATATGTTTCTGCTTTTACCAGATGAAAGGCAAACTCCTTTGACCCATGAAGTTGATCTGTGAACTCTGTCAAAAAATTCAAAACCCCACAGTAGTAGACCACGCATGCCATTAGCATAATTTACCACCCAGGGTGTAAATGTATATTTTCTAAATTGGTACAGGGTGTAGATAGCATTTTACAGTGTGTTAAAAAAATTGTTTATTTGACACGTAGCAGAGTGAGTTTGAAGTTTGCCATAAGAATTACCACTGCTTTTCTCTTCACTTTGTCTTCCGGAAACTGTAAGTTGTGATGTGAATTTCAGTGGAGTCGTTGACACAGCTAACTATACTTCAACCAAATAATACATTCCAGCAGAATCTTTGGGTGCTTGAACAGAGGGGGAACGATACGATTTTCATAAGCATATCAGTTTGGTAAATTAGGGCAGGAAAAATAATTGTCTTAATTAGATGAGTTCAGTCTTTGAATTTCAGAGAACCAGTTTACAAGCTGAAGGAAAAAAGTGGAGAATTTGAGAATCTGAATTTCTTTTGCCTTCACTCTGGAGCTTCCTACTGTGTGTGTGTGTGTGTGTGTGTGTGTGTGTGTGTAGCTTGGGTGTTTGTAGGACTTACTTCACTGTTATTAAGGCTTTGTAAGATTTCTCTAGATCTCCATGAGGATGTTCCTCTTTTTTAATTCCTGAAATTAAAATGTGTTGGAATGCTTGGCTGCCTTTCACTCCCTCCTCAATGGGCCCTTTAGTTTTTCACACCAAGGTGTCCTTCTTCAGGGTGCCAGGTCAGGCTACCAAAACAGCTTCTAGGAGGGGATTAGGGCCAATTAACATCTTTGTACACAAAAGCTGCTGGCAGCTGAACAGGCAGCCTGGTGGCGGCTCCGGAGCTGCATTTTAAATAGGGGCCTTCTGTACTTGAGTTCAAGTAGGAAGAGGTGGAGAAAGTTTTTATTTATAATTGAAAATGCTGTTTTTGGGGTAAAGTCTAATGAAAAGAGAAGTAGTGTTCAGAAGTATCTCACAAATGCCATTTGAATGTTGGTCTATATTGTATGTGATTCTATCAAGGATGCTCTCACAATGTAGTCTGTTCCTTGGCCCATATTGAGATGAAGTGATGTTTCTCCACATCACAATTTTGTCCTTACATTTCTCTTGTTCTCTGTTTGAAAAAAGTTCAGCTGGATCCCCAGGCACAAAAAGGAGCTGCTGCAAAGGATATATATATGGTCCTGCATTTGAGAGGGGTCCAGTTATTTTTGTTTTCATTGTAATCACAATAACCAAATGGTTACACTTATTTTTCACCATTACATTTTTTGAGATAGTATGTATATTTTCAGTTCAGAAATCTTAGAATCAATAAAGATACTAGAGTTAAAGCAATCTTGTGCCGCAGGTAATTGGGAAGAGTCTTACACAGATTCTGTTGGCATCTATTAAGAAATACGTTGTTAAAGGTGTCATGGAACCTGTTTCTGCACTTGCGTGATAAAAGTGTTCAAATACATTTTAAAGCTCAAGGGCAAAGAAGGAGTGTTTTCAATCCATTTAACATTGTACCTTTCTAGCTTTCTCGGCTGCAAGGCATGTGGCTTTCACTGGGATTGAAAATACTAGAAAATAAAATGCTGCTTTCAGAATTTACGGTGGGAACCCATGAGAATTAAGAGACCCGAAAAGGCAATTAATTAATATGTGGTAGGTCAAAGAATGATGATGACCCGAGATGGACTGGGTCAGGGTGGAAAGTGTAAGGGAAAACCTGAGAACCTGAAACTCTATTTCCCGTGCTGTGGTGTGTTCAGTTTCCTCCACAAGGAAGGACACAACGAGAGGAGTACGCGTTTCTCTTTCCATGGCTCGAAGGGAGAGTGGTTTTTCAAAACTCATCCTTTTGGTCCCTCATCAAAATTATGGTCATTTTCAGTTCCCCGGGTTTTACACGTAACTCCAGACTCTCCTTAGCGTGGTATTTTTGAAGCAAACCTTCCTATAGTCTCAATGTGTGGCTCCCCCCCTGGGTTTTAGTTTCAGATGCCGTATTGTGAGTCCTCAGACGTGTCGAGTCCCCCTAATGTTAAATGGTAATTGCCAGAAGTGTAGCCGGGGATGGAAACATTGTTATATTTTGTTCATTTTTCACACTTCAGCAGTTCTCCCTTTTTCCCTCTTGCTGTATGCTTATTAGGGTATGAAATGCAGGTGTGTGGGAAATGGCTAGCGGACATTGACAGGTTATTTTGTTGGTCACTGCCTAATTAGTAGCATAGTGGATGCACCCTGCTAAGCTTTAGTGTGGGGCAGCAGAGCTGGTCTGTTCTAATTTCCTCACGGCTTTGATATTCGCCAAAAGATTGACGGTTTGCACAAAAAGCCAGGCCCGAAGGAGGCCTGTGGAAACAATGAGGCTTCTCGCGTGTAGACACCACAGATGTGAGAGAAAGCCGGCTCAAAACAATGGGCTGACACTGTCTAATTGTCTCCGGTGTCAGCGTCATGAATGTTTTCCCATGTAAAACGGAGAAGGCCAAGGTTGTATCCTCCCTTTATTTTGAGTCACATGATTATGTAACTTACCGAGATTCAGATTAAGTGTCGATTGTATTTGTGCAGTAAAGAAACTGAAGCTACCTTGGGTTTAATGAATATGTGCTTAATTAATGTTGACAGCTTTTATCTTTACTACCTTCGGAATAGTCCCTCTCAGAATGAACCACATTTTTCCGTAATTAAAATCACAACTCGTTTAATAAATGTTACATACGTTTACATTTTTGAGTTGAAACCAGAGCAATGATGATCAAAGTTTGCTTACCTTCTGGGAAGCTTCTTGTGAGTGTGTTAAGCAGTAATTAGAACAAATACTTCGGGGTGTCAGCAGTGTTTTCAGATGAGAAAGCCGACCCAACCGTTCCGAGGAGACACACACGAACAGCCGAGCAGCACAGAAGGA
Organism: Trachops cirrhosus; assembly: GCA_028533065.1. Classification (NCBI taxonomy): domain Eukaryota; kingdom Metazoa; phylum Chordata; class Mammalia; order Chiroptera; family Phyllostomidae; genus Trachops; species Trachops cirrhosus. Next base: position 147,931,752 of record CM052542.1, on the reverse strand, counting down.
CAAGAGGAGCCCTGTGAAGCCCCAGACCTGTTCTCACTTATGAAGTGGTTTTAAAGATTTTTTCCTAAGGCGGAGAAAACTGGGGAAGGTGAAACCCCTAGGAAGAACAGACAGATTGGACTGAAATGAAACATTTTCGTGCAAGGTAAGACCTGTAGTTTCCCACAGCGCTGAGGATGCGTCAGCCCAAACGGCACTGTCTTACTTGCCATCGTAATCAGCAGACGCTGTCCTACGGTTTGCCTGGTGTAGCGCCATCTGTGACCCCAACGTAAGCTGAAGCAGATACAGCAGTGTCTGTGCCTTTTGATTTTTTTCTAGGTCCTTCTCTGGGCAGTGAGCGCCTTGCTTCCCTCTGAGCCTCAGAGCAGTGGCAGTGGAACCGGGTGGGCCCAGAGAGGAGATGTCCTGCCATCCGTTTATTGTCTGTGAGGCTTTTGAATCGAGGGAAACCCACATAGAGCTCCACAGTGAGTTAAAATGGATCAGGCTTGATTCGCCAACAGTGTCTTTGAAAAGTTAGCTTCCACCCCAAATCCTTTTCCCAGGGGAGCCCCAGGTCTTCAGCTGGACCTTGTGTTATCCAGGTTTGTCGCTGGAGTGCACAGCTGCCCTCGCCAGGAAGCAGGTTTCGAACTTGGAGTCACGTGGGAAAATTCCATCACGGAGTTATCCGGCTTCCCTCTGCCTTCTTCACAACAACACCTGCCAAGGGCAGTCCTCACAGTCGGCGCCCAGGATGTGGGGGCCCGCTGCAGTGATCACGGGGGTTTCATGGGGGATGGGTCACAGCGCCACTTCCGACCATGGGCAGCCTAGTTTACAAAAAGTGTCATGGGCCCTGGCTGCTGTGGCCCAGTGGATTTTGTGTGGGCTGTGAACCCAAGGGTCGCCAGTTCAATTCCCAGTCAGGGCACATGCCTGGGTTGTGAGCCAGGTCCCCAGTGGGGGCCAGTTGAGAGTCAGCCACACACTGATGTTTCTCTCCCTCTCTTCCTCCCTCTCTTCCCCTCTCTCTAAAAATAAAGAAATAAAATCTTTTAAAAAAAAAACCAGTGTCATGGGAAAGCACATAGCCTTTGGGGTCAGGTAGCTCTGAGTTTAAATCTGGGCCCTGTGACTTACTAGCTGTGAGACTTGGGCATGAGCTTTCTAAGCCTCGATCTCCTCGTATTTAAAAAGGGTGGAAGTGCCCCTTTTGATGGGTGTGAAGTGCTCAGCACAGGGTCACCTTCTGTAGCTGTGCTGCCAGCGGTGGCTGCCATCATTACTGCAGTGGCACCTTCTGTTCCTAGGGCTCATCCGCCTCGGGCTCCATTCCCTCCACCTGCTCCCTGAGCACACCTGAGCGTGTTACCTACCCAGTCTGCACTCAGCTCCTCCCGTGTGACAAGGGACGATGACGGTGCCTCCCTGGTGGCGTTATTGTGAGGGGCGAGTGAACAGATGGCGCCCGTGCTAACCGTGGCAGACATAATGACTGCTGCCACGCATCAAAGGGGCGCGCGCGGTGTCGGGCATCGTGCTGCGTTTCCTGTTTTGTTTCGTGTCTTATTTAACGCGAATCACAGAGAGCCTGGGGCACGGTAAACTCGTGATAAACCCTAGCGGCTGTTGCAGCGTTTCTGTGAAGCTCTCAGAGACGTCGAATTTCAGCTTCGCTAGATTGTTCCCATCTTGTTTTAGGGGCCCCGGTGAAACAGTTCCCCTGCCAGGCATTTCTTACCCACGAGGTTAGGAAAGTGTGATGCGGAAACCCATCCCCCTTTCTTTTCAACCCTGTATTCTCCATCCCTCCCTATCTCTCCCTTACTTAAAAAAAAAAAAAACAAACCCTCTTTTTAAAAGACAGCAGCAGTGTGCAGTAAGTTCAGGCTACTCCAGAATGCGTGTTTGCTGATCTTGAGTCATTCTGGAAGCTGTCAGCAGCAGCTCTTCTCAGCCCGCTGGTGCCGTTGTCCCGGGCCCGCAGATCCTTGTGTCCTGGGCGTGGCCACAGGGGCCTAGAGAGTACCCTCTCCGCCCCCCTCCTTCTTTTCTGACTTAATTTGCCGCTACAGAGGATAAAGTTTCACAATTTTTAAATACAGTGCCTTCACTTGCATGTGTTGGTTTATTTATTTATCATTTAAGGCAGTAAGTGGCTTCGCGTCAGTTCGGCAAACACTTCCTCAACACCGGTCTTTCCCGGCTACCGCAGTGCATGTAGGCGACGCGGGTGTGAATCTGCAGAGTGCCGTGCACTCCAGTGGTTACACACTCGGGCTTTGGTGTCACTTCTGGGTTTTATCTTCTGTCTGTTCCTTATTAGCTAGAGAAGGTACCTGCTCTAAGACTTTTTCCTCATTGGCAAAGGAGGGTTTGAGAATATGGATGTCATAGGGTTGTTTAGGATCAAATGAGATAACGTATGGAAAGCAGCCATTACTCAATGAATGGTACTCATCAATAAGACACAGCCTCTTCCCTAGCTGGAGGAGACACGCGCCAAAAAGAGATGGCGTCCATGTGATGCGCCAAGTGTGCGAGGCTCCTGCAGGCAGCGTGGGAAGAAGGCGGTCAGGGAAGACTTCCGGAGAGGACCGTCTTTGACTGAGTCTTGATGGGCGAGGCAGAGCCATCCAGGGAAAGCAGGACAGGGGCTGTGTTTTTCCAGCGGAGAAGGACAGCGTGAGCAATCGCACAGTGAAGAAAACAGGATAGGCCAGGAACTGCAAGAAATTCCGTGTTACCAGCAACGCCAAGAGCTCGGGTTGGACTTGCCTGTAGGAGAGGCCGCTGGGGAGTGGGCCAGCCCTGTGTAACCTTCCCTTCCTTTCTCTCTCCCCTGGGGCTAACTTGGCAAGTAACAGCCTCCTCCAGAAAGTGATGTGCTCTAAAGAACTCCAGCTCTTTTTTTAAAATTTTATTTTAATCATTGTTCAGGTACAGTTTTTTGTCTTTTACTCCCATCCCAGTCCACCCCCCAGCCCTCCCCACCTCCCTCCCATTTCCACCCCCCCTAGTTTTTGTCCATGTGTCCTTTATATTTGTTCCTGTGAAGCCTTCCCGTTTTCTCCTGAAATTCCCTCCCCTCTCCCCTCTGGTCACTGTCAGCCTGTTCTCTATTTCAGCATCTTTGGTTATATTTTGCTTGTTTGTTTTGTTGTTTAGGTTCCTGTTAAAGGTAAGATTATATGGTATTTGTCTTTCACTGCCTGGCTTAGAGATGCAAATTAAAACCACAATGAGATACCTACCACTTCACACCAGTCAGAATAGCAAAGCAACATTCCCATTAATTACATAAATTTTGTGTTGTTTTCCTTTAGAAGTTTTATAAGTTTAGCTTTTAAATTTAGATCTATTGTCCATTTTGAGTTATTCTTGTTATAGGGCATGATGGATTGAGAGGTTCTTTTATTTTATTTGTTGAGTTCTTTTTCATATGACTGTCTGATATTCCTGCAACATTTCTTGAAAAGATTTGATCCACTTAATTACCTTTGTACTTTTGTTGAAAATCTGCTTGTGTATATGTGGTCTTTTCCTGCACACCCATCTGTTTCATTACTCTGTGTATGTCTATCCCTAAGTCAGGGCTACACTGTTCTGATTGCTTAGCTTTGTATGAAGTCTTGACGTCAGGCAATATAAGCCTTCTCATTTTGTTTTCTTTCCAAAATTGTATTGGCTCCTCTAGATCCTTTGCATTTCTCCAATGTAAATTTGGGGAGTCTGAGCTCTTCGGGTACAGGAAGCATATCCAGTCTTTCGTGTTACCCAGCAGTGTCTCCTAAGTAAGGTACTTTTCCATATTTGTTAACTGATTAGTTCATGGGAACTGATGGAATAAGTGGGAATCAACTTATCAAATCATAGAATTTTGGAGCTGAAAGAGGATTTGCATGGGCACTAAGATGAAGACTAAGCCCAATAACCTTTTTGAAAAACGGTCAAACTGAGGCCCAGAGAGGTTGCGGTAACTTGCTTAAGGTCACACAGTGATCAGAGCCAGTTAGGGCCAGAACTCAGGTCTCTGACCTGCCTACTCCTAATTCAGGCACTGGGCTTGCCTGGCTTGGTGGGCCTGTGAAGCTCTATTTTGTGCCAGAGGTAGGACTTCCTTTTGCCTTTACCACCAGGGCTCACCAGTAATATGCTAGGCCATAGGGATGCAGAGAGGAAAGGAACATGGCGCTTACATGTGAAACATTCGTGGTCTTCTGGGAGCTACTCTTGGATGTCTCACCGAAGGTGCCCCCAGACTGGATCCCCGATGTGTGTGTGGTCTAGGAAATGTGCCTAAAAGCAGACCTTAGACATCTGTGTTTTAGCAGCAGACGTAAGGCATGTCAGAACCTGACAGAGTTTGATCAAAGACTCCTTCCAGAGGCCCAAGCAGCAATGCCAAGGACAAAATTCTTGTAAACAGCCTACAGATTACAGGTGCTACCATCTGCACACCTGTATTGGAGGACTTGCTGAGTACAGGCGTTTTGACTTCTTAATGGATGGCTGTGAAATTGGCAAATTAGGGGGAAGGAAATTGCATCTCTGAAAGCTTGTGGTTCATCATTCTGCCGGGAATGACTCGGCTCCTTCCTCCCTTCAAGCTGTAATTTCAGTTTCTTTTTCTAATACACACATTGATATTTTTGTGCTTATTTCTAACCTGGTGGCCTACTGAAAATTTCCTTAAAGGGAAATAGAGAAGGTAGAAGTTGTAATTTGAAAAGTCACTTTTATGTGAAGCAACTCCATCAATATTGAGATTTAGTCAATACCTTATAAAAGAACATTTCTAAACTTTAATCAGCTCTGAATAGGTGCTATCATTTTGCTATGATAAAGGAAAATTTTTATTCTTAAGTGCTTTTATCCATAGTTGTTAAACAAAAAAAAACAAATGTTAATTATGTTGGAAACTATTAAAACATGCTATGTTTCCTTTATTGGATAAATGGTTTTCTAAAGTTTTGTATTTAGACCTTAAGTAAACAAAATTAGATCAATAGTATAATGAATATCTATAAAACTAGCTCAAGAACTAGAAATTACTAATAACATATTTATCACTGTCTGTGTGATACTCCTTACCTCATTTTTCTGCCTTTCGTTTATAGGTAAACACTGTCCTAAGTTTTGTTTTTATCATTACCTCACTTTTAAGTTGCATCAGACACACATACAAAGGCCCGTCCAGAAAACGTCCAGCCATTGTTAATATAACGAGAATGGTTTGCGGGGCATCCATGTAACCCGGCAGCCGAGGAGAGTGGACTGGAACGTGCATGGGTGAACCATGACGACTTCACTGTCCTCGTCAGTGGGGGCGGGTAGACACCACTGAGTGAGCATGTGTACTGTGTGGCCGTGGCATTCAAAATGACTGAGCAGAGCAATGCATCTGCATCACATTTTCCGTTAAGCTTTAAAATTCCTCTGTGGAAAGTATTCAGATGACTCAGAAGGCCACAGCTGTGGGGAACTGGTGATTGGCAGCTTCATCACGACAAAGTGCCTGCTCATGTATCACATCTCGTGAAGAGTTTTTTGGCAAAACGTCAAATCACACAGGTGACTCAGCCCCATTATAGCCCAAATTTGGTGCCCTGCAACTTCTGGCTTTTCCCAAAACTAAAATCACCTTTGAAAGGGAAGAGATTTCAGACCATTGGTGAGATTCAGGAAAATATGATGGAGCAGCTCATGGCAGTTGGGAAACTGTGCGAGGTCTCAAGGTGCCTACTTTGAAGGGGACGGAGGCGTCATTGTCCTATGTACAATGTGTCTGTATCTTGTATCTTCTTCAATAAACATCTCTCTTTTTCATATTATATGGCTGGATACTTTATGGATGCGCCATATATATGTGTCACTTTTATGTCCCGTCCACGGTCATTTGTGTTGTTTCCAAACTTTACTTCTTACAAATATTGATGCTATGAATATTCTCGAACATGTTTCCTGATATACAGGCTCAGTGCTTTGTTTCAACTGTACATGCAGGAGTCCAATTGTTGAACTATAAGGCATGTCGATGTTGAGCTTGCGATCTACGGTCACATTATTTTCCAAAGTGATTATGCCAGTTTAGAATTATGTTACCCACGTACAATGATTTCATTACCCATCTATTGGTAATTCTCCTACAACATAACAATTATGTCCTAGAAGTCACCATGCTATACAGAATCACCCAACAAAAACCATAGGGCTTAGGGGAAAAATGGGGTTAGGGGGAAAATGCTCAAAAACTTTTTCAGAGGCACATAAAAACAGTAGCATAGTTTTACGCATACAGTAGCTTAGAAGCACACACTGTAGTTGTGCATCTGTGCACTCTGGACGTGGACATGTTCATCTCCAGGAACAGTTCTGATGTAGTTGCTGGAACAGGTAAAAGTGCTTCCGTCTCTGATGCATGTCCAGGATTCTCTTCCTAGTGCCCTGTCCCAGAGGAGAGTAATCAACAACCATGGCATTATTTGGGCAGCTTGTTTCAATCGTATCTCTCACTGTTCTGCCTCTTAAATGGACTCGATTCATGTCTAGTTCCTGTGGGGGAGCCCCTGTTTCTCCCTTTACCCATCACTTGGGTGAAAACATTTGCTTCTAATTTCCAAAGTTTCTTCATAATCCTGAACTCAGACCATGGTACCCTTGTTTTTTCTCTTCCCGAAAGTCTCCGTCTATCTTGACACCCTGCTAGCTGCTCCCATTTTGTCAAGGAAGGACCTCAGCCTTCCCTCAATGCTACAGATGCCAAAAAGAGATGACACGATTCAAGAAAGACAGTTTGTTACGTACAGCAGAACAAACAGCAAGGTAGCACCAGTCTCCCTTGCCCGCTGGGGGCAACTTAGTGAATCCTGATGGTGGCTGTGCGTACAGTGGGTTGCGCTGCAGTTGAAGAACTGAAGGCCAAAGGCTCCATGTCTTTTGTATTAAATAGCAAACCAATTGCAGGAAGCAGTCTGCTGCATAGTAGTCATGCTGTGGTCCTGTAACCTCTTTAATTGCCTGTGTGACTTGCTACAGAAATAGGACGAGATGACCTTGCAGCTTGGCACTCAGCAAAGATGTGCAGAGATGTTCAGGACCCATGGCGGACTGCTTTTACCACCATTTTGTTTGTCTGACAATGTCTTTATTTCAGGCTTGTTTTTGAAGAGTATTTTTGCTGGGTATAGAATTGCAAGATGGCAGTTATTTTCTTTCCGCACTTTAAACATACTATCCCGTGGTCTCCTGGCTCCACTGTTTTGGTTGAGAATTCACCAGTTCTTCAGCAGTTGCTCTCTGCTCAGGCAAAGCCTCTTGCACTGTGGATTCACACCTTCTTTCCACGCCCCCAGACATGACAAACACCTCACGGGGGGAAAGAAGCTGGAGAACACCAGGTGACTTCTACACAGCTCTCCCCGCTCTGGAATCTTAGTGCTGTGGTCCTTGTTTCTAACCTTTGCCTTTTCAGAGCTAGGGGCTGTAATGACTTCCCCCGTTGCTAGTCCCAGGATGGTTCCTGGTAGCGTACTGGTTGCCTGAACTCTGCCTAAACTTTGTAAACAGCCCTTCGTTAAATTTTCTTTCGTTAACCATTTCAGGTGTGGTTAAACCATTTATTTCCTGATGGAACACACATCAACAGGTTTGTGTAATGTGGGACTTCTGATGTGTTTTAAAAAACTAATGTGGTTTGCAAGTTTTTCAGAAGGATCTTATACTGCGTATCTTTGAGCTTTTTGGGACTGTGTTTCACAGCGCCTTATCTTTAGAAATAGCGTGACAGCCTGGCTGGCGTAGCTCAGTGGATTGAGCGCGGGCTGCGAACCAAAGCATCGCAGGTTCGATTCCCAATCAGGGCACATGCCTGGGTTGCGGGCCAGGTCCCCAGGGGGACCACATGAGAGGCAACCACACATTGATGTTTCTCTCTCTCTCCTTCTCCCTCCCTTCTCCTCTCTAAAAATAAATAAATAAAATCTTTAAAAAAAAAGAAAAGAAATAGCGTGACATAAGTGCGGACCTGCTGGGAAAGGGCTGGGAGACTTCTTGGAGTCTGTAAACAGAGGTCGGCAGAAGGCTCCAGGCCTGGCTAATGAGGGACCTGATGCCTAAGGCTTTTTGTCCCTCTTGCCAGTTTTTCCTCAGAGACATTGCTGTAGTCGGGATTTCAAAGTATAGATTAGCGATTAAGATCATGGGCCTTGGGGGCAGAGGGACCTAAGGCCACGTCTTTGCCAGTTACTAGCTGCATCACTTTGCAGCTACTCTTTCTGATCTCATACTCTTTCTGAGCTTGTTTCCTCATCTGCAAGATGGGTATATTCATGTACTTACCTATCTCATAGCTCTTTCCAAGAAATTAAAGGAACTAACACATTTTTCATTCAGGGGACATAGTAGGTACAAAATAAGTATTAGCTTTTTTCTCTTTTTTCCTATTTTGTTTCCTCCTAAGGATAATCAACTTAATTCATTTCAGGAACATGCAGTTATAAATTCCTTTCTGCCTTCTTAAGTAGAACTTTAAAGAAAATATGAAATTGGCTGTAAAATTACTGATTCATATCTTTTAAAGCTCAATTTTATGTTTAAAATTTGCTCTGAAAATCCTGGTTTTGGGTTTATATTATGAACTGCACTTCTTCCATGTATAACTTAATACATTAACTTTTATTTCATTAAAAATTAATATCTAGCTCTGGCTGGTGTTGGCTCAGTGGGTTGAGCCCTGAACTGCCAACCAAAGGGTCACCGGTTTGATTCCTGGTCAGGCACCTGCCTGGGGTGCAGGCCAGGCCCCCAGCTGGGGGTGTGCAGGAGGCAGCCAATGGATCGATGGTTCTCTCCCTCTGTTTCTCCTTTCCTTCCCCTTCCTCTAAAAATACATGCATACATGCATACATACATACATACATAAAATCTTTAAAAAGTTAATTTTTACAGCACCAATGTAATTTTAGTATATTAGTTTTTTAAAAGTGTTTTAAGTTTAGGGAGAAAATGATTTGAAACTTTATTCTTTTGCAATTTGTTCTTTTCTTCTTTTGGTTCAGTGGAGGTAGCGATTAAAATAAATACAGCTGATAATTCCTCCAAAGTGGAGCCTTGCCCGCCTGAATCACGATTTCAGAGACTTCCACGATGGCTCCGCAGTGTCTGATTGCTCTGGTTACCTAGCTGTCCTTCCCCGAGGGCAGACTTTCCGGTAAAACACCCGTGTCCACAAGCACCCGGAGAGAGGTCTTCTCCACACACATACCATCGACGAGGTCAGAAATTACATGCCATTCTGAATCTTTTCATTTTAGCTCCCTGTCTTCTATCGGAATGCAAACTCTTCAGCATCTACATTCTTTAATACCTCTTTCTGACCAGCTATTGGGAAAAGCTTAACATACTGCCACACTTTCTGTTTGGGGAAAATCTTTATGAAACTCATGAATCACTTTGCCAATTAAGGAAACCTCTTCTCAGAGGCGACATGTTTTTATCTTCTTAGCCTATAAGGGCTTTTGCATTGGAGGAGCCTTCAAATCTATTATGAAAAAAGTGAAGTTACAGGTACCGAGGTGTGAATATATTAATGAAAGCCCTTAGAAAGTTTCTTCCACTAAAATAAAGAAATAAAGTCAGCACACTAAACACAACACCAATGAAATTTTTTTTACATCTGAAATGAATAATAGTAGACCCTGTGCATTCACTCTTCTTTTCTGTAGAAGCTTGTAAAATCAGCTCACTTTCATGCAGATAACATGAAAACTCAGGTTTCTATATGACCTTGGACAGATTAGCAAGAGGCATTTTTTTCTAGCCTCTTTCCAAAAGTTTAATCTTTTTCAGACTTTATGACGCAGAATTAATGCTTTTTCCTAGAAGCCCCAACTCTGAGTCAGAGATTCAGAACGACTTTGGATGCTTGAAATGATGAAGTATCTCGGTGACTTTCATCTGTCCTATCTAATGCCACTGAGTAAGCTTAGTAGTTTGTCGCTTCATGTGGAAATATGGTGTGATATATTCTGCACACTTTTGGGGGGCAAGCTTGAGAATTTGCTTCAGTATATTTAACTTGTGTTGGTATTCTCAGACCATGGGTTTGGAAGTGGAATAGAGAGATAAACAAATGATGGAGGGGATGAGGAGGTTTTTCCAATAAACTGCTAGAAAAGAGAGAAAGCTAAAGGAAAGGAAACCCGGGCCGTAGATCAGCACTCTGGCGGATGGCGATAAGGATGCAACTATGTCGCAGATTAATTCACTTCTTTCTATCCCAGCTGTCACTTTCCCAAAGTAGCATCATTTCCCCTCGTGAGTGGTTTCTCTTCCTTCAGTCTTGGCCTTCTCCCACCACGCTGAGTTTAGGTTCCCTTCCAGGGTGCCTCCACTAGAACACTCCCATCACACCGGGTATCACAATGTGTGACAAATCCCTCTAATTATTAGTCTGCATCCCCCACTAGGCTGGAAATTCCGTGAGAACTAAGGTCAGGCCACTTACTGTTGTATCCTCAATGCCTAACAGAATGCCTGGTGTGAAGAAGGTGCCCCTGTTTATTTGCTGAATAATTGCATGAATGCAGGAGCTGTGATTTATGTTTCAGACTGACCCAGAGCCTTTACCACCTCAAATGCACAAGTGGGTCCGTGGTTTGCACTGGGATCACAGCGGGACCCAGGAGATGGAATGCAGGCCAGGGATGGGCAGCTCTGAGCCAGTGAATCTGAAACCTAGGGAACCTCTCTGTGCTCGGGTGAGTGATGCCTCAGGATGCAGAGTGTCTACAGTGAGGCAAAGTGGAGTTGAAATATTGTGTTGAAACTCTGAGGAAAGGAGATCCTAGAACATTTCTACCAGCCAGGGAAAAGGTAAGTGGAAAAAATGGAACAGTTTCCACTTCTACTAATTTATTTAACATGTGTAAAATTCGGTTAATTATGTCTATATTGTCTTATACAAAAGAGCTTTTTTTCTTGATAAGATCTTAATTTTTTTTCAATCCAAATTTCGTGGAGGTGTTGAAGAACTGAACCCATGGAGGACATCTGTATTTTTTTAAATTTTGTTAAATTTATTGAGGTAACATTGGTTAATAGGGAAACATAGGTTTCGGTGTACGTTTCTTTTTTTTTTTCATTTTATTTTAATTGTTGTTCATGTACAGTTTTCTGTCTTTTACTCCCATCCCAGGCACCCACCCACCCACCTTCCCCACCTCCCTCCCATTTCCACCCCCCCAGTTTTTGTCCATGTGTCCTTTATACTTGTTCCTGTAAACCCTTCCCCTTTTCCCCTGAAATTCCCTCTGGTCACTGTCAGCCTGTTCTCTATTTCAGCATCATTGGTTACATTTTGCTTGTTTGTTTTGTTGTTTAGGTTCCTGTTAAAGGTGAGATCATATGGTATTTGTCTTTCACCGCCTGGCTTATTTCGCTTAGCATAATGCTTTCCAGTTCCATCCATGCAGTCGTAAAGGGTAGGAGCTCCTTCTTTCTTTCTGCTGCATAGAATTCAATCATGTAAATGTACCATAGTTTTTTGACCCATTCATTTACTGATGGGCACCTAGGTTGCTTCCAATACTTGGCTATTGTAAATTGTGCTGCTTCAGTGTACATTTCTATGATACATTGATTTGTACATTGCGTTGTGTGCCCAACTTCTGTGTTTCCTAATTCCTTTCCTGAGAGTCTTGGCTTTGGCCAGGATGGCTCGTCCTCCCTGCAGATACAGGGGGCAGGGGAGGGGAGGCAGTGCGGAAGCAGGTTTATTTTCCCTGGACTTCTTTATCTCTCCCGAGGTGTCGTGAAAACTTTTGTTCCCGCCCTGCCAACGGCTGCGTTTCCTGTTCCTAGTCTCGGTTCCCTATTCTTCTCATTATCCCCCAAAAGAAATAGCACAAGTTACTAAAATTGAAAGAACTTACAGTTCTCCAAACCAATACAGAAATAAATGTGCACATATGGAAAGTGAAGAAGAGAGGAGACTAAGATTTGTGGTGATATCACTGAAATGCAGCAATTCTTAACCTTGGGAGAGTTATGGATTTTTTTTTTGAGAATCCGATGAAAGTTTCGGGTCGTTACCCAGAAAGATGCACATACACACTCACGGTTTTGCATCCAGTTTCAGAGCGTTCATGACCTAAAGGTCAAGGACCTCTGCTGGAATATGTTAACTGAAGAACTCTCCTGCGTTCTAGGATTTGGGTACTGGGGGATGAGATGTATTAGAGGTGCTTACCCTATGAATTTGTCATTAAAAATGAAACACGTTTCCAAAATGCGCATCCAGTGACAGAGTTGTACATGCTTTAACATGCACGTTATTAATTTATGGCTTACAGGTTGCAAAACAGGATCATTAATCGGGGTCTTTTCTTGGTGGTTAGGGGAAATCCTCTGTGTATTTGAACTAAAGCTTTCTTCATTCATTGCCTGGAAGTAGGAAACACTGGCCTGATAGTCACAGAAAGTATACATTGTAGACTTCCTACCAGGAGAAAGGTCTCAGATGTTCATTTCACAGAATGACAGTTCCTAGAAAGGCTCTGCATCTTATTTAAACTAACAAAGTATTGCCTTTCACAGGGAAACCAAGGGATTTGAGTTTATGTGCAGTGCTCTCAGATGCTCTCTGCTAGCTCAAATACGTTTGCAGTAGGACTTACGGCAGGATCGTAGGTCTCAGGACAATTCCAGTAGTTTTCTGCAGCATAGAGAGCCCTCATCATGTGCAAAGTAGGTGGCTGCCCATATGTGTTGTATTACTGGAGGCCCCAGAAGCCTGGCTCCCAGGGCTGACCAGGAGCCAGGACCTCATGATTGGCATCACTTCAGCTCATCAACACGTGTGGAAGGGTCATGGACGTTAGCAGTGGACGGAACAGGGATCAGTCCCTCCTCTATCATGTGGTAGCCACATGACCTTGCACTGGTTTTTAAATTTCACTTTGCTCCAGTTTCCTCAACTGTAGGACAAGATAATAACAGCCACCGAGGTGGACTGCTGTTAGAGAGCCTGGCACAGTTCCTGGCGTACGGTAAGCTTCGTTCCAATCACCTATTACCACGGTGCAGTTCTACAGGAAGTAGAACTGTTCTGATGAGTAAATCTGATTAATAAAGTATTTCACCAGTGCAAGGTGTCAAGCATGAACACCCTTCATGATAACTGACAGCAGCAGAACATAGCAAATGACTTTTAAAAGATAATTCCAAGCATTTATTTTGCTTACGTCTTTGTAAAATGCCACTTTATTAAATTGCATTTTTTATTCATGTAAGGTAATTGCTGTTTTATTGCTAAAGAAGGCAGGAAATATAAATACAATATTTTAAAAATAAACCAAAGTTATATTTTAGTTTGGATTTCTTCAAACTTTGTTCTGGAGAAAAAGTATGTCCAAGCAAGCCTATTGTGAATCTTCAGTAAACCAACATCTGTGCAAACGCTTCCGGTCCCTTTGCCCACGGGCTGGTGAAGACCACACACTCTTCTCTCCTGAGCTCAGTGCCCCGAGTGGCATCCTCTACTCCACCCTCACAGAAGCCTGCTCTTATGAAAAGGAAAAGATCTGACACTCAACTCAGCTCTCAGTGAGCTGAGAGCCGAGAGGGATGCCCTGCCTCCGGACTGATCTCAGCATCCAGTCAAGGTGCTACAGCCGGATGGGATTCCAAGGACCCGAGCCGCCTGCTCCCAACCCGGAGAGAATGTGTCTTCTGCTTGCCAGAAGGGGGAGAGTCCCTTTGTAGTATTAGAGGTAGCTTTGAAAATACAAATGCCGGTGTTTTTGAGTTTTTGTTCGTTTGTTTGCACATTTATTGCTTTAAGTTTTATATCTCACATGTGGGTGAAATCATATGGTTCTTCTGTCTGACTTATTTTGCTTAGCATGATGTTCTCACGGTCCGTCCATGTTGCTGTGAATGGCGGTATTTCATCTTTCCTTATGGTGGAGCAGTATTCAGTTCTGTATATGCACCACTTCTTCATCCAGTCATCTGTCAAGGGACACTGCTCGCTTCCATGTCTTGGCCACTGTGAATAATGCTGCAGTGAACAGAGAGGTGCATATAACTTTGCAAATAAGTGTTTCCAAGTTTTTGGGGTAGATACCCAAAAGGGGGATTGCTAGATCATATGGTAACTCTATTCTTAACTTTTTGAAGAATGTCCATAGTGTTTTCCAAGTGATTGTACTAGTTCGCATTCCCACAAGCAGTGAATGAGAGTTCCTTTTTCTCTTCGTGCGTGTCTTGTTGATAATGGCCCTTCCAGCAGGTGTGAGGTGGTATCTCATTTTGTGTAGTTTTGATTTGTTTTTCTCTAACAGCTAGTAAGGTTGAGCATCTCTTCATATGTATGTTGGCCATTTGTATGTCTTCTTGGGAGAAGTATCTGTTCAGGTCCTCCGCCCTTCTTGTAACTGATTGTTTGTTTTCAGAGAGAAAGGGGAGTGAAGAAATATTAAAGGGTGAAGGGGGTCAGTTATATGGTGACGGAAAATTTGACTTTGGGTGGTAAACAAATGCAATATATAGATAATGTATCCTGTGATACATATCCTATGATACATTGTGCTCTTGAAACCTATATAATTTTATTAACCGATGTCATCGCAATAAATTTCATTAAAAAAAGAAAATACAAATGCCTCTTGGAAAACAACTAAAACTCATGATAAAAAGTTAAGCAGCTGAAATTAGTTAACTTCTTGGCAGTGACATTGCTGGGAATACACAAGATGAGCGGAAAGGGACTAGAACATGGAAAGGTGTGTGGAGGAGGAGAAATGTGTAGGGCAAAAGCGACAGGCAGCTCATAAGGGGTACTCTGTGGGCTGTGGTTTTAAACCAGAATCTGCAGTTTGGAAATTCTTCAGATCAGACAATAGGCTTTGATTTAAACCAGAAACACAACACACACCCCAGAATAGATACAGAGAACCTGCCTCCCACGTCCAGTTAGTTAGGTGGCAGCCATTTGACTAGCATGCTTGATACTGACCTCAGGTCCATTATGGCCATTAACACAGCAGCCTAGGGCTTTTTTTATTTTCTGTCTTTTTGTGTGTGTGTGACAGATTTTCAAGATTTTCCCATGGCTCTTAGTACTTTTTTTTTTTGGACTCTATTAAGGATCTTAAAAGCAGAGGTCTTTGCCTACATTGAAAGTATTACTTTTTCTAGTATCATGGTTCCATGCTAATGGATTTCTGAATACCATTTTCATTATTTGATTTTTATAGGACTCTGCTTCCTTTATTATTACATTTGCCTTTGTAATATGTACAATCTGTTGGCTACATATTGCTGCGCTTTAAATATTTTTTGTTGTTTACCGTTAATAAGAAAAAGGCTGTGGATTCATTTGCTTTGAAGAACAAATCACTAGCGTGTCCATGCCCAACAGAAAAATGGCATGTGTTACCTCTGATTACCCTCACTGGCTAGTTCGCTCTGTCTGATCTCTCTCTTTCCCTCTACACTAGTGAAGATGTAATGCTGTTTGTGGAGAGGAAACAAGTATAATGGTAAGGCTGCTTCACTTTATAAATTTAATAGTAATTATGTAGCTATTATGATTAAATAGGAACATATATAACACTTGACAGTTTACTGAAGACCGTCACTAATATTATCTTGTTTGAGTCCTGAAAGCTTGTCCTGTCTTAATTATTATCCCATTTTTGTGATTGTGACCTACACAGGCTCATGACTAGTAAGTCACGGAGGCCACTCCTTCTTTCCTTTTTATTTTTCATGTCTTTTTATTTTAAATATTTTATTTATTTTTACAGAGAGGGAAAGAGAACTAGAGGGAAGGAAACATCAATCGGTTGCTTCTTGCACACCCCTAACTAGGGACCTGGCCTACAACCCAGGCATGTGCCCTGACTGGAAATCGAACCAGCGACCTTTCAGTCTGCAGTATGGCACCCAACCCACTGAGCCACACCAGTCGGACACCCCTTTCCTCTAAACTGAGTGAAGTCTTTTCTATCCTAAGACCACAAATCCCTTTCTCAGTCCACATTCTCTTTTAACTGCAACTCTCTTCTCTTCTCCTTCAAGGCTGAGCTGCCTTTTCTACTTCCCATTCATCCTTCAGCTCACTGAAACCCCAGGTCGCTGTCCACTCTGTACCGGTCCGACTTAGAAAAGGTCATTGCAGCCTTTGCTATGGTTGCTAAGCGCAAGGAATCCTTTTCAGCCCTCCTTTTCCCGAGTTCTTGGCTTCTGGGTCATCATCCCCTTTGGGTTTTCTTCTTCCTCCTCAGCAGTCTTCGGGTCTCATCCGTAGCTTCTCTTCCTGTGCTTTTTTCTTAAATCATGAGACTCCTCAAAATGCCAGCCTCCACTCACTTCATGCTGCTTTTTCTTCCCTTTTATTCTCATCCCAGAGCAGTGTCATCCGTTTTTCATAGTTTCCTCTATAGGTTGATGACTGTTTTTTTTAAGCTATTACAGATGTTTTTAAACAAAAGCAAAACTAGAGATAAGTTTAATTAATGCCCAGGAACCCATCCCTGAGCTGCAACAATTACTGACATTTAGCACATGTTGTCATTTCTCTTGTAAATACTTCAATATACATTTCACAAGGGCTTTTGAAAATCATAACCAATGCGCCACTTTTATACCTAAGCAGAGTTAACCATAACTACTTAATGCCATCTAATACTTCCTAAATTTCTATGATTGTCTCAAACATATCTTTTTGTAGTTGCTGTGTTTGAATCCAGATTCACACCCATTGATGACCTTTAAATGGGTCCCCATTTCTAGTCCTGCTCAGCAAGGCTTTTCTTTGGGGCTCCAAACCCAAGTATCCAGCTGACCTTTAGTAGCTTCATTCGAAAGCCTTAAAGGTACTTCAGACTCTTTGTGTCTCTAACTAAACTTCCTTTGTCCCTAAAGCTGATCCTCATCTTGACTTTCTTCTCTCAGTAAATGTCACTGCTTGCCCCCAACCCAAATGTTCATGCCAGAAACCTGGGGTTTACTCCTGGTATCTCCATCTTACCTACTTCCCCTAGCGAGTAGATTAGCAAATGCTGTCAATTCCTTCTCCTAAGTATCTTTTCAGTTCATTTTTTCAGCCTCTCTATCATTATCTTAATCCAGGCCGTCATTTGTTTCTGGATTCCTGCAACAGCCTCCTAAATGATCCCCTATTCTGTCACTCCCAAATATTCTTTGCATTATAGCCTGGGATCTTTCTAAAGTGAAAATCTTGTCAAATCACTCTCCTCCTGAAAGCTCCTCAATAGTTCTCCGTTGTTTCGGGGGAAAATTTTAACACCGTTGAAAGCCTTCAAAACCCAATGCTTGCCAACCTCTCCGGCTGCATTTCCCCTTTCTCTCCAGAGGCTTCTGCTCTAGCCACACATCCCTCTGTTCTGTGTCCTTTCTGAACGTGGGCCTGGGCACGTTATGTTCCTTGCACCTACATGCTCCTTTATGCCTTCTCCCAACTCTTCCTTCATGACATAAATCTGCCTTCTCGTCACATGGTTGCTTAACACCTTGGGCAAGTCTGTCCTCACTCCCAGGTGCAGTGAGGTGCCTGCTCTCTGGCTGCTTAGAGTATCTGGAGGTACTCAGTTCGGACCCCTTTTGGTACATTTCTTTGACATATTTGTGTTGCTTGCTTGATGTCTTCTGTCTTATTTATGGTTGTAGTCTAAGTGTCAAGAGTAGTGTCTGTTATGAGACAAATGATCAGTAAATATATTTCTAGCACACCACTGTTCCCTAGTGCTGTAGGCATTGTGTGTGATAGGCATTGCTCTGGCGTCTAGGCCTGAGCAAACTCCAATGAATCTTCAGAACATCATTGAAACATGGAAACAGAGTAGTGTAGCGTAAAGTTTGTAAGCCGGCTCCTGTCTTAGGGCCTTTGTATTAACTGAAACCACTCACTTTCCCTGGAATGTTTTCCTCGTCTTCACCTAGATGGTTCCTTTTCAGTGTAAATATCACCCGCTCAGAAAGGCACTTCCTGCCACACAGTCTCGTGCAGTCACATGGCAGTCATCACTCATCCGGTCTGAATTCTCTGCACAGCACTTGTTGCTGTTTCCTTGCTGTTCTTTTGTCCCTGCTCCTCCCCTCAAGGGGGACAACGGGCCTTGTCCATCCCGCGCCTTGCTGTGTAGTAGGTACTCTATAAAAATGTGTTGAATTAATGAAACATGAATGGGCGAATGAATGATATAGAAGTTAAGGTGATACAGGTGTAGCACTGATAAGGGAAAATGACAAGCTGTTTCCCAAGGGGGAATGTTTTTCAAAAGTCACAACCCTCTGTAGGTTCTGTTATTAATTAGATATGTGATCTGGTGTGTATCCTTTTCTTTTTTTTTTTTTTTTTTGTACTTTTTTCTTTCTACTTTCTTTTCTTAAGGATATGTGGAGAGCTGTTTGATGGACACTCTCCATTGGACCACCTTGCTTAAGGGAGGTGATAAGCATGTGCCAATATTAGCAGAATCAAAGAGGAGCAAGCTCTGGGAGAGGTGTAAATGAATAAGAAAAGTAATTAAGGTACCTTTGGAAAGAAACCTTTTAACAAAAGAGAGAGGCAACAGTTTGTCTATTTCAGCTTCAGAAAACCTGTTTCAGAGGCTCATTATAAGGCTAACTGATTTAGCCCGAAGAACAACCAGTGAGGTTCAGTTTAGATCCCTGGCTCTCTTAATACTGGGCAGTTGTGTGGGACTTCGAGCAGTAACGGCAGGAGGGGGAGGAGGGAGGCTTGGTTGGAAAGCCAGTGGGTTGCCTGAAAGTACAATATATTTCTAGTGAAGGGGCCGAAGCTCTACCCCCACAGTTCTGTCTTCAGAACTGTGTCTTTCAGAGTGGGCGTGAAGAGTTGGATTCAGTTACTTTTACGGGCTTGGAGACTATCGTCCAAGATGGTCTCGCTCTCTCAGCACCCACTTGGTAGCCACAAGAAACTCGTGGTTGGAGCACCTACTTGTGAGGCCAGCCTTGAACCAAAAGATGTCCTCTGTAGTTCACTGAAAATCCACGAAGAGAGGGTGGCTCTCTACCTCCTAGTCTCACGGTTCCCTAATGCCAGTGCTCAGTGCAGGGGGTCTGGGAGCAAGGCGGTGGGTGTAGTTTGGGACCTTTGAGATTGAGATGCCAGTGGTACTGACAAAGAGCTCAGCGATCTGGGATGGAAATGAGAGATTTCTCGGGATAGGTCTCGGGGCACTACCAGGTCAAAGGGGTCACGGGAGGACACGGAAGTCTTTGAGGAAGAACCGATACCTCTTCAAGGAACCCCCCATCTCCTGAGGGTCTCATACTGTTGGTCGTCCTTTCTGAATTCTTGTAGCACTTCCTGTCATACCATATCTAAATGCCTCAGCCTTTTTAGCAAAGTGCCGAACAGTGGAAACAATGGAAGCCACACTGTGCGCCACACATACAGTTTAAACTTTTCTACTAGCAACATTTAGAAAGGAAGCATATTATATATCCACTGTACTTAATAAAAACATAAGACAAAATTGTAAGTGAACATAATTTCAAAAATAGTTTTACTTAATCCAGTCAGTGAAAGATTACCATTTCCGCATACAATCAATATAAAACTTATTTATTCATGGGCTACTTTACAACCCTTTTTTTGTACCAAGTCTTCGAAATCAGTTGTACATTTTACATTCAATTCGCATCTAAACTCACATGTATATTCAGCCTAGCTCCATTGGGGGGCCCAGCAGCTGCACGTGGCTCATGGCTACGGTGCTGGCTAGTGAAGCCCCAGCATTTATATTGTTATGTATTTGGCAGGGCAGCCATGGTCCGTTTCCCCAATGGATTCGTAAAGTCCCAACTCCTTACGCAGGACTCTGAACACAAACCAGCTCCAATGAGAACTATTTCAGGAAGCCTTCCCTGATTCTTCTCTTGCAAGCAACCATTGTTTGTGCTTTGAACTCCTGTTAACACTTGCCATGTATCTCTGTGGTGTCATTTATCAGTGTTTACCTTGTTTATAGCTGTTGATGTAAATGTCTTCATTCTAGAAGTGAGCGCCTTATAGGCAGAGTTGGTATCTTTTTCATCTTTGGAATCAGCAGAAGAGCTAATAAATGTCTGTTGAGTAAATGAGTGCATATAGTAATCATTTAATTCAGTTGTTGAGCATTTTGGTAAGTGATTGTTAAGTCTGGGCAGGTCAGACACGGCGCCATGGATTGACATCTCTCTAAACACCTGACACTGTTTCCTGTGTTGGTCAGAAGAGACCCAACAATGAAAAGGAAACAGAATAAAAGGTGGGATATTGATCCCACCCCTTGGGGGGGGGACGAACCATTCTTCTTTCTCAGTGCTCTGCTTCACTGGTTCTGCTTGCTAATGTACATTATTTTATCAGTCTACTTTTACCTGCAATAAAGGCACTTTCATATGTATATATTGTATATCTCATCTTGAAGATATCGAGAAAAAAAGAAAGCAAACGCCAGCCTGGGTGTGTGGCGTTTCCACGGCAATGATACGCACAGGGCGGTGCACGCACCAGTGCTGTCTGTGAATGGATATTAGTGCAGGAACTGAGACTGACCATCTTGGAACTTTTGTAACAGTTGGACAGAGTAATTTTGTGCCACTTGAATATAATCATAGAAGAATTAATTTGTATTTTGTACTTATTTGTACTTTAATTTCACTTTTCTAGTAATTAATTAAAAAACAATTTTATTGAGGTATCATTGACTTACAATAAACCGCACATATTAAAAGTATACAATTTGATAGGTTTAGACATATGTGTACACCTGTGAAACCAGTGCCACCTTTAAGATAGTGAGCAGTCATCCCTCCCCAAAATTGATTCTTGCATCTTTGTGATCCTTTCTTCTTGCCCTCCCCTCTTCCCCAAGTAATCTCCAGTATGTTTTCTCTTACTGTGGATTAGTTTGCCTTTCTACACTTTTATATAATAGAACAATACAGTGTATATACTTTTTTGTCTGCTTGTTTCACTCAGTAAAATTATTTTGAGATTCATTCAAGTAGTTGCATATAAATGAACAGGTTTTTTTAATTGCTGAGTAGTGTTCCACTATAGGAATATATGAATTTTCCCTGGCTGGTGTGGCTCAGTGGATTGAGTGTCAGCCTGCAAACCAAAGGGTCACCTGTTCAGTTCCCAGTCAGGGCACATGCCTGGGTTGCGGGCCAGGTCCCCAGTTGGGGGCATGTGAGAGGTAACCACACATTGATTTTTCTCTCCCTCTCTTTCTCCTTCCCTTCTCCTCTCTCTAAAAATAAATAAATAAAGTCTTAAAAAAGAATATATGAATTTATTTACCCTTCATCTGCTAAAGGACATTTGGGTTGCTTTTATAGTTTTTAGCTACTATAAGCAAGACTGCTCCGAACATTTGTGTATAAGTCTTGGTATGGCTATGTATTTCCTTGTGTAAGTATTCATGAGAAGAATGGCTGGACCAAATGATTAAGCTGAATTTAGTCAGCTCTGGCTGCTATAATAAGACACCATAAATTGGGTGGTTAAGACCATAGGCATTTATTTTCTTACAGTTCTGGAGGCTGGGAAGTCCAAGATCAAGGTGCTGGCAGGTTTGATTCTTGGGGAGGGCGTTCTTCCTGGGTGCAGACGGCTGCCTCCCCCCGGTGCGTGTACAAAGGCTTTCTTGCTGTGTGCATGTGAACTTACAGATCAGTTTAGGGAGAGCTGACATCTTAACAATATTTGGTCTTCTGATTCATGAGCAAGGTATACCTCTCTCTTTAGTTCTTCTTTAATTTCTTTAGCAATATTTAGTAGTTTTCAGTTTGCAAGTCTTCCTCATTGTCTGATTTATCCCTAAGTATTTCATATTCCTGATGCAAATGATGCATTTCAAATTTCAATTTCTGATGATTTACTGCTAGTAAATAGAAATACAATTGATTTTGTATATTGACCTTGTATCTTACACCCTTGCTAAATGCACCGTTTATTTCTAATAGCTGTTTTGTAGATTCTGCGAGATTTCCCATGTTGGCGTTTAAAATATATAATTACCAGAAATAACTTTGTTGCACTCAGTGGAAGTTGGCCAGAGGCATGTTTTAAGTTCTTAAATTTGTTCTTCTAAGAGACATGAAGCAGTTGTGGCAACAATAATTAGATTCCTGGTG
>CM052542.1:147824573-147909082 GCA_028533065.1 Trachops cirrhosus | reverse complement strand
GGGGCCCGAGGTAGAAGAACAGAGGATGCGATAAAAGGCAGTCGTGACCACTTCGTTTTAGATTCTCAATACGTAGTAAACAAGCTTTTCCTCCCTCCCTCCCTTCCTGCCTTGCTTCCTCCGTTCCTTCCTTCCTTCTTCCTTCACCTGCAGTGACCTCTATGTTTATTTCGCACTGGAGTATACCACGCTCTGTCTTCCCTGATGTGGTGAGGTTTGATTTGGATCATCGCAGGCTGAGCGAGCTACAAATTGGCCTCTATCTTCTGAAAACTAGAGCTCATTTTTTTCTCAGACCTGCCTGTTTTATTTCACAAAGCCATTACAAAAATCAAAGGAAGTAATGCTGTGAAAGTGTTTTGTTTACCATTTTCTAAGGATGCTTGTTATTATTTAACAAATACTTATTGAACATTTATTTTATTTCATGCACACTAGGCATAGAGCAGAGAACAGACCTGGTCTCTGTTCTTGTGTCCCTTGAAGCTGAGTAAGGGAGGACAAATACTGAGCTAATAAGTACACAAAGATTGTGCGGATAAAATTGCGGTGTTACGAAGGAAAAGAAAGAGTGCTTTGAGAATATAAAATGTGACTTGATTTGTGGCTCTCAAGAAAGACCTCTCTGAGAAAGTGGCGTTTAAATTGAGACCTGAAGGATGAATGAAAATTGCCTAAGTGAATGGTGTAAGGAGTAATGCTTCTGGAAGAAGGGACCATATGTTGATATGACAGTGAAGGAAGCTGGCGATCAGAGTATTTGAGGACTGAGAACCCCTGGAGAGTCAGGGACAGAGGGTCACTAGATGGGGCTTGGGAAGTGGGTAGGGACAAGGTCTTACAGGATCTTGAGGCCACACTGAGACTTTTGGACTTTTGCTGAAACATCTCTACGTGTTGTACTCGAAAGAAGGAATTTAACACTGGACATTGGTTACACATGTACCAGAGCGGTGAGAGCACAGGGGGTGTCCGCCGAGAGAACCTGGTATTACTACCGCAGTTGGCAGCTCCCGCCCGGCAGGACTGCTGGTATTAGTAGAACCGGGAGTGCTCAAAGGGACCCTTGTGGCAGGTTGTGGGACTGTGGAGTAGGACAGAGGAGGGGTCTTGGTGTCAGGACTCCAATCACCAAAGGACAGGGCCTCCTATACGCTTGCTGTCAGAAGTAGACAGAGGGGTCGGGGAGAGGGAGAGAGAGAGAGCCCTTTTTCCCTTCCTTCTGCCTTCTGCTCTCCTGCCAATACCTCCTTTTATTAAAGCTAATGGGAAAATGTGATGTACAGATTCTTAGCCACTGGAGCAGAGTAGAGAAGGGTGGGTTTGAGACAATAACAGAGAATGAGAGAAGAGATAAGAATCCCTGGATTGCAGAAGGACTGATACCGTGTTAGGGACCACTCCCCTGCCTGGGGTTCAGTACGCCATCTTCCTTCGTGGGCACTATTACCTAGGGAACTCCCCAGTTTGCTTCACTTAAAGCCTGTTCGTCTTACATCCTCTTTTCAGTAGGTACTTGTGTACAGGAGGATCTGACAATCCACAGTGTACATATCATTTGTTGAGTAACTGCTATGTTTATGGTACATTACAGTGTCTCATGTAATCCGCGCAAAAACCCTCTAAACTGGGTACTGTCGTCTCCATTTTATTGTAAAGGGGACTGAGACCGAGGGAGGAAAGCCAGTAAGTGGCAGGGCTGATGCCTGACCTCGGCCTCTCCGACCCAAACCTTGTGCTCCTACCGTTGGGGCGCAGCACCTAGCCTAGAACTTGGGAGGGGCTCCCCGCTGTTAACCTCCTGTGCCAGTTATGTCCAATTTCTTCTTGCTTGTGAGGAGATTCCGAGTGGGAATTCTGTGTTAGCTGAGCAGGAGACACAGCACTGCAGTGTCTGGAGCCATTTTACTAACAATGCTTAAAATTTATGGTCAAGAAAGTTTTTTTTCTTACTGTAGGGTAAATATTGTCGCTTTCAACAATAAGTCATATAGCTCTCTTCATAGCGGAGACAGTATAAGCTTTATTGTCCCATCCCCCTGCATAGGTTTGTTGTGAGAATTAAATAAGGCCTTGTAATGTGCTATAATATAGCAGGGATTCAACACGTGATACCCAACAAGTGTTGCACTTGCAATTAGCTTATTTTTGTTAAGAGTACAAAGTTCAGCGAAGAGATAGACCCATGTGAAATGTTATGCAGGTAATTTGACGAGGCCACAGTGACTGCAAGGGAAAGAGTTCTTCTGCAGGGAGGGCTGACATTCCCGATCAGGAGCTCTCTGACCCTTTTTTTGAGGTTAGTAGCAATGCAAAAGCTAAATAGTGTTTGGAGATCATTTATACCAGAAGAAAGCCCGTGAAATACCATTATACATTACCCAGAGTTCAACTGAGAGGGAGAAATACTGTGCACACATTAGTAGAGAGCGCTGTTTTAAAATACAGCGTGGAATATGCTTTGTAGAAGTAGGCCAGTTGGTTGCTAGCGATGGTTAGGTTTTGCAGAAGCTTAAGTAGAGTGACTTGCCCTTTCTGTAAAAAACCTATTGAAAAGGTAACAGTTACTTCGATGTACACCGAAGTTTCAGGCAACTTAGCAGTAGATTTCATGTTGAATGTACGTAATAATGGTGTGTTAACATAAAATGAACATTGCCAGCAGAAGATTTCATCTTGAATATACATAATAACGGTGCATTAACATAATATGAACATTGCCAGCAGACCTTGACCATTTTGCTTAAAAATGTATTGTTTCTCTCTAATTAAATTCCTATGCTAGTTCAGCATTAGTTCTGCTCCTTTAAATCTGAAGCCAAGGCCTTGCAGTGTGAGATGGTTGGTGCTGGGCACTGTACCGCACCACAGTAGGTTTTTGTTGGAGTTCCATTTCTAAGGTTCCTTTCCTCGTACTTCTCATACCATAAACAGTTTAAAACACCATGAGCTTTCCGTAGCATTAATTCCTGAACGACCTATTAGGCTATGAAACAAATTTCAAGGCAAGACAGTCATCACGAAAATAGTACTGTCTGGTTGAAACATGAAACCTTTTGTGTTTTATGTTCTCTACTCAAAGTGCAGTTCTTGTGTATTGTACAGACTTCTGGCAGGTCGCCTTGGTTGGCTTACTGTAGGCAGCTGCTGTATAGATAATCAAGGTTGGAAAGACCTTACGAACCAATTGCTCTCTGTTTCTCAAGTCTTCCAAGTCACCTGCGTTCCAAGCCAATGTGACTAATATTCGTGCCTTGCCCGGAATGGAGAATAGGGCAGAGGAGCAGTTCTCAAACTGTTCGGGCCAAAGATCCCACTTAAAAGATTGTTGAGGACTGCAAAAACCTTTTCTTCAGGTAGGTTATCTATCAGTGTTTGCTGTATCAGAAATTAAAACTGAAATTTTAAAATGTTTATTTTATTTATTAAAAATACAATAATAAACCCACTATATGTTAACATGAGTAACATTTTAAAATGAAAAATAGCCATGTATTTTTAAATTACACTTTTTATTTTGAGATAATTATATTGGGTTGGCCAAAAAGTCTGTATGGTTTTTTCCATAAAATAAAAGACAAATTTGTCATTTTCACCAATAACTTCATTGATTTGAATATTTTGAGTGTATCAGCTATCTCCTACTATTGGCTTCTAGTGGGTAGAGGCCAGAGGTGCTGCTAAACATTTTCCAATATATAAGACAGCCCCACAGGAAGGAATTATTTTACCAAAATGTCAGTAGTACCAGGAAACTTCACAAACCACTTTTGACGTGTCTGATCAGTCACAGCACCTTCTTCACACACTGCACAAATCTTTTCTTTTTGCATTTCAGTTGCATTTTTACCTTTCTTGAAATAATAAAGCATAATAGGCTGAAAATGTGTATTTTCTTCCATCTTTAATATTAAAATGGCTGCACAAAAATTCACCGATTTTGATAAGTTATTTTTTAAATGCATGCTGATAGGGCACGTGTCACAGTGCAATATAACAAAATTATTTTGAACGAAGTTAAAGACAACTCAGCACTACAAGAGCCATGGTATGGAAAAAAACTTATGGGACTTTTTGGCCAACCCAATAGATTCATATGCAGCTGAAACAAGTAATACCAAGAGAGATCCCATGTACAGTTTACCCAGGGTCCCCCAATGGTACCGTTTTTCTTGTAAACCGTAGTATACCATCACAACTGGATGTTGACATGTGTGCCCTGAAGATCCAGAACAGTTCTAGAGCCGCAGGGATCGCTTCTGTTGCCCTTTTATGACCGTCTCCCTCCTCTGCCAACCACCAGTCCCTTGCATCTATTAGTCTTTCCATTTCTGTAATTTTGTTTTTACAGAAAGATTTCTGTAAAATGATTTCCATTTCCGTAATTTCATCATTTCAGATATGTTATGTAAGTGGAATCATATGTACGTAACCTTTCAGGATCAGCTGTTTTCACTTAGCATAATTCCCTGCAGAGTCATCCAAGTTGTTGTGGGTTATCAAGAGCTGGTTTCCATTGCCGAGCGGCACTCCACGGCTTGAACGTACCACATTGTATTGAACCATTCACTTGTCAAAGGACATGAGGGTTGTTTCCAGTTTGTAGCTATTATGTACGTGGCTGCTGTGGACATTTATGTAGATGTATTTTCAGTTCTCTGATATAAAAATATGAAAGAGTATGTTTGTAAACATGGATTGCATGTTTAGTTTTATAAAAAACTGCCCAACTGTTTTCCAGAGTCACTGTACCATTTTACATTCCCACCATCAATGTATGAGCACTCTAATTTCTCTGCTTCCTTGCCAGCACTTAGTGTCATCATTTTTATTATTATTTTTACTTTTGTTTGTGTGGGAGGGAATTTTCCCCCAAATTGTATTATGTAAAAATACACATGACACAAAACTTACCATCTTAACAGTTTTTAGCGTGTAGTTCAGTGGTATAAATATTGTTATACAACCATCACCATCATCTGTTTCCAGTGTTTGGGATTTTAGTTATTCTAATAGATGTGTAGTGGTATCTCACTGTTGCTTTAATGTGCATATCCCTGATTACATGTGACTTATATGACTTAGGAGTTTTAGAGATGCTTTTTACCAAGGTTAGAAAGTTCCCACTCTATGTCTAGTTTGCATAGTTTTTATCATCTGTGGGTATTGGCTTTTTTCACATCCATTGATGTGATCATATATATTTTATCTTTAGCCTGTTGATAGGACCATTACATTAGTTGATTTTTGAATGTTAAGCCAGTCTTATATATTTGGGATAAATCCCAGTTGGTCATGGTGTGTAAATCTTTTTATATATATTGATTGATTTAATTTGCTAAAATACTGTTGTGGATTTTCGCGTCTATGTTCATGAGAGAGATTGGCATACAGTTTTCTTTTTCTGTATTGTCTTTGTCTGGTTTTGGTGTCAGAGTAATACTAGCTATAAAATGAGTTAGTGTTTCTTCCTCTTGTACTCCCTGGAGGATATTGTATATATTTATGTTAATTCTTCTTTATATGTTTGGTAGGATTATCCAGTGAAACGACCTGGGTCTGGAGTCACTTTTTCAAAACTTTTCAACGACAAATTTAATTTCTTTGATGGCAGTAGGACTATTCAGATGATCAATTTCATTGTCATTGAATTTTGGTAGTTTGTGGTATTTGAGGAATTGGTCTGTTTCTTCTACATCATCAAATTTATGAACATAAATTTGTTCACAATAAGAAGGGGACCTAAATACACATTTAACAGCTACTGGATAGATCACCCAATCAGAAAATCCATAAGGAAATATTGGCCTTAAATGATATTATGGACATAGTTGACCCACAGTCTTTCATCCCAGAACACCAGATTATACATTCTTCTCCAGTGCACATGGAACATTCTCAAGAGTAGTCATATTTCAGGACACAAAACTAACCTCAACAAATTTAAGAAGATTGAAATGATACCAAGCATATCCTCTGACCACAGTGCTTTGAAATTAGAAGTCAACTGCAAAAAGGAAGCAAATCTCCCCCCCAAAAAACAAAAACCCCACAAATGTAGGACATCAAGCAACATGCTACTAAAAAATAGGTCAAAAAGAAATAAAAGTGACATCAAAAGCTATATAGAAACAAATGAAAATGATAAAATGACATATCAAAACTTTTGGGATATAGCAAAAGCAGTAATAAGAGGAAAGTTTCTATCATTACAGGCTTATCTCAGGAAGAAAAGAAAAATCCCAAGTAAACAACCTAACATTACATCTTAAAAAACCAGAAAGAAACCCCAAAACAGTCCAAAGGGAGAAGAAAGGAAATAATAAAAATTAGAGCAGAATTAAATGAAATAGAGAACAAAAAGGTACTACAAAAAATTAATGCAACAAAGAGCTGGTTTTCTGAAAAGATTAGTAAAATTGACAAACCTCTGGCTAGACTCACTAAGGAAAACAGAAAAGACTCAAACAAAATCCACAATGAAAGAGAAGTTACCACTAAAAACAAAGGTTCACACAAAAATGCTATGAAAGACTACGTGCCACCAAATCCAATAACCTAGAAGACATGAGCAAGTTCTTAGAAATACATAACCTTCCTAGACTGAAGCACGAGGAACTTCAACAGTGAGGAAATGGAAATAGCCATCAAAAATCTCCTGGGAAGTCAAAGTCCAGGACCAGATGACTTCATGAGTGAATTCTACCAAACACTCAAAGAAGACTTAATCCCTCTCCTTCTCAGGCTCTTCCAAAAAATTGAAGAGAAGGCAATACTTCTAACACGTTTCATGAGGCCAGCATAACCTTGATACCCAAACTGGCAAGGATAACACACACACAAAATCCTACAGACCAGTATCTCTGATGAATATAGAGGCAAAAATCCTAAACAAAATGTTAGGAAATTGAATAAAACAATACATTAAAAGATAATACATCATGATCAAGGGGGTTCATTCCAGGGCACAAGGATCGTTCAATATATGCAAATTGATCAATGTGATATAACACATTAATAAAATAAAGGATAAAAGCTATTATCAATAGATGCATAAAAAGCATTTGACAAGATACAATATCCATTTATGATTAAAACACTATAAAATAGGTATATAAGGAAAATACCTCAACATAATAAAGGCCCTATGTGACAGACCCTCAGCTAATAACATACTCAATAATGAAAAATTGCAAGCTTTTCCTCTCAGACCAGGAACAAGACATGGGTGCCCACTCTTACCATTGTTATTCAGTGTAGTACTGGAAGTCCTAGCTGTCAGAGCAATCAGATAAGATAAAGAAATAAAAGGCATCCAAACTGGGAATGAAAAAGTAATGCCACTTTGTACAGATGACATGATTCTTTATATGTAGAAAACCCTAAAGACTCCACCAAAAAATATTAGAAACAATAAACTGATACAGTAAAGTTGCAGGATACAAAATCAATGTTCAAAAATCCATTGCATTCCCATATGCTAACAATTAAATTTCAGAAAAAAATAAAAATTCATTTTGCAATTGCGACAAAAAGAACAAAATACCCAGGAATAAACTTAACAAAGGATGTGAAAAATTATTACTACAAATATTACTAAAAGAAATTGAAGAAAAAACAAAGAAATGGAAAGATAATTCTGTGTTCATGGATTGAAGAATCAACATAGTTAAAATGGGCATACCACCCAAAGTAATACACAGATTCAATATACAGATCAAAATCCCAATGGCACTTTTTATTGATTTTTGTTCAGAGAGAGAGAGGAAGGGAGGGAGGAAGGTTTGTTGTTATATATGCATTCACTGGTTGATTCTTGTATGTACCCTGACTGGGGGTTGAGCCTTCAACCTTGATGTACTGAAATGACGCTCTAACCAACTGAGCTACTCAGCCAGGGCCCCCAATGGCATTTTTTAAAAAAGAGACAGCACAAATATTATCAGATTTGTGTGGAACCACAAAAGACCCCAAATAACCAAACCAATCCTGAGGAAAAAAAGCAAAAAAGCCAGATTTCAAATTAAACTGCAAAGCAACAATAATGAAAATAGTTTGAAAATAATAAAAATAGGTAGAAAAACAGACACATAGACTGGTAGAAAAGAATTGAGAACCCAGAAATAAATGCGCATGTATATGAGCAAATAATTTTCAAAAAAGGAGCCAAGAACATACAATGGAGAAAATAAAGCTTCTTCAAGAAATGGTGCTGGGAAAATTGGAAAGCCACATGCAAAATAATGAAACTAGACTTCTTTCTGTCACCATATACAAAATGTAACTCAAAATGGGCCAAAGACTTAAATATAAGATCTGAAACAATAAATTCCATAGAAGAAAAAATAGGTACTAAGCTTATGGACCTCAGTCTTAGAGAGGATTTTCAAATTTGACCTTGAAGGCAAGGGAGGTAAAAGCAAATAAATAAATAAATAAATAAATAAATAAATAAATAAAGTATGAGACTTTATCAAACTAAAAAACTTTTACATAGCAACAGAAACCATTCAACAAAATAAAATGGCAATCAACCTTTGCAAACTGCACCTCTCATAGGGGGTTAATGTCCAAAATATATTAAGAACTCACACAATGTAACAACAGAAACAAATAATCCAACTGAAAAATGGGCATACGTCCTAAACAGACACTCCGCTTAAGAAGACTTACAGATGCCCCACATATGTTATGAAAAGATGCCCGGCTTCACTAGCTATTAGAGAAATGCAAATCAAAACCAGAATAAGCTACAACCTCACACCTGCTAAAACGGCTGTTATCAACAAGACAAGTAACGGTAAGTGTTGGAGAGACTGTGGAGAAAAAGGAACCCTCATTCACTGCTGATGGGAATGTAAACTGGTACAGTCATTATGGAAAACAGTGTGGAAGCTCCTCAAAATTTAAGAATAAATTACCACATGACTGAGCAAGGGTAGATACCCTTATTCTGCGTATCTACCTCGAAAGTCTGAAAATATTTAGTCATAATGATCTGTGTACCCTATCTTCACTGCAGCACTATTTATAGAAGCCAAGACATGGAAACAATTGAAGTGTCCCTTCATAGATTGGATAAAGAAGTGGTATGTATATACAATGGAATACTACTTATCCATAAGAAAAAATGAAGTACTGCTACTTGAGGATCTTGAAAATATCATGCTAAGCAAAATAAGCCAATTGGAAAAAGTCAAGAACCATATGATATCACTCATATGCAGAATATAAAACCACAAGCAACAAATTAGACAAAAAACAATCAGAAACTCATAGACACAGATAACAATGTGGTGGTGACCAGAGAGAAAGTGGGAGTTGGGGGAAGGTAGTAAAAGGTAAAGGGGTCAAACACTTGGTGACGGGAGATTTGACTTTGGGCGGTAAACACAATGCAATATACAGATGATGCATCACAGAATTGTACACTTGAGCCTATATCATTTTATTAACCAATGTCACCCCAATACATTTAATTAAAAAAATAAGATTTTAGAACTATATATGCTAATGAATGTTAAGTAGACTTATTGTGATGATCATTTTGCAATATATATAAATGTCAAATTATGTTGGACACCTGAAACTAATATAATGTATATATATTGTACATTATAACTAATATGATGACACATATATATCAATTTTATCTCAATAAAAAATCTAGGGCAGTGAGCGATCCTGTATAATACTATAATGATGGACATGTAAATACACATTTGTCCAAACCTATGTAATATATAACACTAAGAGTGAAACATAATGTAAATTATGGATTTTGGATGATGATGTGTCAATGTATGTTGATCAGCTACAACAAATATACCACTCTGGTGGGAGATGTTGATATCAGGGGAGGCTATGCACAGGTGGGGGCAGAGGGTGTATGGAAAATCTCTGTACCTTGGTCTCAATTTTGCTGTAAACCTAAAACCATTCTTTAAAAAAAAGTCTTTAAATATGGAAAACATGTTAAAGGAATAATCAATCTCACTGAACAGAGAGACATTATTAAGCACCTGCTGTGCACCAGGCATGGTTAGACTTGGGTGATAAGAGAAGAAAATACAATATAGCTTTCACTCTCAAACCAATCTGTTAATGAAAGCAAACAAATTGAAAGATAACAGTAATGCAGTATGATGTTGCTGTGGTGGTATGAATGTTCAGATGCAGCAATGAGATAAAGGAGGCAATCATTAACTCTCTGGTAGAATTAAGACATGCTTGCTTGAGGAATGGAATTTGAAGCCACGTCTTGAAGGATAAATTGTAGTTTGCAGGGATGTACAGAGAAAGGAAACTCCAGAAACCAAAAAAGCATGTGCAAATACATGAAGGCAAAAGAGAACTACTAAAGGTCAGCTCTGTAGAGTAATCGTAACTAACCTTCCAAAATCAAATGGAGTTTCTGTTCTTGAATTGGATGTCATTAAATTAGTGTGAACCAACTCCTGCAGATCAGGTTTTTAAGAGTAGAGATCACTTTTGCAACTTTAAAAGGGGCATAGTCCAGTGAAAGTGAGGGGAACCATACAATCACCCATGCAAAAACAAACCCTAATAGTAAACACCATAAATAAGTGCATGGCAGTAACTCTTGGAGTATATAATTAACATTATGAATAAGATTAAGTGGATCTATGTGTTGAGGTGATGTAAATATCCCCATCAACTCAATCAGGCTCAAATAATGACAGTAGCATAACTTATCTGGGTAAATAAAAGCTTTTATTGTTTTCATATTCTGACAACTAACTAATCAACACTCATTCATAAAGATAACATAGCTATGATTAAATATAAATTCCAGATAGAAAAGATTCATTTTACAACTTTCCCAGTTGATTAGGCACATCAGCACAGTCTTGTTACATACCCCCTTCTCTGAGGCAGACTTCATCAATCTGGAAAATGAAGGCAGACCACTGATTGGAAGGCAGACCTGAAAAGGATTAAACACTTAGCATGGCATTCTAAAATACTGTAATTACAGTGCAATTAACCATACTGCATATTAAACGTGCAACTCTGAAATGTGTTCAGACTCCCCAATTATAACTAGTTATTCTTCAAAGAATTTTGCCGCCCACATTGAATTACTCTAGTGCTTCTTTGTTAAAATTCAGGTGTGACAGTCACTAATATATCTGAAAGGACAGTTAATAAGAAGTAGGCATTCTTTACTGTAAACCTAACACATGCATGCCAGGCAATACCCAACCATTACCATTAATAATCATGTTTCAGACAGGCAGGTCTATTATACAATTGGGCTTTGTCCTCTTTAACACATATTTAATGGTCAGCTATGAAGAGGCAGTGAGATTGAGGCAAGAGTAAAAGCCTAATTGGGAGTCTAGAAACATGTGTGAGGTCTGTGCAGAAGGTATCCAGCCATGTAATATGAAAAATAGAGACATATATTGAAGAAGATAAAAGAAGCATTGTACATAGGACAAAGGCCCCTCAGCCCCCTTCCAAGTAGGCACCTTGGGACCTCACACAGTTCTCCCAGTCACCATCAGCTGCCCTGTCGTATTTTCCTGAATCTCATCGATGGTCTGAAATCTCTTCCCTTTCAAAGGTGATTTCAATTTTGGGAAAAGCCAGAAGTTGCAGTGTGCCAAAGTTATTGTTCGTGCATGTGCATTCCAGTCCACTCTCCTTGGCTGCCAGGTTACATCAATGTCACACAAACTGTTCTCATTATATTAACAACAGCTTGACAGACTTTGGTACTTTGATTTTCTCAGCTAGGCTAGTCTCTTAGCATCTCTGAGTCTTGATTTCCTCATCTGTCAGCTGGGTCTTATATCTGCCCAGGATTTTGAAGAAGGTCAAAAGATTTAACTGACAGGAGAAATCTTAAAAAGTTGATCATTTGGAGGCGTAGGTAGATACACTTTGCCTCCTCACACAACCAAAAGAAGGATGACAACAAATTTAAAAGCAAAAATAACCAGAACTGCCAGAAAATTGAACTGTATGGAAGTCTGACAACCAAGGAGTCAAAGAAGAAACATTCACCCAGACTGGTGTGCCCAAATGAAAGAACAGATCAAACCTCCAAAAAAAGAACTAAGTGATGAAGAGATAGCCAGTCTGTCAGATGCAGAGTTCAAAACACTGGTAATTAGGATGCTTACAGAAATGGTTGAATATGGTCACAAAGTAGAGGAAGAAGTGAAAGCTATGCAAAGTGAAATAAAGGAAAATGTACAGGGAACCAATAGTGATGGGAAGGAAACCGAGATTCAAATCAATGATTTGGAGTGGAAGGAAGAAATAAACATTCAACCAAAACAGAATAAAGAAACAAGAATTCAAAAAAAAAAAAAAAAAAGAAAGAAAGAAAGAAAAGAAGGAGAGGCTTAGGAACCTCTGGGACAACTTTAAATGTTCCAACATGTGAATCATAGGAATGCTAGAAGGGGAAGAGGAAGAGCAAGATATTGAAAATTTATTTGAAAAAATAATGGAGAACTTCCCTAATCTGGCAAAGGAAATAGACTTCCAGAAAGTCCTGGAAGCTCAGAGAGTCCCAAAGAAGTTAAACCCAAGGAAGAACACACCAAGGCACATCATAATTACATTAGCCAAGGTTAAAGATAAGGAGAGAAAAGCAGCAAGAGAAAAGAAGACAGTTACCTACAAAGACGTTCCCATAAGACTATTAGCTGATTTCTCAAAAGAAACCTTATAGGCAAGAAGGGGCTGGAAAGAAGTACTCAAAAGTCATGAAAGGCAAGGATCTACATCCAAGATTACTCTATCCAACAACGCTATTATTTAGAAGGGAGGGCAGATAAAGTGCTTCCAAGATAAGGTAAAGCTAAAGGAGTTCATCATCACCAATCCTTATATGAAATGTTAAAGGGACTTATCTAAGAAAAAGAAGATAACAAATATGAACAGTAAAATGATAACAAACAACTATCAATAACTCAACCTAAAGAAAAAGAACAAATGAAGCAAACAACTAGAACAGGAACAGAATCACAGAAATGGAGATCACAAGGAGGGTTATCAGTGGGGAGTTGGTGGGGATAATGGGGGGAAAGGTACAGGGAATAAGCAGAAATGGTAGATACAAAATTGACAGGGGAGGTTAGGAATAGTATGGGAAATGGAGAAACCAAAGAACTTATATGTATGACCCATGGACACGAACTAAGGTGGGGGAATGCTGGTGGGGGCAGTGGTGCAGGGCAGAGGGGAATAAAGGGGACAGAAAAATGGGACAACTGTAATAGCATAATCAATAAAATGTATTTAAAATATAAATTAAAAAGTTGATCATTCCACCTAAGTCTAGGTTGCAGGCTCAGGTTGCATTCTAAAAACATTTTCAATGGCAAGAAAGAGACAGATGTTTGCAGTCATATTTCAGGCCAGGGGTGATATTTAAAACACTCAGAGCCAGTCCTAACCCATCAGAAAGAACTCAGCTTTAAGCAATTGGTATTACTTCTAGGATGCAGACCAGTTTTAGATCATCCTACTTTAAGACAAGCAGAGAGTTTAGTTTTGAAAATAGGGTAGAAAATGGCAGAACTTATCAGAAAACAAACAAACAGCCCTAACTGGTATGGCTCAGTTGGTTGGGTGTCATTCCGCATAATGACACAATTTCCCGTTAGGGCACATGCCTGGGTTGGGGATGCGTCCCGGGTTGGGGATTTGTCCCAGGCTGGGGTGCATACAAGAGGCAACCAACTGATATTTCTCTCCCTCTCTTTCTCTCTTCCTTCCCATCTTTCTAAATACATATTTAAAGACAAACAAACAAAAATAATGGCATTTTAACCTACCTTTGTGTTAATGGCAGTAGAGTTTCTACAATATAGGAGATAGTAGTCACCCATGAAATTATTTGCTTCATTATTTGTCTTCTCTGCCAGACAGAACCATGAGAAGAAGAAATATGTCTGTCTTAATTATCTCTATATTCCTAACCAGCACAATGCCCAGTGTAGGGATTCAGTAAATGTTTATTGAATGACTGAAGAAACAAATGAATGAATAAGCAAAGGAATGAACAGACATTCCCGCTCCATTTTTCAATGGCCAGACCCATCCAGAATTCAGTGTTCTAGGCACCATAATTTAAGAAAGTTACAGATAAAGGAGGGAGACCACCATTGAAACTAGGGGCCCTGAGCCTACGTACTGATCTGTGATGTAATAGTTACCTTATAATTTTTTTTGTATAAAAATACAACTTATCAAAATATGTGGGACACCGCTAAAATGGTACTGAGAGGGACGTTAATAATGTCAAACGATTACATTAGAAAAAAGGCCTCAAATCTAAGTAGCCATCGCAAGGAACTACAGGAATAAGAGGAAGATAAATCCAAAGCAAGCAGAAGGAAAAGAATAATTTCATTAGGAGCAGAAATAAATGAAACAGAAACAAAAACTGTAGAGAATATCAATAAAACAAAAAGCTGCTTCACTTACAAAAATCAAGGTTTGGATTGATAAACCTCTAGCAAGGCCGAGAAAAATAAAAAAGAGGAAAAGCACAAATCACCAACATCAGGAATAAAACAGGATATTACTGCAACCATTCAAAATGTAATTTGAGGTTAAAAACCAATCAGTCAAAGAAGAAATCACAATTATTACTTTGAGATGAATGAAAATACAGTGTCACAGAAGGTCTGGGATGTAGCAAAAGCAGCATTCAGAGGGAAACTTAGAGCTCTCAAGGCCCGCCTTAAAAAAGATCTGAAGTCAGTAACCTAAGTGTGCATCTAAATGAACGAGAAAAAGAAGAGCAAATTAAACCCACAGCTGGCAAAAGAAAGGAAATAGTACAGATTATAGCAGAGACAAAATAATTTAACATGTAATAGAAAGAAACAATAAAACCAAAGTTAATTCTTTGAAAAGAACACAGAAATTAGCAAACAGTTTGAATGACTAAGAAGAGAGAAGGCTCGGTTACTAAAATCAGAAATTAAAGTGGAGACATTCTTATTGAACTTACAGAAATAAAAAGAATTCTACAATGAACTCTATTCTATACCCAAAAATTAGGTAACTGGAATAAAATGAAAAAATTCCTATAAACACACTAATTCCCAAAACTAACCTGAGAAGAAATAGAAAATCTGAATAAACCTATACCAATAGATCAAATCAGTAATCACAAATAACAAATAAATGCCCAGGATTGGATGACTTCACTGGTAAACTCTACAGAACATGTAAAGACAAATTAACGCTAATTTTCCTCAGACTCTTAAAAGAAATATAAGTATAGTGGACACCTCCTGACTCATTCCGTGAAGCTGGTGTTAGTTTGATACCAAGCCAGACAGCAACATCACAAGAAAAGAAAACTATAGACCAATTTCTGTTATGCATATAGAAGCAAAAATGCTCCACAAAATACTAGGCTACCAAATGCAGCACCATATTAAAAGGACTGTACACTGTGATGGAATGGGATTTATCTCAGGAATGCAAGAGTGATTCAGCATGAAAACCAGTCAGTGTCAGACACCACATTAATAGAATGAGGGGAGAAGGACGCAGTAATCGCAATAGATAGAGAAAAAAATCATTTGAAAAAAATCCAACACCTCTTTGTAATAAGAATATTTAATACACTAGGAATAGAGGGGGACTTCTTCAGCATGTCAGACGGCACTTACAAAACACCTACAACTGACATCATACACAGTGGCCAAAGGCTGAGACTTCCCTCTTAGGATCAGAACACGACAGAGATGACAGCCTTCACCACTTCCATGCAACACGGTGCTGAAAGTCCTAGCCAGAGTAATTAGGCAGAAAAAGAAATAAAATATACCCCAAGTGGAAAGAAAAAAGCAAAACCATTCACAAATGACATGATCACACACGTATCAGCATGAAAGAGGCTCTTTGGGTTGAGAACTGAGGTTTTGTCCAACAGCCGAGACATTTTTTTCCCCACAAACAGCTTGTTCAGGACCCAAATTGCTCATGACGGGAGGCGTTTGAGAGCTGAGGTTTGACTGCAATCGTGTTTTTGTCCGTTTCTCCCTTTACTTCTGTTAGTAGGGGCTTTACGTGTTTTGCTGCTCCCTGATTGGACGCTTATGTGTTTATGTGTTATGCCTTCTTAATGTATTTTCTGCTTCATCATTTAAAAATGTCCATCTTTGTCTCTTTTAAAATATATCTTGCGATCTATTTTGTCAGACATAAGTATGGCTACACCTGCTTTTCTCTGGATGTCATTTGCATGGAGAATAATTTTCTACCCTTAAACTTGAGTCTGTGTTTGTCTTTGTGGCTGAGATATGTCTCCTGAAGGCAGCATATAATTGGGTTTTGTTTTTCACGCAGCTCCTTCATTGCGCCCTTTTATTGATGAGTTTTAGTCCATTTATTTACATTTACAGTGATTATTGATGTATGAGGATTTCCTGTAGCTATTTTTTATTTTCTGTTAGTTCTGTGTCTCCACTCTTTCTTTTCCTTTTTGTTTCTGCCTGTTGTTTCAGTTTGGTGGTATTCTATGATTTTTTTTGTTTCCTCTTTTTTTAATGTTATGTCTCAGTTCTGGACTTTTTTGTGTGGTTACCATTAGGTTTATGCGAAAGAAACTTTCATATATACCATAACTGTTTTCCTTCTGGATGCATCTTAAATCCATTCTCCTTGGCAAATGTAGACCTTTAATCTTCCCCTTTTATGGTTTTTTTTGGCACAGATTATCCATATTTATTCTGTGAATTCATTTCCAAACTGCAGTAGTTATTGTCTGCTTCCCTTTTAAAAAATGGCTTACCTCCTTTAACCTTTCTTTATATTTAGGTGTATAATGTCCTCTTCTAGAAAAGTGTTGGCAATATCCTGCTTCTGTCTCTCATCTTACTCATAGTTTTGTATCCTTTTGTCTTTTGTTTCAGGGAGAATAACCCCCTTCAGTGTTTCCTGTATTTCTGAAGTCTTCAGTATTTCAGACGTCTTGTGGTTGTAAGTTCCCTCAGCTTCCATATTATCTAGGAAAGTCTTTATTTCTCTTTCATGTCTAAGGGATAACTTTTCTGGGTATATTACTCTTGGCTGGTAATTTCTTTCTTTTCATAGTTTGAATATATGATTCCACTCTTTCCTAGCTTGTAGGGTTTCTGCTGAAAAATCCAACGATAGTCTAGTGGGATTTCCTTTTTAGTTTACTGTCTTCTTTTCCCTGGCTGCCTTGATAATTATTTCTTCATCATTAATTTTTGACAGTGTTAATATAGTATGCCTTGGAGAAGGCCTTTTTGGATTGGTATAATTAGATATTCTTTTTGCTTCTTGGATTTGAGAATCTAGCTTTTTCCATAGGTTGGGGAAGTTCTCATCAACTATTTATTTAAATAGCCTCTCTAGTCCCTTCTCCCTCTCTTGTCCTTCTGGTATACCCATTGTTCTTACATTGCCCTTCTGTTGGAGTCATCAGTTCTTCTAGAGTTCTTTCATGTATTTATTTTTTACTCTCAAGTCTTTCTTGTCTCTCATCTCGGTCATTTCCAGATTTCTATCTTCAATATCCCGAATTCTTTTCTTCTGTCTGGTCAGCTTATTTCCTAACCTCGTTAGTCCATTCTTCATCTCTTGTCCTGAGTTCATCATCTCCAGAACTTCTATTGTTTTCAGTTTTGGTATTTTTGGTGATGTACTCCTTTTGTTTGTTGCTTTTATTTCAGAGTTCATTAAACTACCTATCGCTGTTTTCTTGTGTCTCATTGAGTTTATTAGAACTGCAATCTTGAATTCTCTGTCATTTAAATCACATATTTCCATGTCTTTAAGTTTGTTTTCTGGAGATTTTACATTTTCTTTCTGAATTGCCTTGTTACTTTGGTTATTTGTGACATTTGACGGATTACTTCTCTGCCCAGGCATCTATGGGAATGAAATCAGTTATTTTTTTGAAGAGCGGCACATGTATATTTAGTAAATTAAGAAAAAAATCCTTTTTTCCAGTAGGTGGCGCTGAAGTGCTAGTTTTCAAGTTTTTCTTGTTTCTAGGAACTCCTGGGGAGGTGGGCATTGCTTCTGTGACCAGGTCACCTCAGTCTTAGGATACCACCTCCGTGAGGAAATGTGGTGGGTCATGGGGTTCCTCGCGCATGGAATCCCCACACTGCCCTCTGCAACCAGATCCTGCCTGCACTTCAGCTGCCAAGGGTTGGGGCAGGGTGAGCCTGGAGAAGCTGTCTGGTGTGTTCTGGCTTTGTTCTCCTCCGAGTAATCAGGACTGCCAGACCTCAGTTGCCTCATCTCTGTATCTCCACGCCTCTCACCGGGGTTAGCGTCAGCATGCGTTTGCCACTTAGGGAAGAATGCTTGTCTCCCCAGTTCTCAGGGTTGCAGGTAATGTACTCTTTAGCCTGACAACTCACTGCTGCAGATTCTTCTGGGGTCCGCTGCTAGCCCTGGGAGGGTGGGGGGCATGTGACCTGGCTCTGTGATTTGTTTTTTTGTTTTTTGTTTTTTTTTGCCTGGCAGTGGTAGTCACCAGGTAACTGTGCCACACCTCTGTATCCTGTTTCTGCCCAGGTCACTGGGTTCAGCCACAGCCTG
Source organism: Trachops cirrhosus (assembly GCA_028533065.1). Classification (NCBI taxonomy): domain Eukaryota; kingdom Metazoa; phylum Chordata; class Mammalia; order Chiroptera; family Phyllostomidae; genus Trachops; species Trachops cirrhosus. The sequence goes on along the minus strand of CM052542.1, from coordinate 147,890,500 downwards.
TACCGACCACAGGCAGGAACACTCACTGTGTCTCTTCATGGGTATCTCACTGTATCCCGAGGCCCACAGTGAGCTTCCTGCTGTGTCTGTGGCACCTGTCTCTGCTCTTCTCCCCTTCCTCCTCCCCCACTCGCCTCAACAAGCCCACTTCCAGATGTTTTAATGTGTGGATCTCTCAGACGTGTTTGTGTGTTCGGCAGGGAAACTGCTGCATTATAGCTGTTCAAATCGCGGTAACTTCGAGGGGAGATGCCGGGGAACCTCTCAGGCTGCCATTCCTCTGACATCCCATAAAACCTTAGTTTTAAAAATATTCTTTCAGATATAATGTATACATGGCCTACCTCCACTCTTTTCAAGTGAACCATTAAGTGCTTTCTAATACATTCAAAAAGTTGTGCCGATGTCACCACTGTCTAATTTCTGAGTGTTCTTGTCACCACAGAAGAAACCTTATACTTGGTCCTCATTTCCTCCTCCTTTCTGCAGCCCTTGGCAACTGCTGATCTAATTCATCTCTCTGTGGTTTGCCATTTCTAGACATGTCATATAAAGGGAACAGGGGTGGGGTATGGCTTCTTTCATAATGCAGCTTGTATCCCTGCTTTAGTCCAAACAACGACTCCATTGTGTGTATGTATCACATTTTGTTTGTTTATTTACCAGCTGATGGACACTGGGTTGTTTTCACTTTTTAACAATATAAATAATGCTGCTATGAACATTCATGTAAAAGTTTTATGTGAACATGTTTTCAGTTATCTTGGGCATATACGAGGTCTGTCCGGAAAAAGTCCAGCCATTGTTACTATAACAAGAGCGGTTTATGTGACATCGATGTAACCTGGCAGCCAAGGAGAGTGGACTGGAATGCACATGTGTGAACAATGACGACTTCACCGTACTAGTCAGTGGGGGCAGTAGACACTGTCGAGTGAGCATGTGTACTGTGTGGCTGTTACATTCAAAATGACTGAGAGGGTAGAGCAACCAATCTGCATCAGATTTTGCATTAAGTTTGAACATTCCTCCATGGAAACTATGGAGATGATCTGGAAGGCAGCAGCTATGGGCAACTGGTGATGGGCAGCTTCATCATGACAATGTGCTTGCTCATACATCACGTCTCGTGCAGAGGCCTTTTGGTGAAACATCAGATCACCCAGGTGACTCAGCTCCCCTACAGCCCAGATTTGGTGCCCTGTGATTTTTGGCTTTTCCCAAAATTGAAGTCACCTTTGAAAGGGAAGAGATTTCAGACCTTTGATGAGATTCAGGAAAATACGATGGAGCAGCTGATGGTGATTGGGAGAACTGTGTGAGGTCCCAAGGTGCCTACTTTGAAGGGGACTAAGGCATCATTGTCCTATGTTTCTTTTATCTTGTATCTTCTTCAATATATGTCTCTATTTTTCATATTACATGTCTGGATACTTCTGGTCAGACCTCATATGTATGAGTGGAGTTTCTAGATCAAACGGTAACTCTGTGTTTAACTTTTTTAGGAGCCCCCAGATTGTCTTCCCAAATGACTATACCATTTTACATTCCCACTGGCACTGTGTGTGAGTTCCTGTTTCCCCTCATTTTCCCCAGCACCTGTTATGTCTGTCTTATTGATGTAGCCATTTTAATGGGTGTGAAGTGATATCTCATTGTGGTTTTGATTTGCATTTACCCAATGATTAATGACTAATTAGGAAAGATCATCAAGAGCAAAGATATGTCACTAGCGACCAAGGCTAAGTTCATCTGCACCCTAGAAGTCCTAATTACTATGTAATGACTTTTATATTTGCCCTTTACCAGAGATGCTTATTTCTTTATATGGATTTGAGATACTGTCTAATTCCTTTTGATTGATACCTGAAGGACTCCCTTTAGCATTTCTTGAAGGACCAGGATACTGGTAACAACCTCCTTAAACTTTTGTTTATTTGGAAATGTCTTAATATCACTATCATCATTAAAGGACAGTTTTGCTGGATATAGAATTCTTGGTTGACAGTTTTTGACTTTCAGGACTTTAAATACCATCCCACTGCCTCATGGTTTCTATGGTTACTGATGAGAAACCTGCTGTTAATCTCATTGAGGATCCTCATTGACCTTGAATGTGTAAGTTCATCTTTAAATCAAATTTGGGATCATTTTAGCCATTATTTTGCCACTTAATTTTTTAAATTTACTATTGCTTTGTCTTTTTCTGGGCCATCAATTTCATGTGTGTTGAACTGGCTCGTATTTTATTTTATGTCTGTGATGGTAGGTTAATTTTTCAAAAAGTTTTTTTCCTTTGTGTTTCATTTTGAATTGTTTCTATCACTGTGCTTTAAAATCACTGATTTTTTCCTTCTACATTGTCCAATTTGCTGTAAATCCTATAGGTGTGGGTCAGTCTTTTTTCTTTTTTTCTTATCTGATATTACATTATCTCTTACAGTACCATTGAAGTATTTTTAAAATAATTCCTGTTTCTCCCCTCATCTTGTTTATATTACTCTTTGCATCTTTTACATATACCTTTAGTCATATTTATAAGCCTTATAATGTTGCTTATAAAGTCCTAGTCTGCTAATTTCATTATCTCTGTCATTTCTTGTTCCTGTTGAGTGATTTTTCTCTCCATATGGCATCATATTTTTCTGCTTCTTTGCTTACTGTAATTTCTGAATGCTGAATATTGTGAATTTTACATTGTTGAATGTCAAATGATGTTGTAATCCTTTAATGATTACAACATTAAGTATTAGGAAGTTTGTCATCACTTTTATTGTTGTTCTTCTGTATGTAATGAGTATTTTTCTTGGGCTGATTTTAAGAGCTGAAGGTTATGTTTACTTTTAACAGATTAACTATGATATGTCTAGGCATGGTACTTGTATTCCTGCTACACTGCTTACACAGAGACAAATATTCATAACAAATATCTAAGGACTTGAGAATGGGTAAATATTCATCAATATAATAGAATGGCATTGAATAAATATGTAGATTATGTTGGTACAAGATAAATTGTATACGAAATGATGTTTAGTAAAAGAACAAACTATTAACTATCCAAATATTTGAAAAATGAAAAAATGTTTGTATTAGAAACATATACTTAAGACTTATATAAGTAGTGTATTAAGGTAAGTTTTCTTCTGAAAATCTGTTTTTCAATTCAGTTTTATTGAGATATAATTAACATACCAGAAAATTCTCCTATGCAAAGCTTACACTTAAAGTGTACAACTCTGTGGTTTTGAATATATTTACAGAGTTGTACAATCATCACTACAATCAATTTTAGAAAATTTTATCCCTCCATCAAGAAATCCCACACCTGTTAGCAGCCACTTCCCTTTTCCCCCAGTGCCCTTAGTCCTAGATAATCAACCACTAACTTCCTCTCTTTATGGATTTGCCTGCTCTGGGCATTCTACAAAAATGGAATCATACAATATCTGGTGTTTTTTTACTGGCTTTTTTTCACTTAGCATGTTTTCCAAGTTCATCCATGTTGTAGCATGTATCAATACTTTATTTTTATTGTTAAATTATATTCCAGTTATAATTTTATTTTTTAAATGTATTTTATTGATTACATTGTAACAGTTGTCCCAATATTTCCCCCTTTGCCCTCCTCCACCTGGGACCCCCTTCCCTCCAGCAATCCCCACTCCCTTAGTTCATGTTCATGGGTTGTGCATATAAGTTCTTTGGCATCTCCGTTTCCTATACTATTCTTAACATCCTTCTGTCTATTTTGTACCTACCAATTATGCTTCTTAATCCCTATACCTTTTCCCCCATTCTTCCCCTTCCCCCTCCCCACTGATAATCTTCCAAATGATCTCAATATCTATTATTCTGTTCCTATTTTAGTTGTTTGTTTAGTTTTTGTTTTTTAGATTCAGCTGTGATAGTTGTGAGTTTGTTGTCATTTTACTATTCATAGTTTTGATCTTCTTTTTCTTAGAGAAGTCCCTTTAACACTTCATATGATAAGTAAGGGCTTGGTGATGATGAACTCCTTTTAACTTTACCTTCTCTGGGGAGCACTTTATTTACCCTTCCACTCTAAATGATAGCTTTGCTGGATAGGGTAATCTTGGCTATAGGTCCTTGCTTTTCATCACTTTGAATACTTCTTGTCAGTCCCTTCTTACCTGCAAAGTTTCTTTTGAGAAATTAGCTGACAGTCTTATGGAACTCCTTTATAGGTAACTCTCTGCTTTTCCCTTGTTGCTTTTAAGATTCTCTCTTTAACCTTTGGCATTTTATTTATTTATTTTTTAATATATTGTATTGATTATGCTATTAGAGTTGTCCCATTTTTTCTCCCTTTATTCTCCTCTGCCCTGTACTCCCTCTCCCACCGGCATTTTCCCACTTTAATTCATGTCCATGGATCATACATATAAGTTCTTTAGGTTCTCCATTTCCCATACTATTCTTAACCTCCCCCTGTCTATTTTGTACCTACCATTTATGCTGCTTATTCCCTGTACCTTTTCCCCCATTCTCCCCCCTCCCATCCCACAGATAACCACAGATAATTTCTGTGATTCTGTTCCTGTTTTAGTTGTTTGCTTAGTTTTTTTTTTAGGTTCAGTTGTTAATAGTTGTGAGTTTGTTACTGCTCATATTTTTGATTATCTTCTTTTTCTTAGATAAGTCCCTTTAACATTTCATATAATAAGGACTTGGTGATGATGAACTCCTTTAACTTTTAACCTTTGGTATTTTAATTATGATGTGTCTCGGTGTGGTCCTCTTTGAGTCCAACTTGTTTGGGACTTGCTGTGCTTCTAGGACTTCTATGTCTATTTCCTTCACCAAATTAGGGAAGTTTTATTATTTTTTCAAACCAGCTTTCAATTTCTTACTCTTCTCCTTCTGACATCCCCATGATTCAGATGTTGCTACTTTCGGAGATGTTCCAGAGTCTTCTTATTCTCTCCTCATTTTTCTGAATTCTTGTTTCTTCCTTTTGTTCTGGTTGACTGTTTATTTCTTATGTTCCAATTTGTTGATTTGAACCCCAGCTTCCTTCCTTTCACTGTTCTTTCCCTGTGGATTTTTCTTTATTTCACTTAGTGTAGCTTTCATTTATTCTCTTATGCTTTTGCTGTACTCAGTGAGTTTTCTGAGCATCCTTATCAGCAGCGTTTTGAACTCTGCATCTGATAGGTTGGCTATCTTCATTTCATTCAGTTCTTTCTCTGGGGTTTTGTTCTGTTCTTTCATCTGAGCCGTATTTCTTTGTCTCCTCCATTTGGCAGCCTCACTGTGTTTGTTTCTGTGTATTAGATAGAGCTACTTTGATTCCCTGTCTTGGTGCATTTGTTCTGTGGTATGGGGCGGAGCCCTAAGTAATTGCCAGGGTGAGGCAACCTGCTTCACATCTTTGTGGCTCTGTACGTGGAGGAGTGGTGGGAGAGGGGACAGTGCCACTGCTTGTCAATCGCCGTTTCCAGTCACTTCACCCGCTTCCCATGTGTGACTGGCACCCCTGTAGCTGTTGCCCTGGTGATGGTCCCCAGAGTGAGTGGGTATGCATGCATTCTAGGACCTTGAGGACTCTTTAAATGGACTCTCCTGGGAGATGGGCAGTTTCTTCTGCCATCCCGCTGGTTTTTTCAGCCAGAAGTTAGGAGGCTTTATTTTCCCAGCACTGGATCCCTGGGCTGTGCAGTCTGGCCTGTGGCTGGGATCCCTCACTCCCCAGGTGTCCTGCCTGATTTTTATCCACCACATGTGAATGTGGGACCACCCATTTCACGGGCTGCTGCCACCTTCTGCCACCGCCACACCACATCCTCTTCTCCCCATCTCTGCCCCCTCACCCGCTTGGATGAATGTCTTCTTTAAATCCTTGGTTGTTTGACTTCCACACAGTTCGATTTTCTGGCAGGTCTGGGTGTTTTTTGTTGTGAGGTTAGTTGAGATCCTTATTATGGTCATGCAAGGGGGCGAAGCGTGTCTGTCTACGCCTCCATCTTGACTCGAAGTCTCACCCAGTGTTACCATTTTATACATGATTAACATTACAATCAATAGCTCTATAGAAAGCCTTTCAGGATAGAGTCCCTAATACGAAATTAATATTATGGAATCAAAGAAAATGATTTTATCCTATTGTATTTTGATCATATTAATCTCTAACCTCAAAAGGTTACACACACGTGATTTTACTTTAATGTCCTGCAAACACAAACAAATGTGATGGAGAAAATTTTTCTGATCACCGCTCTTTCCCACTCCGGTCCCTACCTCTCAGGCTTACGTTCTACCCCTAGCGGCTAGCAGTCCCGAGTTTGGTATGCAGCCTTCCAGTCATTTTTAAAAAGTCTCTCCTTCCCCTCTCTCTGTATATGTATAAATACATACATCTTTAATGGTTTTTAATTACATGTTATTTGGAGGTTTATAAATCCAGTGCGATGCCTGCAACATAAATCCCTGTGTGCATTATTAAGCAGAACAAAAACTAATTATATCACTACTATCCCTTCCATTAATATTAATATCATATAAATAAACCATAGTGTAATGGGAGATCTGAATCCCAATAATTGACTGTAATAGCCACCCTAATCATTCATTCCATGCCCTCAAGATAATGCCGTATTGTATTTCAGGAGGCTATTTTAATTTCAAGGAAGGTAAACAGGATTAATTTCAGTGGGCTGCATATTCAGTGTGGGGCCAAAGCACTCAGTTTGATTATATATTTGATAATTAATTAACTCATTCTTAAACCCCAAAAGTGCTACTTAATTACTATATAATTGAAGTAGACAATTGAATCAGCCATTGGAACTTTGTGAACTAACCCAAAGGGTACTCTGCTCACATTTGGTTGAGTATGAGAGAATATTTTGGACTATCAGTTTGGAAAAGGCCTCTGGTCATTGACAGTCAGAGTGACCGATCAGGTTTAACAGGTTTCCTGGCTGTGGGGCAAAACCTAGGTAGCCATGATGTCTTACTCAAGTGTCTTCATTTTTTTCTAGAAAGAAATGATTTTTCCTAGTACAAAATTCCCGGTGCTCGAGCATATCATTCATATTTTCATGTAGTTGAGTCGGAATTGCCTCGTGTTTGGGGGCCTTTTTAAACTCTGAGGATTAAAAAGTCATCTCAGGGCAAAGGCCATTTGGTTCTTGCCTGGGGATCCTCCATAACAGCTGAGCTGCACCTGTCCTAAACTAGCTCATGAAAAACTAGGGAAAGAATTGAATAATGAGACCCCCTACTAAATTTATTTTCCAAGCTTCAAAATTTTAATTCACTCTAAAAATGCTACGCTGCCCTTTTAAATCACTCTACCGCTGAATCACCTATGCTAAACTAATTATATCACCTTTTTCAGAGACAGCAGTGCTATCTTTTTTTCAAATTTCTTTGAGTTAGAATTTCGTAGGAGTATCATACAGACACTAGCTACAGCATTTACCTACATGTCAGCCTCTACCCCATCAATCACTCAGTAAATGAGGTTGGGTATTTGCATAAAATAGGGAGTGGGGAGTGAGGAGTGAGCAGAAGCACTGTGCTGGTGTAGTACCCACGCTGAGTTTCCAGACAGATGTTCAGTAAGTGTAATTTAGATGGGTTTATTTTGGATGCCTAATGATGAGTGTAAAATGACTCTGCCCGTTTTAGCTCATAATTAGCATCTACAACCCCCTTTTTCACAGAGCTGTACCCTTAAAAAAACCCACCAATTGTCTGTCAAATTCTGGATTTGATGTTTTGTATATCTTCCTCTTCCTGTTCAATCCTTTCAACTCTTTCTGGAGAGCAGTTATTAGTATTATTCCCATTCTTTCAATAACTTTCGAAGGGGTCAGCAGGCTGACCAAAGACTAAGGATCAGCAGTTGGCGCTTGGGGAGAGCCGTTGTGAGTCTGGCAGGCCTGCCGCCTCTCGTCCAGTCCGGGTCTCACCCGGAGCCGGGTTTAAGCAGTGCAGGGGGCTTCACTCCGCCGGGCTGTGCTGCCGGGCAGCTGCGTGGCCTTGGACGTTGGAACTGCAGTGGCAGCCTGGCTGAAGAGAAGGCCCTCCCATCACGACCCAGGTGACCCGCGAGGGCACGTGCTGCAAGGCCCGAGTCCAGAACACCTCTCGACCCCAAGGGGAGGTTGGAGAAAGCCAGCCCTGGCCCTGGGAACTGTTAACTACCACGCCTCCCTTGCTCACCGCGTGTTCACGGGCCGGCCTATGTCATGCTTTTCAAGGTGCAAGACGTACCCCAGTGAGCTTGCCCGGCAGCACCTCGGTTTTCCCACGACGCCCCCAGAGCCCGTTGTGTGAGAATCGGGAAGGAGCCCGTTATGTCCCGCTCTACGTGGGTGGCTCACGGGGACCAGCCCTTGGGCAGCGCTCAAAGTGGGGTTCCCCCAGACCCTGCAGATGCAAGGCCGGTTTGGTCCTGAATCCACCTCTTGGGTTCTGGGGAGATCAGGGGTGGGGGTGGGCAGAGAAAGGTGCTTAAGAGCGAGCCCCGGCGACCACGGACAGGTCCGCGGGTCGCACGCCCTCCCGCCAGCACCACCTGCGGCGCGGGCTTCCGCGGAGCAAGCCGAGCCGCAGCGGCCACCGCGGGTCCCGCCCTCACCCCACCTCTGGCCCTCGGGCGGCCGGTGCGTCCCCGCCCCCTCCGCCGCCCGGCCGCCGCCCGCAGGTGAAGCCAGCCCGGCCGCAGGGTAGGTGCGTGGGGATGATCTCACTCGTGCGCTCCGCGCCAGGAGGAGGAGGAGGAGGAGGAGCGGGAGCGAATCCAACTTCCGGGTAGTGCCGCCGCACGCCACCGGCATCTTGCTTTTCCCTCCTCCCCCCGTCGTGTCCCTCGCCTCTCCCTCCTTTCCTTTTATTCCCGACCCCACCTGCCAAAATGAACAGCTCCGACGAGGAGAAGCAGTTGCAGCTCATCACCAACCTAAAGGAGCAAGGTAGGCGGGCGCGCCGCCGCCAGGTGCGGGCGGCCGCGGCCCGTGGGCGGGGACGGCTCCCGGGCGCCGCGTTCGGGGCTGCTGGAAGCTCGGCTGTAGATGTCGCGGCCGCGTGGCCACGCCGGCAGCTCCGTCCCCCGTGGAGAAGCATCCTTCGCGCCCCGCGCGCACTGGAGAGCCCAGGGCGGAGGGTGACGGGCGGGTGCCGGGCAGTGTCGGCCCGGCAGTGCGGGAAATGCTACCCGCTGGTTGTTTCAGCTGGGGATCCGGAGTGTTGGGGGAAGGGACGAGGATTCGGCGCTGACTTGGCCCCACCGCATTACCTTCCACGAGGGATTAGCGGGTGGGGCTGGATATCTTGGGAGGGGGTGGGGTGGGCGGCTCAGCCGGCCCTGCTGCCTTACTTGGCCCCACCCTTGCCCTTTCGCGCTGGGAGGCCTGCGGCGCTCCACTTCAGCCTTCCCAGCTTTTCATTTGTCTGGTTTGCTCTAGTTCCTCTTTCTTTCCCCAGCTAGGATTTTCAGGCCACGATGTGTTTTATCACTTCTCATTTTTAGCAATTTATTACTCATTGAGTCAAAACACTGCCTGGTGTCGGGCTTCCTGAATTAAGACTTGGCTCTTTTCCATGGGAAAGCCAGGCCATGTAGGTGCATTTCTGCACTGCCTGGTCACGCGAGATTATCTCTTAATAAAGAACTGTTTTAATTCATCATTTCTATCAGTTAACCACACTTGTTAAACAAAGCCAAATTAATGTGAACCACACACTTTTTAAGTGTACGATGATTATTACCGTGACCAAAGGTGGCTTGAAAATATGGGTCGAGAAAGAGAGGAACCATACAAATTTAGGAAGTAAAAGCATGCAGGAACACGTGCTTTTCTGACTCATTTGCTGACAGGACCACTATGTAGTGGGGACAGTAGGGCCCCTTCTCTCTGGCTAATCCTGGGTGTTTACTCCCAGCTCTTTCACTTCTCTTTGCTCAACTCAGCAACTCTGAATTTGGAAGAGTGGTATCCATCCCTTCCAGGGTCTTGTGGAGTAAGCCTTACCTGACTAAAGGCAAAGGCTAGACCAGATCATGTCATGAGGTTCTGCCCAGTACTGTGAACCATTGCCCTTTAAAGATGCAGGCGTACCATTTGCAAGGGATGTGGGTCCCTCTGGAATGCACACTCCTGGAAAGAAATCTGTTTACTGTTTAATGTGTGAGCTTGCTTACTGTGTGACCTTGGGGAATTCTTTAACCTCACTCAGATGGTCAGACACAGTCCTCTGTAGTATCTACCGTCTAGAAAGCACTGGATGAATGTTAGTGGGTTTTGCTTTCCCAGTGCCCTCCACTCCCACTGTCATTAGTCCAAGGTCATTAAGTCACAAGCATCAGTGACTCTAGTGGGCGCGTGAAATGCCTTTGTCTGGAATTTCTCAAGTGTTTTTAGTGAAGGACGGGATTCTATTAGTATTTTTTTAATTCCTTATAATACCCCCATAACATAAAGCCTTTTTTATTCAAGTATAGTTGATATTATAACATATTGGTTTCAGGTGTACAGCATAGCTATTCGACATATACACACCTTATGATGTAATCACAACAATAAGTCTGGCAACTGAGTGTCGTTCTACAAAGTTACTGTTGACTCCATTTCCCTGTGCTATACGTTATATTTCCGTGACTTACTTATAACTGGAAGTTTGTACCTCTTGTTACCCTTAGCCTCTTTCAGCCATCCCTAAATACTCCTAATTCATATTCTAGATGTTGGAGATTTCATTATTGGTGATATATGCCAGTGGATACCAGATCTTTTGATAGGTTATCAGTTTTCAAATAGTAATGATACAAAATCTCATTTCCTTTCATTCTGTGTATAATTTCAAGGGTGGATGAACATTACAGATAATCCACAAGTTTATATTTGCTTTTGGAGTACACTTTCTGTCTCTGTTGGATTTAAGAGCTGAGAAAAACGATTCTTAAGTTTCTGGTTCTTTCTTATATTACATCAGAAAACAAACAAGTCTATGTTATTGGTATTTTTAGAGGATATATTTTCTGGATTATGGACCTATCAAATGCAATAGACCAGTTAGAGTTTGAAATTGTGTTTCTTAAAAGGTAATTTTTTTAAGGCTATTGAGTCTGGTTACACAGGTGTTGGAATTTTTTTCAGTCCACGGTGTGGTTTTTATACATCTCAGAACTAGGGCATTTGTTTGTCGTTGGATCATGGAGTGTGTTAGCAAATTCAGGAGTACTTACTTGCTGTTTGGCCAGTGGAACTAACTGGTAAAATAGGGATTTGAGGTAGAAAAACAGGCAACTAGGTATTTGGGCTCTTACCAATGTTACGATCAATTTGGTAAGATGATGGTGGGTATAATTTATTTTTGAAAATAGACAGTTCTTTTTACTACCTGTTAATAACATTTTGAGTAACTCCACTACCCCTGTTTAATGTGAACAAGAACTAATAATTCATTTAATACTCTGTTCTCCTTTTTAACACCGAGTAAACATAGTCGTTTATTCTTTTAACCAATATTTACCAGGTGTGTCCTACCACATCACGGATAAGGCCCAGGTGCTAGGCATGGCGGGGTTGAGATGGCGAACCAGTCTTTGCTGTCATCGAGTTTATCTTCTGGTAGACATTCATGAAGTAATCATATGCATAAGTCTGTACAATTACAAATATTTTTCTAGGACGGATTCTTAGCAATGGAATTGTTGGGTGAGAGGGCGTGTACACACCCAGTTGTGCGAGACATCGCAGAGGTGCCCCCCAAACGGCTGAGCCAGCCCGCATCCCCCAGCCTTGCCCGTGAAACCACACACGGGTCGACGCAGACCAGCAGCGGTCTTTATTAACTTTGGCAACCTGGCACGTTTCTTAATCTTGCCAATCTGATGAACAAAAATGGTACCTTAAAGAATTGGTATTACCTGGTTGTTAGCGAGGTTTGAAATCTTTCTACGTGTTCCCTGACCGTTGAGGTTCCATCGCATTGTTCCTTCCTTGGTGAGTCTGCGGTGTGAAATTGGAACCGGGTCCCCGGGAGGGAGCTGGGAAGCAAGGTCCCTGCCTCTCTGCTCTGAGTGGCAGGGCTGACAGCAGCCCCTGCCCAACGGGAGGCCTCCGTGGCGTGGCCAATGAGGTTGCTTTTGACACAAGTTGTGAAATGTAATGACGGAGTCTGTCATAATATGAACAATCTCTAATTTATACTTACCATTCCCTAAGCTCTATGTCTTATAAATCACACCCACTTCTGAATTACTTCAAAACATTGTATGTTCCCTTCTGGTGAATGGTATAATTAGCTATATTATGTCTTTCTAGAAAGTTATATTATGTCCCTTTAAAAAAAATTAGCCAGTGTGCGATTGCTTATGTTCCAGCAGATGTTGAGGTAATGAGGTAATTCTCCTTTTGTCTTTTCGGGGGCTTTATTTTATTGGACTGATTGACATCTCTAATGCGCTGAGAAATGGCAACTTGGGATACTATTTCCAATGCATATTTCCTAGCGACTAAAGTGGACATTTCCCTTACAAAACATCATACAATTTGCTCCCCCTCCAGAATTCTGTTGGGAAATGATAGACTTAGCTTAGCATTTGTTTAAGGTACATGATTTTCATTGTAATTTATTCAGCCCGCATGCATTGAATATTCATAGCCAGGCACTGTGCTAGGCATCAGAGATACACAGATGAATAAAACCTCGTCCCTGCTGGTGGGGAGTTCCTCCTCTAGAGATGGGGCTAGGCGTGTAAATTCCAGGCAGCGTGTTCATTGACCTAGATGGGGTCACGTGTTTAAGTCCTTTGGCCAGGGTGGGGCAGGGCACCTTGATTGGCTGCCCCCACAAAGACCGATGGGTTGGCGCAGTTGTCCGAAAGAATGCTACTCTCTTTCTGGTCGAGTGTCACTACCAGAAGGGGGATGCAGGCCGCGCAGACACAGAGAATGTGTCCGCTGAGCTGGTCACTACAGTAGTGTCATGTCATTTGGAAATCGTGGAGGAAGTTTTGAAGAGAGTGATTGTCACTTAACCATAGGGCTGTTCTAACCAAAACAACCACAAGCAACCCAGAAGTTATGGCTGTTCTTGAGCTAACACTATTTAAAGTGGATTTCCTATGGTGAGATCATTGGTTTTAGAGAGAGGCAACCTCCTCTTGCCTTTAATTACTAGTATTTTCCCTAAGATCATTGAGATAGTGCTTAAGGTTCAGATGGAAATGTAGTCAAGCTTCTTCTTAGAGCTGAGTTAGTAATTGGAGGTGTCCAGCTCCCATGGCTTCTAGGGTAGGAAGTAGCTGGAGCATTATTTTGACAAAAGGGACTGCAACTGTGGCCTACCACGATGACCGTTCCAGTCTGGAAAAGCCGAGGCATTGTCAGTATGGGACCCTTGCGCAGTCAGTCCCCAGACATTTTCTGTAAGTGACTACGTAAGGATTTTAGGCCTTGTGGGTTGTATGGTTTCTGTTGCAAACCAGTGTACGTATTAAAAATGCAATTTCCTCCTAAAGTTGGTTAGCCACTGCTGAAGAGTCATCAGCTGGGCAACGTGGCTGCTTCTGTCATTCTCCAACGAAAGGAACAAGACTCTGGGGAGAAATGGCAGATTCTAGGGCTGGGGTGACTGGGGCAGGAAACACGCAAGACGAGCCTGGAGCATCTTGTACCAGCAACGAGGAAGTGCTCCAAGAAAGAAGCCCACAGGAACGGGGACGTGTCAGAGAGATACAGGAACCAGCTGAACTCGCAGGGGCCAACAGTGGAACAACGTGAACAACAACGAACTGTTAGCTTATGCCCCAAAGTACGAAACGGATATTCATGCGTCCATACTTATGAAAATAAATGGTTGAATAAGCAGGGAGAAGAGACAAACCTTCTAGACAAACAATTCCCAATAGTGTATATAGCTACTCCTGGTCAGAGTGGCGGAACGTATGCCCTGTTCCTTCAGGGTGGGCTGCACACGGTGACATCTTTCCAAAGAGGACGGAATGGAAAGGGGGAGAGAGAGTAGCTTTCCAGAGGAGAAACTTGGCAGACATCACCTCAGCTAGGTGTTCAAGGTCAACGCCAATGGTGGTGGAAGTCATGCTGATAGTATGTAGCTTTAAAAAATTTTTTCCCCAGGAGACTTGATCTTTATTTTGCCTCCAGCCTCACTGGGGATAGTGTGCACCTTTGGTAAGAGGTGGTGAAAATGGCACTTCGCCTCAGTGTCTTCCCCCAAAAACCCGGAGCCCCAGTCTGATCGTGAGGAAAACATCAGACAAATCACAATTGAGGGACATTCTACAGAACACCTGACCAGTATTCCTCAAAACTGTCAAAGTCATCGAAAACAAGGACATCTGAGAACCTGCCACAGCCAAGAGGTGTCTAAGGAGACGTGACCACTAAACCTTATGTGGTATCTGAATGGTGTCCTGGAACAAAAATGGAGCGTTGTGTAAAAACGAAGGAAATGGGAATAGAGTATGGACTTCCATTCATAATAATGTGTCAGTATCGGAGAACTCATTGTAATAAATGGACCGTACTAATGTGGGGTGGTGACAATAGCAGATACTGGGTATAGGGTGTGTGGGAACCGTACTATCTTTGCAGTTTTGCTGCAAATCTAAAGCTGATAAAATTAAAGTTTATTGAAGATAATAGTGCTGCTTACATTCTTGTATACATATATCTGAAAGTGCAGCTGCAGGAAAAATTCTCAAAAGTGGAATTGTTGGATCCAAAAAATATGTGTATTTTAAACTTTGTCGTGCTGTGGATGTTAACCCATGGGCTGTAACACAGCCAGGCTCTGCTTTAAAATGTAGAAGGAGCATAGCTTTTATTTTTCTCTGTTCACCATCCATGCTGGCTAAGCATTTTAAGCATTAAAACACGAGTTTTGAAATTTTTATATGGTACAATGAGCAGTAACATATTAGGATCCTTTTGGTTAAAATTCTTTGTGGCACAGATCAGTGTGTGGTTATGCTCCATATGTTTGTCTTCAATAAGACTTTTTAGGCACAGTTTTAGGTTTGCAGAAAAATTGAGCAGAACGTAGAGAATTCCTACATAGCTCCCCCCTCCCCCCTGCACATTTCCCCATCATCATCATTTTGTATTAGTGTGGCACGTTCTGCTTTTGACAAATGTATGACCTTACCCCCATTACATTATTATACCGCCCAATTTCCCCACTCCAAAAATTTCCTCTGCTGCACCTGTTCATCGCTTCCTCCTTGCACCTGAACTCCTGGCAGCCACTGATCCTTTTATTAGCTCCATAGTTTTGCCTTTTCCAAAATGTCGTATAGGTGGAATTATGCAGTATTATAGAGCCGTTTTAGATGGGCTTTTCCCCCTTAGTTTTATGCCTTTAAGATTCCTCCATGTCTTTTTCCAGCTTGATAGCGCATGTGTTTCTTCCTGTCCCTGGATAATACCCCATTGTATGGAAGGACCATAATTTGTTTATCCACTCACCTGTCGGTGAACATCGTGGTTGCTTCCAAGTTTTGGCAATTGTGAATGAAGCTGCTATGAACATTCATGGGGTGATAAGATGGAGGAAGCCCTATGATAAGGTCTTAGTTTTGTACCCAGTCTGTGTCCCTGGGCTGTGACTTTTGCAAAGGGCTAATCAGCTTTGTTTCCTTCTCCTCAGCTGAGACAGGAGTGCTAGAGGGGGTTGGAGTTGGGTTATTACCTCCCCCCAAGTCTGCTAAGCTCTGGTAAAATAATTTCTCTTGAGGGCAGGCCTGTTAAGAAGAACAGAATGCTCTGAGTATGTTTCAGAGTAGTTACTTCCTCCTCCCTGGCCTGCAGCAATAGAGGGGTTTTCTCTGATACTCGCTGTGGGAACCTGCTAGCCCTCCTACAGGTCAGACTCACAAAAGTGTGGGCCCCCCTGAGGTTTTTAACTGTCGGGCTTGTTAGAACTGAGCTTCCAGCAGTCCGTCAATTACAGTTTTGGTTTCCCTGCCTTGGTGCTGGTTCGTGGGAGGTTGCGCACCTGCTGTTGGTACTGGTGAGAGCAGCTTGGCTTCTGCTCTAATTAAAGTCCCGATCCTTTGTCTCTGCTCCGTTGTCTCCAATTTGGGGAGTAGCGATTTGCCCTGTGACCTCCACTCTGATAGATCTAAGAAGAGTTGTTGACTTTGGGTTTGTTCAGCTTGTTTGTGTTGTGAGGATGGGAGTGTCAATTTCCAAGTGTCTTACATATCAGATGGAAAACCAGGCTTACGAATGTATCTTAAAGTTACTCCGTTTCTTTCCTTTCTGTTGGTTCATTTGAATCATTAATACAGTTTGTTATGAGTACTTCTTAAGCATCATTAATTCATTAACACTGAGCTGTGTGTCTTACCAAGTAATGGGTGAATTTCAGGCTTGGTATTATTTCTTTTCAGATGTGAAATCTGGCATCTTCGTTTTTTGATCAGTTTTTTCCAGCACTGTTTTCCCTGACTTAAAAAAAAAATAATTAACAAGTGAGGTCTAAATGACTTCTCTTTCCACCGTGGCTCTAAGAGCAGGACCCACTGGGATGTGTGTAGAAAGGAGTAGTGTCCTAATTGCACATTATCTGTTAGGACTCACGTCCTCACTCCCCATTACTAAGAGGTCTTTCAAGGCTCCATGAGCCTCAAAGATGCAGACTCAATGGATGAGAATCTGCATCAGAAGAGCTCATGAGGCAGTGTTTTCTGGTTGCATTTGATGGCTATTTAAAGCTTCACTTTTATTAAGTATCCTATTGTAACATATGGTGTTAAGAGACCCTTTTAATATGGGGAGGAGAGTATGTGCTCTTTCATGGTTCGTTCACGTGAAGACTTAGATCCATTCTTCCTCCCTCCTTAATTTAACACACATTTATCAAGTGCCTGCTGTATGTCGGGCATTGTGCTAGACGTGGGCATCTGTATGCATAAAGACACAGGCCTCACCCTCAAGGGCTGTTTCTGGTCTCGTGCTTTAGCACAGTGTTCCTGGGAGTGCTCACTCACGTGTTTTACACGAGTGTCGGGGAGTCAGTAGACTGGTTCTGCCTCCGCCGTTCTTACTGTGGGATTTGCCTTCTCACTATGTCTGTGTCTTCATCTTTAAAATTGCTTTAATATTTGGCTTAATTGCTCGCCATCACCAATTGATGTGAACCAGCCACTCTTTCAGCACAGGCAGCAACTCTGCGCTTGGCACTCTGCTGGGTTTAAGTAATGAATCGAGGGGAGAAAAGGCAAGAAAACAGACCTACACTCAGGTAATTCAGAATGTTATATGTCGGTGCTTTGTCCAGCAGAGACACATGAGCAGCGTGCTCTGGTAACACATTAGAAATACAAGTGCTGACTTTTGCCTAAGGTATGTGAAGAGGGCTTCTTAGAAGAAATGACCGTTGAATTGCTTTCCAAATAAGGAGGTAGGGAAGATGGAGAGAGAAAGACCTTTCAGAAAGAGGGGAAAATATTCTATTTTACTTTTTGGCTAGGTACAGTGAACTCTATTGATGGTGCCTGACAGGGAGGGCTCTCTAAGCCCCTCCCCTCTTCACAGGGTCTGGGATGGAAACTGGAGGTCAGGGGATGCTCGGTGTGTTGGCAGATCGATCTGGGGCAAGGACTTCCTGGCACCTAAGGAGTTGCTGCCCCTCTTGCTGTCGCTGGAGCTGGTGATCCAGGGACCTCTTCCTCCTTGGAGGCCACAGGGACCTAAGGTCAAATACCCTGTGGCTGTAGCCAAAATCATTGTCATACCAGGAAATGAGCTTGACAAAGTGATCATTGAGGGCAGCGCCAGCCCCAGCATCGAGGGTGGAGCAGTGGGTGTCACTATTAAGATCACAGGAGACAACCTGGTCCTCACCGTAGCCCAGGATGCTCTCGAGGGGGCCCTCTGATGCCTGCTTTACCACCTTCTTGATGTCGTCATATTTGGCAGCTTTCTCCAGGTGGCAGGTCAGATCCACAACCAACACACTGGGGGAAAATATTTTAAAGGCACCTGGGTATTCAAGCTCTTGGACGGTTCAGGGAAGCCTGGGACTTTAGGAAAGATGGAGTGAATTGTGGTCCCCCAGGCTAAACTTTGGGGGATTGGGTAAAGGAGAGGAGGGTCCTAACATCTTTGGGGGCTTTTAAGTAAGAGTGAAATAACCAGGTTGCATTGTTACTATGCTGACTTCCTACCTCGTAAAGAATGAACTGGGGATAGAGGGAGCCTGGAGTCTGGGCAAGAAGGTTTTGCCATTATTAAATGTCTGAGTTAGAGCAGAGGTACTGGCTGCAGGGGAAGGGCAGACTGGAGAGTCATTTAAAGAGTTGTGAGCTGTTTGATGATCCTTTGGAGGTGGGAGGAGGTGGGGAATCAAGGGTGATCCCCAGGAACCAGCTGGAAGACCAGGCGGGGGATGCACCAGGGGAAGGAGAGCCTGCACGCAGGAAGTAGGAGGTCTGATGATGGGAGTTGATGAGCTCATGTTCTAATGTGCTGAGTTTGAGGACAGAAATGTCCAGAATAGTGCTGTCCAGTAGCACTTTCTCCTGTGATAGGAATGTTCTATGTCCATTGTCCACTATGGTAGCCACTAGCCACTTGTATTGGGATGGCCAAAAAGTCCTTATGGTTTTTTCCATAAAGTAAGAGACACATTTTTCATTTTGACCAATAAATTCATTGATTTGGCTGTTCTGAGTATGTGGGCCATCTCCTGCTATTGCCTTCTAGTTGGTAGAGGCCAGGGGTGCTACTAAACATCTCCCAATGTATAAGACAGCCCCACGGCAGAGAATCATTTGGCCAAAATGTCACTAGTGCCAAGAAACTTTGCGAACCACTTTTGACACGTTTGATCAGTCACAGCACCTTCTCCACATACTGCACAAATCTATTTTTGCATTTCAGTTGCGTTTTTACCTTTCTTGAAATAATAAAGCATTACACACTGAAAATGTTGCTTATCTTCTTCCATCTTCAGTACTATAATGGCTGCACAAAAATTCACTATTTTGATTAGCTATTTTTAAGATGCACACTGATATGACAGCTGTCACAATACAATACAATGTAACAAAATTGTTTTGAATGAAGTTAAAGACGACTAAGCACTATTAGAGCCATTGTACAGAAAAACTAAACACACTTTGTGGCCAGTCCAGTAGCTATTGAGCACTTGAAGTGTGTCTAATGCTGCTGAAGGACTGAATTTTAAATTTTATTTACTTTTAAATGACTTAAATGTAAGTAGCCACATCTGGCGAGTGGCTACCATATTTGACGGTGCGGATCTAGAAAGTATGGGTTGGAAACGCTGGTCTGGAGCTAATGCTAGAGATGGGGTGATTCACCTGCCTGGGTCGGAGGTCTCCGGGGACCCTGCACTCTTTGGAGCTAGTGCTGGGAAGGTCCCAGGCGCACTGATTGTTTGTCCCCCGAGCCAGAGGTGTTTTTGGCCTGTAGTTACCAACTTTAGTTGTCGTGTTTCTGAAACAACTAAGTGCACTCCGCTGCTTCCTGGGCTGGCTCCCTCATGATTTTCCGCCTGGAAAGAAAACTCCCTTCCTTGGAATTCAGGAGTTAGAAAATGGAAAACCAGCATGATTCTTGAAGCACATGCTCTGCCTGATACTCTCCTTGTTTTGTCCACATCTTCCGTTTTCTTCCGTTCTTTACTCTTACGTGGGATTCCCTTCCTTAGCTGCACATTACAACCACCTGGAGTGCTTACTTCTAAAAAAATTTGGACACCCAAGCTCTACCCTAGACTAGTTAAGCCAGAACCTTGGGTTAGGGCTTGTGGAGAGGGGCTAGACGTCGGTGTGATTGAAAAGCTCCCCAGGTGATGCAGACAGGCAGCCAGGATGGAAAGGCACAGCTTTTGGGCATGCCTCCACTTCCTGGCCCAACTGCAGGTGATCTGTAGCTCCCTTCTCCCTTATTTAGGGAAGGGACATCTCTGGGGTTTCCGAGATTTTTCTGCTGTGACATCTTGCAGACCACATGTGACAAAAGCAAGCCCCGGACTGAGGGCGTCCGAGAGCAGCCTGGTCTGGGCATGCGCACAAGATTTGATGTGCTTTGCTGTATCAGTAATAACACCCATTGCTAGCCTGTATTGAACCCTTAATATGCCTAAGTACTCTTATAGTTTACGTGTTAGCTCGCTCACTCTTAGTAACAACACTATGAGACATGTAGAATTATCGTTCCTGTATTCCAGATGAGAAAAATGAGACTCAGATGAGTCCGTGTGCCCACGGTCCCCTGGCTACCATGTGCTCGGGCTGGGCTTGCACTGGGCTTAGGCTGAGCTTTTTAACTACTGTGCTGCGTGACCTTGCGGTAGTGACGTGAACTACACCTGTAAACCGAGAGCTGATCTTGTTCTGTGGCAGAGAACTGGTCAGATGCTCCTTTTGTGTTGGTGAGTTCAAGATCTGGAGGGTGTCTCTCACAGGTCGCTTGGGCTCTGCAACTGACTTAAACTTTTCAAACTGCGAGCCAGTTCTAGAACAATAGAAGGCTTTTCTCTGTGACCCTTTCGTTTTGACAAAAAAAAAAAAAGAAAGAAAAGAAGTAGCTGAATTATGTAGGTCACTTCCATTTTTGCCAGTTTTGCTGAGGATGGTTACATATGTAATCACTATGGTGTGTCTTTGTGTGTGAATATTATTGAAAGCAGTGAGCTTGGTTTCTAACTTCAAAGAAATGAAAACATTAGTAACTGTTTTCCATTCCTTTTATGCCCTATTTCCCAAGTGCCCCCTTCCCACCATCAAGAGGTTGTTCTTCCTACCCTCTTCATTTCCTTTCCCTGTTCTTGACTTTATTATTATTTTTTAACTCGCAAATAATCACAACAAATCATATGCTCTTTGATTTTCCTTGAAGATCGATGGGTGAAGGGTTCTTAATGAGAGCTGTCCAGAATGACCCAGTAACTGGGGGCCCACAGTGTTCCGTCTGGATTCTATCGGCAATACAATGGAAGAATAGTATTGGTCTTTTAAAAACGGCTACAAATAGAAAAAAATTTTCTTAATGTCAATATGATACCGCGGTTTCCTAAGCCTTTCTTGTTTGTTTTGTACGTCTATAAAGTAGGTCATCAAGAATAGAGGGGCAAATCACTTTTGATTTTCAACCTCATCCGTAGATACTTTTAAATGTCAAGTAAACTAATGCAAAGTCTCTCGATAAAGTATGTATTTATTTTCCGAAGCACTGTTAGGGGTTTGTGTGGTGGAGGCTGATGAGGAGCCGGTGTGCAGAGAGCTGCATTCTGTGGTGAATCGAATCTTTTCTGTTGAAAATGTAATTATTTTTTAAAGAGCTATATCATTACAGGTATACATTCAGCTGTTTTTAGGGCTAATTCCTTTTTTTTTTTTTTTTTTAGGGCTAATTTTCAAGGATTTTTTTGGGTGTGACTTCAGTGAAATTGCCCATGAGTTCTTATTGAGATGGTCGTGGAGTGCTAACAAACTTCTGGGCATTGGTGGTGTAACCCGTAAATATTGGTTCATTGGAACTGGACTTTAAGGTGTCAGCCCTGCCATCTCAGTAGCTGTTCCACACTCTGCGCATCCTGATCGGAGGAAACAGAGCTCACACTTTCCCATGTGGATTGTCTGTTTCTGGGGCGCTGTCTGATCAGCGGTCAGAATCCTACTCCTCTAGAACTGATGACCAGCTGTCTGGGGTGTTCTTGAAGCCTCTGGTTTCAGATGTTTTGTTTCTGTCTTTAGGTTATTCATAGAAATAGGAAGTTCAATTTGTCTTTTTTTTTTTCTAGGGGAAACTTTTTGTAGATAAATCCAATTACAGTTTTGGAAAGTGAAAGTATAAAGTTCCCACCTGGTGTGTTCTGGTGTCTGGCAGCGGTCACGGCGCTGCTCTGGAAGTGACCCACCTTAGGCACTGTGCTGGTCCTCAGCCCCCAGCTGTTCTTTCCCTCCCATCCATCATGCGCTCTGAATGTAGCATTCCCAACTGTTAGGGAATCTAAAAACGGTGCTTTGGCTAAAAGATGAATGTGGGGGTTCAGGTTACTTTTTTTTCTGGCAGTAGAGGGTTTTAAGTCAAAAACTGCTGTTTTCCCCATAGAGTTGGGAGTATTTCCAAATAATTCACATATTTTTCCAACCTAGTGAAATGAATCTGGCTGGTGTCTGCTCAGGGCTTGGTGAATGATGATCTTGCAGTGCCTGAAAATAGCTGTTCTGAGCTGTTTGCTCATGGTGTGAACTTTGTGCTGTGTGGATACAGCAGAGGTATGACAGTGAGTTGAATGCATGCGCCTACTTCATTTTCTGGCAGCTGATTTCAAAGATTAACCCTTGATTACAGTACCACAGACTCGGTGCTGGAAGGAACTTCAGGGAACACCCACCTGCCAGGGCCAAGTCCTGCGTATCAAAGAGAAGTGACTTGTCATAGGTCTTTCTTGGCTCATAGGTCTTCCTAGTGACCCAGGGAGAACCGAAATTCACTTTGACGGACTCACATCTGCTGTGGTCTCTTTTCCTTCCTACTCTTAAAAGTAGAAGCCTTCCTCCTGTGGCCTCTTCTGCACCCACCCCCAACCTAGAAAATAGGCATTGGGGTTTAGTTGAGTTCCCAGGTTTTTCTACAGTAAACTCTTGATCGTGTTATAACGTTGCTTTCTTTCTTTTTTTTCTTTTAGCGATAGGCGAATATGAAGACCTTAGAGCAGAGAACCAGAAAACAAAGGAGAAGGTTTGTACTTCATCCTTTCTTCTCTTTCTTACTTGTGTAAAAAGCCTCGATGGCATGGCGCATTGTTCTGCCCCCAATTTCAGTTAAATGTGAGTGAGAGGTTTTTGTTTTTTTTTTTCCCTCCTGCTTGTGTGGTTCAAGCTCATATCAACTCCAGGCTCCAGATGGTACAGAATAGCAGGCAGGCCACAGTGGGCGCTGCCCTGGGAGATTAACTACACAGCTAAATGTGCAGCGAGGCACCAGGCCAAGCAACTCAAGCCCCCAAGAATTGTACTTTTCCCCAAGAGTCCGATCTGGGATTCTAGTGATGGCATTGAAGGCCTAAGACATTGACTTTTGGGGTTTAGACACACTGGGTTCTGGGGAGAACTGTTTGGAATCAATCACTGCTGGTTAGCCCAAATGCCTTCATAAACCTTTCATATGTTTACTTCCTCTAAGTGTATAAACAATATGCTGGGAGTTTAAAAATAACCAGTGTGAAGATGGGGAAGCCTGGTGAATATTTTCAGGGACTCTGGACGTTTTATTTTTAAACTGTTAAGTAATCGAACTCTATTTACGTTTACCAGCTACTTACCTTTTTGTCTCTGAACATGGTTATCTAAGATTTGTGAATATTTGTGTGTATGTATATATATATATATATATATGTATAAACACACACACACAAAAGGAAGGGAAGGCTAAGTTAAAAAAAAGTAGAGGGATTGAATAGAAAATAACAAGTAGGAGAGAGAGCTGAACTGTTCTTTATGGTCTTTAGACATAAACAAAATTTACTTTTAGAAATTACTTTGTTTGATAGACCAAATAGTTCAAAACAGAACATCTGTGGTGGGAAATTAATAAAACAGGTCCTTTGTGATTATTAAAGAAGGTGGTCATCGTTGCTGTAAATTATGAAACCTCATCTTTACAACTTTGGAATAAGAACTGTAATGAAAATTAGGTGTGAGCTAAATATTTGTAAAACTTGTGGCGTATTTGGGAGCATTTATCAGCCCATCAGGAATCATATTTAGCATTTCACTTATATTAATTTCCTACCTGTACAGCTATAGTACACTTCGGGATTTCAGTATCACTTTAGTTGAAAGCAGATTATAATGGATTTTTAAGATTTTATTTATTTATTTTTAGAGAGAGGGAAAGGGAGGGAGAGAGAGAGGGAGAGAAACATCAATGTGTGCTTGCCTCTGCACCCCCTGCTACTGGGGACCTGGCCCGCAACGCAGGCATGTGCCAACGGGAATTGAAACAGCAACCCTTTAGTTTGCAGGCCAGCACTCAATCCACTGAGCCACACCAGCCAGGGCAGATTATAATGGGTTTTTAGATCATTATTTTCCACCCAGCTTTGAGGCTTCTTTGCTCATTTGTAAGTAACTCTTTGGTCCTGTGAAATCTTAAGTTTCTTCTCTTCCTTTTATCAGGCAATGCAGGGAATGGTGGGTGGGGGGTGATGAAAATATCTGTGATAGAATGTGGCTGGTGTATGCGTCTCTAATGTGGTAAGAAGGCCACAGATAATAGTTGGACAGAATTTCAAATTCTGTTGCCATCAACGCTGAAAACCACAGGTGTCCAGAGGATGCCAACAGGTGGGGAGTTTGTGCTGAGATCCTGAGTCCCCAGCGCCCTGTAACTTCAAACTGAAGCTAACGGGTGGATGGAACCAGGCAGCTTGAGCCTCTTTTTCTAAGATACCCAACTCTCTTCCAGCTCTAGGAGGAAAAGCCCGGAAGTTATCAGTCGACTGAATCTCTCTTCCTTGGGTGTTCCTGGCCCAACAGGGGAAGAGCAAAACCAGGTGGAAGGGTTAATGCAGGAGAACTCTGCTTTAACCTCAAGGGTATGAGGAGAGAAAGCAAACAAGTGCCCTCATATGGCAGAGAAGGAAGGACACAGAAGAAAGTGAACTTTTGTTCCTTCTTTTTCCTCTTTAATTCTCGCTTGCGAGCAGACCTGGCGTTGCCCTAAACAGAGCAGGCGTTTTGCAAACATGCGTTGGTGGTGGTGATGGTGGCTGTTTAACTGAGAGCCGTCTTCTGCGGCGAGGTTTTAAGCGAACCCTCTGTTACGTGGGTGGAATTATAGGTCAAATGCATTTGGTAAATGCAGAAGGGCTATAGATGATCTCAGCCCATTAACTGTTTACATGTTTCTTTTACATAGAGCGTGGCCTAACATCTGTATGCATTATTGATTTGCTTCTGTTCTAATTCTTTAAAAATAACCGTTAACAGAAGTGGGGAGAAAGGAAACGAAAGCAACATGGAATGCCGTGGCTAGGTGAAGCAAACGAGGGTGGCTTTAAGTTCAGTGCCCTCTGTTAATCTGTTAAAAGACTAGCGGGCTTATTACTGAAGATTTTCCCCCCAAAGGAGGGCTTCATTACAAAGGAGGGCAACATATGATAAAAGCCTTCTTAGACAGCAGAGAAGGAGTAAAAGCGGCTTCAGTTCTGGAGGTGGTGAGTGGAGAACACCATTTTCTCCGGCAGAGCCCTCCTGTGCCTGGCTGGGTGAGCTGTGTCTGCTCCGCATCGGTAAAGACAGGTACGCAGCCATTCTTGCCTCGTGGCCCCGCAGCAGCGCGCAGCCAAGTCAGTCAAGGATAGGAATCTAAAGTAAGACTCCACTCACCGTCGTTAATTGGATGTGGGGAAATTTTGCACGCGTGGAAGGGACCAGAGTCCACCTGAAGTCTGACTGTCTTTGTTGCCGGGCCACCAACCTTATCAGTGGGAAGAGACAGTGGGAGTGATTCCTTTGGGGAAGGTCTTTTTAAGCCCCGTTTGGAGGTTTGGAGTCTCTGTTGAGACACGTGGTGGGACAAGAATCTCCGCAGAGCAGGCACTTGCCTAACAGGTGGCGTTCATTTGGAAGTTACTGTGAGTCTGTTCATCCACTTCTCTCCCTTCCTTGTCCGCCGCTGCACACAGCCCCAGGTCAGCACCATTTCCCCGAGAACAGGACCCCAGGGTAACAGACTCCAGGCCCGGACATGGGTCCTCTAACCACAGGTGGTCTCTTTGAAGCAGGTAAACTTACGGGATCTAATTAACTCTTTCTCCATAAAGGTCTTGGTTTCACTCACAGTTCTTTATTGTTAGCGCATGGAGTTTCCACACGAATTTAATTCCACAAACTACCAGACTCTGTACGTTTCTGTATCGCTTGTCTATCAGTTTGTCGTGAAGACCCAAAAGTTGGCTATGGAATCCACCTGATGTCAAAAAAACTCACGGGTGCGCATGCGTGGGGATAGTTTCCGACCTACTGCGTTCCTGACATACTGCGTTCCATGGGGAAGAGTAGGTGGTTGCGGGGGGTGGTCAAGGTCTCCATGGTCTTTTCCTTTGCAGTTTTCCCTTTCAAGAAAAATGTAATGTTGGTCATTTTGCATGTGTGTGTATGTGTGTGTTTTACCAATAACCAGAATCTTTTTGAGTTTGTAAGGAAAACTTTTTGAAGGGAAAACTTTTTGCCAAATGCCTTCTGAGTCCTGGGGCATGAAAAATACACATGAAGGCCCCACTCTTGAGTAAAACCACTGTAATGAGGGACGTAAGTAAGTTGACAAGTAACTGTAATAAATTGTGATGATATAAGCGATTACCTAGAATTTGGGGTGGGATGGGAAAAGCATGCAAAGACAGAGTTCCTAATCGATTCCATGTGACAAAGTCTTGGTACGCCGGTGGCAAACACAAGGCCCGCGGGCTGAATCCGGCCCTCCACCTTGTTTTATCCGGCCCGGCACCTTGTTTCTACCTGGCGACAGTGCTGAGCTCTCACTTAACTGTTAAGAAGTAGTTACATTTACACAGTCCTAAAATTATATTCGGCCCTTTGAAGGCAAGTGCGAGGCTGATGTGGCCCCCGGTGACAGTGAGCTTGACGCCCCTGTTAGTAGCTCTTAGTGCTTGGTTGAAATGTCACTTACTGCAGAATTAATTGTTTGCTTCTTTGAAATAAAACATCTGTGTATTTCTTAGGCACTTACCACATTTTATCAACAAAAGTTCATTATTATCAAAATATATATGGTTCAAGTTTGTGCGGGTTGGATTAAAATGTAAAAACATCATTTTTTTTAAACATCAAGATAACTGGAGATTATGGAAAGGTGCTATTTTTTATTATTCTTTTTTTGCCAGTTTCTAAATAACATTATCAACAGTATGTTAAAAAAGTAAGAAAGTCTAGCACGTTGAAGTCAGCAACCCGTCCCAATCTGTTTTTTGGGAAGTATGAAAAAATGGAGGACGGTTTCTTTTGGAATCAACAAAAGAAGACGTTTTACTTTGCTTGTAAAGCAGTCGTCATATTCAAATGTTAGTGCTGCTTCTACAGTTGAAGGGCATTCTCCTGTGACTCATTCAGGATCTTGGTCATCATTGTTTGCTTTTTTTTAATGGGGGGAGGGCAAAGCCTCGCAGAGCTTTTAATGGAATAGCTTTCAACTTCCAGAGGGTGGAGGGGATGTGTGCGGAGTGTACATAAAAAAAAGGAAATCTGTGGAGCAGAAGAATGTCTGCCTTTAAACAGTCAGCATTTGTGTGTAATATTATGAACTGAGACCCAGTTTTGACGTGAATAAATGTTTAAGTGGCTGATTAGACATCGTTGGGGTGAGCCGCGGTACCCGTGCGTCGGGCCGCCTGTCAGCGCGCCAGGAACAATGAATGAAAAGGGAATGAGGCGGACTCAGGTTTCAAGAAGCAAAGTATATGATACGGTTTGCATCTTGGCTCAGTTGTCTATTGTGAAAATTTCTTCCTCTTGTGTAAATCTCAGAGGTGAAGGTCCCCAAGTATTTTATTAAAAAAAAAAATCAATAAAGAAGCCACTTTCAAGACCAAGCTATGCACCCATTATGCTAACTGTTCATGCATAATACATCCACATACATGTGGTTTCTTTAGAACAGAGTGGCAAGTGGTTGTGCCAGAGAAAAAGTAATTACTTAGCAGTTTGAAAGTGAAAATGAGTCTCTTATTAGCAGCAATCTATCCAGAAACAAAGAGCAGGGATCTCTGTTCTGATGACATGTGTTTCCTTCTAACACACAATACCTAGAATTTGGGGAAGGCTGGAAGACAGCTTCAGAGACAGCTACTGTTTTATTGCCGGTGAAAATTGGAGGGAAAGAACTTTGCGCTGGAAGAAAACACGCCACCAAAAGAGGGAGCGAAAGGAATTCCATCCTGGTGGGAACGATTTTAACTTGTGTTCTTCAAGGGATAAGCACAGTTGAGATCTGGCCACACTGACATAGGTGGAGCAATATAGTTGCCAATTATTATCAGAAATGATGTGATGGTCCTTCGGGTACATCGCCAAAGATTCTAAAAGAGGTAAAAATGCACAATTTTGGTGCTTTGCATGTTTAACATTTTAAATATTGTAACTGGACATAAAAAGAATGAACATCAAGGAAAAGAAGTAAGAATCGTGTGAGGCCCTGGCCTCCCTAGACTAGTCACAGCCTCTGCTGTGTGTCCCTACAGGCAGCGTTTCTCCCATGGAAACTGCTTGTTTTGTTTGTTAATCCTTTTCGGTAAATCACGGGTTTTGTGAGAGCATGTCATTTATCTCGTTTCCCGGTGTATTTCCCCCAGGGCGTAGCGCGGTGCCTCGGCACGTGTCCGTGCTGTAGGGAGGAGATAGGGGCGGTCAGTGATTATAGCAGCAATCTGCTTAGAAGTCTAATTCAGACAGGTTGTCTACTCTGTTGGTGTTGTGTGCTCGAGGTATGTGTGCACACTGCTCAGGCCGAGGCTGGCCTTCCTACGGGCTGGCAAGCCACCCCCCTGCCTTTGCGCACCACAGAGATACAAATGAATGTTGGTGTTAGTAGAAGTTAGACACAATTCAGAACACTGGGATAAAATAGACACACAGCAAAATATAAAGATCTCTTAGGGTCTATATGAGTTATCTGTAGTTCTGCCGAGCCCTGTTAAGCAGACACTTTTGTACAAACAGTAAGTTGGAAGACACGTGTGGGAGAAAGATCACAGCTGTTCAAGTTGGTGGGGGAGGGGGTGATGCCAGTTTGCAATGGAAA
The DNA here is from genome assembly GCA_028533065.1 of Trachops cirrhosus. Taxonomy (NCBI): domain Eukaryota; kingdom Metazoa; phylum Chordata; class Mammalia; order Chiroptera; family Phyllostomidae; genus Trachops; species Trachops cirrhosus. Next base: position 147,861,698 of record CM052542.1, on the reverse strand, counting down.
GACTTTCCTCTGAGAATCAGTCTGCCGGTGCTTTGCAATGCTGGTTCAGTTTCAGAGGCCAGGTATCTGCCTGGGTGAGGAGGCTCAAGGAAGAGATCTGGAGAGTAGCCAGGGTTTCTGATATTAAGAGCTTTCACAACCAGCAAGGCCAACCTCTGATCAACTCACCACTTCATAAAGAGCCAAAATAGAGGCTCTAGAACAGACACAATGTTATCCAGCTTGCTGAAACCAGCCAGTGCTTGTGCTGCGGGGTTCTACCCCAGCCTTGAGCTACAGAGAATCATGGGGCCTTGTAATTAAATGATGTGGGCCCACGAACATCTGTTGCTATTGCAGAGCCTTCGTGAGCAATTCTCAGACAAAAAGAAGCCATTGCTACAAATAGTGCAGCTGCGTGAGCAGCGTAGGGGAAGGGGTAGGATGGGTGAGGGGCTTCTGAGGGACATAAAGGTGAAACATTCTTCCAGAAAGGCCCAGAACCCTTGCTGAATTCCCTCTGCAGGTAGAATGAAAGAAAGATAACGAGATATTTTTTTGTGAGTTCACTTGAATTGATGAACTAAGTGGATGTTTGGATTTTTGCTTAGTAAATGCGTCCATCCTTCATATTTTGTTCAGCTCTGGGTGAGAATAAGCTGCCTTTGCCGCATGGGAGATCCCTCCTCCCCCCAGGCACACACCCCTTTCAGTAATCATAGCAGATGGTGAATTCTGTGACTGCCAGTTCCACCATAATGTGGTTGCAGAAAATAGCAAGCCAGGCAACATGAAGACCCCTGATAGAACACAGCTGGGGTTGGGAGACAGCTTCTGAATCTGCGGGCGATGACTCTGGGGTGGTGGGAAGGCCCACAGCTAGACTGCAGAAACCGGTTACTTGCCTGTTAGAATAACACTGCGATGTGGAGACCTGTTATAAACCAAAGCCTGTCTCCCAGCATCTTAAGAGCAGAGAGCATGGGTACAAAATCTTAGTTTGCGGGGATCAGTGTCAGCCTACCTAAAGTTTTTGTGTGTGGTTAATGGCCAGTAAATGGTCGCTGCATTGGTGGCTTATGGGTGATGTTGGTGGCCTTTTTCAGGTCTGAGTGGATAGAGTACCATCCTGTTTGAGAATGCTCATTTCACTTCTTTGTCAACCAAAGTCTCGGAAAACTCTAGCCATTTGATTTAAGTGAGATTGAGTTAAGTGAAATTAACTTCTAATTCTTGCAGGTGAAGCTTTGAGAGGTTTATAGAAGAATCCAAGTGACATTAAGTAAGGAGCAACACTCCCCAGCACCAGCTCTTAGATAAAGACAGTTTTTCACAGGGCATCTTGTACCTTTCAGAAATGCCAGTGGAAACATGAAATTAATTTGAAAGAAAACACCAGATACATTTTATTGGGCAGTCATAACTCAGGAGTCTAATCACAAACAATGTTTCTTTTTGTGCTTTACTGTGCATTGTTGGAGGTGGGGTGGGCAGACTGGCAGGCTGGTGGGGGAAATACAGAGCAAACAGAAGCCACATTCTAGAAAACAAGGGGAACATTCCTGAGACAACTGGCCGGCAGTGTCATAAAACTAAATTTCGAACAGTGTACTGCACACTACAGGATGTAATGAAGCTTGTTTGAGAATCCAGAACTCTGGTTTTTAGAATTTTAAACACCTCCCAAAATACATGCAGTTAATTTGTTAAGTTGAAACTAGAAACTATATTAGACAAACATTTTTTTTTTTTACAGAGGATAGATTTTCACAAGAAAGCCTCAATAAAAAAATACAGTAGTCCCCCCTTACATGCAGTTTTAGTTACCCACAGTCAACCAAGGCCTCCAAGTATTAAATGGAAAATTTCAGAACTAAACAAGTCCTAGCTTTTAAATTGGGTGCCATGCCGAGTAGCACAATGCAATCTTCCAGTGTCCCGCTCCATCCCCCGGGGTGGTAGTCAGCCCTTTGTCTAGCATGTGTGTGCTGGGTATGCTACGCACACAGTAGTTACTTAGTGGTTCTCTCATTCATCAGATGGGTCATCAGAGATTTTGAGCGGGGGCGGGGCGGGGAGTGGGGGGAGACACACACTACATTAATATAACTTTTACTACAGTATATTACTAAAATTGTTCTATTTTATTATTATTGTTAATCTCTTACTGTGCCTAATTTTTAAATTAAATGTTATCACAGGTATCAATGTATAGGAAAAAACACAATTTATATAGGGTTCATTACTATCAGCAGTTACAGGCACCCACTGGGGGGTCCTGGCGTGTGTCCCCCAAGGGTAAGGGGGGACTGCTGTGTGCCTTCTGCATTGTGATCTGGCCCAGCCTGACCCCTCCTGTGGGTGGTCTGAGGCAGCCTGTAGTGAACAGCTTCGCTCAGGTAGCGCTGTGTACTCATTTCACATACAACACTCAGAATGGGTTTACCCATGTGGCTTCTCAAAGTTTGAGCTCTTGAGAAATTAAAGAGGAAAATGGAACCATTTGCTTCTTAACTTTTCCTTTCTTTTAAAAATATTTTTAAAGCACAGAAAAGGGCAGAGAATAATGCAAGAAATAAGCAAAATTAACTCATTTTTTTGAAATTTGAAAATAAAAAAGAATACTGTCAAAAAAATTGTTGAATATCACCTCTGTCACTCAGTCATAGCTCCCTTCCCCTCCCTGTCTGTTGTCATAAATTCCGTATGTATATCCTTCTATTTCACGTTACTGTATTTTTGTATATACCACATGTATCATGACATGTATTTTTACAATGTAAGTATATCTAACATGTTAAGATACCATTTGGGGTATATTCTACAACTCTTTTTACTGAACACTGTGGTTTTGAGGTTTACCTATGTTGATACACAGAGCCCTAGGTCATTTTCCGCTGCAGTTTTGCGGTGTATTCCATGACTGTGCCGTGATTTATCGTTACTACAGATGCTGAGCATATCTGTATAGACCATGTTGTACACATGACCAGAGATTCTAGTAAGGGAAGTGGAACTGCTGAGTCACACACAAGGCGTGGGCACTTTTAGTTTCGGCGGTTTATTTTCAGAGCACCTGTGCCTGTCGACCCCCACCAGACGTCGGGAGGTACCAGCTGCTGACAGCAGACCGTTTCAGTTCTTGCCAGTCTGTCAGCTGAGAATATCTCACTCTTTTAATTTGGGTTTTTCAAATCATCCATGGCATCAGTATTTTTAGCCTCAGAAAGCTGAAGATACCCAAAGGCATGAAATCCCGATATATTTATCTAGCATAGTAGGATTAAAATACAATTTAAAGTTGTGTTTTCTTCAGTTGGTCCTTTTAGTATAGTATTCCACAAAATTAAGAGTTTAATGATCACTCTTAATAGCTAAAATCACTTTTTAAAGTTTTAGACATTTTGGATGAAAAATCTTTCTAAAAGTGTTATACTTTCCCGTTTTGTGAAATGCAGGGTAAATTGAATTCAGTTCTCATAATGAACATGAGGCTTTTAAAAAATTCATTAATACCTTCAGGGTCTGTTGCAGTACTAAAACCTGTTTCTATGCCAGATATCCGAAAAAGTCCTCATGCTTTAACAGTTATTTTTTGCCTTTTATGGTCTTACCTCCTAAAGTCTTTTTTGGTGAGTCCTCCCACCTTTTAAAATGAAAAATCTGTTTATGTAAATGATACCTGCTTATTGCAGAGTATTTTATCTTTCCTTTTAAATTGCTACCTTATTTTATTTAGAACTGTAAGAATGCACTTCCTGTCGTGGGCACTTCCTGTCGTGGTCACTGCCAGGTGCCACCAGGCGGTGTTCCGGATATTTGAAACCATCCAGTCTCAGGGAATTTGACCTGCGGATGAGTAGGGTGTTTGCTGTATTTGCAAAATACCTACTTTAAAAGGGGCACACACATTGCCTTAAAGAATGAATGTATTTTAACTTAAGGACGGTAAATGGGTCTGTTACGGAGCAGATAATGAGCAGCAAGGGGACTCATTAATTATCCTTGAAGGTCCGAGGAAACCGAGCAGATCCAATGGTCCAAATCCCAGGCTGGGTGAGCAGTACAAATACCACATGCTCAGGAATGCTTTTTTAGAGGTTTTTAAATTTTTGTTTTCTTTTCATAATATTGCTGTTGTTTGTAAGTTTGCTTTTTCTCGTCTTTCCAAATGTATGATACAAATTCAGTATTTTCATTTTTTCTCATTTCAGTGTGACAAAATTAGACAAGAGCGAGATGAAGCTGTTAGAAAATTGGAGGAATTTCAGAAAAGTACGTAAGCATTTCAGTGGATGTTACAACACACAGGGCTGTGTGTGGGGATTCCGTGGGTAGGCGTGTCCCCTCTTTTTAGTTACTGATGCATCGGGCATGCAAAAAAGCAAGATTGTCTTCTTATCTGTCCCCCAGATACGCTGGTATTACCATCATTTTTAAAGAAATGGAATGAGCATTATTGTTTTATGAGTGTGTTATTATAAATGACAGTTTGTACTTGCTGTGAAAGATTTTATTATGCAGAACAGTGAAGAGAGAACAAAAATTACTTGTTATCTTGACTTTTTGAGCAAAGTCAATGTTAGTATTTTGTAGTCTTTCCTTCCTGGTCTTTTATCTGTAATACGTGTATCTGCAAAAAAAATACAATCATACTTTGCATTTCATTTTGCAGCTTGCTTTCCTCGGTAAACAATGTGTTATGGTCATCTTTGTCAGCAGAGGTGTGTGTTAGTTCTCATTGTTGCCCATAGTATTCCGTTAGATGATAGTGCCATAATTTATCTCAGTGTTTCTTCACTGACAGATGGGTTATTTCTGGGTTTCAGTTATTATAAATATTGCCATGGCAAGTATTGTTGTATATACATCTTTATGGTGGTCTGCTTAGTCCTTTAATTTATAAAAAGGGAACTCTAGGTTCATAGAACGCACACAGTTTTTAAAGTTTGAATGTTTGAAATAGCCCTCTCACCAAGGAAAGTTATAGCCCTGCAAAGGTTGTAATACGTTTTCTAAATTTTTGCTGTGCATTTTTTATATGATATGTTTGTTGATACTCTGTCCCCTAAGATGGGACATAACTGGTGACACTCAGAAGGACCACAAGGAGGTACGTCATGGGAAGAGGGCCAGACCTTGGCAGGGAGAGTGACCCACCCCCTGGAAGCCGGGCCTTTCCGCCCTGCTCTGCAAATGCCGTATCAGTCAGGCTGTCGGATCATATCATGAAGTGTTCACTTGGTAACTGCGCAACAAAAGATTTTATTCTTGTGTAAGGTAAACCGCCATAAAAGTGAAGCGTGATCGTTAAATTTCAATAGCCGGTTTATTTCACGAGTCTGGCTGTGACAAAGGAAGTCTGAGGGGAGCGCTGTGGATGTTACCTATCTCTGGAGGCCGATACACTGCGGCGGAAGCGTCTCCTGTTTATGAATGCAGGAATTACGTTCGCACAGGATCTTCTCCGTCCCCAGGGCAGGAGCCACAGGATGTCCTTGAGCTTGTGCTGACAACCGAGTTGCCTCTGAGAGAGTGGATCGACGTTGTGACCGGTCACCGTGCCAAGTTCCTTACTGACAGTGGATAGGCCACTGTGTGCAGTGGGAGCAGTTCCAGTGGTGCTTCCTTAGTGGGGACTAAGAGAACTTTAAGTATTTTTTACAAGATTCTATCTGTGGTTCACCACCTTCGAACACAGGGCAGACTGTCAGCTTTGGAGGGGAGTGAGGCAGTTATATCACCAGTGAAAAGCACCGTTCGGTGTGGATCCAGGCAGCCCTGAGCAGTGTCTGCCACAGGAAAGTCGGGGTGAGTGACCCTGACTCATAGGCTGTCCGAGGACTAAATGAGATGACCCACGTGAAAAGCGCTGATGGACGCAGCGCCTGGCATTGCCGTCAGCGCTCCGGGAACGTTGGTTGCTGCTGCCACCATCACATTTGCTGCACCGTCCAGCGCCCGACTGCCCTCCAGTACGGAGGTCGTATCACTTGCCTTTCGTGAGTTAGTTTCCAGATGCCAGTCTCCATCCACCTTAGGACGGCTCTCGGGGAAGGGATCTTTTCGTGCTAAGTTGAAGCTGGACTCCCCGTAATGCTTCCCTGCAGGGAAGAGCATGCTTTTCCCGCTGGTTTAGCCCATACAGAGGTGGGCAAAAGTAGGCTTCCAGTTGTTTGTATGGAAAAAGACATGCAGGCTGTGGTTATTACAATGGCTTTATTAACTCAAGAGATGTTACAGCTGTAAACCTGCGTCTGCCCACCATGTAGTTCCATGCCATTCTTGGCTCTCTCCCAGCCCTTCGTGAGCCTTTCCCCTGTGTTTCTGCACAAAACCCACTCCACAGCAGAGCCGGGCTCCCTAGAAAGACAAGACTCCTGTGAATGTAGAAGTGGATAAAGCCCTCCGAGGTCTGCACGCCGCAGCGTTCGACCCTTTGCCTGGTGTGGGCACGCCAGCGTCCCCATACCTGCCAGCTTTCATGGCTGTTGTCTCACTACGAGGAAGACCTTTCTCTGTAATCTGGTGTTGCAGAAGAACTACAGTACGGCATTCATCACCCACTCTACAGGTGTCCTGGCGTTGAAGCAGTGCCGACAGCTGGCTGGACGGAGAGGTGTTTCTGCTCGGGAAGCAACACCACTGGTGGTGTCACCTTTAAATAGGACAAATTAGAAGGGGACACAGAAACTGGAGTCAGCTAGAAATAGTTTGGCTGGGCTTTACCAGTTAGAGCTCTCATTTGGGGTACGTTTCCTAACTCCTGTGGGCCTCGGTGCTCTGAGATACAAAGTCGCTATGAAAACACCCACCTCCGGGAGGGCCGGTTGGGTGTGAGAGAGCGCACGTGAGGGCTTTAGCACAGGGCGGCTGATCCAGAGCTGGCTCGGGGAGTGGTGGTGGTGGTGGTGGTTTCCTAAGTGATTCTCCGTGACAGAGAGCATATTTGTGAGAAGGTGTTCACAGAGGAACTTAGCCTGACGTGTGTATTTTCCCAGTCACTCAGACAAACACAGGATGACCGGCTTTGTGTATGGCAGTGTGCTAAGTGCAAGAGATTCAGACGTGAGTAAAACAAAGTCTCTGCCCTAATGCTCACAGGTAGCAGAAGACCAAAACAAACAAACAAAACAACAACAACCCAGTTACCCTGCAGTGCAATGTGTTCTATGATGTCAAGTGTGTGAGGGTGTTTGGGGTCATTGAAAGGAACAGACAAACTTTGCTGAGTCCACTCGACTGATAGAAGCAATAATTGGTGTATTTTTAGGCCATACTTGGGTATATTCAAAGTCATTAAAACACTTTTATTATGGAAAATGTCAAGCTCGTACAAAAGTGAGAAGAGGGTGTAATGAACCGTCTTGTGCCCAGCGTATGACTGCAGCAGTCACCAACGCAAGGCCGACACTCCCCTTCCACACCTCCACACGCCCACCCACACTGACCCCATATCGTTTCAAAACTAATTCCAGCTGCCACATCGTTTTATCTGTGAATATTTCGGTATGGATTTCTGAAATACTAGGATTGTTAAGAGACATAACTGCACTAATAACATCATTTTATTTAAAGCTCATCCTTTTTCTGGCTGTAAACCTTCACGGTATCCAAGTTAGAGGTGTTTTAGATGCACTGGTCATGGATTGTGGGTATTGTGGGACATGCCTGAATTTAGGACTATGAGAAAATCATTAAAAACACTTGTCCTTTGAAAAGTACAAATATATTTGTGTATTTAAAAAATTCTGTTTCGTGTCATGTGACCTGACTTTTGGTGTTGGAAATGAGGTCACACTTCTTTAAGGTATAAGTGTCCTTTGAAATATGCTCTTCCATGTTGAATCTGGGAAGGTGGTGAGTAGGGTTCTATGATATCAATTTAGCATTGGGGTAATTTTTTGAAGATTTTATTTATTTATTTTTAGAGCGAGGGGAAGAGAGGGAGAAACACATTAAATATGTGGTTGCCTCTCGCATGCCCCCAACTGGGGACCTGGCCCGAAACCCAGGCATGTGCCCCGACTGGGAATCGAACCGGTGACTCTGGTTTGCAGGCCAGCACTCAGTCCACTGAGCCACACCAGCCAGGACTGGGGTAATTTATTTTTACTAAAAACTAAAGCACAATTTTTAATTTCTACTGTTCATACTTAGAGGAAGAAATAAAAATCCTACATGATGGGGTATTCCATATCAGAATTGGAGAAAATGTGGGCTGGTACTACCTAGCTAAGTTTATCAAGTTAAATTATAGGGAAGCTTTTTACAAAATGTTTAGAAAATAAGTGGGTTTTTTTCTCCTTTTGCTAGGCTTAAACCTTAATACTGTGGAATAATTTTTCTTACTCTCCTATGAGCAAGAATGTTATTGAATAAAAAGTCAAATTCCTATGAAAAATGCAGAGTGTTTATGTTTTTGTTATGATAGTGGAAATACCAGATTGTGGCAGAAGGTGTCAAGTAGTTAAGGCTAAAAATTCAAAGTAATATTTGATGTTGTAAAAATTGTATAGGTTTCTTTTCTCTTTCCTTCACATTTTTGAAGAACCTACCTTGTAAATATAGTGATAAAGTGCCAGGAATATTAGGATTTTAAGGAAATAATAGAGCCTATTATTTAAACTACAATATAAAAGGCAATTATATTGATGAAGAGCTACATGGGCTTTGTGTGTGTGAATAAACTTGGTCTGTGTTCAGCTTCTATTTGTTCTTCTGGCATAAACACATATTGTGTGTGATTCCAGTTTAATGGGGACCCGTTTGTATGCCAAGCAGCTGCATTTTAGGACCTATTGCGTGATTTCATAGCTCTCTGAAAATTGGTTCTATTCAGAACCAGAGATAGAAGAGGAGAAGGGGGGTGGCGTGGAGGGGGGAGGGGGAGAGCTTCAACACACAATCATTTCTTTTCAATTGGAGCCAGAAAGGTTGATGACAACATGACCATTGTGTTATAATGGTCAGACCACTAAGGCATCTGTACCTCTCATCAAGGCTTTCACACAACAGCAGATACAATTTAATTCACTGCTCTGTCAGCAGTGCTGATACCATTATGCCGTCTGTCTCCACAGTTATAATCACTGTCGTCTGAGAAATGCAGTTGAAATGATCTCGAGCAGTCAAAGAAACTCTCAATTAAGGCTGCCACTTCCAATGTGTCAGATTGTGTCTTATGCACTTGGTACAATTTTCACTTCCAATCCTGTTTATTTACAATGTCTACCAGTAATTACGCTTAACGTGTCATTTAGTGAGGGGGGCCCCTGCCAAGCCGATTGTTGGGTGCTGCTGTACCATTGAGTGGGAGTTTCTCGAAGTCAATGCCATCAGCAGCTTTTAGGCCCTGATGGGATGCAGTAGTAATGTTGATAATGCAAGTATCGTGCTCATCAAGTCATAATTAGATGCCACTCAAATGTGCCACTTGTAATAACAGTGTTGGTTCATGTTTTTCTCGGTGACTGCAACTACTAATTAGTTAAGTGGTTTTTGGTTGGCCTGCGTTTGCCGCAGATTATTATTACCCCTGAAAAAATGTCAAGGTTAGAGATGTTTCTGGCCATTTAGTGCTGCTTTATGAATTTGAATATTAACATAATAAGAACTTTGGACAGACTTAGGAAGTAATACATTTTTGTATTTAATTCGGAGAGAAAATTTTTCCCCTGAGTTTAATCATAATTGCAGGTTAATTAAGCTTAAATGAAGCAAAAGTAATCTCTCTTTGTGCTACGTGAGCCCAGTGCTTTTTGCCTAACTTTGCTGGCTTTCACGTTTGGGCATCCTTAATTTTCCTGTATTTTAAGCCCAACAAATGTCAGTCACTATACATGTCTACCATTAAGTAAGTTTGAGATTCTGAGCATTTTCTTTTAACGGGAAATATGGGTGGAAGGAATTGGTGTTTTTCTTACTTGATTTACAAAGTTCCAAATTACTTTGTAACTTTACATCTCAATTTATATAAACCAGCTTCCCCCCAAAATCTGAAAAATTACTATTTTTCAAGCATTGGTAAAGTATCAGATAAAATTTACTTTTCCTAATCTTCCTGACAGTCTGGGATGCAACTTACTAGCATCTATTTTCATCATAATATAGTACAAAAGTCTTGCTGCTGTACTTCCTGGTCCTATTAAATAGGAAGTTTATTAAGTAATAAACTCCCCTCGGTCACTAATGAAGACAGCTATTGCTAACCTCACTGGCTAAGCTGCCACATTGTTACTGATGTTTTCAGAGATCAATATTCAGTTTTTAAAATTTTTCTTTAGCTAATTTTCCTTATTAGATCCATCTGTTATATCCTGCTAAACAAAGGACATCATGTCTGTCACTTTTTATTTGTGAGAGGTTCTTTTGTTTAATTTAGTGGTCATCTATACAGCTACATAGAAAATAGTTAAAAGTTCTCCTAAATAGCTTTCTTAAAATATGTGCGATAGCCATAAAAGTTCTTTGTTGTGTTCTTTTTTTGCTTTCTCTGTTTCAAATATTAGCTAAGATTTAATCAGGGCAGCATCTGAAACACTTTTTTTCATGATCACTGAAGGTCTGGCCAGCTGAAGAATTGAGTGTTCCTAATCATGGGAGATGTGTGGGCTTCTGGAAGAGCTGACTAATCTTTGAATGCTGAGACTTTTTTTCCTCTCATTCCTAGTTTCTCACATGGTTATAGAGGAAGTTAATTTCATGCAGAACCATCTTGAAATAGAGAAGACTTGTCGAGAAAGTGCTGAAGCTTTGGCAACAAAGGTGAGACTCTTCCAAGTAAAGAAACCCTACCTGAGCTTTTACATTTCTACTTGCTTTTCTGTACAGTGGATTCTCTCCTTTTTGGCTGTTTTGATTTTCTAATATCTGTCTTCTACTCTGATGATGAGGAAAGAGTTGTAAGGTCTCAGAAGTCTGGGATATGATCATGTAAATATCTGTCTTCGTGCAAAGATTATTTTTATTGTAAAAGGAGCTTTTGTGTGTATTTCAGCATTTGTGCTTTTTGCCTCTGAAAAATAGCCCCAGAGCAGTCTGTTGAACTGAACTTTCCCTGTGTCTCTGCATTTGGTTAAAATGCTAACCAAGTTTCAAGCTAACCTGTTGAGACAGAAAAGAACAGTGAGTGTTTTATATTGGAGCCAGATGAAAAAGTCAGCCTCAAGCCTTACAATTCAGGTGATTATTTGTGAAAGCAAAGTAAGGGCATGCGAAAGGTGACCTCCCGTGCTCTGCTGATTGCTTCTAGCTGATGAATTTACCAAGTGTGTAATTTTCTATACTCTGTCTCATCAGAAGTACATTATTATTAAAGAATGTTTTTATCTGTCTTATGTATTTTGGGTTGGGTAAAATGCATCTGAACCATTTCATCAGAAAATGGATTACAGCAATTTCCACCCAAATTTCATTAGTAATGCTGGTTGTTTCTTTACCTACCTCTAAAGTATTCCTTTTCATGTGACTGAAATTCTACAAATCTATCTGTTTATCTATCTGTCTGTCTGTCTATCATTTTGTATGCACTAACAGTATCTTGCTTGCTTAATTGTTTGCATAATGACAGTGCATTAGAATTCATAAGACATGTAGTCAGAATCTAACTAAGACTATAAATATGTGTATGTAACTTCTCTTCTGTTATTTGTTTAAAGTACACACAGCGATGCAGGCCATTGCTGTAAAAACAGTGATAACATGGGTGCTCTCATCTCGTCTCCGCCCTGCTGCACACCGCGAGCGTTCACTGGTCCATAGTAATGTGTGGATTCTCTTTTCACTTTCTTCATTTCTTCTTTTGGAACAAGTAGGAAAAAACGTATTCGGAACCTACTAGATGCTCCAAATCTTGTAGTGTCTAAGAATAATCTCTGTGTTTTCTCCCGCTATTAGTAAGTATTCCTGTTGCAATGGTAAATCTAAACCAGGGCTGTCAAACTCATTTTCACGGGGGGCCACATCAGCCTCGCGGTTGCCTTCAAAGGGCCGAAATAATTTTAGGACTGTATAAATGTAACTACTCCTTAACTGTTAAGGAGTCAAAATTACATTCGGCCCTTGAAGGCAACTGCGAGGCTGATGTGGTCCCCGGTGAAAATGAGTTGGATACCCCTGATCTAAAGGAAGAATACTGACTACCTCTCAGGGCTGGCAAGGTTATGGAGATCGGTGGTTTGGGAGGCGGTAGATTTGGGTTTTATAGCTGGTTATGTCATTTTAGCCATATGTGGCTTTGGGCAAGTTACCTATGACCCGCATACTGCTGCCTCGTCCAAAATGACAGGAGGGACTAGAGGTAGTCCTGGAACGAGGATGGGGTGGGCTTTTCTTTTTTCATTATGCACGTTAATCATTGATCCGTATGATAATTTTAAAAGTTATTTCATTGCCCTTCCCCCATTTTAAATTTAACAGGTAACTTTGAATAAGAGAATTCACCTCTCTGAGCTACAGCTGTCTTGTCCTAAGTGTCAGGGTAGAGCAGGGTTGGTTTTTTAAGAGTACCGCAGACGCACCGACTCTGGGAAGGTGGCCCAGGCATGGCTGTGTGGAAAAGCTGCCAGGTGACCGCCACAGCCATCCCTGGATGTGAACCATTGGGTGACTGATCTGTATGGGCATTGTTACAATAGTTTTGACAACAGGATCCTTATGCAGTTTATCAGCTGTGCTTTAAGAAGCCTTTTTGAAAATGGACAAATGATTGGTTTTTGAGGCTACACTATGAACGCATGGGGATTGGAAGAAGAAAAGAAACCAAAACCTACTTAGTCAAACACCATAGATGCTCTCATTGGATGAGGTAGATATAGCAGCTTTGCACCCACAGTTCAGAAGCTTCATTACGTGTGATCAGTAAAGGAGAGTGACGCGTCCTGATTTAAGTGTCATTTTGAAAGTAGGGTCCGTTTTCTAAGCAGCAAAGTTTCTTGTTTTTCTGAATTTTTGCTCTCAAATTAATGACAAACAGAATGTTTTATTCTTAAGACACAGTTTGACCGTGTAATTTTCTTAAAAAAAGCAAGTATGGATACTTTGCCAAAATGTGTAGGTCAAACTGATAAATGTAAACCAGCTATTTAAGGCCAAATCTGTTTAACTTGTTATTTTGTATCTTTAAATGATTATTAAACTGTGTGCCATATAAAAAACTCCACTTAAATTTGAATATTGAAGATTTTGTTACTGTAGGATTATAAAAGATTCATTTTTACTTTGTGATTTAGAATGGCTCCAAAAAAAGTAGCATGCTATTAACTTACATAACTTGATGAATGATAACTGCAGAGAAATAGCTAAAACCTGTGAATTCAGAGTTTTCAAAAGTGTTCAGTTAGTGTAGTCATAAGATCTTATGTATATGTCTTATATTTCCTCTTTCAAAATATTAAAGTAATATTTTAGAGAGCACTTTGGAAATTTTTTGTCTGGCTTTTTGTTTTGAGTTAGTAACTTGGTTAAATAGAGTAGTTGCGGTATAGCCAGAGAGTAGTGGATTTTGGTGCCTGGTTTGGTAGAAACATTTATACTCCTTTGAGGGCAGAACTTCTAACTGTTAGGTTATTATGTATTATTGTGATGGGTGGCCTGGGAAGTAATGTATTCAGTACCAATTGGAAAAACTTAGTATTTTCATGACAATCCTGGAGGAAGAAAAGTTTAGAAAAACACCTTGGTTGAAGAAAATTAGCTGATAAAAGATTTCCGAAGGAACATTAGATGCACAAACTAAAACCTTTGTTTCTATTAGTAGCTAATGCCTACTGAATTTTTACTGTACATCAGTCACTATATTAAATACTTTTTATGTAATATCTCATCCTTAATCTTCATATTATGGACTAAAGACTATTGTTATCCTTAGTTTGCTGCTGAGAAAACTGACACTGAAATATTAGGTTATTGTACAAGCAGAGACAATTTGATTGTAGAGCTAGTTCTTAACTCTGCTGTACCGATTTTGTAGAAGTAAAGACGAAGGCATTGCATCACCCTACATCAGTGATTCTTAATTACTGTTGATGTGCATTGGAATCACCTGGGGAGCTCTGAAAATGCCCTGTGCTGGGCCTCACAGCCAGAGATTTTGGTCTGGTGAGGAGGGCCTGTGCACTGGGGTTTCTTTAAAAAGCCCAGTAGAGATTCTGATGTCCCCGTTGGGAACCATTGTATGTTAGGATGCAGAAGTACAAATAGTGTTTCCTTTTTTCTCAAATTGTTATTTTTTTAACATTCATAAAAAATGGGCTTGCTTGAGAATTGACGAGGATCTTTTTTTTTAAAAAAAGATTTTACTTATTTTTAGAGAGAGGGGAAGGGAGGGGAAAAGAGAGAGAAACACCGATGTGAGAGAGAAGCACGGATTGGTTGCCTCTCGCACACACCCCAACTGGCGGTGGAACCTGCACCCTGCACCTTGCACCCCAGCAGGGGCCCTGACCTGAACTGACCCGGCCACCTTTCACTTGGTGGGACAATGCCCAATGCTCTGAGCCACACCGGTTGGGACAGAATCGACGAGGATCTCTGAGGCTCTGGTGCTATATGTGCCGTAGCATTCATGGTTCAGAGCCCACTCCACCCCTCAATGGTGTTCACCTGAACTCTCCATTTTAAGGAAGAGGGTTGGGCAGTCACAGGCCTCTGTATCTTCCTCCTGGTCTTCAGTGTAACCTGGGAGCTAGAAGCTGGAGGGCTGGGGTGTGAAGGGCTGTGTCTCAGCCCTGAAAAGACCTCACCAGGCTTCCCAAGAGAAATCCATGGAAGAATTCAGAGCCGATTCTAGGAAATTCTTCCTGATTCCCCAGCGAGGAAGCACCTCTTGGGCTCTAGAGCAGGCGACTTCGGACATGTTTAGATTCAACATCATTGCGTAAGAATTCAGTCTCCCACATTGAGATGGGCTGGGCTTTCCCTGAGAGATCCCTGAGGGATCCTAACTGTGATCACAGAGGAAGGGCCAAAGCTACCACAGGGACCAGGCTAAACATCTCTTTCTGCTGCAGCGGTTACAGGAGGGAAGGGCAGTGGCCTTTTCAATGAATTATGTTTCCGTTTGGTTTGTTTTCAATGTCACTTACTAGCTTCAGAACTTTTTTGGTAGTCAGTGGCCCTTAGTAAAGGAAATACATTTGCATTTCTGTATCTTACATGTTATACTAGAAAAATCAATCTTGTAAATATGTTTGTGCACTCAAATAAGAGAAGACTTTTATTTTTTTAGTCTTTTTTTTTAAAGATTTTATTTATTTTTTAGAGAGGGGAAGGGAGGGAGAAGGAGAGAGAGAGACATCAATGTGTGGTTGCCTCTCATGTGGTCCCCACTGGGGACCTGGCCCGCAACCCAGGCATGTGCCCTGACTGGGAATCGAACCTGAGATGCTTTGGTTTGCAGCCCGCGCTCAATCTATGAGCTACGCCAGCCAGGTTATTTTTTAGTCTTGAGAAGGTAAAACAACAGCAAAACTCTGATTTTCTCCCGTGGACCTTGGACCACATTTAGTCCTTGTGTGTGCTTTGTACGAACATTTATATTAACATAAACACATGAGCTACAGAAGCTGAGCAACTAAAACGAAAGACCAGCTCATTTCTACATTAACGAATACCAAATATGTTCATGAGTTTGGATTCCTTCTCTCTGCTGTGAATTCAAACCCTTTATAGAGAGAATGGAAACATATCTTGAACTTTTCTTTTATTGTGTATCACTATAGAACTCTCTGTGCAGATAGCAACACATCTTGATGTAGCTCAAGCCAGAGAAGAAAAAAAGCAGGGATTTGTTACAGAGGGGTTGGAGAATCCCATAGAATCTGCGAGCTAGAAGCAGTTGAGGAGCAGGCTGGAGCCCTGTGGGAAACCCTAGCTCCATTGCTTTTCTCCGCTTCTGTCTTCATACCAGCTCCACTGTAGCCTTTGCTACATACAGACTGCCTTCCTCTCTTCCTCAATTCAGTCGTGGGATGTGGCTGCCAGTAGCTTCTGTCCATCCAGTGGAAAGTAACTCGGCTCACTGTTCCAGCCTCCAGATCCCTAGAGAAGGGATCCACTTGGCCAATCCCGGGGCATGCGCCAAATCCCTGCACTAATTAGCTGTGTTTGAGGGGAGCATGACTGTTCCCACAGGAACAATGAAGAGGAGTGGCAGCGTCCAGAACAGAGGGAATGCTGGGCGAGCAGACCTTTAAAAGGTGTGCACAGCACAGCGACAAAGAAAACATTGGCTTGAAATAAAGTGCCTTCATTAAGACGATCAAACTGATCTTTGGTTTAATCTGTGCTGGTGTTTTATTTTCATTCTCCCTATATTTCTTATCAGTTAGAACTAGCGTTCTCACAGGCTGCTGGCTGTAATCCAGGCCTTCCTTAAAGAAATAACCTTAATATTAAAAAGTGTAAATAAAACCTTATTTAATGAATCTTCTAATTGTTATATCATGCTGTGAATGTTGATGAATAGGTAAGACAAAAATACACTTAATTTGTCTGTTGTTTAAAAACCCAAGATACTCATTTGACTGCTGTTAAAATGACTGTTTTTATATCTTGCCTTAGCTAAATAAAGAAAATAAGACACTGAAAAGAATCAGCATGTTATATATGGCCAAGCTGGGACCCGATGTAATCACTGAAGAGATAAACATTGATGAGGAAGATGCGGCTGCAGACCCAGAGGCTGCCGCGGAGACGTGTGTCTCAGTGCAGTGTCAGAAGCAAATCAAAGGTGGGGCTTTGGGCGTAACTATTGAGCTTAGTTTTGATGATGTTTATCAACCCTGGTTGCACATTGGAATCACATGGGAACTTTAAAAAATACCGATGTCTGGCTTTTATCTCGAAAAAGTTGTGATTTCAGTGTCCTAAGGTATAGTGTGGTTGAGGATCATGATAGGGTGTAACATTTGTGCTTGATGAGTTGCTTTCTTGTCTGGCACTAGGCGTTTTTGAAAGCACTGTCTTGACAAACAGCCAGTTAGTCTATAAACTTCTTAAGAATATGGACTCCATGTTAAGATATTCTTGGTGAAAATAAAATTAAATGAAAGACAGAATGAATAAAAATCTATTTGATTCACAACTTCTGAGTGTGGTTCTCTGTTGGAATCTTTGTGGGGAGATTCCTCCCCAAATTGCTTAGTATCTGCCCTCAAAGAGCTT
Source organism: Trachops cirrhosus (assembly GCA_028533065.1). Classification (NCBI taxonomy): domain Eukaryota; kingdom Metazoa; phylum Chordata; class Mammalia; order Chiroptera; family Phyllostomidae; genus Trachops; species Trachops cirrhosus. The sequence continues at coordinate 147,844,553 of CM052542.1, read as the reverse complement.
CTCAGCTAATTCGGGGAACGAGTTATAAGCAATAGGCAGTATTGAACAGCTGTGTTGATGAGCAAGACATGGTGTTAGACAAGATCACATGATACGTTTATTACGTACACACTCATTCATAAACATACATACACGTGGCGAATGTTAAAGATGTGGGAGAGCAGATTTTGTTTTGGTAACTACTGGGGTATTTTAACTTAGTGCCCATGTCAAAAGCAATTCTTGTTAGCTTGGTAGACAGATTTTCAGTTGGAAGTATTAAGAAGAAAGTACAGTCAACCCTTCCTATCAGGGGGTTCCGCGTGGTACGTTCAACCAAGGGTAGATGGAAAATATTTGGGGAAAAAAACTTACGTTGTTGCTGATAGGTACTGTGTTGCTTGACCTAAGATGACTGCAACTGTACTGAACATGTACAGAGTTTTTCTTAAACAATAAAGTACATGAATTACTTACATAGCATTTGCACTGTATTAGATATTATATCTAGAGATTATCTAAAGTATAACAGGAGGATGTGCTCGGGTTGTACGCAGACACTATGCCATTTTATATAAGGAACTTGAGTATTCATGGATTTTGCTGTCTGAAGGGTCCTGGAACCAATTATCGCAGATACCAAGGGATGATTATGTAAAGAAAGTCATCTTTAACTGACTCTTCCCTCTCTTAACGTAGGACAAAACAACATTTATGTTGGTGAAGAGAGAGGACGTTTAAAGGGTTTTCTTTTGTTCATAATACTCCCTCCCATTAGATCTTGAATAGCATGGTCTCCCGTTCTTCATTCAGGATTGGCCAGCCAATAGACAAAGTGATTTTGAAATAAGTCTCTGAGAACTCCATTAAGTGGGTTCCTGTAAAAAGTTTGATTTAATTTATAAATAACCACATAGCAGGTTTCTTACTGTCCTTGCAGAAAGGTACGAAATTAAGAGCAGTTAAGAACTAAGTGGCAAAACCAGGAGCCTGGGTATAAATTCAAGTATTCTGTGTTAATCCATGTATATTTTTAAACATTCGAGTGGGGAAGTAACTTGAATCTCACACCAGAAGCTTTTGCACTTACAGTGGCTAATATTTTCATTTTAATAACACAGTTTTCATTAAATCCCAGTAACCAGAAATATGAAATAAATTAAGAAACCAAACACCCACAACTCTGGAGAGAAAATTACTAGAATTAACCCTTTTTCAAATAGGTTATATTTTTGAGTCAGTTAAAATAATGTTTAAGGGCTATAAATTGGCAGCAAATCAGGATATTTTCCTTCAAATCAAAGTCTCCAAATTATTAACTGCCCAATTGTTTATATTGTATTGTGACAAGGGTCCATGGCTATTATAAAATAGAAAAGAAATTACTACAATGCCTTAATTTGTTTTAAAGCTTAAACAGTTTGTTTGAAAGCTGAAAAAATTTTGCTTCTAAAATATCAGATAGTTTTCTTGAATGTGGGTTTGGTAGAACACAAAGAAAACGTGATCTGGTGCATTTAACATAGTGAGTTTGCCTGACTTAAAATGACTGAAGAGGCTGTTGTTGGAGGGCATGGAAATGACATTTGCATTGTCCTCTGCTTCTTCATTTTTCTTTTCTTTTTTAAAAAAATCTTTTGTTTTAGAGATGGGAAGGGAGGGAGAAAGAGAGGGAGAAAGGAGGGAGAGAAACATCAGTGTGTGGTTGCCTCTCATGCGGCCTCCACTGGGGACCTGGCCCACAACCCAGGCACATGCCCTGACTGGGAATCGAACCGGTGACCCTTCGGTTCGCAGCCTGCGCTCAATCCACAGAGCTATACCAGCAGGGCCCATTTTTCTTTTAATTATTAAATAACCTGACCATGAGCTGCACATGGGCTGGCGTTTTCCATTCTTTTGACAAGATTGATTTCTTTTAAAAATACGTGCATTTATATTTTTCCCTTGCTTTTTTTCTTTTAAAATGCAGAACTTCGAGATCAAATTGTATCTGTTCAGGAGGAAAAGAAGATGTTAGCCATTGAACTAGAAAACCTCAAGAGCAAACTTGTAGAAGTAATGGAAGAAGTATGTATCTGAGGCCTGACAGGCAAGGCCTTCCGTGTTTTCAAGGGGCTCGGGGACTGGCCGCGCTGAAAATCACCTTTGAAAGCTGAGGTCTGACATGTGAGCCAAGTACCGATTCCAATCTTCTCTTCTCCCCACTCTCCAGACCTGCAGAAAGGTCTAGAAAATCAGATCCTGACCATTCGTATACCCACTGTTTAGCTTGGGACGGAAGTAGCAGCAGAGTGCTCCCCGTTGCCCCTTCTATTTCACTGTGGGAGGCAAATTTGTGCAAGTGGCATCTTGAGTTTAAGCCGTACACCTTAATGCTGCTGGGAGAGGAGTATTTTGCTTCTCTGGTGTGTGGCTGGCTCAGTTGGGAAAGGCTGCCCCCGTGTACCCCCAACACAGGCATATGTGATAGATGGTAGAATGGGTTCAAGTAGGTATTTAGAGAATCTGTTCCTTTTTATTTTTGAATTGTCTTGAAGAGCAGGAGTACATAATTGCCTTTCTTGGCACACGGCTTCAAGGATCTGCCTTTGTTGATGGTTCTCAGCCTCTGTAGCCCAGAGCTTGCCGATCGACGTGCAGTAGCACCTTGAGATCCCTCAGATGGCTTACAAGTGTGCGGAGGTATCATCGATCCCTTCAGTGAGCTGCCTCACCCGATCAGTTCCCATCCACGTGCTCCCATTTCCTCGAGGGCCACAGTGTGAGAGAGCTGGGGGAGCAGTGCCCACCAGCCTCTCGGCCCCGGTCGTTTCTACTCACAGCAGCAAAGCATCCCAGGGAATGGGAGGAAGGGTGACGTTTTGGGAATGGCATTCCTGCTGGACATTTTATAGCAGTTACTAATTGAAGCCAAAACCAAAATGTGAGTTATACTGAAAGAAGTCAGTTCAGAGACTGTCTGAAGTGCTGATGCATTCAGAGAGTCAGGGTCCTTTTCAGGACCATGGTCTTAGTTTGGTTCTAGCTGCAGGAGAGAGACGCGTTCTGATGCACTGTACGCCTCAGCTGTCATTATTTATCAATGATTCTGTCCCTCCCACTTGGAGGTGTGATTGGAAGCTGTTTCAGAAGTTATTTTTGTTAGGACTGTTTCAAGCATCTGAAAAGTAGAAAAAACAAAATAGTGAACATCTATATGCCTACTGTCTACCTTAATACATAAAACATTCAGGGAGTATTGAAACCCAGGTGTCTTTCTCTCCCTAATTGCATTTCCCCAAACAGCAGTTATTCTGAATTTAAGTTTTATCATTGCAGTACATGTGTTTATATTTGTATGCAATGCATAGCATTTTGAGTGTTTTTAAAATGTATAAACTTAACCTGCTTTTTATATTCTACATAATGCATTTGGGATTTATCCACTTCGATGTGTATAGCTTTACATTCTTCTTTTTTTAACTATGATATTCTCGTCTCTTATTGGTAGATGCCAAAAATTATTTCAGACATTTTAAGTTTGGGGGGAATATTATTATATGTATTTTATTTAAACCAAAAGTCATCCAAATTGAAAATATTTTTTAATTTAAAAAATTCATGTATGTTTTACTTAAACCAAATATCATCAAAGTTTAAAATAAATACCAAAATTGGGCATTGGATCTCTAAATGATTCATGCATTTTCTGAGTGCTCTGTAGCGGGATTTTTGTGTTAAAAATATCAATCATTTGCACTGGCCAGTCAGAGCCCTGCCGTGTGTGGAGACCAGAGCCAGCGCCATTTGGGGTATATAAATAAATTCTCTACCAGTTGTGCATCCTGACTTAAATAGTTCCTTTATGGCTTTAAGAAGAGCCGTAATAAAAGCCTGATGCAGGGAAGCCAGATGCTACTTTAAATGGTTAACTTCTTAGTGCAAGTTGAACAGCAATTTGCGTATCGCACACCACCATATGTCATGTCTTACAACTTTGGGTGTTTTCTCTCCTCAAAATCTCACATTTTTAGGTAAATAAAGTTAAGCAAGAGAAAGAAGCTTTAAATTCAGAACTTCTTGATCAGAGAAAAGTCTTAGAAAAATGCAATAGAGGTATGTGTTTCCGGTTTTTCTTTTCTCAAGTACATATATAACTTACTCTGCGTGTATATATGTATAATTGTGTTTTATAAATGTGCCTAAAGATCCTCGCAGCAAGAATCTTCTCCTGCATTGTGTTTTCCTAACTTACAGCAACGAGTCTCTCTCATCTCTGTTTCCTCACTCACATTGGAGTCTTGGGACATTCGCAAGTGCTTGTACTTAAGAAACTCGCAACCCACTCATTTTGAAACTTTTGACCTAAATGTTTGTCTGTCTATCCTGGGACCATGGCCATATTGGCTGTGCCCTCAAGTGTTTATATATTTGGCAGGTTTGTTTAGTAAACCTCTTTTTAATCCAGAAGAGATAGGATATCTACATAATACATGCAACATGATAGGAAAGTGTTTTGGATTAAGAGGCTGTGGAAGATGGGACCAAGGGAAGGTGTGAGCACAGATCGCTACTCAAGGGCAAGGTGCAGACGCATCCCTGCCTGTGTGCCTGGAACCTGATGCTGAGCTGCCGCAGGGCCAGCGCGGGCTCCCGTGACCACCTTGCAAATTCACGGTCATTTATATGAATCCCATAAAAATGGACCCACGCATCAGGAGAAGCAGACCTGGTCTGCTGGCAAGAAGGAGATTTCTCCCAAGGCGGCTTCTGGAGAAAACTGTAGTTTGATCTTATCCTTGTTGTAAAACACAGCATCAAGTCTCACGGCGCTGTTTTTTTGTGTCCCCTGGTTTAGGACAAGGGAGTGACGCTAAAGTGCAGCCCTGCAAACATATTCTAAGACAGGGGACTGGCTATGGTTTTGCTCTCTGTTCCCCTTCTTTCCCAGTCCAGGAGCTACAACACTAAAAGGAAATCTTGTTTTTGATGGTAGTTCTCCATCTTAGCATCACTCATGACTTGAGATTTTTGAATAAACAAAGAACCTTGTATTAAGTGTGGGAGATGCACTCCGTTGTAACATGTCCTCAGCTCTTTCCGCCTTTAAAAAGGCAGAACTGGTGTAGAAGACTTCTCAGTCTTGATGCACTGGGCTAGAAACGGAGGGTTCTACAAAGATTGACCACGTGGATCTTGCCTTCAGAGAGCCCCTATCCCTGGAAGAGGGAGAGAGATTATATAAATAAACACATAGCTAGGACCAAACCGATTCCTTTCGGAGTCCAGGTAAAAGGAACCAGGACACATGAACATTCACTTCTTATTACAGTGTTCTGGACATAGAAAAGAGAGTCAATTATCTTGCCCAGGGCTTCAGATAGTCGCAGCACAGTCTTTGTTTTCTTCATGAAATTTCTTTTTAAAATAGCTTTGAAAATAATGGAGCTCGCAGGGACCTATAATTCACATCACCAACCACCACTTTTATTGCTTTACTTGAGTAAGACTGTTCGTCTTTCCTCTGAGTAGGCAGTAGATTTACAGAATGTGGAGTCTGAAATTCTATGTCATTACACAGCAAACCAGTCCTTAGTCAGTTAGGACTGAGGGGCCCCGGTGCAGCAGCATTTGAAAGCAGCCATTAAGAGAGGGCCTTTTCAGAGACTGTATTGATGCGGCTCAGCTCGGAATTGAAAGTGCCTCCCCAGAAGCAGGTGGAGAATCTAGAGTGATAGCCACCTGCGTTGTGTCTAACTTCTAATGGCGTCATCACTCCCGGTCCTGTCTATACCGTTCTTTAACGAAATGGAACACCAGATGTCAGAAATTATGAGTAGCACGTGCTGCTCTTCTCCGGCGGGACCTTCCCCTTAGATTTCTGCCCCGCAGTGCCTCTTCAATTCAAGGCTCTGACTCTGGGCCTGCATGGGTCCGAGGCTGCTTCTCTTCTTTGTAAACATGGGGAACACTTCAAAATAACTTATATCGGTTTTTCTCTTTATTTGGCTAATATACTTTGTTTGGTGGAAAGTATAGATTCATATAAAAAAAAGGAAAAAAAATAATCTCAATCTTTCCAATCTAGAAATAAGCACTATCAACATTTTAGTGTATATTTTCCAATCTTAAAAAGGCTATATATACATTAAGCTGTTAGTTAAAAATGTTTGTAACATATATGGAAGACACAGAAAATACCAGCAAAATGGTCTCTTTAACCATTAGTACCTTCCAAGTTCCTGAACATCTTTCTCTCTGCATACCCATCCCTTGGATTTTTATCGTGTTTAATTTTTAATTTTGCCAAATATGTTTGTATCCTTAGTCTACAGCACGTTGTTTAACTTTGTGTGTTTTTGAACTTTGTGAAATGCTGTAATTTTGCACATGTACCTCTTCAACTTCGTGTTTGTGAGGTCTGTCTGTGATGAAGGGTTTTGCTGTGGTGTGTTTATTTTCACTGCAGTGTCATATTTCATTCAATACCTACATCAGAATTCTCTTAGCCGGTATCCTATTGGTGGACACTTGAGTTTTTTCCAGTTGTTTGCTATTCCAAATCATACTGTTATGAAAATTCTTATTCACGTCTCCTGGTGCGTAAGTCCAAGAGTGTCACCAGGGTATATGACAAATGTAAAATTTTATGTGTATTTCAGTACCTAATGCCAAGTTACTTTTTAAGTAGATCTGTAAGTTTACATTACTGGTAGCTGCGTGTTTGTTCCTGTTGTCCTCTATAATCTCCAGACTTGATGTGTACTTTTAATTTTTGCCAGTCGCGTCTTTGGTGAGTATAGAAAGGTATCTGTGTTTTTACTTTGCATTTCCTGTTTACTAACGAAGGTGAGTAGTTTTCCACATGTTTATGGGCCTTTTACCTGTTCCCTCTTCTGTGAAATGCCTTGTTAGTGTGTTGAGTATGTGGCTTTTAAAAAGCAAAAATGAACTCATTTAAGATATCACGAATGCCTTTTCATTCAGTAAATATGCTTCTACGATATAACTTTGACGGCAGAATAATATTTCCTGTACATATTATGCTTCATTGATCCTTCCACATGAGACCATTATTTTACTGTTTCCAGCCACAATGCAGAGAGCATCCCTGCCACTGAGTCTCTGTGTATGGTCACGAATTATTCTCTTAGGAGAATAAATACATTCCTAAAAGTGGCATCGTTGAGTCAAACAGTGTGAGTAACTTAGATTCCGATTCACATTGCCCTCCAAAAGGTTTTATCGGTTTATGTTCCATCCAGCAATGGTGGAGAATGCTTATGTGCCTGTAGATAGAACCTTTTTAACACTATTTCATCCACATTCCTGATAACCTGTGCGGCATATTGTCCATCTCCTCCCACCCTTGTCTTCTTAAGTGTCCATGCTAGCAGTAGAAGAGTATGAGGAAATGCAAGTAAACTTGGAACTGGAGAAGGACCTTCGAAAGAAGGCAGAGTCATTTGCACAAGAGGTAAGTAAGTATCTTGTAGAGACGTAGTTTTAAATTTTTATTTCTTAAACAACTTTGCAGATGACACATCAGAGTATTTTTCTTTAGGTTGAATAAGAACTTACCACTCTGAATTAAGGATCAGCTGAGTTAGGCAGGCAGCTGTGGACTACAGTCCAGTTCACTGAACTTGGTATCAGATCTGGGTTCGAATTTTGGCACGTCAGTCAGCTACCAGTTGTGTGACCACACAGCCGTCTCTTAGCCACTTGGGGCTTCGCTTTCACCATCTGTGAGATGGGTGATAATACCCACAGAGCCAAGTGGATTTTAAATCCAAGTGGCACAACTTCTCAAAGGTATTTTGTAAACGCTAAAAGGCTACACATGGGGAAAGAAGTTCTATCTAGGGATACTCATAACCTTTGATGGAAAAGTCCAGCTGGAGTATAGGACTTTTGTATGTGTCCAGTGCCCTTACGAATCTAGGTTACCTCTCCAGATACCGTCTCCAGTAACAGTATCATGGTATCGGTATTTCTCTTCGGCTGCCATCCAGTGCTCGCATTATGTGAGTTGATTCTCCTGCGTGCCGTGGAACATTGCCACATTGTACATCCACTATCTCAGCCTTTCACCGGAGTAATCATGTTCCTCTCATGTCAGAGATAAGCTTTGAGCTTCTCACGTTCCACCTTACCTTTGTTGACATAGGCATTGGGCATTCCACCGCCCTGGGACTGGCTTCCAGGGAAGTAATGAGGTACCAGTTGGCTGAACCCTAGCAGCTCATAATGGGGACCTGATATACATGAGAGTTCCATCATGTATAATTATTTTGAATCTGTGTACATACAGTAGGTTGAAGAAAAGTAGCCAAGGAAATGTAAAACATTCTTAGGCAGAAGTATCCACAGTGCAGAAAGAAGACAAAGCGTGGGGTTATGTGAATAACATTTAAAATCAGATTATGGCTTTGTGCAAGACCCGTTCTGTGCTCAAATAGAGCTGTGCTAGTAATGAACTGTATAAAAGGTTTAGCCCAAGAAGATCTGATTTGAAATATTATGATTCATTTTATTCAGAGAGTTTAATGAAAGGTGAGTAAATATTGTCCTCTTATTACTTGGAAGAAAGAAAAAAGGACTGGAGTGTCTCCGAGTTCTTTGGAAAAAGCTGCAGCGGTATAAATAATGGATCTAAATAAACAGTTGCAGGGGAGGGAGAGTAGAGATAATGCGGCGAGGCCTCCGTTGCAAAACTGAAAAGGTTCGCTGATTCTGACCTGAATGCCAGGGTCTCATTCTGAGAGACATTTTCAGTTTTCCATCCATTGTTTGTAGAGGGATGTTAGAATATAAAGCAGCTCCAAGGAAACTCGAAGGCCGAGCCGTAGCAGAGAAGACAGGTGGGAGAAGCAAGCTTCCGCCCAGAATGGGAGGATGGGTTTCCGCCGTTCCGGAACGAGGACAGGGACGTTGGAGGAGGGAAGCCCAGAGCCAGGGCGCGTGTGCCACTGGCGGCGTAAATACTGGGCAGTGGGCTCAGCGACTGGCCGGCACAGCAGCGAGAAGAAAGATAAAGCTGGGCTGGAACCGGTGTATCTTCCCTTTGGCGTGGTTTCCCAATTCTCAGGTTTCCAACAGAGAACCACGGCTAAAAGGTACGTGACTCCGTTTACCAAGAAAAGGGCCGCCTTTCTGGCAGTTGTCCCTGAGTGCATTCAGCAAACTCTGCGTTACACCGGAGACTGCCGACACTGGGGGTACAATGGGGAAGAAGGCAGATAAGATCTCTGCCCTTCGGAACCTGGGAACCTGCTGTCCAGAGACTCAAATGGATTTTAAAGTCAGTTTAGTTTATGTATTTAATTATAAAAGGAATACACGCCTTGTAAAAGAACACAAACCATTCTCAAATGTATAAAATAAAAAAATGAAATGTCTTCCTTACACCTACTTCTACTTGTCCATTTAAAAACAAAATCATGATCGATCGCCCATTCTGGATACCACAATTTCCTACCAGGAGGACGATGCTTCGGGGATGCTGGTCTCTCCCTGTTTGGGAAGAGTTAGCTCACAGCCTCTGTTCCAGGCACAGACCCTGTTCCCTTGCCTCCCTTGGATCAGTACTGTAGCCTTCTCTGCTTTCCTTATTGCCCCAGATTTCAGGGATGGAAGTCTCTGAGTGGGAATGAGCCAGGCTAGTAAGCCAGGACAAGTGGAGTAGGGAAACTGGGACGGATAGTTACAAGGCCAAGCCTTTTACAGCTTGGATTCTAGCAAATCCTGCCTTCCTGACCCAGGACACTGAAGAGTGAATGGTTTGTATTTCTCTCACCCCTAGCCAGAGGGTAAATAGCTTACATCACCCTACTCAGGGAGATAGAAAAAATGCAGTTAGTGCCCTTCCTGCCAACCACACCCAAGGACTGATGAAGTTAAGGGGATAAATCTCATTTTGGCACATCATCATCAAGCTGATGAGTATTCTGAGATCCTCCCCTAAAATCCCAGCCTTTAAAACCCTCAGGACTAAGGACCCAGGGCACGCGCTCCCTCTCTCTCTGTCTCTCTGTCTCTGTCTGTCTCTCTCTCTCTCTCTCTCTCTCTCTCTCTCTCTCTCACTCACAGGAGCACACCCACACCTTTCTTCCCTCTCCTGATCTCTGAGGGACCCCAGGAGACTTATAACCAGGGGAGCGTGGGCAGCGACAGCTGTCCCGGGGCTAATCCCCTGAACCTGCCCCCTTTTCCCTGCATTCCCAGTGAGCTAAAACATCCCCACCTCCGCTCACTTCTTTCCTACAGCATCTCCGGAGAGCCAGAGCGGCCTGCCCAGGCTCTGTTGCTCCTTCCGCCCTAAACCCTTCCCGGTTTCGCCGTCCCCAGCTTTAATAAACGTACTCTCAAAACAAAACTCGATCACCCACTGGATACTTTGTGTAGGGCATTAAGGAAAGAAATAACAGTTGAATAGAAAATACTGTTGTGTTTAATCATATGAAGTTGTGAAGATTCAATGAATATGTAAATTGCTTAATAAAGTGCTCGATAAATATTACTGTACCTCTCCCCTTCTTTACACTCCTACTGTTAACTACTTCATCACTGGGGAAAAACTAACTGCTTTAAAACAAAACCTTAGTTCTAGTGAATAGTAGATGAGATTAGCCAGGTGATTAAGAGCTTGGGTTTGTGAATCAGATCTGCATTTAAATTCCGGTTTTGCCAGTGACATATGTCCTTCGAAAGAAAGTTACTTAACCCCCCTGAGGTTCATCTACCTTATTAGTAAAAATGGAAAAATAGCATCTACTTGACAGTGTTGTTCTAAGGACTAGATGACAGAATACATGTAAAATGATTAAGAGGGCACTAAATTTTAGCTGTTCATAGCAGAAGCATGTAATTCATAGGATTAATTCATATGATTTTAAAAAATAATACAATATTAAAAACTGAAGCGTAGGGCTCATTATTGGACCTCGTTGGGGCAAGGGTACAGGTACCGAAGATTGTATAAAAGGTTATGAGCAGCAACCATTACTTCTAAAACCGTTAAATCATAGAACTCAGAAACTGCCTTTACTGTTTTGATAAAAACTCCAGGTACTTCCCTTTGCTCCCGTGTCCGTGGAGGAGATTGACGGGCATCTCCCTTTTCACGATTAACTTTTGCAGATGTTCATTGAGCAAAACAAGCTGAAGAGGCAAAGCTGCCTTCTGCTGCAGAGCTCTGCTCCTGACCAACAGCTCCTGAAGGCGTTAGATGACAACGCCAAGCTCACCCAGCTCCTTGAGGAAGAGAGAATCCAGCATCAGCAAAAGGTACCGGGTTTTCTGCTGGGGCCTCAACACACAGACACGCGTTGAGAGCAGTTAGTCTAGCCCCTTAGAGTTCCACGTTTCGCCTAAGTTACCAAGCCTGTCTTTTCACCTTATAGTAAAAAATAATTTAGTGTCCAACTAAAATTTACAGTGCCTTATTGTTTTAAACTGTCCCGAAAGTACAGAAGGAGGGAGGGAAAGAGAGACAGCTTAAGAAAAGCTTGGATAATGCGTCGTCCAGTGAGTGCCCTGTTTGGAAGGCCGGGGTGGACTGCCTTTTCGTGGTAGCCCGTGCACCTGGAGAGTATCGCTCTCAAAGAGCTGGTGGGAGGGCGTAGGCTTTCTTCAGAGAGGGCGGGAAGGCCCATGTTGGTTGCTCAGAGGAAATTTCTGATTTTGTCAACTTGCACAAATGTGTGTGTTTAAAGACTTCCTACACGGTTATTTCCGTTTGTTTGAGTGGAGTCGTTCCAGCTGGCGCAGCCCACCTGGGTGCGCCCGGCCAAAAGCATAATCAGCGTGGCAGGTGAGTGGGGGGCGGGACAGCAGGAGAGGCCAAGGGCAGGGACAAAGGCTTTCAAGTTAAAGAAACCACTTCAGAAAAATCACATCAGTATTTGTACCACTTACAGTGTACCTAACTTGTGAAGGAGAGGCTGTTAGCTGCTATCCATTATCATTCGTCAAAGTCTCTTTAAGGAACGATATTGACAATTAATCCTTGGGAATTTCTGAAGTTTTTACAAAGTTGGCTATGAGGTAGAATTGGCTTTTTTTTTTTTTTCCTCAATAAGAAATGCTGGTATACGCATAGAGGATGGGAGAGAAAGAATCTTCACCCCCCATATGCAGGATTATCATTTTAAATAAAGAGAAAATAAAAGAATGCTGTATTTATCTAGTATTCTAGAATTTTGGGGTTCTGAAGAGCCTTGCTACTTGCGGGGAACTTGTTTAGTAACTGATGCACACTGAGGACCTGCCGGGTCGGACTGAGCACCGGACTAAATTGTTGGGCACGAGCCCGTGGTGGCGGGGAGAGGTGCTGAGGGTCAGATACAAGAGTTGTGAGTGGAGTCACAGCATCTTTACCTCTCAGACTGTTATGTTACACCATACAGTTATTCTGGATGACACTTCATGTCCGTGGTTTGTAAAATAGATCTTGCCTGTCTGTAAGTCCACTTACAGATTTAGCAATTTTTAAACACAGCCATATTGTTTTTATAAGTACAAAGGTAACCTATTCCTTCTAATAAGTTTTTTAAATATAGGAAAAGTTAAAGAAGAAAATTAAGATTATCTAAGCATCTCATGTTTTGATGCTTATCTAAACCTCATGTGTGTATGTGTGTGTGTGTATATATATATTTTTTTTTTTTGCATACAATTTAAATGGAATCATACCATGCATACTGTTATACAACCTTTTTAAAATTAATAATATATTGCCCTGGCTGGTGTGGCTCAGTGGATTGAGTGCTGGCCTGTGAACAAAGGGTCACTGGTTCTATTCCCAGTCAGGGCACATGCCTGGGTTGTGGGCCAGGTTCCCAGTGAGGAGTGTGTGAGAAGCAACCACACACTAATGTTTCTCTCCCTCTCGTTCTCTCTCCCTTCCCTTCTCTCTAAAAATAAATAAATAAATAAAATCTATAAAATTAATATGTCTTCCTTTGTCAGTGTATAATGAGCTATATGATTTTTAAATGGTTCCATAGTATTTGATTTAATGAGCGAAGTGTGAAATAACACTAGCATTTATTAAATCAGTGATATTGGCAGGCATTTAGGTTATTTCCAGTTTTTCCCAGTATTCTTCTTTGTGAAGAATACTTTAGTGAATATATTTGAACACTTGTCCTATTACTTCTTTAAAACAGATTCTAATAGTAGTATTACTGGGCCCTGGCTGGGCAGCTCAGTTGGTCAGAGCATCCTCCCAGTGCATTAAGTTTGTGGGTTCGATCCCTGGTCAGACCACATACAAGAAACAACCAATGAACGCATGAATAACTGGAACAGCAAATCAGTGTTTTTGCTCTTTCCTTAAAAAATCAATAATTTTTTAAAAGTAGTATTACTAAGTCAAACGGCCTTTCCTTCTTTCTTCTTCTTCTTCTTCTTTTTTTTTTTTTTTTTTTTGGTTTTTAATGCTTATTACCAAATTGTCCCCCAAGGGTCTGTCTTAGTATTATCTGAATTTGTCTCTTGAAAACGGGTATGAAAGAAAGTATTTGTCTATTTTAAATAAAATTTTAAGCTATGGTATTACTTTTTTGACTCACATTAAAAATTAAATTACTTGGGATATAGGTCTCTAGTACATTTTTATTGAATCAAATAGTTGATAATGACTTTAGGTATTGTATGTATCCCAGTATGTTTATAGTTTTAAAGATGCATTGGAATCTGTTTGCTATGAAGTGCAAAGTAAATGGGAAATATTTCTTTTTTCCCTTTATTGTCCTTGACACAGGAAAAACTTTATCATTCAATAGAAGTCTGTTTATAACTTACAGGTCAAAGAATTAGAAGAACAACTAGAAAATGAAACACTCCACAAAGAGATACACAACCTCAAACAGCAACTGGAGCTTCTAGAAGAAGATAAAAAAGAATTGGAATTGAAATACCAGAATTCTGAGGAGAAAGCCAGAAATTTAAAGCATTCTGGTAAAAGCATTGAGTAGGCTATTATGTCTTCTTGTTAATCTGTGAATTTCTCATGCCCAGTACAAAACCTGATGTACAGTTAGTCCAGAATGTTTACTGAATGCTATAGAAAAATACTAAGATTTGTGTTCACATTTCATTCTTTCTCACTTTTGCAATTAGTAGAATGGCCCTTGTAATTAAATGACTCACAAACATTTAGACTTCTGTGGACTCAGAGTCTTTGTAAGCATCACATAGAGTTAAGAGCTAAAGGTACCATTACTATGAGAAGACCAAAATTCCAGTGTTTCTCAGGGCTTCAGCCATGAGTGTTAATTAAGTACTTATTTTGTTCATTTTAGGGTACATTTTTAAAAGGAATTAAACTTTTTAGATTCATACCACCTTCATTTTTTATGTCTAATTATGCGCTTGAAATAATACTTAAAATATCATACCTAACAATAAAGAGGGCAACAATATATATATTAAATGGAAAACTTTTAAAACACCAGGGGTTACTTAAATCAAAGGATTTATTCATTCAGTTCTGGAAAGCTTAACAGGAATGTGAGAGTTGGATTACTGCACAGGGATAAGTAATAAGTTTCTGCTGGAAAGTAGGTAATTTGAGGAGGCCAGTCATTCACTTTATAACAGCTTCAAAATTCACTTCAGATATTTTTGGTTAATTTTATACTAGAATTTTGAAATCTGTACAGAAGAACCAAGTTGGCTTTGTTCCTTTACAATGTATTCAAAGCTTTGTAATCCACAATGAAAATTATAGTTTGTTTTTTTAAAAAAACTGATCTACAATTAAGAAATATTCCATTCTTTTTCGTGAATATTGGAGCAGCCTGTAGTGAAAGGCATTGATCTGTATTACAAAGGAGGGGCAGACGCTAGAGATATTTGCCATTCAATTTTGACCGTGTTTTCCTTTCTGCTGTGTATACCCAGCCATACGCCAGGGTACTAAAAGAAATATAACAGAAAAGAAACCATGCCTTTTGTCCTTGAGGAACTCGGACCCCCTCTGCGAGGCAGTCCCATGGAATGAGTAGAGGAGTCTTGGTGTCCGGAGCTTACCCACACTGCTTATATGAGTATTGAGAGTGAAAACAGACAGATCCCCCATCAGGGCTGGCTACAGTCAGTCTGGAAAGTGGAGTGGCTCGGGAGACCGAGAGCTCTTCCAGCTCGCAAGCAGCACTGGGCACCTAGAGCCCATGAGGGCCCGTTTTAGAGGTATTAACATCAGGGACGGAAATTAAATTCTGCCCCTCAAAGTCAGGAACTGTGTCTGGAACAGCACCAAAAGGCCCTTTCACATTGTTGGTGCTTAGGAAATACCCGTTTCCTTAATCACTAGAGTGAATCGAACGGATAAATTATACTTCCAGAATGCTCTTCAAAAGAGCAGAAAGTTTCTGAGTCATAGACATTTGAGAGTCTGAGTCTGGTGAATATCAAGAACACTCAGATTTGCAGTTGTTGAAGGAAATTAAGTGGAGGAGGAAAGCATGCTATTAAAATTCAGTACTAAATGTCATCTTTAAAATTAATTCTTGGTCTATACATTTGAAAAGTCAAGTATTAACAGTTTCTTTGTGTTTGAATAGTAAGTCATTAACAAATATTCCTTCAGCCCACTCAGTCCTTACTTCCCACCCGTCCAGCCGTTGCCTTGACCTTTTTCCTTCCCCACAGTTGTAGGTACAGCAGATAGATGGTAACGTTTCCTTGTAACGCGTGCAAGGCCTCTTGCATTAGTGATGGTAGACTGGATGATAAAAAGTTGAAAAGATGCCGCGGTTTCATATTGGAATTTCTAACTTTGCCTTACTGAAAAAGAACTTGGTTTTGAGACAGGTCATGTTTTCTAACTTAACGAGCACAAAAGGTGTCGAGTTGCCCCTTTCAGCTCTTTTCTGACTGTGCGCTCTCTGTGCAGTGGACGAGCTCCAGAAGCGGGTGAACCAGTCTGAGAACTCGGTGCCTCCACCGCCGCCTCCTCCGCCGCCACTGCCCCCTCCTCCCAACCCCATCCGGTGAGTGCGGCCGGGAAGGCTGCCCTGCGTCAGCGTCCTTCCGTGTCAGTGAACCTGAACTTTGTGTTCATGGGTTGGTTGGTTTGTCTGTTTGTCCTGGCTTAGAGTCATCGTTAGAGAGTGGTCGGCAGCGTGAAAGATGTCAGCTGGTGCTTCTCTCAGAGAATTTTCCAAAGACCAATGTATTTTTTGTACATTTTGTAAAGACCAACACATTTTGTCCCTTTTTGTAATACAGGAAGTGTCGTAAAAACACCTGATGAGACCGACAGTGTTCCGTCGGAGAGGTTCAGGTTCCATGGGGGTGTCCCAGACCACGAGGGGCGGGACACAGCTTGCGCTGGCACTTCGTTTCAAACTGCAGTCGGTGACGTCGGGATTTCCTTTAAACTGGAACACCGACAATTTTTGAGCTTCTCCAGAATGTTTCCATCCTTTTCTCTCGCTAATCTGAATTTGAAAACCTCTAGTTTCTTCAATCGTTTAAAAAATAAAAGTGCTAAACAAAAATGTAACAACTAATTGTTATAAACTAGTAAACTAAAAGTAGGAATTATTTTTTTGTTCCTATCTTCCTATTTAAACCTTTCATGATGCTGAGAGAGGAACCATCCTACAGAAGAAGAAATTAAATTCTTGTGACAGGAAACCATTCCTGTTGATGTAATGGTATTGGGCGCCTGATTTAAGCACAATACATCCTAGGAGACCTAGAGTCAGATTTTACGTCCGTTGTGGTTCTTCATTGCACCAGGCAGAATTATGTAAGACCATCCACGCGCTGTGGTGACAGCCTACTTCCTCATGTCACGATGTGAGCTGCTTCTGTGTAATTTATTCCTGAGCAGGTGGAATTTAAAAATTCGCTAGATTTTTACCTTTCATTAACTCATGTGATTTGTTTAATCCTTTCACACAGAGAAGCCATTTATTTGAACTTGGTACCTTTGCTGATCCATCTGAATAGAATGTGTAGCATGTTCCCCCCACGTGGCTATGAAAATGGGACTTTGCCTTTAAAAAAAATTCTCATTAGTTTTCCTTACTGAGTAGGGTATGACAATCTACTTTAAGCCATTGAAGTAGTTAAAGCGAAATCATTTTTACACGTGATCGATCCAAGAGTCAATTGAAAGAATTTCAGGTATTTTAAATTCTTTCTCTCCTGGGTTGCTAAATCTGTAGGAGATGGAGATATTCTGAATTTGACATTTAAAATAGGAAATTCATCACTTTGATCTTTGTCCTAGGTCTGGAGTGTTGAGCTGATAAGAAAGGTCACTTCTTTCTACAAGGAGGGAGAACTATTAAAAAGTGATTATAGTCATGCTGTTGGCCTTTAATTTTTAGTCTCTGAAATCTTAAGAGCCCTTCAAATTAAAATATAACCTAAATAGACTGGTTTTCCAAAGAGCCCTTTACAGTTGAGAAAAGAATGTAGGATTCAGACCATATGTCTAAAGCATGAATTCTTTTATAAAGTCCTTTAAAGAAAACTCATTGAATAACATGAATGATTTTTATTTTAAGATGGATTTAAATACTATAAGATATAATTTCTCAGTAGAAAGAGATTTTTCTCTTTTTTTTTGGTAAGGAGAATGTTCTTGTCAAAGGACTGTATTTGCATGTGTATTGATTTTCAGTGGACTTTGAATCCACTAATCACGGTTTTCCAACCTTGTTCCTGAGCTATTTGCTCTTCCCTGGTGTGGATCATGGGGTAGAAATGAAAGTGGGGGAAAAAAAGCCTAGGGCCTGTGACAGCTTTAAGTGGCTTTATTGCTTCCCCCTCGTCTTCCTGCCCATTGACTAAGGGGCCGGGGGGGGGAGACAGGACAGAGAGGAAGAAGACATACCTTGGTCATCGTACTGGTGGTAGTGAAATCAGGACAGGTCCTGGGATGGTGTGGCTCATGGGAAAGGGCAGGTTGTATTAGTATATTCATTGGAGTTCTCCAGAGAGACATAACCAATGGGGAGGGGTGTGTGTACATATATACAGATATAATATATATACACATATACATACACATACACATACACATACACATATACATATACATATACATATACATATACATGAAAAGAGTCTTATTGTAAAGAATTGGTTCACATTATTACCATGGATACAGACAAGGCCCGGGACCTCCAGGGTGAGTGAGCAAGCTGGAGACCAAGGGGAGCCTGTGGGCTAGTCTCGGTCCGTAGGTCAGCAGGCACGAGACCCAGGACGAGGCAGTGTTTCAGTCTGGGCCTGAAAGCAGGAGAAGACAGATGCCCCACTTTCAAGGCAGTCAGGAAGGGGGCATTCTTTCTTAGGACTTCAACTGATTGGACGAGGC
Source organism: Trachops cirrhosus (assembly GCA_028533065.1). Lineage (NCBI taxonomy): Eukaryota > Metazoa > Chordata > Mammalia > Chiroptera > Phyllostomidae > Trachops > Trachops cirrhosus. Next base: position 147,826,246 of record CM052542.1, on the reverse strand, counting down.
CCACCTGGTTTAGGGAGGGCAGTCGGCTTTACTGAGACCACCGACTTAAATGTTAATCTCACTCAGAATCCTCACAGAAACACCCAGAATAATGTTTGACCATACAGCTGAGTACCCCATGACCCAGTCAAGTTGACTCATAAAATTAAACATCACAGCGGGCATGAGGAACACTTCTTAAAGAATTTCAAGGTGAACGTATTGAATTGAACCGTTTCATCTTTGGAGGGCGCTTGCTTGAAGCTTTTATGCACTCAGTTGAAGTGTCTGGGGAGTGGGGAGATTTTACACAGTGGTTTGGATCATTGGTGCCAGATAGCTCATTCTGGTCTCCTCACGCGTCCTGTGAGAACCCACCCTGTCTATTTTCTGTGCGGTCTGAGCCCCACCTTGACAGATGGTTTTTTCCTAACGTTACCCATGTTTTCCTTTGAGTACCATACTGTTCCCCAACTTCGCCTTCGATTCGGATCATTTAAAGCTAGCCCTTCTCTGCTCAGACGGTTTACAGTGATGACCGTGTATTCTTATGCATTTACGTGATTTCGTACACGTATTCCGAGCAGTACAAATAACCTCCTGCTTCATGATCTTTATGTACAATAATACACAGTCTCAAAATTGCCCCTCAGAACTGCGGGTAAGGTCATGATAGGGCGCTGGGAGAGGGTGAGGAGAGGCCTCTGATTAGCAAGAACCCCCCCAAGCCCCACCCCACCGTGGAAGGTTAGTGGGCAGACAGCGACTCCTCCTGCCTCCTGTCTGCGGAATGGGAAAAAATGAGCAAATAAAGTTTGCACTATTTCATTCCTCCCACTTCTGGAATAAACTGTGCTTATTTTGAAGTTCTGTGTAAATTAGAATTCTGACTTTCGTGAAGATAATTTAACTCCATGGGGGCCCCTATGAGCCCAGGGAGGACAAACTGGATGAAGTCAGTAGCCCCGAGACGGACTGCTTCCCAGTTGGCGAGTCCTAGAAATCCCCCGGGGTAGAGCAGGGTATAGCGCTTTCTGTCCACTGTGCTTTGTGGGAGATCGCTCGGTGGGCTTGGGAGTTTTAAGAGACGTAAAGAACAAAATTCTAAAAATGGTCGTCATCCAGGAACATTGAGTTGTTCGGCCGTCAGAGCATGTGTGACTGTGCCTCCAGCTGCCCCTTTTTCTAGAGGCGACACGATGCCCTTGCCATCCTCCGAGCGTTCCACTTGCTTCCTGTTGCTGGCTCCCCGGCCTGTCTCCCCCAGGACTGTTTTTCTGTCAAATCCAGTCTGCTACACGGAACGGATGAATAATGTAGTTAGAAAAATTCAAGAATTTTGATTCCTTTGCCTCTGGTAAACTTTTTTGGGTGAATGATGGGATGGATGTATGTAGAAATGTACACACCCTTACACATTTACATATTCCTACGTAACATTCACCTCTGTTATTTTGTGTAGCTGAAGTTCATTCCTATTCACTGGTACATAATTCATTTTATAAATGTCCCCAAATGTGTTTATCCATTGTGGGTACTGATAGACATTTGAGTTATTACCACTTCAGGGAAGCTACGGAAATTCTACATGAACATTCTTTTTTTTTTTAAACTTTATTTGTATTGTTGACACTATTACAGATGTCCCCATTCCCCCCTCCCCCACCCTTGCCCACCTCACCCCGACCCCCACT
>CM052542.1:147774249-147824473 GCA_028533065.1 Trachops cirrhosus | reverse complement strand
CAGCTCCACTAGATCAGGCCGGTTTTCTAAAGCGGGTCTGTCAATTCACGCCGTCTGTAGTTTGAGAATTGCTGTTATTCCACAAACCTGCCAACACTTGCTATTGTCAGACTTAAATTTCTTACCCACTTTATGAGTGTGTAGTGACAGATCAGTGTGGGCTTTGTTTGTTTTCCAACAACAAATGAAGTTAAGTACCTTTTGGTATGTGTATTGGCGATTTGGAATTTTTTTATGGAGTTATAAGAGTTTTGTCCATTTTTGTGTTATCTGCTTTTTTTTTTGTTGGTTTGTGGATTTTCTTTTTATCCTTTATGATGTCTTTCAGTGTAGGTTTTAAAATATGTTTTAAAATTTTAGTTTCAAATTTATCATGATTTACATTTATGCAGATTTTAAAATCATGTGCCAGAGAGACAGTACTCTAAATATATTTTCTCTCTTAAGTATCTTGTCTGTGTCACACAGATCCAGGGTATTTTATGCCTATATTTCACAAACAGATATTTTCTGAAAATCCCTCCTAATTCTTTCATCCTTCCTTCTCCCTCAAACGTTGCCTAGAGAACATTTTTGAGTTTTAGGTATGGGTGTTGAGGTTTTTTCTTCACGTGTTTTACTCTGTAAATGTCTCTGTAGCGTATTAGTAATGATACCAGTCTTTCAGTGAGTTTGGTTGCACACAGAAGGTGATGAGACACCTTTCTCTTCCTTGAAGTGATGAGAAACTTGCTAATTTTTTAAAAGTGGAAAGGAGGCTACTTAAATTCTACTTGTGCATTCATGCACCTAAGAGTGGGGTATTTACGGGTTCTTTAGAATCTGTACATGTTATTTCTTGGATCATAAGGCCTCCAGTAATCTGTCAATCTTCTCTCTCTCTCCAAGATCCCTCATGTCCATGATCCGGAAGCGGTCCCACCCCAGCGGCAGCGGTGCTAAGAAAGAAAAGGCGGCTCAACCAGAAACAAGTAATTCTCACCCCCGCCCTTGCTTCAGTGGTTGATGGTGTATGATTTTTGAACAGTGCACAAAGTTGTCGACCTCAGTGACTGTGAACAGACTGTCGGGGGTGGGGGGATGTGAACTTGACAGCTATCGGAGCGAACCAGGTAACAGTCATCGCCTTCCTGTATCTCGCTGTCGAGAGCAGCACTTTCCAGCCTTTCTCATCATACAGACAAATCGCTAAAATTCTGCGGCACACCGTTTGCAAATCGCTGGCTAGAGCAGATCAGCATGTACACACGTCCCTGTAAGGCGGAGTATGCTGAGACACGTGATTAAGGTACAAGGTACTTCGGGGCGTAAAGGAAAGAGAGGTGGTAATTCCAGATGAGGGACTTGGGGAAAGGCTTTGCAGACTTGACAGCTGTGGACCAAGACTTTTATCAAGGTCTTAGTATGTACCCTTCAGCGCTGCACACTGGATATGCAAGACATAGAATTTGCATTTGAGTGGGGAAGACAGGAAGAAAACTATCCAATTAAATGTATAATTATTTAAATATACTTTCTGATCAGAACTGTGGAGGCGGCACACAGGTTTCTAAGGGAGTTTTTAGGTGGGCTGCTGGTGTCAGCGATGCTTAAGCTGAGTCACTGTGGATTCAGAAAGTCAGGGTGAAGATATTTAGGATAAAAGTAGTTCACACAGAGAGGCAGCAGATTCAAAGGTCCAAAGTCGGGGAGGAGTTCGGCATATTAGGAAACTGAAAGAAAGTTGATGTTACTAGAATATGGGGTGCAAGAGAGGAGGTCTGATAGGTAGGCCAGAGCTACATTCAGGAGGCTATAGGGAGATTTTGAAATTTATCCTCAGGGCAGTAGAAGTTTTAGGTAAGGGTGTAGCTCGATGAGATTTTTTTTAACTCACACCTGCTGCAGTGAGAGGAGAGAGAGCAGACATGAAGGAATGAGTGGGTGGGGGAAGACAGCTGCAGTCATTCAGACGAATGATCGAATGATCGCGGTGGATCCCGGCAGGATGGCAGTGGTAGAGGAGGGAAGAAATGGAGGAGTTCAGGAACTATTCAGGGAGGTCAAGTTTACAGTAGTCCGTGATTTGCTGGAGAGGGAGATGCTGAAGACAAGGAGAAGAGAATGGAAGGAGAAGGGCTTGCCTGTTGAGCAGGGGCCCTGGGCGACTAGATGCAGGGTCAGTTCCCAGCGCTTTGGGCAGTTCGGTGAGTAGCCACAGTGAGGGCAGAACTTTGAAGGCTGGGGCTGGGGCTGGGGCTGGGGCTGGAGCTGGGGCCGGTGCTGGGACCGGATCTTGGCCTCTATGCCTGAGAGCTGTAGAACCCGAACCAGACTCAGCAGTGTTTGCTCAGCACCTGTCTGTTCCACAGTGCGGCAGATGTGCCTGGCTCAGAACCAGACTGGTGTGAGCTTCTCGGTCCCCTTTTCCAGCCCGCAGGTTTCATCGCTGCGGTCCAGCCTTTTCCTATCACTGGCAGTGTCACAGGTCCCGTCCCATTGTCCTTTGTTCTGTGCTTCTCCCCATATCAGAACAGAATCCAGACTCTATCAGAGTCTGCTCGTAGATGGTTCTCTGCTTTCACATCACCCTCATCTCATTACCCCTCTCCCCATCGGTGGCCGGACCATTTCCACCAGCCCCCTCTGCCCTTGCTCCTGTTACTCCTCATCCCAGAATTGCCCTCCTCCCATTCCTCTAGTCAGAGCTTTCTCAGGCAGGGTGCCCTTCTAATTCCATCTCTCCAGTGTAGGTTCTAGGCATATTGTCTGTGTGTTCCAGGCTCTTCCGCCTCTTCCTTTTATTTATTAGTATTAGTATTAGTATTTATGCGTATTAGTATTAGTATTAATGATCCAAAATGAATGACACATCACTTTGTGTTGCTATAGCATTTTGCTTCAGATTTTGTTGCTGTAAAGATTTAATGCCGCCCCACCCCCCACCCAGCTTTCCAGTTCCTGCACTGATATTCTAGTTGTTTCCACATCTCTGGAGGGTTTACTCCTCTCTGCAGCCTCCCACAGTTTTCATGCATATTGAATGAATCCAAGTTTGAATTTAGTCTTTTCTTTCTTAGCAAGAACCTCACAACCATCACAAACGAAAGCTGTTTGATTTCACGTGTGTGAATCGACTTTCTGTGCCTGATTCCCGTGGCCTTTTTTTAGTATACTTCTCCACACAGTGATGCCACTGAAAGATGTTTGATTTCACACGTGTGGATCGACTTTCTGTGCCTGATTCCCGTGGCCTTTTTTAGTATGTTGCTCCGCACAGTGATGCCGCTGCAAGGCAAAGTCTGCTTTTCACAGGGTGTTGCAGGATTCAGAAAAGTCCTGCCTTTGGTGATTTGCAGGACGGCCCTGCTCTGGGATCCTGGCTACACACCTTTCCCCACACTGAATTAAAATTTTGTTTGTGTTGATCTGGTTTGGGGACAGTTGCCAAGTCTGGGAGGGTCAGGGGGGCGGTCGAAACAGAGTGATTTCCCCCTCTAAGTACATCACATTATTAGCTTGTCAACCTGGACAGCACCCTTCAATTCGAAAAGAAGTATTCTAGAACTTACTATCCCCCAGTGTTAGGAACCATACTTTTCCCTGAGGAAATGATGTTTCACTTACAATTCATGAAATGTGGTATTTTCACCCTTATCCTCAAGCTGTTGCATTGCACTTTGGGGATCTGAGTGACTGACACAGAAGTTGCTCATGAGATTTTAAACTGGGGCGCCTCTAAATTCATACTGCCTTAAATGATATGCACCATAGCCGCCCGTGCCGGAGCCTCTGTCTGTCTGGCGGGGTCATTATTTATATGTCTTGGTAATACTTCACACTATAAAATAGTGGAATGAATGCATCAACAGTGATTAAATGCATGATGAGTGAATGCATAGCATCAAACACTGGGCCCCTCTGTGACACTTTGGATTTGCATTTAAAGTGAAGGGAGCAGCCCTGCTATCACGTCATTTTCTTACGTTAGCATCTTACAGTGGCGCTTACTGTCCACCTGGCATGCCTCTCAGAGCTTATGAATGCAGAAACTTAAATAGATTATGTTTCTTAAAAAACATGATTGTAGGGAATACCTGTGGAATATTATAGTCGTTTTAGTTTTAAGTATAAGAAATCATTACAGACTTGGAAGTTAATGACTAATTTTGTTAAGTATGCAGTTATTGGACATGTTCTGAGATTTTATATATTTAGGTCATGAATTTGTTGATATTTTTCTTACCCCAGTTTACCAATCTGTAGAATGGGGGTAATAGTAGTTTCTGTTTTAAAGGGTTGTTAAGAGAATTAACAAGTAACATGTAACGCATTTAGGATAGTACTTAGCACATAGAACATACCCAAAATGTGCCCTGGCTGGTGTGGCTCAGTGGATTGAGCACTGGCCTGTGAACCATAGGGTCACCAGTTTGATTCCCAGTCAGGGCATATGCTGGGTTGTGGGCCAGGTAGAGGTGACCACACATTAATGTTTCTCTCCCTCTCTTTCTCCCTCCTTTCCCCTCTCTAAAAATAAATAAATAAAATCTTTAAAAAAAAAGAAAATGCCCAAATGTAGCTAAAAAAAAAATAGACAAGGTCCTAACCACCCTTTGAGGGGTGTGTGTCCTCATTTAACAGGCTCTTGTGAGCTTGTAGTTAAGAAAATTCCTTTAACTCTATGACCTGAGGTCAAATTCAGACTTATCTGACCATGATGTATTCTTTAGAAATTTTGTATATCCTAGTGACATAAGATTTTTTTCATGCCTTTTTAAAAACGTTAGTGAAAAAGAATAGTAATCCTGTGGCATTCAACATTCATTCCAGTTTCTTCTAGGTAAAAACAAAAGGTTTTACAGAGCAGCAAGGTGATGGTTTTGTCTGTGGGTCTTTTTCTTTCCTTTTTTTTTAAAGGAATTAACTTATTTTTCAAGTAGATCTTAAAATTTAAGCCTCAATTAATAACATGTAGCTTTCTGATCCAAGACTGACCTTGAAGCACTAACTCAAAGAACATTTGATTTGATTTTCCTGTGGCAGTTCAATAACATTAGACCTGTTGTCCTCATGTGTCCCTCCTCTTTAATCTCCAGCATCCTGCATATTCCCATTGTCCCCCTGATTACACGCCTTTGTGAGACAATTACCAGCTGCACGACGGCAGAAAGAATTACAAAACATGCCATGAGCGCTCCGTGGGCGACCCTTGCAGATTTATTAGAACTACTTAATAGTTTAGAAGTCTGTATAGATTGCTTTTTGCTGGTTCAAAAACAGGGCCAGTGAGAAAGAAAGCTGGTGGAGCTGAGCTAGGGTTGCCCTCTGTTGTGCCTGAGCAGGGAATCTGATAAGAGTGATTTCTTTTCCTTAAGACCAGTTAAGCCTTTACATTGGAAAAAGACTGAGAAATTAAAGGCTGGTTAAAATCTGCACGCAGGACGGGTAGTGGCACTTCTCTGAATTGTCACTGTGATTCTGGCAAGCAAAAATAAAAAATAACTACTTTAAATTCCTGCTATGTTAGACGCTGCAGCAGATTTGAATGGTGGTGACCATAATTCTCCATCTGTCTGCCTTAAGTAGTTTTGTGTGGTGCATTTAATGGGGTCTCACTCATTCCTTGGAGCGCTCATCTGTGTGTAGGCTCTGTTCCTGTTGCTATGCAGCTCTTCCCAAGTCTCACTCAAGATGGCAGCCTTTTTGAACACCAGATGGGGTGTTTTTTGGACGATTTTAAATTCCCGGGAAGAAATTCCATACCCAGACCAGGTGCTTGAATGACAGGTCCAAATTTTATCTCCTTTGGTTATGAATAGGATGGCAAAAGCACTGTGTAGTGCATTATTTAGGTATTCAGGTGTTTAGTGAGGGAGGGAGGGAGGGAGTACGCGAATGAATGAATGAATGAATGAATTTCTGTCCATAGTAATTTTGTCTGTCCCCACATTGATGTTTGTGGACCATCAACAGAAGCTGCCCAAGAAAATGCTACTTAGTGGCACATAGTGGACCAACCCACAGTTTTGTTCTTTTCATTTTCTGACTTTGCTGCCATTTTTCTCATGTTGCTTGGCAGAAAGCTCTTCTTTTTTTTTTGACTTCTGGGCATGAAAAGTGCTGTCTGGATATTTTAATTCCCAGCTTTTCAATGGCTTGTGAGGATGACAGAATTCATTCGAACTCGGGACTGTACGAGAAAGCCCAGGTTGTGCAGTGAGTGTAGCAGGGGCCCCATTGCGGTTGTGCTTGCAGAGGTGAGGTGATGGCACCGTGTGGGCTCTCTGAGCGGGTCCCCTGGGCATGGATATTAGCGGAATAACTACCCAGGCTGAGTGGGTGCCGGCCACGTAGCAGAAAAGGGAGCCATCCTGTAGGCTGCCTCGGGGCAAAGCCTGCCGCTACGAGAATTAGCTTGGGGATGCAGTTGTGATTGCTCCATTCAGAAGTCATCCTTTTGGGGCTTAGTTCTTTTTGCTCAAATAATAAAAATATCCACAGCCATTTAAAGCCAGAACTTTAGGAGCCTGTCAGTAGGTAGATACTTGTTGAGTGGCTGCCATGTGCCTCATCGTGTGGAGTCTTACTAAGGATGCTACCTGGAAGGTCTTTGTGGGATATTTACACTGAAATACATGGGCTGCAGTGAGTTACATGGGCGTAAACACAAGATCTATAACCGCATTAATAGTGATACGTCTTCAAAAACGATTCACTGCTTTCGGTCGAGGTATTCTGCAAAAGAGACGAATCCCTGTGTTCTGAACACCGGGTTGACACTCAGCACAGTTGCATTCTTCTGACTGATACATATGTCAACGGCTTTATTGTTTTAGCAGCAAAATAGCTCACAGGGTAGACAATAGACAGTTGAAATTTTTAAATCAAATTTAATTACTTCATGACCGTCATCTCGGGATGTATGTTTTCTTTTAACATGGACAATTTTAAAAGACTTGAAAAAGGTTTGCCTACATGTCTCCTTCCCATGTGCTCCCTAAACAAAGATGGAGTTTAAACACGGCTTTTACCCATTTGCTGCTTGTCTTTTGACTGAATTTCTTTCAATAAGTAAAAGAATCTTTTTTGATCTTTTATTTTCTAGTGGGCTTTTTGGTAGTTATTCCTTCTTTGGGCTGATTTCTTTGACATATGATGTACTATAACTTATAAAATACTTTTCAGATAAATATGAATGATTATTTGGGGCTAGTTACACAGTTATGTTTTTATTTTTATTTTTTAATTTATTTTTAAATTGATTTTAGAGAGATAGAGAGCAATATCAACTTGTCATTCCACCCATCCATGCATTCATTGGTTGTTCTTTGTATGTGCCCTGACCGGGGATTGAACCCACAACCTTGGCATATTGGGAGGACGCTCTAACCAACTGAGCTACCTGGCCAGGGCCAAAGTTGGGTTTTTGAAAACCTGTATAAATTCATTCTTCTGACAAAGGGAACAAAATCCACTTAGATTGTTTAACATAGATGAGCCAGTATTGATTTCCAGACTCTAAATTAGACCTTAAAATTTATAACTCGTACTTTTCAAAGCAGATTATTTATTAAATGATTTTTATGAAAAATATGTTGCTACCTGGTAGCCATTAACCTTAAATTGGTGGTGTTTTGTCTTTGTCTGAAAAATGACTGTGGTTAATTACATAGTGAAATCTTTTTAAGTCACCGAAAATAGGAAGTAACTGTTCTCTTGTAGCGTAAGCTGATTTATGTGTATGCTCTTTGAATAGCTGAAGAGGTCACAGATCTGAAGAGGCAAGCAGTTGAAGAGATGATGGACAGAATTAAAAAGGGAGTTCATCTTAGACCCGTCAGTCAGACAGCTAGACCCAAGGCACAGGTACGGAATGACTAAATGCTTTTTCTCTTCCTTGGTGTTTCTGTTTTCAAATGGGAAATTTCGAAGTGTGATGCAAGCTATATCGGGACTGACTGTCGAATCTTAGGATAAGGCTAATGTGCCATAAAAGCCTTTATTTCCATAAGCATGTTTCAGGAGGACTCTACTTGGCCCACGGTGGACATAAATCACCATGGAAACTAGGTCCTGCTGTCACAGCTGCTGGCTGGCATCAGCCTGACCGAGACACTGGTAGGAACTGGTATACCCAACAAATCACGATTGCTATGTGGTTTCTTTTCTTTAATTACTGGTTGTTTTGTAGAATTTAACAAATATTTACTGAGTATCTACTATGTGCCAAGTACTGTTTTAGGGACTGAGGAAAAAGTAGGAAACAGGAGAGACACAAATTCTAGCCTTCCTGAAGCTTCTATTTTTGTCTGTGTCTTTTGGGGGGGTGGCAGGAGGCCTGGGGGTAAGGAGTCACCTAATAATGCCAGAACAGACCTAAGACAGCTTTTGAGAAATAATTAGATATATATGATCATTTTCACTTGATTTCACAAACTTTTTCCAGGTCACTTCAAGGAGAAAATTTTGTGAAGGGTAAAGAAAAAAATACACACACACACACACACATATATTTATACATACGTATAAATAAAATCATCAACTTTAAGACCCCAGTGAGCCCCGGGATCTAGCAAAGCACTTAGAGTCTAGTTCAGTACTTCTTCTTTCCGTTTGTCTGTCTGTCGCATTTCAGGAGACCCAGTAATAGACGTTTTGACATTTTTCTTGAAAAATATTTTTCTTTTTTCACTTTAGTAAGGGATCAGAAGATCGGTTCTCTTTCTTCTACTTTTAAAACAGACTTTGTTTCTTTTTTACTCTCAAAGATGCCCCTCTCCAGCTGCTCCATGTCCCCAAGTATCAAAACCGTTCAGTACAAATTCTGCTGGGCTTTGAAAGTTGCCCCCTTGTCACAGGCAGGCGAGACAGCCAGGCCAGGCAGGAGTGGGCGTGGCGTGGGCTGTCCGTGGTGCGGGAAAGCAGGTTGGAAGGGCGGAAGGAACACTCACCTGCAACGTAGATTGACATCTAGTGGACGGAAGCTTCGGCCAACCACGAAGAGTAATTCGGTCTTGTGCTAGTGCTGTGGAAGCAGTTTTCTAAGTTGGGCAGGACGCAGAGCCCAAAGAGAAGCTGAGGGCAGAGCTGGTGAGCTGGTGCGGCACAGCCGTCTCAGGACTGGTGTCTGGGGACCGAGTGCACTGTCGCTGGAGTCGGGGCCTCACATCCTCCCCGCTGCCCGGGCTGGGTTCTCCCCCAGCCGGAACAGCACCTGCCCTGCCCGACTCACAGGGTCATTGTCCCCATCAAACGGAATACAGTGTGAAAACGCTTTAAGACGCAGGGTCCAAGTGGAACCTTGGAAAAGAACACATTCTTAGGACTCTCATGTCACAACTCTGTTGGGAAGAACTGAAACCATGCCATTACTAAAGAAAACAGTGTAATTAAGAAGCAAAATTAGAAAACAAGTGTTGAAAGCTTCTTAAATCCTAAGTAATCAATGTTCCATATGTACTCTTCCAACAGTTACATGTTATTTAATGTCCATTCAAAATCTTGAAGACAGAGGCCCTAGGATCAGTGGACGAGTGGGTTTTTCCCTGGTAATCACTAATCTATGGAGAGGTAGTGCCGGATGGCCCGGTCAGTCACCTTTCAAACAAGCGGTCACTGCGTGCCTGAGTGCAGACTTCTCCCCGCAAGGACATCGGGGCTGTCCTGGAATGTCCCGAGTGTAAGGGCATGCGGCCTGGGCTGCCAAGCCTTCTGCAGACCGAGGTGGCAGCTTGCGTGGCATGGCGGCACTCTGGAGTATGCCTTCAGCCACATCATTCATTCAAAAGCCCCAGCTTGTCCCCTGCAGAAGTCAAGCCTGCCTTGAGAATACTAATTTCACTGCGAATTTTCGAGATCCCTCGATGTTGTTGGCAGTGCTGGTGTGGTTCAGATCAGCGTATGAGAGCTTTAGGTGGGCACGGATGGCATGTATATTTCCCAGAAAACCTAGGCTGAGAAAGTTGAGCTCCGTAGTCTGATTGGTCCACAAGCAGCAAACCTCTCTCTCCTTCCTCCTCCCTCTCTCTCTTTTTCACTCTCCTGTTATTGTCCAGTTTTAAAGATTGGAAGGGGATCTTACACTTTATTATCTTCTGAGAGGAAAAAATGATAGGTTGCTATGAATCACCCTCCCCATTTCTTGATGAGAGAAGAATTAGCCTTAGCTCTTTTCCCAGCATGCGAGAGCCTTGGGGGTCCTTTCCCTGTCTTGCAGGCTTCCCTTCATCTCTGTCCTTTGTGGAAGAGAGAAGTGCAAGGGTGATCAGAGGTCTTTCTTTGATCTTTTTCATGAGGTCCTCATGCTAAATTTTCCATCCATTAAATTATCTGAGGGATCCAGAGACTATGAGGTGTCTGGGGCTGGTACATACCACCCAGAACTTCGTTTGGGATTGTTTCGTTCACGGTGTAGCCAGGAGAGAACTGGGCTTGCAGTCAAAACACTGGCTCAAGTACGCTCTTCCTCAAGGTGTTACTTTCCTCACGGAGCACACACCCTCGGAGGCCTTGTGCTGTCTGATAGGCAGGGATGCTAACGTTCTCCTGTAAGCCCGTTCTTCTCCGCTGGTCCCTGCTCCCGACTCAGTCCTGTTGTGAAATTCCTGAAACAGGGCGTGCCTGTCCTCCGGGCCTGGCTTTCGCCTGGAGCGCATGGAGCTGAGGGAGGTTTTCTGCCCTGTCGCTTGCCTTCTGCTCTGCAGCCTTCCTTGTCCTCACTTGCTGGCAGGAGTCCCGCAATGTGAGTGGAGAAGCTTAGTGTAAGAAATTCGAAATAATCTGCAATCTGGTGCTTTCCAGTTTTTTTCTGTGTATGATGACAAATAAGAAGCACAGTGATATTTAGAATATGGTGGCTTGCGTCCTTTTGCTTGGAATATTACTTCTAATTTTCTGTTTAACTGCCCCTTTGGAGCACTAACCCTGTCTAATATTTTTTCATAGCAGTAAGACATAGACCTAATTAAAAGAAATAGTGAATATAAGCTGTACGCACTTTGTCATGTGACATGTTTGTTGAGTATATTAAAAATGAATTACTCAGTCAATTGTTTTTTTAATTGTAGCCAGAATCTTCCAAAGGCTCTGAAAGTGCGGTGAATGAATTAAAAGGAATACTGGTAAGAATAGAACTCAGTTTATTATTCACTTAATGGGAAAATGAAAAGAGAATGTTTTTGAAATGGATTGTTATGAATAATTGGTTTGATATGTTTCATTTCCATGTCCAGTTGCCTCACTTCTTTTGATACTTTGTTTGATTGGGTTATGGCCTTCCCCATCAGGTGTGTTATTAAGGTATCGATACTCTGCTGTCTCTGTTGTAAAAGAACGGTTACACTCTCACCAAAATCATGGTTTCTCGTTCTTGCCCTCCAGTCCTTGCATGACAGCTTGAAGGTAAAATGTCTGGCCAGATGGGAGGAGTTGGTCCAGGCTTATTAATACTGGAAATACGGTAGAGTCCCTTACATGAACAGTGCTTACCTTTGGGGCACGAAAGTGGAATTCTTGGCACCTGAACGTAAATCTGAGCCCCTGCCCACATATGTTCCCGACAGGACCAGTCTGCTTTTTCTCACAGTTTATTAGACTTGATGATAAATTGGAGAGTAAAATAAAAGCCCCCTTCTTCATGTTACTAGTTCTGCTTTCTCAAAGTTATCCCCGTGCATTGGAGAACACGTTCAATGCCCACCTCTGGCTATAGTCGTCCTTTCCAAAGTAATGAGCCTTTGCCGGCTGAGGGAGTGAGTGCTACCCTGTCCTACAGTTGCTCTCGGAGACAGACGCCTCACTTAGGAAATGTTTCAGGCGCTCGCACTCTGTTCTCCGGTCCTGTTAGAGTCTCAACACCGGTCATTACGCACAGTAAGCCGGCAAATCCGGGCGCGGGGGCGGGGGCTCGGGGCTGGGGTTCCCCTGTTTGTTGTTACTATGCTAATTATGCGTTGCGTGTAGACATCCCCGTCATTGTGGTAAACAGAGTTATTTTCATCAAGCACGAAACAGTACACTTAACTCAGAATGGCTTAATCAGTTAGCTGCAGTTTTTGGCGAGTGAAATTAGTACGAGAGAGGTATAGCAGTGGCTGGCCGTACTGGTGCGCCTACAGAGTAAGGTAAAACCATTGGAAAACTACGTGGCTCTTACCTGAGGGATTCTTTGAGGAGCAAATTTTGTCACCCAGTGTTCTGTTAAGGGGACCTCTCTATGACAGTCCCCTTTTTTTTTTTCATCTCTGCATTACAGTGCTAACTCCTGTTCAAGAAAATGTCCCCCGGGGCATCATGGGATTCTAGAGTGTAGTTCTGATCAACAGTGAAAGAGTCAACTATACCGAGTGTGACTTTTTAAAAATCAGGTCGATTTGAAAAATCAGACATCTGCACGAGACGCGTGTGAGATGTGACGGGCCAGGATGTGCCCGTCCTGGAATGCTGGTGGCGGCGAGCTTCCGGAGGTGGCCTTGCTCTGAAAGACCGTGGTCACTGCGTAATGCCGTTCGCCATCATCTGGTGCCACTTCAGGGAGAGACAGTGTTGAAAAAGATTTTTGTGAAATAATGTACAAACTATAAAAATTGTCAAAACATCTTTCCCCCCTGCAGATTGCCCCTGTCCTCCTTGTCTGGATTTGTCATTAGATTTCTCTGCCTTATCTGGCATTGGCCTATCTGGCATTAGTGTCAGAATAACTGTTATTCTGGCGACATTATTTCTTCGCATTAAGTGTTGTTTTTTTTTAAAGAGGAACTCACAGTGTCCTCCCCTACTCTTCTTTGCCGAATGGCAGCTCTCTGCTACCCACCATAGAAGTCCCTTTGTGGGGGTGCATCACTTGTCCCCTGGTGCCAGGAAGCCACACAACTTCTTGTAAGAGAGAGAAGAAGGAAGCCCCTATCACATGGGCTGTAGTAGTGCCTTTTGCTGGAGCTCAGACGATTAGGGTTCTCAAATTTAGTACCCAGCGAAGACACCAGCCTCATAGCTGTGACATGTGAGAAACACACATGAAAGGCCCACAGATTGTACCCGGAGATGCCAAGAAGCCGAGAAACAGCCTGGTCAGCACCGTTGTGAGCAGAGAGCAGGGGCGAGCTCAGTGGGGAGCATGCTCGCGGAAGTGAGCGAGGCGGGACGTGAGCTGGGAAGCACACCCACGATACAGGGACCTGGCCTGCTGCTGGCAGTTAGCCCCCGAATAGGAAAGAAGCCCTGGCCGGGAAAACTTCACCATGTTTTGAGTTGTAAAGCTTTCAAGCCATTTTTTTCCCCAGCCTATTTTTACTTAATTTAAAAAAAAAAAACAACTGTGTATTGTAAATTAAAAAAGGTATAGTTCATTTCTTGTAGTGACACAAGGATTTGAGGTAACAGAAACCTCTTCAGTCTTCCCAGTCATTTAGAAGTCTCTAGGTGTGGTAATGGCAATTTCTGAAGAATAAATCAATACAGATTAATCTAAAAGTCTCTTTTCAAATTCAGTTGCCTCTAAATCAAAGAAACAAAAGTAGCACTTGAAAAAATTCTCTTACAGGTCTTTCTCACACATCTTCAGTTTTTCAGAGTACCCCAAAATTGTTGAAGAGTTAATTTTGCCACTGACAATTAGATTACTCAGTATTACGAACATTTAGCTAACATGGAGGCTAATATTGTTAAATGATCAACGTGGTTTGAAATAGGAATAGAATATTGGTTTGGGAATTCGAAGAGCCAAGTTCAAGGTCAAGCCCCGAGGCCCTTTTCTCTGTAAGGTGAAGGAATTGTATGTACCAAGTGATCCCTAAGTTAATTTTTGGTTCTCAGAATCTATGATTATAATATAAATAGATGATTAAGATAATCTTGATACTCTATTAGCTGAGCTCCTTTATAATTTTGGTTGAGGGTCATGCAGAAACCTTTCTTTCATAATTGCCTCCGTATTTAAAGTTTACTTATGAATTAGCTGAATCAACTGCATCAGTCAGCAAGTGGAGAAAAATTAAGGGATTCAAGGATTCGAACCTGGGAGGAAGAGAGAGAAGGTCATTCACCACAGTCAGGAATATGGAAAAATAATGCCGTTGTCTAAATGAAAAATAGAGAATATTGTGAAAGATAAATTCTTCAATAAAAAATATTCATTGACTCCAGTCGTTGGGAGAATCACACAGAATGTCCTTGATATTTAAACAATGTAGTACTAGTTTTATGAGTTGTTTTAGTAAAAATGGCCATACCTTTTAAAAAGATCTGTTTACATGTGATACAGTTGGTAAGTTTTCAAAAATTATAAACAAATGATTTGAAAATAGTTTTTCTAATACATTTTTAAAAATTAATCTAAATTGGCTTTAGTTCTGTTTTATCAGTGTTTATCTTATCTTTTCCTATAACTCCTAGATGAATAGATACACACCTGCTAGTTAACTGTTAAATAAATCAAATAATTTTGAAATGATAAAATGAGCTGTTATAGTGTTACATGTAATGTAGTTTTCCTTTGGGTATATTTTATAAATGTGTTCAATAAAGGAAAAGCAGAAAGATGTATCTCGGGGTGGGGATGAGGAGTGGATGTGTGCTTGATTACATTATGAGCCCTGTGTAAGCGCTGTGCACCTCGGTTTTGGTGGGGCACCTGGCAGCGAAAGGATGTAGTCTCCGAATCTCGTTAGGCAAGTTCCTCCCGGACGACAGGCTGCTGGTCCGTAACTATGCTGTTAGGGGGAAAACACCTTTCTGAATAAAATAGCACAATAGCCTGTGTCCCGGGAGATTTGTAATTACCTGATTTTACAAACCTTTTTGTTTTATAGGCTCAAGAAGAAACACGAGTTATCATGTTTAGCCAATTAGAATTGTCAGAATCCTCGGGAAGTTAGCAGGGAAGAAAGTGCAGGAGAAAGGCAGGCCTGTGCTGAGCTCAGAAATGACGCAGGCTGGCCTGGTCCTTGGCCTCGGTGCACGAAAGCTGCCTCCTTACTCTAATACAAAGTCGGGCAAGTTGTACCAGACGTGGGGTTCTGATTTGCTCTGATCGAAATATTGTGGTTCTCCTGGCTTTGTTTCTCCCCAAGTCTGTGGCACAGGTGAGGAGGACTGTTTCAAAGAAATGGTGTAAGTTTCTTATGAAAGAAAATGGACCGCTCGTAGTGGTGGAGTGCCAAACCCTTACACGTAAGAAGCACCTCAGCTAGTGTCCTGTTCAGACCCGTGGTGACGGAAGTGGAAAGCCACACCTCTCCCTCCACGGCACACTTCCGAGGGCCTTCCTCTGCCGTCTTGAGGGTCAGTACCAGTTTCAGCAGGAGCACAGCTCTGTGGCATCTCTTGTCTCCTTTGGCATCTCCTGGGCCCTGAGTAACGCATTCACTGCCTCCACTGCTAGGATTCTGCAGTTCCCGTGCCGGGCCCTTCCTGGCCTCCCTGCCAGAGTCTCACCTTTCCTCTCTCACGAAGAAGCCACACTGTGCTCAGAGCAGCACGTCTTCGGGTGGGCCACGGAGAGCCTTACGTGCCTCCTTCGGCAGCCACGACACCATCGTCACCCGTAATGCAGGCAGGGTCTTTCTCTCTGAAGAATCAGCCACACGTTTTTCAGTGCCCCAAGGGTTTGGGCTCTGTAGCTCGTGGCTGTCACATCAAGATAACCTTCCAAGGTGAGTTCACTAGGTCAGTTCTCTTCTCCACACGGCGGAGCGGCACACATCAGATCTTGATCACCGGTGTGCAGGAGTGCAGGTGCCTTCCCGCCCCCGAACTTCGTACATCAAGGGTGTTCCTGTGCTGTTCTTCCGGTACGGGAGCCAGCATCTTACATCATCCGTAGCATCTTCTTCACTGATCCACTAAGTGTTGAAGTGTGCACAGGAGAGATACATACATACATGTAATGTTCGTTTTATTTTCTAATTCCATCCAAATTCTGGTAATGTTTTGGTGGTTTGATTTTTATATCCTTTTGTATATTGTATTAAGCCATTAACCTTTTTGTTTTTGTTTTGTTTTCACTTTAGGGGACACTTAACAAATCTACTAGCTCGAGAAGCTTAAAATCCCTTGACCACACTGAAAGCAGTGAGACTGAGTTAGAGAGGATTTTGCGCCTCAGAAAGGTGACGGCAGAAGCAGACAGCAGTAGTAGTAAGCTGGTTTGACTTCTCCGCGGCTCTCCTCTTCCTCTCTGAAGCATCTTCCTTTAAGTCCCTTTTTAACATGAAGTTATCTTTTCAAATGATTAAATTTTCTTAATGTGAATGAGAAGTAATGGATGGTCAAAGGCACTTAAGGCTATCTCGTAAGAATGCTGATGTTATTGTTTATTTATTGGCATGTTTACTTGTTTATTTGTAGGCACTCAGGCTTTTCTAGATCTGGTTTTGCTTAATGCAAGATGGCCTTGCATTAAGCAAAGACATTCACGATGGGTTTTGGCAACAATGTAGCATTGAGTACAGGCTCTGGAACCAGACAGTGTAAGTTCGAATCCTGGCTCTGCCGTGTACTAGCTGCTTCCCCTTACACAAGTCACCTACCTCTCTGTGCCTCAGTTTCTTCATCTATAAAGTTCGGATGCTAAAAGCACTACCCCATAGGATTATTCTAAGGATTAGGTGGGTCACTATATGGAAAGTGCTTAGCACTGTGCCTGGCAGAAAGTCAGTACACGATAACCAGTAGTAATAGTAGAAATTACACATCAGTTACAAACGCAGAGAAATCATTCCAGTTCTTCATATCCAGCTAGCTTCGTGTCTCTGCCTGTGAATGAGAAACTCCAGCTCTGTCACCGACTGTGACCATCCGAGCCAGTCTTGCACGTACAGTTGGTGTTCGTGTCGTGATACGCATGGATTGGGCATCAAAATCGGTTCCCAGACTAACCTTGTGTGTCCGTTTTTCCCCATCCGCTTAATCGTGGGAATCAGCAGAAACCTTTCTGGGGTTTTCTTCTTGTGGCCGGGAGGCTGGCTTTGAAAAGCTAAATTAAAATTAATCAGCAACTACAGCTAATCGGCGGCATCGTTCCGACTCGGGTCAGGCAGGTCCAGTTTGTTTAGCCCGTTGTAACAGTTTCGCTTGCACTGCCGCCATGTTTACGTCAAGTTTAAGTTGCTAGACTATTAAGGAATTGGGTGTTTGCTAATCACGCTCTAGTTTTCACATAGGGACTTAAACAATCAAGTTAACCTGGAAGTATCATCATACCAGCCAAACCTGTATTATAAAAAGGTGAAGCTTTTGCTTTCTTCTTTAAAAAAAATAATCAGTTTTTAGTTTGTTCTGGAGGTTTTGCTGTCATTATCCTATCAGAACCCCCCTTCCCCAACCTCTCAGGAGAGTTAAGGGGTGCCACAAGACTGTTCTTTTTCCTTAGGATTGGTTTACCAGCATTTAGCAGCCTCTGTAATGAGTATTCATTTGGCGACTTAATCAGTGCTGTGGCTTTTCTGGCATCTCATCTTTAATGTACTCACGGAGCCACTGTTGATTGTGAGGTTTTTGTGGATGCCATTGTCGTGCTCGGCCATTTACATGTTTTATTTTGCCACTGACCTTTTTGCTCCTCCGAAAGCATTCTTACCTCCAACATAAACTTGATCAAACGTGAAGCACTCACTATTTCAGAGTTAGTTTTCTGTGGGAGAAACCAGGAAACATTTTCATTTTAGTCAATATGGAAATATGGATATTTCAAAGTATGGAAGAAGGGAGGAATATGTTTTATAGGCATGGTGAGACTTATTTTATTGGTTATATTCCACCAATATACAGACATTTAATAAATCATTTGAGGGAAGTTAGAATAAGATATCTGTTCAATAGAATCACTGTGTAGATACAGAGATGATAACTGTGTAATTGGCAGGATAGATAGGATACACATACTGAGGGGAGTGACTTGTAATTGAGCAGAAATTTTATTTTGAGCTCCCTAGTTAGCCAAAGCAAAAAAATAAAAATGTGGGGGACAAACCTACAAACTGTACAATCTAGTTAAAGAAATACCTTTCTAAAAAGATGGTATGGATGTTTTCCTAGCATCAAACTGGAAGAGGTACTTAACCATGTGGATCTTCTAAAGGCCATGGAATGACCGAGTGAAAATTCCAGGACAGAGGGGGTGGTTAGGAAGCTAAAGCAGCCAGCTGCGTGGTGGGAACGAATGACAGAGATGAGTTTGGTGCATTTGTGCCTCAGGCACACTTGAATCTCTGGGGTGATTTTTCCTGCCACACAGAAAGTTTGATGGGAAGGCTACATGTGAGGTCACAAAGCAGAGAAAGGAGGCACCTCAGAGAAGCAGAGGCAGCCTGAGGTTTGCAGAACTCGGGGCCCGGGTTAGTTGGTATCTGCCCCAGAGGCCAGCGAAGCACATTTTTCTTTATAATTTTTCTTATGGACCTAACTGACATTCCCTTTTTTTACCTAGACTTGTGGCCGACCAGACTGACATTTCAGAGCAGCAAGGGCCTTTTGGAAAACCCTGGGCAGCTTAAACAGGGTGCAACGATAATAATAATCTTAACACACTATGCATTTTGCTTTATTTCTTTTTGTTTGTAGGAAAAACTAGCTCTCGCCCAGCTCACGCACTCCCTTTTTAACTGACTTCAGTTGCAGAACAAGCAGTGGGCGGCGGTGCATTCAGAAGCACATCCTGCTTTCCTACAAGGCCAGAGTGTTTGTTTCGAGTGTCCAGTGTTGTAGTCAGCAGTCATCCAAGGGCAGAACAGAGCTGCTCTGAAGCTATTCTTGAAGTCAACTTTGTATTTATATTTTCAGGATCTTTCTATCTTGATCTCTGTGCCCTTCCCTCTGTACTCCCACATCTCCACGCAGCATGAGGCATCTCCACATAACACGGGTGGGCGGGAAAGGCCTTTTCGACCAGAATACCCAGTGTCCCCAAGTCATCTGCCCAGATGCTGAGGACGAAATAAATGAGGAAGGACAGACACTGGTACTTTGGGAGCTGAGGCTTTCTGCTAGACCTGAGCAGGCCTGTATCTCCCACGTGGGGAAAGGCTGGAGGAGACGCCGCAGCAGAGTGGCTGAGCAATTTAAATCAGAACTTCATTCTTGCAGTTGATGTGTTACACTGTTGTAATCTTCAGCCACATTCACGTACGAACGAAAAAGTAGAATTCCAGAGCTTTGGACCAATGAGGGATAAGCTAGCGTTTCTGGATTGCACCCACTTGGTACCACTTTCTTTTTTAGGGGATGGTCTAACATTTCTTAAGGTCTGTCCCAATTTTGTCCTCTTTTGATTAACACTTTGCCAAGTTGTCCTTGGGTTTCATTTTTAGAAGTTCTAATTTTATTTGTACATCTGTGACTTATTTTATAAAAATCTCTTTGTTTTAAAAGGATTCCTTTTGAAGTGTCAAGACATACTAGAATCTTCTTTTGGGGAAAAAAAAAGGTCAAGGAGAGTATCTTTCAAAAGATAGAAAATGAGTCACGATGGAGCTTAGCGTCAACACCAGAATTTCTAGCTGGATGTGCCAATAATTTCAGTGATCAGCCCTGTTACGGTTTTGTAAAACCTGCCCCAAAGAGCAGGAAAGTCTAACAGGTAAACAGCCAAACCCTTTGCCACTTAGTTTTTGTAATCCTGCGTCTGTATATTAACAGGAAATAAATCCA
This sequence comes from Trachops cirrhosus, assembly GCA_028533065.1. Classification (NCBI taxonomy): domain Eukaryota; kingdom Metazoa; phylum Chordata; class Mammalia; order Chiroptera; family Phyllostomidae; genus Trachops; species Trachops cirrhosus. The sequence goes on along the minus strand of CM052542.1, from coordinate 147,804,847 downwards.
CTTACTTCTCAATCACATTAAAATGAAAATGTCCATAAAAGCTGTTTAATGCTCAAGAAGCCTTCCTGAGCCTTTTAAAAAGAGCCTTTTGACATTGTTCCATTTTGTGTTTAAAATGCAGAGCTGAGTTTGGGGAGGAATTAACTCTTAAGAGTCCACATGGTTCAAGCAGGGCTGTCAGAAAGCCATACTTAGGAGAAGAAAAGAGTTTTCACAATTGCAGTATTTTTAAGGACTCTGGTCAGTGAGGGAACCATGGCCTGGGGGCTTGTGGTTTCTTAAAAGTCTGTACACAATTTCTCAGCGTGGTCCCGGGGCGTTGAGTAGTGCCCCAAAGCAGAGCCAATTTCTACTAGGAACATTTTCCAGCGTGCTCTTGAAATTGTAGCAAAACTTGGCCTTTTCACTTTCTGAGGGATTTTTAGCTAATCTGTTTTTCAGTCCCATAATCAGCATCACGCAGAAGTATTAAACTTGAGGTCTGTGTTTGGTTTTAAGGTCCAACCGGGATGTTAGCCACCTCAGAGTCCAAATCCATGCCAGTGTTGGGTTCTGTATCCAGTGTAGCAAAAACAGCCTTGAACAAGAAAACTCTGGAGGCAGAATTCAACAGCCCGTGCCGCCCAACACCTGAGCCGGGTGATGGGCCGTGTAAATTGGAAGGAGGCACACGCTCCAAGGTTACGTTTCAGTAAGTAATGATGCTCTTTACTAAATAGTGTGTGGAAGAATCTGTGATAACTAACTCGTGGGTTACTCTGCTTTATTTCTCCTTAGAGAGGCTTCGATTTGGCTGGCCAATAAATACTCTTCTTCCTTCCTTTGATGAGCCACCTTTTGATTCCAGGCTCTTCGCTTTGAGGTCTTATTCCCATCCAAAGCAGATATGTGTGAAGAGAATTTCTGCCCCTCGGCTGGTTTGGTAATCAGGTTCTTCTGCAGGAAGGTTGATTTGGGTAATAATTATTCAGCATCAGAAGACAATCCTTCTTTCAAGATTAAATGCTCACATCATCCCTCTTAATGGTTCGTGAGGGGCTGAAGAAGATACTAGATCTTTCAGAAGAACTAGATCCTCAAACATACTCTGAAGGGTACCTTATTTTCTGGCCCTCACTTAAAGGTGAGCCTTAATATTTCTCTGTCCCGAGAATGAAAACATACCGTGTAAAGGTTTATATCTCTATGGACTGACTCGAAAGTGACACTTGGTCAGAGTTAATCCTGCCATTGACCGTGTTTCCGACAGAGCTGGTGGAGGATCAGTTTGTTTTACAACAATGGCAGGCTCTTTTTTGAAATTAGTCTAGTTCTGCTTTAGTTCCCTTGCCAGAATGTCAGGGGCTTTGTCACCTGCAGAAAAGGAAGAGGTGAGGCAAATCAGATCAGCCGATGGTAATTGTAATCACGGTTAATTAAACCTCTGATTTCCTGTTCTGTCGGGAGAGAAAGAGCCCTTCTTTGCGCCTTTCTCTACCTGTCTTAGTTTAAAAGGTGAAACCTGGACAAATGAAGTCGAAATTCAATTTGGATCTATTTTTGCCAACTGGTATTTTCTTCCATTCTTGCATTTCTCATTGGTACTATTAACTTTTTCTTTTTTTTCTCTTTTGGAATGAATGGCCTTCTTTGCTGACTTACAGTTTTATCTAATTCCATTGTGTTTCAAGGCACATTTCCTCCTGCGGTCACGTGTTTCTTTTGACTACAGTCACTCAAACAGTCCCGACGGAAAGATGATCTATATTCATTCTTCATCTTTCCCGTTAGATTTGTTTAACATCTAATTGGACGTCAGCAATTGGGCTACATTGGAACCAATATCCAGACACAAAAGCAATTTGGCTGAGACAAGTTAGTTTCTGAGAGATGCTTCACTGTGTGTGTATAGATTTTTTTCCCTTTACCATTTTCCACAGATAATCTTAATCAGAAAATACTGCAACTCCTTCTTCCTTTTGTCTGCCTTTTATTCTCCAAAAGTAAGTGGAAATTACATTCCCAAGAAAGGAAATGAAATAATTGCAGGCCCAAGGTCTGCAGAATGTGTTGAATCGACAGTGAAAAGGATCCGTGTGTTGGCAGACACAGTTGTTAGAATCCATAAAGGCCTCTGTGAGGCTTAATTTATTTCTCATCTTGCTTGTTCAATGACTGCTCAAGAGACACATTTCAATTTAATTTATCTACTTAAAGCGCTAATACAAATACTCTGTGCTGCTGTATTAACTTTCAAACTTTGTAACCTAATGCTTGATGATTCCGTTCTTGACATTCTGCAGCTGCAATAGCCAATGCCATGCATTTTCATAGAAGAAAGCCATTTAACAAGGAAGAGTGCCTTTCTGAAAAATCCGTTTAAGGACCATTAGACTCTCCAGACGTATCCAAGTATTTTGTGTACGTGCATGGTAACTATTCACTTCATTCGTGGTTCAACCTGGCTTCTCAATGAGGAAAAGAAGTTTAACATAATTTAGTTATATGTAAGCTGTAAAAGTAAAAACTCATGTGATATATGGGGATTCCCTGAAAGCAGCCTCACTGCCAGGCGTGAAAAGGATCGTTTTCAGGATTGTTTCTGACTGTCGCTAGCTAGTGAGTGTACTGTTTTACAAACCGGAAGGTAGAGGCAGGCCACATTGTTTTGTCTCATAGACGTGAATTGTCCAAGCACTTAGAAGTTGGATCAGCAGTTAAAAGTGAAATGTTTCCTTTGCTTTTTAAAACAGCCTTTGCACTCTAGTAATTTCGTCTTTATATCGATCTGTAGAAAGACTACGAAGTGTTTTAGGTGAGTGGCACTGTTGGCTCTTGACAGGGAATCAAGGTCAAGGAGTTAATTACAGTAGCCTCTAGTACTTACATTATTACACAGACACATACACACACACACCCAATCCCTTCTCATCTTACCCTCCTTTCCTCCCTCCACTCTGGCCCTTTCCTTTTGCTGTCCCCTCTGCCTGGAATGTCTTCTCCCCAAGTTATATGACCTCCTGTCTCAAGCTCCACCATTTCTTTGCTCAATGTCATCTTTTAAATGAGGCCCACCCCTACCACCCTATTTAAAATTGTAACTCGTCTTCCTCCAAACTTTGGTTCCTCCTTAACCTGCTCTGTTTTTCCCCACAGCGGTTATCTTCCAATATACTATATGCTTTATTTATTATACCTAGTGCTTATTCTCCCTTTCCCTGCTAGGATGGAAGCTCCATGAGGGTAGGAATTTTTTTTGTTTTCTTCCCAGGCGTATCCCAAATACCTGGAAAAAGTTCTTGCCTCATGGTAGGCTCTCAGTAAATATTTGTTGAATAAATGAACAGCATGAGTACATTTTTGAGTACCAACAAAACAGCAGAATGTCAATTAATTAAAGTGCTCAGTTACCCAGCATCCCCCATGATTCAGCGGTTACGCAGCTTCCTGAGCCGGATGTTAGAGACTTTTGTCTGTTGGTTTTGGTTGGCTTGTCCGGTTTTTCAAACATTTTTTTAAATGCCCAGGAGACATTTAGGTCCAGCTACGTTGTGCATATCTTCTGCATCTTTGTACTGAAACAAGATAAAGTTATCAGCGGCAACAGAATGCCCCTTTGTAGAACAAAGACTCGGTATGCTCACTTGACTGGCCTCAGGTAGGCAGGAGAGTTTGCTAATCTTCTAAAAAAGTTTTACAGTAAGAGTAGAAGCAAAGATGTTTTCTGCATAAGATCTTTGCTTAACCAGAAAATTAGTTACTGTCAGGCTATTCCTAGAAATTTTTTTTATTTTAATAAATTCCTAAAATGGACACATATATGTGTGTTCCGAATAATTGAGTTAACTTCTGTCTGGTAAATTCTAGAGCCAGAGATACATACAGTACATGGCTTTATTTTCTCAGGACTTGTGAGAAGGCAGGAGACACCATTAATACTTAATGACAAGGATTAATTAAAATTAACATTTTTGTCACCAACCTAAGCAAAGCAAGGTGTTTTTTGAAGACAACGAAGGAAAAGATAATCAGGACTTGGAAAAGCCTAATTGTTTCTATTTTGATAATAGCGTTAGAAGCATTCATGTACTGTTAATTATTTCTAGTAACTGTATGCTGTCTAGTAACAATTCCTTAAGTCGAGCAGTGAATCTGAATCTCGCTCATTTTGGTGGGTTAGAATGCAGACGAGAATTAAGCTCACAGTCTCCTCGATGCTGTGAGAGGTGGAGAGCGGGCCAAAGCAGACGCGTGGCAGAGACCTGGCTTTGCCCTCACGCCCCCTCCTATGGACCTAGAGGAATCCCACAGTTACAGTGTAGTAAGACTCACTGATTCAAGCTAATCTCCCAGGGTGGGATGCTGCATATAAAACAGCATTCTGGATCATAGAATTTTTTAAAGGTAACTATTTTCTTGCTTTCGGACAGCTACAGTACCTGGACACAGGCTGGACGTCGCATAGGGTCAGGAAAACCGGAATGGTGTGTGTGTTTCCACCAGTAGAAGCCTGTAGACTGGACAGGAGAGTGACAGGATGGGCAGTGTGATCTGTTTTCTAAACCCACGCCTGTCCATAGACACACAGGGTGGCAAGCAGATGGGGCTGTTTCCAGAACCGAATTCTACAGTCAGGTAGCCGAGGTGGGGTTCTGACGTTGGGGTTGCCATTTAGGGTCTCTGTGATCTTGAGAAAGTTATTTCATCCATGACTCTGTTTCCTAATCTGTGCAGTGAGGGTAATGAAGCCCACCTTGTAGGGTTGTCTTGTAAATTAGATAATATCTGAAATGTATTTCAGTGAACTCCTTTTCCACCTCATGTTAAAATGATAGCGCGGAGCCGTTACTATGTAATCAGGGACTAAAGTTAGAGTTGGAAGCTTAGATACTGGACCCCCAGGTTATTGACTAGGCCAGGTTCCTTGGGGAAGTAACGTGACCTGTCTGTTTTGTTTTTTGTGGTGGTTTTTTCTGACCTAAAATTGAGGCATGTAGATTAGGTACTCTCCCGAGTCCCTTTCAGCTCTAGAACCCCCATAATTCCTCACTAATGTGGTTGCTTGGTAAAAAAAAAAAAAGTTCACAGTTAAGGTAAGGAACAAGAGTTAAGTACATGTTCTACCTACCACACGTCTCTCCATACATTAAAACACACACAAACCTAGAAATGTAAAATACTTGGTTTTTAAATGGCATCATTAGAACTTACAAACCCAAATCAAAATGATTGTGACCCTTCGGAGTGCTGCTCGCTCATTCCAGCCCGGTCACTGTTGCCCCAAATGTCCTGAGCCCCCTTCGGATTAGAAACACCTGATCACAGACGGTATCCATGGGATAAGTGGGTGAAACGTGGAGTGTGTGAGGGCCACTCCGCCGGTTGTAGAATTCTGGGAGCTAGTGCCAGTATTTGTTGTGGTCAAACAATGACATGGCTCATTTTAATCCCCACTGCGTGGTCAACACGCGCATGTTTCCAAATGCCTTAGGCTTTTGAACATGGATGCAGTTTTTGGAAATAGCCATGAGTTTTGCCACCATTGCAGATACATATTTTTAAATGTGATACAGACACTCGACATGCCTCCCAACCGCAGGTGCGGAAAAGTCCGGTGTGGTGCAGCCAGGTCAAAGCTCGTGGGTGCCCAGCCTTCTCCTTCTACTCCAGTGGGCGTGGCTAGTTTCAGAGTCACGCCTTCTGGGCCCTCGATGAGGGGGTAACTAGGAAGGGAATATTTTGGAGACAAACGTAAGTTGAACAGTAAGTGACAAACACAGTGCACCTAGCTCTGAGTAAAAGTGTCTTCCGTCTTAATCCTCGAGACACGTTACCTCTGTCGGCCACAGAATGCAGAAGCTGTGTTCCTGACACAGGCGAAGTAAATTGGGAGCGCATTTTGAGTTAAAAGCCAACATTTTATTATGTGTGTTTCCTCTTTTTTGGTTAATATTTTCTGTTACCCTTCATCAGTATTTAGTCACGTGTGTCCATAGACGGCACCGCCCACTCAGAGGAAACGTGCCCGTGTTGCGGGTGGCAGGGTCCCTGTGTTGATTGTGGGTGGGGGCTGTGGGTAACGGGACCGGCGTCTGGTTTGGAAGGCAGGGCTGTGGAATTTGCTTTTGTGATGTTTTGTTGTAGCTGCTGTAGTTCACGAACATTTATGAAAGCCAGGTACTTTTCTGAATAGTTTTAATTCTTCCAAATGTACAGAATGGACATACCTCCATTTTAAAGAGAGAAGACTGAGGCTCAGGCGAACAATTTGCCCCAAATTCTATTCCTAATCAGGAGTCGGGTCAGATTGTATTTGAACCTGTGCATTCTTTCTCCAGAGCCCATGCTTTTGAACTAGAGCGTACTGCGTTGAGTGCATTAAAACTCGAGGAATGGAGGGAAGGCAGTGACCTCGAGGTTTCTTCTGCAGAAAGTCCTGAGGCCGCAGTGAAATCCCTCCGCCCGCCCGGGGGTGCTCACACCCGGCCCCACCCGGCCCCACGCGCCCTGCTTACTCACAGGCACTGCTGCCCCGTCTCTCTCCCTCTTCCTCAGGCTAACCTAAGCAATTCAGATTTCTCTTGCCAAGGGAAGGAAGTGTTTCCTAGTGAAACAAAGAGTTCTGAAAGCGGAGCCCGTCTGAATTAACACAGAGATTTAAAGAGCACTCAGACAGAAATTATTTTACTGTTTTTCACGTCAGACATCCAACAGAGAGGCAATGCTTCACAAGCAAACTTTGGAAATTACCGTATCAGCATACCAGCCTAAGCTACTTTAGTCTTCGACATAAATTTAATTTACACAACTTTTAGTTGAATGACATTTCAGAATATGAAGAATAGTTTATTCCCAGAAGTCAAACACCTTTACAAAAATATCTGACTCTGTCATTGGATGATATAATACAATAATATAGGGGTGTATCACTGCAAATCCTGTTGTTTCATACATTCTGCAGCCAAAATAAATTTTATTGTCGGATTCACTTTATGCTGTACCTCTTTGAGATAGCTCCTTCTTTGGTTGATTGCCAGCGAGCCCCTTGACGTTTTGCTTAGTGTCCATGGGTCATCTTCTGTTAGGACATCTCTGTTATAAATGGGGCAGGACGAGTGGGCCTTTGGCATGGAGCAGATTCTGAGAGTCTGGCACCACGACCAGGCGGAGGTCCAAGAGCATCTTACCTTCTTGCCCTCCGGCTTTTTCGACTCTTAATATCCGGATGCGGCCCTACTTGTCGGTAATGAGCTTTATTCATTCTTGTTCACTTTTTTTTATTGGTTATTTTCAGGAAGGTCAATGTCTCCCTGACAGTTTCAACTAAATAAAGCAGCCAGCCTCAAAGATGATTTTTCATTACATCTAGTTACAGTACTTCTATGAAACTTTGCTCCAAAGGTGAGAATCCCTTTGAACGTGAGCTCAGGTTCCACGGTAATTGGTGCCATTTGAGTGATTTCATAGCTGTGCCCTCATCTCTCGATCATCCTCAGAGAGGCTTTTGAGCCACAATTGCCGAGACTCACCCAGTCAACACTTCCCCAGTTCATCTGCTGCTCTTCAATCCCAGATCTCCCCAGAACTTCGAGCTTTGTCAAGCTCTTTTAAATTTCCCTTTTGACTACCAGAGAGGCAGCTAGCTTGTCTTTTTTGTTTGGGAGGTCAAAACAGGTCACATTGTGCCCTGGAAGAATTTAGAAAACAACAACAACAAAAAAAAACCATGTAGTAATTACAGGGCTTCAATTTCGATAGAAAAATGTCCATTTCCAATGAAACCATTTTTGTTTTAATTTGCATTTAATTTCTAGTTATAGTATCTCTAAATACATGTGACTTTTGGCCCCACAGAGATTTATTTTTGTAGAGTTCATCTCGTTTGAGCTGTTTACTGAATACCAAGGGTAGCTGATAAAAGAGAAATTTTAGATGTCTCTGGGTTAGTGCGATTAGTCAAACATTTCTGTGAAGGAAAATAATGGAATTGCCTTTCAGAGGGTTTTGAATTAAAAGTAAGATTGATTTCATCACTGTTTGACCTCTAACTGGTCTCTTCAGTTTTGCTTCATTATTTCCGGTGTGAAACGAATGTAGAAAAATGAAATTGGAAAGCACTGCTCTTTGGGACTGGAGCTAGAAAATCTGCGCCTTTGATATATGTTACCAAATAGCAGTTGAGATTCTTAACTTACTTTTAGGGAAACTCGGCTTAAATTATCCTCTCAAATATTGATCTCAGCCAGAAATTCATTTGGCTGGTCATGTAAACTGTTCCTTGAGAGAAGTTTGGTTCAGTAATCAGAGAACAGAACGGTTCTTTTAGCCCCCATGGTGGAAAAGGGTGCGTTTTCTTTCAGCAGTCCCACCGCCAGCCTTTTCCCATCCCCTCCTCCTTTCTCCCCTTTTCTGTGCGAGTGTGCACAGGGTGCGTGTGTGTGCACAGCGCAGAGGGGAGAATGGAGGGGACCTTCCCTGTACTTAGTAGACATTCGTTTCTGACAGGAGACTACTAGCTAGCAGAATGGACTGCGTGGAAGTGACTGCTTAATCTGGTGCTCTTATACAATTAAAGGATTTTGTCTGCTCTCAACTGTAATCTTAGTGCTGCTGAATTGTGTACTGACACTGCAGGAAACGGCTCTGCTCGGCAAAGCGCGACCACAAAGCCGCTCCCTGTGCGCCTGCACACGGACCATTAGGTTTTAACAACAAAATTAGCGGACAACTGGATGTTCTGGAAGTTGAGATCCCCTCACTTAGTCTTTTCTTCCTACCCCCCAAGGAGTTACCCTGTGGACTGCCCGGAAGGTCCGCCGGGCACTTTTGTCCCCCACGTGTTCTGAGCTGCTGTACCGACAGTGGTGTCTTCCAGGTTAATTGTGGAGGCTGCGTCACACCTGGTGTTCAAATGCTGCTGCGTAAAGCTCAGGATGCCTGTGAAAGTGCTGCTGAGGAAGTCGCAGTTCTCCCCAACAATTAATTGCCCTCTAACACGCGCCCCCGGTGGCAAATACCTGTGATGTTAAGGGGCTCAGCATAAAATCTGTCACTTCTGCATAGAGAAGCAGGTAGTTTTTGGTGCTTTGTAAGATTTTAAAAAACATCGTTCAGTAGCCTCTGCAGGGCTTGTGTTCCCTTGTGTTTGTATAGAGTGGAGCATTTACTCGAGTAGAAGTAGCTGACTAAAACTTAAATACAACTTCAGACTTAAGGACATATTGACCTAACTCCCGACACCTCATCAACACATTGCATTTGAAATATACTTTGTCATATAACTGTATGAAGCAGCACACCGAATCCTTCGTGACTTCCCATCTTAAAAGAGAGCTTAAAGTGTGCAATATAGGAAATTTAGAGAAAAATCTTTACCAATTTAAAAGTGCTATTCTGAAAACTTAGAACGGAAATGGCGAGCGCTCGGGGCACGGCCCCTGTTTTGAGGAGCCCGTGTCACGCATGGTCATTTTGCGGAAGACTTCACGTCTCTTAAAATACTTCTCTTCCGCAACAGTCCCTTTTAATAGTCGGGATCCGAATGGATTTTTCACGGTGACGGAACGTTGTGCCAAATCACAAAAAGCATGGAAAGTGGCCCCCAAAATGTGTATCACGTTTCAGAATCTTGGCCGGACCTAAAACTTAGTGAGTTCACGCGCCATCCGTGGTTGATTTTGCTGGTGAGACTGGTCCCACCCGCTGCGCCTGTGTGGGCCAGCGTCGTGGGACTCTGTCAGTGTCCACAGCCCAGCCTCCACGACAGGAATAAAGACCCGGGACCAGGCTTCGCTGCGTGGTCTGCGGTGTCACCCTGCACGGAGATGCCCGCGCTGCCTGCCGTCACTGTCCCTCGAGGACGCGGAGGGCCGTGCCCACCACTGTCACCGGTTAGGAAGGAATGCTCGTTCATCTTGAGCGCGGACCCCCGCCCAGAAGCTGCCGTCGGGTTTTCAGCCACGGCAGCCTGCTGTTGTTTCTCAGTTCTTTGTCAGAATGTAAAATTACGTCCGGTTCTCCCCGCACGCAGACGCTGACCCACGTGGACAAACTCATTTATTCTTGGAGCTCAGATGGAGTTTTAAAAAGTACCCAAAGCCAAAAGAAATTAGCTTTGTTCTACCTGCATTCAATTTAAAAGTCTTACAATTGGTAATAATATAGGAAATGTCCTTTTATGCTTTGAAAGTCTATTTGGGGAAATTTTGGACAAGTGTTATTAAAATCTCCTGAAAAGTAGGGTGTCTGAGAGAAACAACAAAAACGACCTCCGTGGCGAAGCCACCGCCGGTGGCCGCTGTTGTGGCCGGATAAAGGGCTGGGGGTGGGGGCGGGGGCGGGGGCAGTAAGGCTTATTTTTGCACAAGGGAAAATAGAGCACGGACTTCCTTTTTGGAGTTTTCCCAGGAAACTACTTTATAAAGACGAATTTGAATCTTTCCGTTTTCTGTCCTTGAAGGTGGTAAATGTGATTGCAGCCTTACCCATTTTCGCTGTAAATGAAACGGAGCGCAGACCGTCCGGCTGTGCGTCACTCTTGGACAGCTGCCACCGACTAATGCAGACGTCCCACTGGGAGACTGGGGAAGGACTATACTTTGATTCACCAGATTGTGTTAAATAGTCCAGCTGTTGCGATTTGAAAGATAGTTACCTCAGAAGTGAAATAGAAATGAACTTGGCATTTATGCCTCAAGCCATTTTTATACTGTTTGGCAATCAGCTTTTCAGAGGTAGCATTTTATAAAATAACTCTAACCGCTTAAAAGTTTCATTCACTGTAATGTTCAAAATGTCCCACCTTTATATTATCAGTAAAATTAAGCTTGAGTGATATGTAGAATTTGCATGAAATAAGCATTTCCCCCTCATTTCATGAGCTTTGATTGCATTCAATTGAGCTCAGAACCACGTCGATTAGGGCTCTTTGGGGCATTAGTTAATTTGAATTGCAGCCGCAACGTTAGCTAGAATGTTGTTGAACATAATTGTTCCATGGAAAGTTGATTTTGAAAGGAATTTCATTGAATGCAAACAATGATGTGCTTTTTAAAAAATTAGTTTGCTACATTTTCTCCTCATAATACAGTCTGAGAAATCACCGCATCCTTCAGAAAGTTCAGCTTTGGCAGGACTGTTCGCGATTGTTACGGTTCTTCCGGTACCAGTACAGTTCGGAGGCAAGTCTTTCCTTCTGTGGGCACCTGGCCTCACCGGCCCTGGCCCACTCTCTGGCCCTCTTGCAGCTGGGAAAACGTCGCTGCTCTCCAAAAGGGCGCCCAGCTTGTGCTTGCACGACCTGGCTTCCTCGTAGCATAGCATACATTGGCATATTGTCTCCTAGCTTTTATTTTGTTTTTGCCTTTTCTCTTTGTCTTGAAATAGCCCTTGGGCAGATGATCTAAAATGACCTGTGAGAATATCTATTTGAATAGATTGTAAATGACAACTGATCCGTGGTGGTAAGAAAAAAAATATTGGACAGGACATCAGGACTCCACCGTTTTAGTCCTGTTGTCTGCTGTTAACAAGTTGTACGCCCTAGGACATCATTTCACGCACATCTTTGGTGTCTTCATTTGATGAGTGAAAAGTGGTCAGTGATCCCTGTCCCCTTGACCATCCCTGATGTCAGTCTTACTCTATCTCACCTGTGAACTCTAAGGTTACTTGGAGATTTTGCAGGATGCAGGAGGTCTGGTGTACTTCTCGGTGAGTGCTGAATTTTAATTCCTAGTTTGTGGTTTAGCTGCAGCATTCAAGTAGAAAAATTGACCAGAATACCATACCTATCGGATTCCTGTTGGATTGTTGCATTTGAGTGCCTGGAGTTTTTACCGTGGGGGAGAAGCTTCCGATTTAACCTCCTCAAAGCCGCCACTGCAGTTGCCGAGAGCAGGAGCCTGGGTTCCTGGCAATGTTACTGATGGGGCTCTCTCGTCCTTCCCATAGAAGGGAACGGAGCTGGAATGAAGCCTAGGAGGAAGGCTCCTCATTCCAGAGGGCACACTGGGCCGCTGCCCATGGGAAGCAGGAATGGACCCGATGTCAACCCCGGAGGAACCACTGATACAGCTCACAGAGGGAAAAAATAAAATAAAATAAAAAGCAAGGGTAGCTTGAAGGGATGGACTTTATATTTACATATCTGAACAATACCTCCAAAATCAGGGATTCAGAAAGAAATTATTAAACATGCCAAAATTAGCCTGTGGCATCATCATTTTTTAGGAGAAGATGCCTTTGGCGAACAGCAGGGCGCTGTGGAAAAGCAGGCACACGGCGTTAGAGCTCCTGATTGCCACTGAGGCTCTGCTGCTGCTGAGCTGTGAGTTCAGGCCAGGCCTTCCCCTCTCCAAACGTCATTTTCCTCATCTGTAAGAGGATAGGTTGGACCAGAGGGTCACCATGGTCCCTTTCAGTCTTAACCCATCGGGATCCCAAGTCAGTGCTCACCAACCTTGAGAAGCTCGTTACTCTGACTCAGTGCACAGATTCGGAGAAATCACCCACTGTGCCAAGTTCAGTGCTCACCAACAAAGGAGCTCTCCAACTGCAGCCTCAGGTGATTTAATAGTAGATTAATCTGCAGTTGAGGAGCTTACTTCGAGAAAGAGGAAGAATTCTCTGGATCGAGCCAATTCCAGGACAATTTCAGCCTGACAATATGAGGTTTCCGAGTTTTCAGTTCAATCAGCATTCATTTGTTGCTGTTGTGAAGCCCCGAGAGCACTTCCTGGAAGTGTTCGGCCTGCAGCTGATGAAGAAAGCGTTCTTAGGATGTGTTCAGCACCCCTTCACCTGCAGACACACACGGGCGTGGAAACATCCACACTAGTTCTGCAGCAGTGGTAAAGGTCGGTATGGGCTGATGGAATTCGCTCACCTAGAATGAGATAAATACTCCTTTGCATGCTTAGAGCAGGGTGGCTGGCGTATATACAGTGAGCTCAAACCCAGGATGGTGGAGACAGACTGGCGGCTTGAGCTGCAGGCTTTGCGGCTTTGACTGCAACAGCTTAGCCAGGCGGGAGCTTCACTTCCCAGAGTCCCCTTGTCCAGTTTTGCTTCTCCAGTAGGGAAGCCGCACGAGAAGTTTGCATGAGATTGAGAAGGTAGAAGTCACGTGGTAGCCTTTTATTTTAATACTCTGAAGGTTCATGCTGTTCCAGTTCCTGCATGTTGTCACCTAGTTGGCATGTGGCAGCAGCTGGCCCTTGGTTTCTCCAGCTTCTCCAGTCCCAGGCCAGGTGCATGCGCACTTCCAAGAGGAAGGACCCCGGCTTATCCAGCAGGTGCCCTGCATATCAGATGTGGAGACTCTGAGAGAGCACTGGCTTGTCTGCAGTCTCTGGCCACTTTTCAGTCTGCCAGAACTGCTGACTTCAGGCCCAGCATCAGCTGCAGAGGCACCAAACAGACAGACCGCCCAACAGCTCCCTGCACTGCCTGAGGTCTAACTCCTGCAGGTAATCCCTCTGTCAATTGCAGGGGTGGGCTTCTCTGACCACACCCCCAATAGTTAAGGTCTTTCGGGTGTTGCCTGGTTCAGAGAAAGTCAAACCAGGGGAACTATAGCCCATTCTGATTCCCAGAGTAGAGTAACAGACATCGTGAGAAGTGGATCCTCAGCCAAGGTAGATAGATGAACAGTGTCTTGGTGATTTCTAATGACAAGGGCATTGCCAAGTTGAGAATCTGTCCTCATGATAGCCTAGCCTGGTCACCCCTTTGCTTTACCAGCTCCAAGAAAGACAAGAGTTCTGCTTCAGTCACTTAGCGATGTGAGCACGTCACACAGCATAACCAGATAGCCAGACAGAATGGCTTTCCCAATTGGGATGAATCTCGTAGTACTGGTTGGACAGTAACACAGCTGTGGTCATTGGGTTGAGGGTTTTGTACCTGTGGTGGGCTGTGCAGGCCATTTTTTCTTAGTAGTTGATCATTTGTCCTGTTGTTCTTGTGTAAGAGAGACTTCCAGACCTACTCAGTCCAAAGCCTTGGCTCCTGCCCATTCATCACGAGCCTTTCACACAGTTAATCAGTATTTGCTCCTTCGCTAACTCCACAAATGGGTCTGTGCTAGGTGCTAGCTGGCATATACCTGTGAACGAAGCTGAACAGTCCGGTTTCGGGGTCGCTTGCACTGTATTTGCGCAGTGTGTACTTACAACTGTAGTAAGTTCAACAAGGGATGGTGGGGAGTATTGAGTGGCACAGGAGCGTCTGACTGGCAGATCTGACCTGCTCCAAGAGTGAGGGAGTAGTAGTAGGAGTCAGCTCCAGGTAAGGGGCTGGTAGAACCATGGGCAGAGCCTGGCATCCAGAGGTGGGCGGGGGTGTGCCGGCTCATGGTGGACATCCCAGCATTTACTGAGAAGACCAGATACGTCTGAATGGCCCCTGCCCTGCCCACTGCCCACTCAACCCTCAGGCACCAGGTCAGCAGCCCAGCGCCTTCGGGTGGTGGCTCCTGACCATGATTCGGAGAGGAGGAGGTGCCGACCGGCCTTGTTTCCTGACGCACGGCAAGCGTGTTTCAGGACGTCCCCTTCCACAAGGAAGTTGCCACCCCCTCAGCTTGCGAAGCAGTAGCTTCTGCATCAGAAAAAAGGGAAGGAAAGCCTTGGTGGGAAAAGAAACAGCATCTGCAATTCAGTCAGAGATTTCTCCAAAAACATGATTCTTAAAAAAAAAAAAAGTTTACGGTAACTTAGCATTTTAGCTGGTTCTCTGGGTTCTCCCATCGGCCCTTTCTCTTCCCCTCACCCCCATTTCTGACCAGATTTCTCCTCGTGCCTCAGTTGTCCATCAGTGATGAGGGTGATGTGCTTCCCTGTCTAGGCAGCCCCCTCAGGGCTAAGCTGCAACTACATGTGCCCAGGGACACAAGGCAGGGGGTTAGCTGGCCCTTGCCAGCTAAGTGAAGGCAGGACAGGAGTCGGGGCTCAGGCAGTGGGGAGGTCTGCCCGTGTCCGTGAGCTTTGCACTTCCTGCGAGGAGCATGCAATTAAGCAGGTAGGTGCATTTGGCTTTTTAACACTCCTGTAGTGAATTGCTCTTTTTCCGCCTTCTTTTTTCTGACCTTATGCTCCTAATATGTAATCTAACAGCTTCACTTTTTTAAATGGCTGGCACCTCAAAGACCATTTTGTGCATGTTGCTTAGACTGAGAACGTTTTGGGTTTTTTGTTCGTCTGAATTCAGGAATATGAAAGAAGTGTTTTCTCTCTCTCTGCTTTTAATTTTTTGTTAAACTGCTCATCCCCTAGGCCTCCCAGTAGCACTGGATGGAGGAGACAGTACGTCGGCAGTGAAAAACAAGCTAAACCGGTTGTAGTTTTAGATCCTGTTTCCACACGTGAACCCCAAACCAAAGACCAGGTTGCTGCGAAAGATCTGACTCAACGTGAGGATGATGAAGGCGAAATGAAACCAGAACACAAGGAAGACAGCGCTGAAAAACTAAGAGACGCAGACAGCTCCAGCTGCTGACCCGTAACCCAGGAGGCTGGCACGTTTAGAAGTCCTTTCCAACATGCACAGGAGTAGTTTCGGTGTGTTGGCAAGGGCTCCAGACGTTCTGTTCTTATCACTGTATTCAGAATAGAGGTTCTTTCCTGACGTCACTTTTATAAGTAGTTTACCTATACAAATAAGTAAGCTGTTTAGCAAATTGCACATGCTGTGTACTTTTCTTAAATATTTATAGGGATAAGGTTTTTTTCTAATTACTGTATTAAGTGTGACTTTTTTTAGAAGGTTACAAACAATTCAGATGTTGCTATTTTTTTAGTTAATGTGCATACCACTGTTGAAATGTAATGCTGAAAGTCTGCAGTGCTGTGGACAATTGGATAAACAGGATGGATATCTTACAATGATTTTAAAAGCCCCCAAATAAGCTTCTTTTTGGATCTGATCCTCTTGATGGAGAAACTGCACTAGCATGGGAATTGTGAAGTGCTGTGGCATACAAATTACTTTCTGGGATATACCGAGATAAAATTCAGAGGCTGGCATCAAACCAGTAGTCCCACAGTCGGGTATTAATTACACATGTTGTTACCTGTGGGATGAAAACTACCTGCTGTTGATCAGGTCCGGAGCCTCCCGAGGGCTTTGGTGGGAGTGCCCTGCTGGCCTGAACGCAGCGTTGAGGTGACAGTCCAGTCCTTGACTCCAAGAGAGTGCCGTGCGCCGTGTGCTGAGGTCACTGTGTTTTCTCACGCTCTGATGTGGCGCAAGCACCGTATTTTCTCACAGCTCGTATTTTCTCGCTTCACTGCTGTTCTACATTACACGGGTTTGTTGTTAGGTTTGGTTTGGTTTTGTTTTTTGTAAGAAATTAAGTGGTAGTTAGTCTCTAAAAATACAATGTTTCAGTCTGCCACAGTGAATAAATAGAAATGTAATCAGGGATTTAAAAAAAAAAAAAAGAACAACTTATGCAGCGTTGCAAAGTCGATTGTTTCAAAATTGATGTTTATTTAAAATAAGTGGTAATGTGCTTGAATGCATTTTTTATGACAGTGATTCAGTAATGGTAATTTTACTATTAAAGAAAGTGAAAGGTTTAGTTTTGTTAGCAGAGCTCAGCATGTAGCTGTCAGGTGTTTCTCAGCGAAGGGCGAAGCAAATGATAGTCATAATTGCAGTAGGTGTATTGTACTTTATTTTTGCACGTGTGCTAAGCATAGGCTTCAAGGGGTGGGTAGGCAGGTGGATGTGCTTCCGAAGTTTGGAGATAATTATCTTTCTGTAGGTTCGTTCTGCTTGCCTGTTTCATGTTCTTCCCGTGATGGTTTGACAGTTACCAGTTTACTCCTGGGAAATTAAAATGTCATGTTTTCAACTGTAACTTTCCCCAACTGAATAATACTGCTCTGTGATACTCTACCTACCAGCCGTGTTAATTCACTCAAACAGGTTTTGTTATGCTGTGATTTGAACTCTCCTCACCACACTTATTAAAAAAACACCAACAGCATCCCAGTAAAGGTCACTGTGGTTATTGACATTTTTGGTTTAGGTCCCCAAATTTGACATTTTTAAAAAAAAAAATTATATGAGCATTGATCACTTCAGCGACTTTTTTTATTGTTACTCAAGTACAGTTGTCTCCATTTTCCCCCCACCACTGCCTCTCCCCCCACGCACCCCCACCTCCCACCCTCGATCCTGTCCCCTTTGGCTTTGTCCGTGTGTCCTTTATACGTGTTCCTTGACGACCCAACTTAAGTGATTTTTAACAATCCACAAAGTGGTTTATTTTGAGGAATTCTACTGCCCGTTTCTTCATGCCCTCCCCCTTCCTGTGTCCGTCCTCAGTCCACTGAGATGCATCGCGCACATTAGGGATACGGGGATGTGTGCTCTTATTCCCTGTCTCATCACGCACGGAGCAGACTGGTGCTGCTGGAACAGCACCATCGTTTCCAGGCTGCGCAGTGAGCCACGCGGGGAGGTGTGCCAGCGAGGCCAGGCCGCGGTTAGTGCCGGCAGCCAGAGTGTTCTTCTCCGAGCGGCGTGCTTTCTTCCACCGTGATCACATCACTTGAAACTGACCTGAAACCAGGGTGTTTGATGTAGGATTGCACTTGCCTTTCTGTGCCTACAGTTTTCCCCTCATCACATCAGTTTTTGGAAAGTTTTGGCCCTGCTGGGGTGCCGTAGTCAACAAGCAGGCTGGGACGGGGAGACCTGGGGAGACTAGTGCTTGTATCTTCCAGGTACGTTCTTAGCTCTTGGTGTAAAATTGTAGACGCCCTACCTACGCTATTTTCAAGTTGGAAGGGACTGCCATCTTTATAGTCTTGCTCTCTCTTAAAAGATTGTTTATTCTGCCTTCCGTTTTAGAAATATGAATTATGTCGCATCTGCTGCAGAGTTGTGTAACTCACATCGATGCATTTTTATAGCCAGAGTGAGGCAAAGGGAGATTCGTGTTCTTGCTGTTAAAGAAAAAGATAATGCCTCCCTTCTTCTGAAAGAACACGAATTTCATGAAAACTCGAGCACTTCCACATCTGAGCTAGTCTCCCACCCTTGCCCAGTGTCAGCAGTCCTGTGGAGACGGGTTGGCGGGGGTCCCCAGGGCTCCAACCGCCCCACCTCGTCTGGTCTGGGTAAAAGGACGGGTGTTCTGTTTCTGGCCGCGCACCAGTGAACATCCTTCCTTCCCTGCTTCGTTACCAGTGGGATGTCGGAAACGGAATGGTACCGGTAGGAATCGTCATTAATTATCTTGCCAGAACATTTTTCAGTTGATATTCCAGATAGTGGAACCTTAAAAACAGTTTGGACGATTTTTCTAAATGCACTGCACATTCTACATGTCCCATCACTTTTATCCTGGAACAACTGTCACTTCCATGGAAATAAGTTGTGATAGAGAGAGGGTGGCCGTCCGGCATCAGCACTGACCTTGGCAGATCACCAGGCAGTCCTTACTCAAGGGCTGTCGTCTCCGAAAACGGGGTATCACTAGTTTCTCTCATCTCGTTTATGGCTCATATCTTACATAGGATATGTGTGTTTTATGCCCATCATGTATTATGTAACAGAGAGAAAACAGAAATAGTACTTTTTATCACTTAAAATTTTTAAATTAAAATGCTACCTGCCCACTGGTGACCCCACTCCTCGAGTGAGGTACAGGCGAGGGGGCTGTGCTCTGTTGAAATGGAAGTGCTGATCTTGCTGAGGTCATGAATTACCTCCTCAGTTAATTTAACGTAGCTACTTACTTAGTTGCTCATTTTCTCCCTCTGGTTTCATTCATTTCATTGTAATTTGTGTCCCAGTTCCAGGGCATACTCTTATATGACCTCCCATGTTACGTGTGTGTGTGCATACATGTATACCTGCAAAGGCTGTGTGAACACCCAGTCCGCCCCCACTGCCTTTAAAATGGATTGTCCTTCCAGACGCTCCGAGCGTCAGGAGAGACAGTGACAACCACAGACACCACTCTCCCAGCTGGGAGAGAGACCGGCCAGTTCGCCTGCCCCCTGCTCTGAGGGACTTGACCCCTGAGCCCGTTTTAAGTCACTGCTCTGAGGGTAAGGCCTCGGCTCTACCCTAAGACCATTACATTTCCCCATTAGGACTCTTCAAAAGGGGAGGTCCTCCGTGCATTTGGTAAAAACGTGGAGAATATATCAAAACTCTAAACTGAGCCAACTCTCCAACTCTCCCATAGTCACTAGACAGCAGTTTGTGTAAGTTTTGGGAAAAGCAAACGATCCCTTGGTTTTAGCAGAGAATCTGAACATGCAGAGCAGCGGGGCATTATGTCATCTCAGGGTGTGGGCTGCGTTCATCTGCTGCCCCTTGCCGTGGCCTCGGTCCCCTCACAGAAGGGGCGGTTCCATCAGCCTGTATGTCGAATGGCCGTCAGTCACCTGTCAGGTCCTGTGATAGAAATAATGGAGCGTTTCGTTCCTTTAGGAATATTTATCTGTCCACGCGTGTGTTTATTCACTTACACTGACTCCTGTTCCAAAAACGACTGGAGGAGACTCGCAGGGATACAAATAAGAAGAACTGAAAGTGAGAAAGAGGAGGGCATCAGGGTGAGGGGCACTCGGGGCCGGGAAGCGCGAGGGAGCTGCCCGGCTGCACAAAGAACAGTGAGGCACGCTCACTTCTGCACGAGGTTGGCGACAAACCGCCTGTGCTCTCCAGCTCGGGGGTGTAGGGTGCACACAGATGGGCACCTGTCCCTGGCACGGAGAGCTCCTTGTGTAAAGAGTTCTGTCTTCAGAGATGTCTTCGTTTGTCAAGTGCGAGGCGTGTGAACTGAGCGTGGAGTTAGCCACAAAAGCACTGGACTCTTTTCCTAGGCAGCCCCCTGCCCCGGGCCCCCGTTCGGGGACAGCAGAGCTGGTATGCAAACACAACCTCCGTGGAAAGGCGCTGGCCGCTAAGACAGAGTCCACAGGGATCATTTCAGGCAGAAATACTATGTATGTATTTTACCAGATGGCGACAGAAAAACAGCACCTGAGTTAGCAACATTTAGAGCACAGCCAGTGAGCAGAGGACATGCTTCAGACCAGTCCAAAGCCGTGGCTGTAGAGTGGGGCGGCGCAGCCCTGCGCCGAGGGCGCTCATGTTGTGGCTGTTCCTACAGAGCCTCCTTGGGGAAGATGGACTCGGGCAGCTCCCCAGCCTTGGCGGCCTTCTTGTCTTCCTTGTTCATGTGAGAAAAAATGAGCTCTTCGTTGAAACCTATCCAAAACAACAACAGTTTGATGTTATTTGACGTAAAGAAGGTCATCCTCAGAACTGTCTGGAGGTGTCATATCACCCTGAGAAAGGATTCTAGCACCGTTTAAAACTGGGCCTGTGTTGGTTACACATCAGATGTGCAATACTTGTTTTTTCAGTTTGCATTGCACCCTTATGCAGCCTCCTGGAGCATTTGGTGTGCAGTGGACTTTGGGCGGTGGCTTAGCCGGAAAGGCCGAGAGGAATTAGAGGAAAGGCCAGGACTCGATGTGAATATAAACCATTGCCTACTAACTCTGCCCAGGTAAATGACAGCCCGCTTAGACTGTCCCAGTCAGGTCCCTGTAGCTAGTGACTGTTTTATTAGCTTAGCTTTTGCCAAGATTTCTACTCAGTCTCTCGGTGGAAACATTTGTTTTTCCGGTTTTGGGTCCCCTTAACATTTATTGACCCCTGCCCATGTCAGAGAACTTCTCATCCGTCCATTCATCCATCCTGGAATGCTCAGGGGCCTGCATGGCCACCGGGGAGGGGCTGCTCTCCGGCCACTGGAATCCTTTTTGATGCAGCTATTTCCCTCGTGGTAAGTCTGGCTGGAAATGTGGTGAGTCATTTAAGGGACCTAAGGCTTCCACAAGTCAGTATGGCATGAAAAAATCATCAGGCAACGTGTAGGAAGAATATATAATTGTGCTTGTTTGAAAAAGTAGCCTTGTGTCACACACCAAACAATGCCAAGTCACTTTTGACTACCATTACGTGACTCATGTGGCTTAGAAAGTCTCCCAATTATATCTTTATTTTCTGTGAATCTTGGGGTGTTTCAAGATCAATTACATGTGTTAAACATAACAAATTTTTTAGTTGCAATTTCTACTGGTTTCATTTTTTCCTCTTTATTGCATGTGTTGAGTTGTTAAGTAGGACTGCTTCCTTCCTTTTATTGCTCCAACTCACATCTGTAATACATCCATCTCATTTAGTGGATTTTAGCATCCAAGGAAATTTCATGTTTTAATTATCAGCACTACTTAAATAACATACACTGTTTTTCAGTATATAAAATCACTTGTTCTATCTTAAAATACAGAATAGGCTCTGGCTGGTGTGGCTGAACAGATTGAGTGCCAGCCTGCAAACCAAAAGGTTGCCGGTTCGATTCCCAGTCAGGGCACATGCCTGGATTGCTGGCCAGGTCCCCAGCTGGGGGCGTGCGAGAGGCAACTGTTTCTCACATAACGATGTTTCTCTCCCTCTCTTTGTCCCTCTCTTCCCCTCTCTCCAAAAATAAATAAAATCTTTAAAAAAATTAAAATGGAAAATCATTTTCGAATTACAAAAACAATAACAATTGATTTAATGTCTCTGCATGCTACATACCTACTTTTGGCCATGCCCATCAGTAACAGAAGTGAGTGAAAGGGCATGTTTGGGGTGTTTTTCTCCAGCCAGCCAGTACACAAGGCACCTCGACCCACGCAGACTTACAAAAGTTTGAGGTCGGAAGTTCATAGCCTTCCCAAAGTACAACATGGACATGAACAGGCTGTGTACTTGTCTTAAGTAAAAGGAGATGTTTCCAAGCCCCACCAGGAAAAACCTGCCTTCCACTTCCACTGGCTGTGTGGAGAAACTTTAGGTATAATCTGGACCATAACAAAAGGTAGGCTTGGAGATTCCAATCAATTAGTTCTATTGAAAAGCATCACGCAGCCTGTTTATCAAGAAGAACAGCAACAGTTTAAAACATTCCGGGAAATAGGTAAGCCATTAAGAAAACAATATGCATTGTGGCAAATGCCACCCTAGTTTGTCAGCACTTATTTATAGTCTTCAGAGCCCTCCGCCCTCCTGCTGAGGGGCTTCTGTTCGCCCTCTTCCCACCTTTGTTCTCTTACTCAAGGCCAAGCAAGCAAGCCGCACGTACCCAGAATTCCGCTCCGGACAAGTTCCTCCTCTATAGTGAAAAGGCGGTTGTACTTAGTCACCCGCTCGCCACGAGAAAGACCTCCCAACTTGACAAACCGGACACCCAGTCCCACAGCCTTGAGAGGGGAAAACAACTTATCAGAGTCACATTTTGCCAAAAGGAACTGTCACTGTGTGCTGTTTTGGTGTCTCCAATTTAGTGTCTTATCTTTAGGTAAAGTGGGCTGCTTAAAGCTGAGGGTGTCAGCAGGTAAAGAGGTAAATGAGTCTGCATCAGATGCTTTCCTAGCCACGCAGGCGTGCCGATTGCGTCTAAGAACATTCTGGCCCTACTCCCTTCGTTTCAGGAGGTGAGGTTGAAGGTACACACCCCAGTCATTTAAGGGTGCTCATCATTTTTCCCAGGACTTCAATTTTTCTGTTTTTTTAGAAGTCCAAAGATGAGCTCTTTGCAAAATGGAGCTGTCTGGGAGGAAGCAAGTCTGTTTCATAAAAGGTTACATAACTTTCTCTGCCAAAGACTGCATTTCTCTGAAATACCAGTTCGTGATAAAAGCAGTGTTTTGGCAATTGGGCAACGGGCTGGCTTTCAGCACTTACCAAATCGGCGATGCTGTCATCAAGGCACTCGCCTTCTGTGCTTCCGAACACGATGACATGCCTTGTACCTACAAGCAGGGGGATTCTTTTCAGGTTTCAGTGGTACAGAAACCAGTAGCATATATATGAGCTTCTGAGTCAACACTAAAAATCCCTTAAAACTTTCCAGTGGGGAGTCAATTATTTGACCACCTAAGAATTCTAACCCAAACATTTGCATTTTTTATTACCCTCGTTTTATCTGTTTAGCCCTCTCCATGAGCTGAGATGCTGAATACTACGTGAATGCCACATTTCATCACATTTAAGAGACTATAAATTGTAAGATTCACCATTATTACCACCAAAGGGAAAAAACGCTCAGATTAGATCGACACATTTTTAGGACCACAGCTGTAAGACATGATGCAATTCCCTCCGTGTTCAACATAGAAAAATGCACCCTTGTGTAGGTGCAAAGTGAGTGTGAGGGCACAGCGAGGCGAGGTGAGGTCCCTAAGTAACGGGCTTCACAACTCGTTGCGTGGAATTTTGCTCAAAGGAAGCTGCCATTCTAAATGTGTACCTATTAGAGGAGCAGCATTGGAAATACTTAATCATGTGAGCGTCGCAGAACCTCCTGAGATCTATGAGCCTACAAAGAATGTGAGCCAGTGTTCTTCATGCCAATGTGTGTGTATGTGAGAGGCAGGAGCTACAGCCGCGACCTGAAGGGACGGACAGAATGATTGCTGAGTGCCGGGACCCCGACTGGGGCGGCCTGCAGGCCTGGGGACCACTGCCGTTCATTCCATCCTCGGGCACCAGCTGCGAGTCCTGCTCCAGGTCTGAGACTAGCCTCCGGTCTAGCTCCTGATATTAACGTTTCTGTACCGTGCGTAAGTGAACAAGGCTCCTGTGAACTCATGTAAGCTTACAGTCCAGAGGGAGCTAGCAGGCAATACATGATTATGCAAGTGTGGCCAGTACTGCAAAGAGAAAATGTAAGCTGCTATGAGAAAGGTTCAGAGCAACCAGTTAGGGGTGGAGGAAGTCAGGGAAGGCATGGACGAGGTAGGACGAAAGTAGGTTTACAGTTATTTGCATGGAAAATAATAATACGAGAATAAACTGTTTCATGTACTCACAACTGTGAACCTGTTTTTGTCCCACGCTCTATATCTGAAGAAGCTTCATTTAAGGCAAGAAGACCTGAAGGATCAGGAGTAGTTAGCCAAGTAAACAGTACAGGGCAAAGCATTCTAGGCTGAAGGAACAGGATACTGAAAGACCTCCAGGCGGTAACGAGTTTGAGACTTTTGAGGAATTAAAGAGGCAGTGTGGGCAAGTGGGACAGCTGCTGTGTTGTGTGAGGTTGACAGGGCAGTGGCCTTCGCCACACCTTTGTGGCAGCCCTCACGGAAAGAGCTGCCCTCCTGGGCTGGGGCTGATGTTGGAATGTCATGAAGGGAATAAGTAAGCTGCATTTTGTCTTCCAGCACCAAATCTTATAGGTGGTGTGGGGTTTTTTTTTCTTTCTTTCTTCCAAGGTTTAGTCTGTGCTTTTTATTAAAAACTGACATACTGCATATTTTGGGCTTCTTGTATAACCGAGTTCATTATGAGTCTTTCAGATCTCTACTTTTACTCACTGTTGATGAGATTGGTTATTTCCACCAAGTCCGACACTGTAGTTTGATTTGTGTGTTTTATGGTCAGCCCACTGGACTTCGGGGTGCTGATGTTCCCGTCCTCTAGAAGTTTAGAAATGCTTTTGGAGGCACTTCCTGCAATTATGTAGCACCTGGAACCGACAGCATTATAGAGGCCATCCCACTGTTCAGAGTCCTGGGTAAATATTTAAGAATTGATCATTATGATGTCACAAAACAACGTGAATCACATAGCACACAATCAAAGTCACGCGCCTTTCTGAGAGAACACGAAACAGTTTGCTTTTGCACCTGCAGCTGCATGATGCCTGTACCACAGCCACACAAATTAACAAGCTTCTTAGAACCGAAACTTTAAATGAATTTCGGGTTAAAAGATTTAGTGAATAAAATGTTTATACCCATTCGATGCTATTCTCCACATTGACTCTGAAGTTCTTCAAACCCAGGCTTTCCTCACCCACTGTATTATCCATAATGCTGCTGAAGATTGGCTGGGTAGAAGATTTTACTGTTACTTGTAACACCCTTATTTTTTATTGGTGAGACCACTGTATGAAATGAAATGCTTCCTATTTAAAAAAAAATAACATTCAGAGTCTTCCCAGCCATTCAACAGATTTCAACCAAGACCTCGTTAGAACAGATCACACAGGTGCACCTCATCACACTCGAAGGGGCTGCGGTCAGAGCCGCGGGACCAGCATTAGAAGGCGTGTCTGGCCAGATTAAAGGGCTGAGCTCAGTCTGTGTCTCCCGAAAGTGCTGGGATAGAGCCGGGCTGTGAAGGGAAAGACGGGACTGAGATTCTGGGGCTCCCAACCAGATTCAGCACTCTCCTTGTCCCCCAAATTCAAATTGTTATCTCCGAGAAGGTATCTCTTCAGTGTATCCAATGGTTCTCGAAATCATAAAATCAAGAATTTAAGTTTTGCTGTTTAAGTGGGTTAGGAAGAGAAGTGGTCTTCTGTGGCAAACAACCCTTGTTGGACGTTAGTTTGACTAGATTTTTGAAAAAATCTCAAACCTTTTAAAAAGATGGCTTTGTTACTGGTCTGCATACGTGGGAACTGGGTTTAGGTTGAACAACGTTTGGCCTCGCTGAGGTCCTGTTTCCGTGAGCACTAGATAATATGATTAACCTGTTGGAGCACCTGCTAGCACAGCGGGCTGGGCTTCCATCAGTGAAGTTGCTTACAAAGACACAGGTACTCCTGACATGCTTGAAATAATAGCTTGTTTCCTTCTGGGGACAGGCACACTCCTAGGTAATTGTGTTTCTGCTACTCATTTGCTTAGTAGGTGCCTTTTCTCAAATGCTGAAATAAAGCAACTCAGGCCCAGCCCAAATTACAACACATTTCAAATGCCAGGTCCAAGAGAATGAGATTTTATTCTGTGTTTTGTTATCAGATTCAAGGTGAATCCTGTTACCTCTTTCCTGAAGGGATCAATTAAGGCAATAATTGAAGGGAACTTGTTGATCAGATCCACATACAGGTCAACCATCTCTGCGGCATTTTTGTATGTTCCCGTCACCACTTCGTACTTTCCTTTATTCTGGGAAGAGTAAGGAAGACGTCAGGGGATACGTGAGGAATACCTCAATGTTAAAAATGCGATTCAAGACCATTCATTTTTACAGAAGATTGTAAGAAGATCATTTCCTGGCCACATTCACATGGTGAATCTATTCATTTTACTTTTTTTTAAGGATTTTTATTTATTTATAGACAGAGGGGAAGGGAGGAAGAGAGAGAGAAACATCAGTATGTGGATGCCTCTGCAACCACACCCGGCACTGGGGGCCTGGCCCACAACCCAGGCATGTGCTGTGACTAGGAATCGAACTGGCAACTCTCTGATCTGCAGCCCAGTGCCCAATCCACTGTGCCACACCAGCCAGGGCTACATTTCACTTTTAACATCTGCTACTTGTTGACCTGGGGAAATTCAGTCACCATTCCCTTTTACCCCATAGAGCTCTTCCCACCGACTTCGAATGAGGTCCTCTGCACAAAAAAGTTGAGCACAGAGTAGGAGAGGAGTAATTTCTTCCTTAGGTTACTGACGTGGGGCCAGACACCTGGCTGCTGAGGTAGATGGGCAATAATACAAGTTCATAAAACAAACAACAGCAATACAAACCTGCCTACATGCTAGAACCCACCATCTTTCAACTCACAATGAACAAATAGCTTGTTCCTTCTACAGTGAATAGCCTAAATTTTGAAAGCAGGGCTAGGCTTTTGAGATACCAACAAGCAATATGAAAGGGAAAGTGGTTTATGGGAAGGCACTCTTTTCTCAGGTAGCATGCAAATTCTAGCAGTGACAGCACTGTCTTGAAAGAATTCTACTGCAACCCCCTTTATTTAAAGTCTGGCCAGCCTCCAAGGCATTGGGTGTAGAAGTAAGCACTCGATTTCTAAAATTGTGTCTATAGTTATATTATTCTCTAGGCATTAACTAACTTGGCTTTCTAAACTCCACTTATATTTTGACACCCCCAAAACTTAACAAACAAATAGGATCTGTTTGGAAAATATACAGACACGCTCCTCTTTTGAGTTCTACTTTAAAAATGATGCGACTTCAACAACACGAGTCAGCGTTCTGGAGCAGAAACTCACATAGTCCATCAGGTCCTGTGCGGCGCAGTTGATGGCCAGATGCAGGTTCATCCCCATTTTCAGCCCCAGGTTCTCGCAGATTCCTTGTATTAGGAGCAGGGGCTGCTCTATGGTGTCAGAAGTGATGGTTAAACAGCCGAGATGGGACATCTTGCCTGTGATCAGCTGCTGCGGGATCAAAGGAAGATGATGAATGTGAGTACAACACTGCTGTCCCTGCAGTTCCCTGGGCTCGGTGCGTTTCAGAACCAGACACAGCTCTCCCAGACGTGTTCCTCTGATCCTTCACTAATCCTGCATCTCCGTCCCACTCAGCTCCGTGTGACCTTTGGCACGTGATTGCCCTGCAGCGTCTGGGAGTAATTTCCTTATTTTCTTTTACGTGAAAAGGTTTTCGAGCTTGGCCTGGAGAACACCCTTGTCTGTCTTCAGTGTGCTGATGTTGTCTCTTTACTGGCTCTCCCACCGTATGTGGGGCTGACCTGAGCCGCCGCCACCAGGCGGGGGCATCTCCAAGCCGCCCCTGGAAATGCTTGTGCTGCCTGTCCCTAACGCTGTCCTCTTTCTCCAGACCTGCTCTTTCCTGTGTTCCATTTTCCTTTAGCAGAATATAATTAAAACTTTAAAAGGCAGTCCTCCTTCAAAAAGTTTTTATTTTGAAAGACATTAAAGCCTTCAGCTAGAAGGATGCATCACTGAGGATGGATTTCAGTGGAAGATTTGAGCACTCAAATGACCCCAGGAAAAGGCAGCCATACGCTTCTCTTCCAAGGTCAGCCTTGATGTGATTGTGACAAGTTGAAGCAACAGTCATGCTGAGGGCATGTGTGTGTGTGTGTGTGTGTGTGTGTGTGTGTGCCAGCGTCAAGAGCAAATGTGAACCTGGATACAAATATCCCCTTTTTACTGGAGATAACACTAGTTAATTATAAGAACCATCCAACATTTTTAATGTCAATGAGAGGGACCTCCCATTCAACGACAGAAGAGTTGGGGAGATTTTTGTGTTCAGAGCACCCACAATCACCAAAATGACCTACTGATCAAGTCCAGCTTGTCTCCCGAGGCTCTTGCAGGCAGCGAGGCCAATTGTCACAAGAACTGTGTGCCTGACTCTCCTGGCAAAATCTGAGGTCTGGCGACATTTCATTGGAAATGGTGCCTTGGTGCCTTTGGGGACCGGATGTAAGGAGTGGCTGTCTTTTTGTGCCTTTTCTTTCTCTCTTTGGCAGAGTAAAATTAAAATCGAAAACATCCTATATGCCTTTCATCTAGTTAGCAGAGAGATTCACCTTCCCCAACACTTTACCAAAGGGTTTCAAATGCAGTCTTATTGCTCATGAATGCTTCTCCAAGCCCTCTGAGATTTCAGCTGGCCAGACAACTACAGGCAGAGATGGCCTGGTGGCCTGTTGGCAGACAGGCAGGGGCTGAATGCTGTTCAGCTCTCGAGCTGCCTGGTTTAGTGCTCTTGGAGCAGACTCTCCACTTACAGTAGCCCTGGTCCTGGAACAAAATGACTACAGGAGAGCCAAAGGGGCAGGGAATATACCAATGAATTGTGTCATATACAAGTGTGGCAAACAAATACATATACTTACCTGACCTTTTTTGCCTTCGTTATGCCCTTTCTTCGGCTCTGCTTTTTGAGGAAGAGGCTGTGGGACAGAAGACAGAGACGCTTGGAATGTTCATACACGTCTGTGAGCAGCAAGCAAAGCTCAGGTCCTCGGGCCTGCCCACTGCTCTGGCGTGCACGCGCACACACACACGGATCATGCCAGCCACTCCCTACTTTTATAAACCCCGAGCCCTTTCTTGAATTCAGGCTCCTGTCCCCGTTAGTTCATCCTTACCTTCTCCCTTCAATCACATATATATGGGGTATGTATATATGTGTTCATGCATTTCTAGTCACATAAAGTATTATTCACTCATACAGAGTCCCCTCCTTGCCCTTAAGGAATAAGAATACTGTGAGATTCGCTTTCAGAGGCTCAACACATTGTTTTGGATATTCTCAAGGTACAAACACTTTCACCAGCGGGGTGGATTTGACTTTTGGAAACAGCCAAAGATCCTTACATCTGGTGAATCTGGTGAGTGTAAAGGCACTTGAGATTAAAAGCAAAGACATTTCCCAAAGAGATGTTCCCACAATTTGGGGGTACTGATAAGGATGCACTTTTATGTCGAGCACTGACTGGCTCTATAAGCTGGGTCACATCTGTCAGGAATCAGCACGGTTCACACTCAAGTGCAAACACAGTCATCTTGCCCTTTCCACTGTGGAGTCAGGTGAGCTTCCTATCCCCTGGCCAAAATGACACAGGGGTGCCTCTGTGTGCCAGGCAGGGGGCACTCCATGGTGAACAAGGCTGACGCCGCCTCGGAACTGTGACCTAGGCGGGCAGCTGTGGCGACACGGGTCACAAGCAGGGAAGATGAGGCAGGAAGGGGAGTGCAGAGCATGAAGACAGTGTACACGAGTCAGGGAAGGGGACTCTGGAGAAGCTGATACTTGGGGGGCACACGGGAGTGCTGAACTCTCTGGGTGAAGAGAAGCGTGTGCGGGGCCCAGGGCCAAGGAAGTGTGGGCTTGGAAACCTGAGAGGCACAGCGATAGCCAGGGTTTCCAGCCTCTGCCCTAGGGACCCTTCGGGCCGGTGACCTTTAGCTCTGGGGGCTTGCCTAGTGCACTGCCCATGTTTAGCAGCATCCTTGGCCTTGGCTTCCAAGGTGCCAGGAGAGCCCTCGCTGCAGGCTGGGACCACAAAAAATGTCTCCAGGCATTGTCAAGTGTCCCTCTGGCAAAGTCACTCCCAGTTGAGAACCACTGCCTTAGAAGAGCACACCAGTGCATTTTACTCTGTCAAAATTTACAAAGAAAAAAAATCCCTGTGACTCCCTAATACACAGTGAAGAGTTAGGCGGCATGACAGAGGAAAATGTGTAACAGAATCGAAGCCTTTATTTAGAGTACAAAGAATTCCTAGATGTCAGTAAAAGATGAACCCTCAATGAAAAGGGACAAGAAAGCAATTTGCAGTGATTTGTGCCAAATTTTTATATTACTTTAAACACAAAAACACTATATACAAGGGAGGATTAAAAAACTTGGAATTTATTTATAAAAATTGTGTATGCTTACGTTTAAACTTCAGTCGCCTTCAAAGTACTCTCCATTGAAGCAATACACCTATTGAGAATTTCTTTTTATCTCAAAACAGTTTTGAACTCATTGATTTCAAGGGCTCCTGCCATCTTTTGTTTCATCTCTTTCACATCAGCAGAATGATTCCCTTAGAGGACTTCTTTCACCGGGGAAACAAAAGTCACTCGTGGGGAGATCAGGCGAATGGGGAGGGTGGGGCATGAGAGTCATACCATTTTTTGGTCAAAAGCTGCTGAACACTCAGTGCAGTGCGGGCAGGTGTGCTCATACATCACCCATCATGCAATGGGCAAATGCGTTGAGTCTTCAAAAAAGAAAATCACTGAAGCTGAATGCAGCCTCTCACAACAACACCAGCTGGTACACTGATCCAGATGGGTTCCTAGAACACT
>CM052542.1:147672707-147773749 GCA_028533065.1 Trachops cirrhosus | reverse complement strand
TGGGGCATGAGAGTCATACCATTTTTTGGTCAAAAGCTGCTGAACACTCAGTGCAGTGCGGGCAGGTGTGCTCATACATCACCCATCATGCAATGGGCAAATGCGTTGAGTCTTCAAAAAAGAAAATCACTGAAGCTGAATGCAGCCTCTCACAACAACACCAGCTGGTACACTGATCCAGATGGGTTCCTAGAACACTTGTCTACAACACCTGTACTACAAGGGGCTCACCCTACAGAAGATAGTCTTGGGTTTTTTGTGTCCCCCCTCATATATTTGTGTGTGTATCTGTCTGTTTAGGTGTATAAATACAAAAGAAAAAGAAAAAAGGCTGGAAGGCCATGCACTGAATTTTTAAGGTGCTCACCTCTAGCAAAGGAATTGGGGACTGAGAGTGGTAGCTGGTAGGGAGTGGGGACCATGTGGCAGGGGTGGCTGCCTCTACCAGCATCTGAATTTTCACAAGAACATTCATGAGCTACTTCTAGAATCAAAAAGCAATAAAATATTTGAAAGTCAGGATGATGGCAGAAAGCTCAAATATCCTGAATTTCCTCATATTCGAAGCTGGGTTTCCTCCACCCACTCTGATAACGCCCACCATCACGTCCTGCTCCCTGTGGTGCCGGCTCCTACTCTGAGCACATTGCTGGTATTCAACTCACTCCCCACTGTCTCCCCTTGAGATGGGTATTTGTCATACCCATTTTATACACGAGGACCCCAAGGCAGACAGATCACGCAATTGGCCTAGGGTCACACAGCTGACGAGGGCCAAAGCAGAGTGCAAGGTCAGGGTTAACTCCAGGCGGTGCTTGGAGCCAGTCCGATCAACTGCGTGGCCTGCCCCCACCACTCTACAGGGGAGCGGCTGGTGCTCCCAAAAGCGTCACACTACATGAACGTTGGGATCCTGGGTTAGATCCTGGAACAGGGAGAGGACATTAGTGGGAAAACCAGTGACATCTGAGTATGTTCTAAAGTTTAGTTAATAGTAATATACATTTTGGTTTCTTGGTTTTGACAGACATACTATGGTAATATGGCAGGTTGACATTGGGGGAAACTGGGGGGAGGGGTATTTGGGAACCCTGTATTAATCTCTGCAAATTTATATATATATATATATATATATTTTTTTTTTTTTTTTTTAAAGCACCAGAGACAAGGATTCGGTCCCTCTCCTGGCCTCAGCCCTGCTACGTCATTGTGCACTGCCTCAGGTAGAATACCATGGGACAGCTGGTGTCTCGTACAGCTGCCTTGTCCTGCCTCTGTGACTTTCTCCTCAAGGGGCTACTTGGCCAAGGGTACTTATTTGCCCAACACCGGAATTCTAAGCAGACACAAGAGTCTGTGCCTTACCCATTGTGCCAAACTGCCTCTCACATTTTAGGGTCCGAATCTTTTCTTTCTCTATGAATCGTAAGGGAGGATCTTTGCACAGAGCCAGCTGCCTCAGAAATCAAAATGAGATCGTTAAGCACCATTATAAGCTGGATCCACGGCCAACAAAGGAATGTCTAAGCTTGGCGCCTATGGGAAACCCAAAGCAAATCGACAAGTTTTCCACATCAATAACACTATTGATCGAACTCCATAACCAAGTATAATTTGGGTACTAGAACTTATGTGGGTGTCAGCCGTCAGATCCCATCCGTTCTCTTTACATACCGTTTCGATTGCTTTGTTAATTTGCTTCTGGATCTCCATAAGCATCTCCACACCCTGTAGGTAAAATAAACACGATCTTCCACAACTGCAGCCTAGAAGTTTAAAAATAAAAACTTACACCGCACACGGCTATTTCCAACTCAGAATATTTGCGAGGTCCCTGGCAGGGTCTACAGAATCAGAAGATTAAGTGCCGATCTTCAGCCCTCAGTTTTCACTTGGTCAGACGTGGCCGAGCGGCTCTTCCACCTCATTCATTCATTGTTCAGACCCGACCGGCTCAGCTGGCTGGGTCAAGTTAACTTCATTCTGTTCCATGGTCTCTTGACGGACCTTCTCGCAGTAGACGCCGTAGGTCACAAAGGGATTCTGCACGATTGTGCTTGACTTGGTATAAACCCACTGTCGCTTGAAAAGTAGAAAAGCGTGTTCTGGGGATGGTGGCATCTGCACACGCAGACAGATAAAGAGTGGCGTGTGCCCTGTGCCCTGGTACCCACAGAGCACAACGGGTCTTCACTACAGGGAAGATCCTGGCACCAGCATCTGAACTTGACCTGGCAGACGTCAATCCTGGGCTTCTACGACTGACAGACTGGGAGGTAATGGTTATTCTTTTCAAAAAAGAACTCTTTATCACAAACCATCTTGAGACTTAAAAGTCATGGCTTTCACTGTCTCACTCAGTGTATTACGAGAGGGGATGGAGCTCCCTGTGCTTTCTCTGAAAACACCCCCTATAGAACAGGAACATCGAGTCCTCCCTAATGCCCAACGAAGGGGTCAAAGAAGTACAATTCAGGACACGAAAACCAATATAGACCCTAGCTCACCTCTAAGTAGTAGGAATGCAATTTAGGCTTCCTTCATTCCATATTCCATCAACGAGCACTACTCCTCTCTCACCTGCCAGCCAACCTGCCACCTGCCATCTTTGGGCCCTGCAGTTGTAACTTAACAGAACAGGCTGCTAGGACAGTACCGGCTTCCTCTCGCTACTGCTATAGTGCACGGACCAGAAAACAAAGATACCTCAGCTCCCCCGGTACAACCCTCCAGCAGCACCGAGGCCTGCAAAGCTGCTTGCAAGCGGCTTGTCTGTGAATCACGCGCGTGAGTCAGTGCTGGGATGAACCAGAGGTCTAAGGCGGCCTAAATGTGTTCCCTTTTTGAGGTCTTGCTTTCCTACCATCTCCCTGATTTCCTAAAATACATTTTCTCATTCTATATCTAATTCCCTCTCAGGGTCATAAGCCTTGGGGACCTACACTAAAAACTCGTGGACAATGGAGTAAACATTTTTTAGAAAATGCAGTTGGAGAGAATGTAAGGTACTTGTTTAGCTGTTAATCCAGAATGGGGTATACAAATCACTTCTTTCATTAAATTCAGCTTCCCAGGCGATGACTTCCCACAGCTGACCAGAGATACCATCAGCAGAGGGATGGTCAGCTTGGTTGGCTGTTCCTGAAAGAGGGGAAAGACAAGAGGAGAAGAGAAATATGGTTCATTCACACGGAGATACTTGTGAGTCCTTGCGTTGGAATATAACGGGCACTAACCTGATGGTGCTTCAGTAGAGCGATACTGAAGTACAGAGGGTTATTGCTCAGTGTGGCACTGGTTTTGGCCACCGCTAGTGACACGGCCCCAATGGCCATGCTGCCACAGAGTACGGGTTCAGCAGGCTCTGGAGGTAAAACAGGTTTTTCTGTAAACGAAGTCTTCGTACCTGGAGGGAAAAACATTGATAACAGATGCCTTTTAGGAAGTTTGACTCTAGGAAAACTGTATTTTTTTAATACTTGACTTACAGATACGAAGGTCCAGCATAAAGGTTGAACACTGAGGTTGGGAAGAATGTGTTTTTCCACCTCGACCTTGAATAAGTTTTCCGTTTGATTTCATTTACCACTCCTCAAATAATCCTTACACGTGGGTTTTTCCTCTCTAAGAAATTGTTAGAACACTCAGCAGTAACTTCTTCAATCATATGGGCAGATACTGTTACCCCACATTCATATCCCACATATATATATATATATATGGCTGAACTAGGGCTTAGAGATGTTGAGAGAGTTGCCCAGCATCTATCAGACGGTGAATAGAGAGAGGATTTGGACAGTCTTTGGGTTCCACATCCTTTGTTGTCCTCCGTTCCACCAGCATTCTTGCACACCCAACTTGATGCTGAACATCTCTTCACAGACACATCTGACTACCTTTCTTGCCAGACCCCAACCAATGCCTTTTTCTCTTTTAGAAATGCCTTCCACATCCAACCATCCACTCAGAATCCTCTCTCATCTTTCACACGCCTGTGTTCTCAGCCACCCAGTCTGATCAGGTACCACAGAGCCCATTCCCCACCACTGGTGTCCCTCCTGTCCTCCTCTTCCCCGCTTGTCCTCCTGAGTCAAGGAGGTGGGACAAGCGGGAAAGGATATAAGCGCCTAGCACATAGTAGGTGTTTAGCAAATCACTGTCCCTTCTGCCTTCTTCCCTTCTTCTCTTGTGTTCCAAGTTGTATCAGTCGAAAGCAACACCCAAATGAATATCCATTGGTGGTCTCTACACATAACTCAGTAGTGGCTGCCCTCAGCCTCCCAAGAGACTGGTCTAACATAATTCTTTCGTCTTAGGCAGCTCTCCTCCCCATTCCAGGCCTCAGTATCTAAATCTATGAAATAAGGGACCGTCTCCATGGTCTCTTTGGTCCCTTTTGGGTTCTGGTGCTTTCTTACTCAGCGGAACCCACAATGAGTAGGCATTTAGTTGGCACCGGGCATCATAGCAGGCGCTGGAGGTGCTAAATTGAACAAGACATGATTCGTGCCCTCAAGGATGATGTTCTGGTTGGACAGACATACCAAACACTGATGCAACACTAGCAGCAGCTCCAGAATGAACACACCAGAGGGACTGAGCTTAGCAATCTGTTGGAAGGCATGGAGCAAAGGGCCACGATAGATAACTTTGATTATCTGCTTTAAAATAGCGAAGTTTTCCAAATAATTTTTTATTAATATGTTACATAGGAATAAGAAAATACTGGTTCTCTTTAAAATACAGTGGCTTCTTGATGAAGTGGTGGAGATTTTGAGGGACAGTAAAAGGTCCCCCATGCCATCCTCCCCTTTCCCCTCCCCCCTTGCCTGTCTCCAGCATTGCCACTGTTGAGCGCACTTGGTGTATGTAGTAAGTGCTGGCTTCTGAGTGAGAAGTAGTTTTATCTTACAAAAACAGTGGAGGGCAGGCCCTGACTGGTGGGGCTCTGTGGGTTGGGCATCATCCTGCAAACCAAAAGGTGGCCAGTTTAGTTCCTGGTCAGGGCACGTGCCTGGGTTGTGGGCCAGGTCCCTGGTTAGAGGCGTGCAAGAGGCAGCTGATGTTTCTTTCCCATACCCATATTGATGTTCCTCTCCTACTCTTTCTCCCTCCCTTCCTCTCCCTCCAAAAATAAATAAATAAAATCTTTGAAGAAAACCGAGGGTGGGATGAGGCAAAACCCTGACAACCCAACATAGAAGCTGTGAGCAAGGAAGTGGCGTGGAGCATGGATGGTACCTGGCGGGAGCCCACCCACGTCTACTGCAAAGAGATTCTGACTCCACAACGCAGTCTGAGCTTCAGCCTGTTTGCTCCCCACACGTTTGTTACTGAAGGTTTTGCGAGATGATGAGCCACCAACCTTGCTTTTGTCCTTTTTTTTTGGCTGCAGGAGGAGGAGGAGGTGGTGCTAGTGTTAAAGGTGAGGGTGTGGGTTCTGCCGAGTCTTCTGGGCCCTTCTCCAATTCTTTTCTCTCCTTATCTTCTTGTACTTTATTTTCAAAAAATGTCCTTAATGGCAAGAAAATATGGCTGTACAGTAGCATATTTAGAAATACCACTCGTAATTTTGGTCTTGTTTTAGACAATGAAATATATAGTGCTATGCGAGAGATTCCTCCTTTTTTGTTTTAGAAGGTGGGGTTTAAAATGAATAGTTAAAAAATTGGGAAATCTCACTTTGGTACATCTACATAAAATTTCAGCCACTCAGAATAAAAAGAAGAAAAAAGGTTCCATAGGCCAAGAAAACAAAAACAACAACCACAACAAAACCAAGCCGACAAAGACATGGGGCTCTGATTTGCCTTAGGCTTAGTAATAACCCAGACGGCGGTGGGCAGTGATGTTAAAGTACTGAGAGAAACGGATTTTAAATGAGAATTCTATACTCAGCTAAACCATCAACCAGGGGAGCAAAGCGCTGACATTTACACACATGTAAGCACTGAAAAGCTTTGCATTCCTTTCTCATCCTTACTTTTAAAGGATGTAATCCAGCCAGTTAAGAAAGAGGAAGATCTGGGATGCAGGCAACAGGAGAACAAGAAAGGGGTGTCTTATGACATCTCTGCACTAGTCCTGGAGAGGAACCAGTCCAGAGGGGCGGTTTGGGGAGGGAAAGCTCCCGAGAAAACAGAATGTATAGAATAGAAAGTATTCTATTCATGTGGAGGGGAGTGGCACCGACTAAGGATATGCTAACAGCAGAAAAGATACATACACACAAAAAAGGAGTAAGTGCAATAGCATTCAGAAGCCAAAACTATTCAAAAGAGGTTTTTACAAAGTTCATGAGCCAGCTCTGAAGCAAGCTAAAATATGATGTTATGCACAATTAAGCCAATGATGAAGGTTAGAGAAAGAGAATCCAGTTGACCTGCATTTGGCTAAGAGGGTTGTGGCCCTAGACCTGAGCAAAAGGGAAAGTAATGCTAACCTCTGCTTAGCTGGGCACTGGACAATACTCACAAAGCCCCAGTAAACGGGCCCTTGGCTTTCACATTTTAGACTCAACCTACAGGCAAGACGTGGGAGACCTGGTTGTGTCTGGAGGAGAGAAGATGGGCATCATGCATGCACAGTGACCGTATAAAAGACCACGGGACGCTCAACCTGGGGCCCGTGAGGAGGTGGGGAGAGGGAGGGGACGTCGTCTCCATTCTTAATTCTATTTCTGAGGAGCTTTTTACTGAATTTAAAGAAACTCTATGCATGAAGAAAGGTTGAAAGTCCTTATACAGTAAAATTTTGATAATAGTTTTCAGAAGAAAAACATGTTATGCTAAATTTTGCCGCTTTAGCATATGCTTCTTAACCGACTAACCAACTGTATCCAAGGACATGGCAGACCTGTTTTATTGGCAGGTGAAACGGAAAGAGAACAGACAGCGATTTATACTGGACACTTGCCTTTCCAAGCGGAAGGCTCACCTGAGCACCTGGTCCACCTCGGCCTGGCCGGAGGGCGCCAGGCCCCGCAGCTCCTGGGTGATGGTCTCGTTGACCCACCGCACGGCCGTGCTGATGGCATCCAGCCTTTCTGCTTCCTCCCGCTCAGCCAGCTCGGGGGAGGCGTTCTCCTGCACCTCGAAGTCAGCCGCCATCGCCACAGAACATATGCTCTGCAAGTCACATAAATCTGTTCTCCATTTTCTCTACCTCTCGCAGAAAGTGGGAAATCAAATGTATCCAGCTTTTAATGTGCATGATATTTTATCACCAATTTCAAAGGGAAAATGAGAATATATAATTTTCCTTGAGGTATTTTTATAGCTATTGAAACACTGTGAAACCCAGCTTCAAGGAACATTTAAAATTATTACCTTGTTAGAATCCTCTTAGAAAAACCTTACACTGAAGTTCATTTTTATCACTATTTCTCCAATAAATAGCTAAAAGGATACACACTCACAATTATTTTCCTCCCAGAGACTCTAGCAAAATTATTTCTAACAACAAATATGTAGCAATTAAGATGAATTATTAAAATTATGAATGCATTTTTCTTTATGTAATTCAGTCTATATATCTTGAAACTTATGTGAGTATAGATATAAATATATCGATCTATAAACTTGTATAGCTTTATGGAACCCATCACATTAATAATGTCAGGATTTTAAAACTATTTTGGCCCCATTTCCTTTTTCCTTCTTGGATTATCTTCAGGTTAGCATGTCACGTCTGTGCCATATTACGCTTAAACATAATAAAGCCATCATGCTTTATGTACATGTCTACCTACAAATGGTATGCGCGTGTCAACTTCTCAAACACTGAATTTCAAAACATTCATTTTCCACAATGAAGACAACGGATGCAGTGGGGCGAGGACAGAGGGAAGAATGCCTTTAAGCTGCCTCGTACCTTGGAAAAGTTTTGAACGGTGCAGAATATTTCCACTTGTAGGGTGGGAAGCCCCAGTCCATCCAGCACTTTCTTCCCCACCACTCTGCATATGGTTGGAGGCTTTGCAAGCTTAGAAAAGCAGTTTGCCTTCAACACAGAAAAAAAAAGAAAATCAGAATACCACATCCGATGTACCTTTAAAGGTCATTCACATTTATTCTCGTTTCCACTAACCTTCTCCCCAAGTGTCCTCCTTGTGCAAGGATTGGTCTAGCAGCTCTGTGGCACGTACCCGCCCTCACTCACTGAGATTTGGTTGTAGTGTGATGCTGAGTCTCTGGTACGTGGGGTGGTTTGTCTTTTAAACTCTCAGCAGAAACTCACATGTATTTCTTAATTTCAAGGCCCCGTGTCACTCTTTCGCTGGCCCCAACCTTATCCTTCTGTGCAAAATACCAAAAGCAACTGGTCTCTAGAACACTGATGCATTCGAACTTAAGAAACCTTAAGTGGGCCCGTTTTTATCCCTCCCAGCGAGGCAGCTGATGTTTTGATGGCAAAGGGTTATGCAGAGGCTGTATTGCACTGACCATCAGTTCACGCCTAGAATTGTGTTCAAAGAGGATTATGGGAAACTTCGTAATAGCAGTGTCACTGATGTGGAAAAGCAGAAGCCATTTGGAAGTGACCCAAGAAAGAAAACGAAGCGGAGGTAGAAAGCTCACTCGGGGAGCCTGAACAAAAAAATGTAAGATAGTGTTTCTACTCAGGAGCTAAGAGAGAAGGAGGAAAAAGTGAAGGCCCATCCTCCTCATCCACGCTATCACCAGATGGTATTGGGCCCTTTAATAAGCAAAGCAGGCTCATCACTCTGCAATCTGGGCGGGGCTCAACTGGGCAAGTAATTCTTTGACGGGGTCTCACAGATTCGGTCATCTGGAGACTCAGCGGGATCCAGAGTACCCACGGTGGTTTCACTCAGTGTCTCAGCCAGGATGGTTGGAACAGCAGGATGTCCTAGAGGCCCCACAACAGCCACGGTCTCTCTCTACACGACCTCTCTCCCTCCAGCAGGGGAACCGCTGTCCTCGCACCCAGCAGCATAATGACTGGATTCTAAGGAGTGTTCCAAGACTACAAGCCTCAATATGCCAGCACTTAACCAAGCCTCTGCATCATGCTTGCCAACGTGCTGTTGATAAAAGCAAGTCTCAAGGCCACATTCGAAATCAATGTAGAAGGACTTACATAAGTCCATTCACACCGGTGGTATGGTTCATTGGGGACCATCACTAGAACAGCCTATACAGCTACTGAGTGGCAGGGCTAAGCATCAAACTCAGATCTGACCGATTCCCAGTCCCAAACTCGTTCACTTATGAGTTTTATAATGAAGGAATAAAGAGTATTGCTATTGGCCACAGGATCTGAAGCCTCTAATATGTAGGAGAAGAACAGAAGAAATGGCACTTGAGCTGAACACTGGTGGAGGTGCAGTATTTCAACAGGTAGACAATGGGGAGAAGTCCAGTGCAGATACGTCCAGTAGAGGGACTAGGAAAAGCGAAGGGGAGGGAGGTGAGAAACCTCAGGCTGCAGGGAAAAGTGGGCCCGTGTGGAGGAGCAGTGGAGGGAGTGGGGGCGTTACCAGAGGCAGAGGGGAACAGCTATGAATCACACATGGGAAGGGGTTGGATCTCACTCAAAATGCAGTAGGGAGCCACAGGAGGTTTTTAAGTAAGCAAAAGAAATTGGTCAGATTTAAGATTTGGAACACTGCTCTGGCAGCACTATGCAGGACGGACTCAACAGGAGGAGAGGCTAGGTGAGCATGAGGAAGGCCAAAACTAGGGCAGTGATAGGAAATGAAAAGGAGGTAGCTTTTTTGCCAACTCAAATTCCTAAACACCCTTCCAAGTCCAAGCCAAAACTTTCCCAGATGCTACAGACTACAGGGATCTTTCCCATCCCTGAATCCGTTAATAAGCATACGTGATCTGTCCCTCGGGCTAGCACACAACTCTGTATCACCTTATCTATGATCCCTTTTTAAATATATATATCGGTGGCTTTGGTCCCTAACCAAAATATAAACTCCCAAAGGGCTCTACAAATCCAACTCCTGGCTGCCTGATACACTGCGAAGAGCATTGCACAAGGGTAACAGAGTCCAAGTTTCCAGTCTTAGCTTTTGCTCGAGGCTTAGTGTCTTTGTAAAATGAGGTTAGACTGGTTAACTTTCAAGAATGCCTCCAGCAGAAAATAGTGGAAAGAGAGTGGACTTGCATTGCATTCACTCTTTCCTTCCACAAATAGTTCTGAAGTGTCCACATGTACCATGCACTCTGCTAGGTCCTAGGGACCTGTTCCGATTTCTCACTGCTGTTCACTGTGCCCCTTGGGAAAATCATTTAAGTTCACTGGGCCAGTTTCTTATTTGTAAAATGGGAATCGTAATTTTTACTTCACAGGGGCCCTAAGGACTAAGTGAAATAACATAAAGTACATAGCCCAAGGAGTTCAGAAACACCTCCTTCCATCCCATCCCCAACGCTGATGTATAGGCCATGACAGAGAAAAATAAACATCCATGAAGCATCCTCTGCGTCAACTGTCTCCACAAGATGTGCTTTTGAACCCTATGAACACATCGGGCTTCTTTGCAGCATTTACACACTGCGCTTGGCGGTGTCAGGTTGCCTCACCATAGTGCAATTTCCTACCAGTCCCAACCACATCGCCTTCCAGAAGGTAGGTGTTGGCTAGTACCTATGGATTTGGAAGTGAGAAAATACTTGCCTTTGTTTCAACTGCTCATTGCTTAAGGCTAAGGTTTCTGCCAGAAATCGCACTGGGCACAGAAACGAGGAAGGCGATATGAAAAGGCGCCAGCTCTCCGCGGGAGCTCACTATGCATGTAGAGAAAATGCTACGGGAGCTAGAAACGCAGAAGGATGATTAGCCCAGGGCACAGCGGTCAGGACTTGATGTGAACTGCAAGTTTAGGTAAGAGCTGGTCAGGTGGGGACAGGCATCCAGGCTTGATTTGACTGAAACTTGGAAGCAATGGGAGCGGGCTGGGTATGAGTCCCCGGGGTCGGCCGAGGGCAAGTGTAGCGAACGCCAAGGTGGTCATCCCGTGGTCAAGAGGAGGCCGCTGAAGATGGATAAATTAAGCTACGCGGTGTTATGGTCTGTTTTAAAAGAACAACTGGCAGCTGGGACAGGCCTGCCCAGAGGTAGCGAGGAAGCCTGTTCTGCCCGAGCCGTCGCCGTAGCTACAAATCTGCCTCGAGCCCACTGTCCCCGAGCTCTTCCTGTCCACCACTTTCTCGAACTTCCTTGCTCTCCCAAGTGGCCGCTCTGCGTCTCCACTTCAGGTTGGTCCCTACGCATCACCACGTTCCCAACCCCTGCGGCAGCGGCGCGCATGCGCGACTCTGCGGCGCAGGCGCACCGCGTTGCCGCAGCGCAGGGCGGGGGACGGGGTCTGGATGGAAGAGGGTGCTGTCCCAGGTCCCTACCAGGTGCCCGTAGACGTCGGGAGGCTGGAGGTAGAAGGTGGAGTTGAGCAGCTCTTCCAGCTTGCGTGGAACGTCGTTGTCCCGGTAGTACTCCAGAGCCTGCTGCTTCAGCTTCTGCAGCTCCCTAGTGGTCTCACTGCCGCTGCGGCCGCGTTCTTCCCCCATGGTAGGAGATTTAAGGCTACTGCGGGGGTTAGGCTGGGGGCCTGCGAGCGTCCTTCCCGTCGCTAGGCAACGCAACGAGAGTCCGACCCCAGTTCTCGCGAGGCTTTCAGTCTCGGAACCCTCCCCACCCCGGTGGCGGGATCCGGGAGTCGCTCCTCAGCCGTCCTCCATCCTTCTAGAGGGATTTGCCTTTTCTACCGGCGCTATCCTGGCGTCATTTTTCACCACCTTTCCTCGATGTTTCCCAGATAGGGAAATAGTTAACTACCTCTTGGAGCGCTTTTTTGTAGAAATGTGGAAAGGTTTGCCCCGGCTTCCAGCTGGGGGGACACGAGCCTGGGGTGGCGCGCTGGTTCCCGTGGCCACGGGCCTGCGCCACCCGCCCCCTCGTTCCTTGCGGCCTAGAGCTCCTCCGGATGGCGAGGGCGGCCCGAGCCGGCCTGCGCTCCTGGGGAGGGATGTCAGAACTCAGGGTATGCGCACTAAGCTGTGCAGGTCCCGGGAATTTATTCTTCCAGCCGATATTGAACTAGCTGCCCTGGGCTGAGCAGAGTTCTGGCTGGGCGTCTGACGTGCCCTCCCCAGAGAGGTTGGTGGGATGAAATCAGTGGAAGGAAACAACTGCGGGCCGAAAAGATTTGGGGAGAACCTTAAGGGATGCTTATGGTTCAGACAGGCTTAGAAGAGGGGGTTTTACCGGCAAGCCTTGAGAAGGGGGAATGAAACACTGTCACGGGGGTCCTGTACCCTCTCCAGAACCGTCAGCGGCTGCCTGCGTCCTGCCCCTTTAAATCCAAGCTGCCTGCTTGGCGGCAGCGCACTGGTCAGGTGTCATAGACAATTCTAGGACTTCAGTGCGCGCCCTCTGCTCCATCCTCCTGCTGCAGAAACGGGTCGAGATACACGAGGTGTTCGCGTTCTCCTGCCTTTTGTGTTTCTGACCCAAGCTGATGACTTAAACCTCCTA
Organism: Trachops cirrhosus; assembly: GCA_028533065.1. Classification (NCBI taxonomy): domain Eukaryota; kingdom Metazoa; phylum Chordata; class Mammalia; order Chiroptera; family Phyllostomidae; genus Trachops; species Trachops cirrhosus. Next base: position 147,761,239 of record CM052542.1, on the reverse strand, counting down.
TTCCGCACATTGCGCGTCTGGAAAACACGGCTTACCTACTCTGTCCAATTGACTTAGGATAAAAGGAGAAAGGGAGGGACAAAACACTTTGAAACAAGAGTTATTTTCAATAGATGCCCATACATGTAGAAAACATTTGATTCTATAAATGCTGTCATAAGGACCCAGACATGCACCTCCTTGTGAACTTCCCAGATGTTTTTCTCCGAACCTCTAATGGAATGTCTCACTTTTGGGGGGGAGTGATAAATCATCATGGACCTGCCTTTCCTCCTGGCTCAGTGAACATCCATCTATGTTAGGAACCAAGTGTGACTCATCCCCACAGCCGCATAGCTCCTGGAGCCCCGCAGGGGCGGAGCATGTGTTCTCAATAGTGTTGAACGCGCCTTTGGACAGAATTAGCCCATGTCGTTGCTGCGGCTGTTTCCATCCCACCTTTGTGCCTTTCCTCATATCCCTGGGTGGAGGGCACCCCCTTCTCTGTAAGTCCATCCTCTAATGCCCCGTTGAGTCCCACACTCCAGCTCTCCTCGCTCAGCCCTTCCTTCCTTCTGAATCCTCCCCCACTTGCAGCCTGGGCCACAAAGTTCAGTCCTCAGGGATTTCTCGACTCAAATGACATTTTAACGGGAGATTAGAAGTATCCTGAGCTGGGACCCCTCTGTCTCAGAATCTCCTCGTTCCCCTCTCAGTCCCATGGGGACAGGGACTTGGTGTGCCTTGTTCACCTTTGCATCCCCAGCATCAGTACTTTACTTGATAAAATAGAGGCTCAGTATTCATTCATTCGTTTGTTGAATGAATGAATGGATTTTACACATAATAAATGCTTAATAAATACCTAACTCACAATTAAATGTTTTGGAGCTGGATGTGTACTGAGAACACCAGGCTGGCTGGAGCAAGGGGTTTATTTTTAAGAATAATGAGAAATAAGGATGGAAAAGTAGTCTGAGGTGAGATTGTAAAGGAGCTGGAATACCATTCTGTAAGAGCGCAAAGCCATCTCAAATTTATGAATATAGAATAGGCAAGATGGAAGTGGTATTTTAGGAAGCTAACTGGCAGCAGCGGGTAACCTTGACGGGTGTTCAGTTGTACAAAAAGCTGGAGACCCAGGCAGAAAAATAATACAGATGTAAGGGTCTGAACAATCATAGTAGCAACGGGAAGGGAAGGATGAGAGAGATAACCCGAAGGAAGGAAGAAAGTCACTTTGAGTGGGGTCAGGGAGCCAAAGATGACTCCACTGAGGGTAGCCTGTAGAATTTTGTTACCGTCGACAGAGATGGGGCAGATGAGAGAGTGATGTGGTTTTGTTGGAACAGGCTGCTTTTAGTTTTAGACGTGGAGGGTGCTGGTACCCCGGAAGAGAGGAAAGACCGAAGCTGAAGATGTAAGATACCCACAACGAATTTAGAGTTGTGTAAGGATAGATGAACCTTCTGGAAGGAAAAGGGGAAAAATCCTCTTGAACTAAGGATCTGAATTTTGGGGAAGGCATGTATTTAGGCCATAGGAGGAGGGTAAGGAGCTAGCATAGGAGACAAACAAAAAGGGCTTAGGGGACAAAGAAAAAGCTCCATGGATCGCAGGGCAGAGAGTTTTGGGAATGTGTCTAGGGTGTGTGCTCACACACAGGCACAGGCCACACACTGAAAGGCTGTTGCGAGCATGCTGGTTGTGCCGTCCTGGGGTGACGGGATCATAGGGGACTTGTCTTTGTTTCTTTTAATGTGTTGGTAGTATCGGATTTACCTAAAATGAGTGTATTACTTGTATGGTTTTGAAGAATTACGTTAAAAATATTTGAGGGAAAGATGTCAAGTCAAATGCTACCGGAGAATTGAAGCCTGAAAAGATTATTAGGGGCTCAGTTCCTCCCTTGGAGACCATTCTGTCTTCTCAAATAAAAATAAAACTATGTGTAGGCTAAATAATGAATAAATAAACTTGTCATTCCTGGTAATTTCTGTCATTCACTCAAATCAACAAACATTAGTTGAATGCCTACTATGTGCCAGGCACTGTTTTAGATATTGGGGGGAAGAGCTGTGAATAAAATAGATAACATTTCTTCTTGTCATGGCATTTAAGTTCTTTTTTCTTTCTTAATTGAATTGCTCACTCATCAGAAACTACATTTTTTAAATAAAGATTTTATTTATTTATTTTTAGAGAGGAAGGGAGGGAGAAAGAGAGGGAGACAAACAGCAATATGTGGTTGCCTCTCATGCACCTCCTACGGGGGACCTGGTCCGCAACCCAGATATGTGCCCTAACTAAAAATCAAACCAGCCAATGCACTTAAGTTCTAATTGTACTCCAGTAGCACTTACATCCCAGTGAACAATTGAGACAATAAACTGAAATAATAGATGTGAAAGCATTTTAAGAAGTTGGTATGCTAGGGGTTTGAGAGTCTGTTAGTGCTGACAGATTCATGAATATCCTAGTTTTCTTATTTTCTGGAGATACAGAGAAATTCTGTGGTTTTAGCTGTAAAATACATTCATGCATATGTGCATTTTATACATACTTACCACATTCCTCATTTAGTCCCTTCATATTGAGATAAGTGTCCAAGGTCCCTTACTGAGCCTCAGAGCTTGAAAGGGGTGGAGTGCCGACAACCCAAAGGTATAAACTGGGGAGTTGAGGGAAAGAAAGAGAAGGAAAGAGGAAGGAAAGGTTCAGGATGTACAGAAGATTCCGGAACATACCCAGGGAGAGAGGGTAGGACTATACTCTCCTCTTTTAGAAAGAGAAGGGTTATTAGAAACAAGACACAGCCATGACTGCTAACTCTCTTTGGAGGGGACGCATGATGTGGGACAAAGACCATTTGGGAATTAGAAATCCTAGACTGGAGTCCCAGCTGTCTCCAAGATTGTCGCTGACTATTCAGTACGACAAGGGGGCTGCACTGGGCCAGTGTTTCCCAACCTTTCTGATGAAGGTTCCTTTTTAACAACAAAAAATTGAGGACTCCCCTCCCCGTGTAGTAGTGGTTATATATAGTGACTCTGCATTCAGTAGTATGTCTAGAGGCATTTGTATTTCATTCACGGAAACTTTGTACATATGGCAAAGATGACATTTACAGGCAAGCAATTCTTCAGTGCTGGAGATGTGTTTGGTGTGCATTTGAAGTTGTGGGACCCTTGCCCAAACTCCACAGGCTTCTCGTGGATCTTGAGAACCAACAAATTGGGTCTCTCCATCCTAAGATGATCTCTTCTACTTTGTAGCTCTGATTCAAACTAAAATATCAGGGCATGTTAGTGCATTCCTGTCTGCTAATGGAAGACCCCTCGTAGAGGAAATTAACCACGATTCTGTCTGCATTTGAAATAGAATTTCTGAGCTCTATCAGACATTTCCTAAATGAGTAAGAATAAAGAAAAATGTGTGTTCATTTCTCCTTAATCCTCTCTGACACCTTTGTATAAATGGGAACTTGCTTGCCATGACTTTAACATTCAGAAGTGATTATTTAGGTGTTATTTTGGGGTTGCTATCAAGTGCTTGCTAATTCTCCTTCCCTGCATTTGCCATCTGGGCTGAATATTATTTTTCATAGGGAACTAATGAACATGATTGCAGGTGTCTTTCATCATGGAGTCACAGAAATTGGAGCCAGAATAGATGGAACGGTTGTCTTTCCCTCATCTAGAAAACAGGCGTAATAATGTTACCCTTACCCACCCAGTTGTCAGGAATGAGAAATATGATTGCCAAGCTAATTGCAATATAAATAGCTGCAAATTAAATGCTAAGTAATAAAAGTAGGAATTATTGGACTAATAAAAATGTGGGGTTTTTTGTAATTTTATTTTTTTATTCCTAATGCCTCCTGGCAGTAGTCATTACCACTGTAGTAATGACAACACAAACCACAGCAGCAGCTACGGTGGATGGAGCACTCGTGTGTGCCTGGGGTTTCCTTATATCATCCCATTGAGTCTGCAACACAACCACAAAAGGCTAGTGATTGGCCCAAGGTTACACAGGTAATAAATAGTGGCGATGGAATTTGAACTCGGGTCCAGCTGACTCCATGCCGTTCCCACTGTGCTCCACTGCTCGTCAGATCTAGAGCTCTGAGCTCGATTCTGCTGTCGCATGTCAGCCATGGCTGGACCCTTGCCCGTTCTCTGCCAGTTGAGTTGCTCACATTGAGGGCTTGGAGCAAGGAGCCTGGATAAGTGGTATTATCCACGTGACCACTCGTTCTCACTCTGGGCTGCACATTAGGATCTCCTGGGGATTCTACTAGATCCTTCTAGAATCTAAGCACTGTTAGAATTTAAACATCATGAAGAGAAGGATTATTTATTTTATGCACTGCTCCAGTATTGAAAAATGCTGATGCCTGGCCCCTACCTTAGACCTATTCCATCGGAATCCCTAGGGGTGGGGCCCAAGCATAAGTCTTTTTTGATATGTGATATTAATAATGTTCAGCCAAGGTTGAACTCATACTTTAAAAGATTTCTTCATGGATCATGTCAGAAACAGAATGTCTAAGGCTTCACCCGGGAATGGTTGGATAATGGATGCTGCCAGGATGGCCTGCAAGTAGTGGGTCTTGAAATTGGACCCCATGGGTTCAAGTCCTAGTTCTTTCAGTTCCCAGCTGTGCGACCTTGTGCAAGTTACTAAATCTCTCTGAGCCCATTTCCCCATTGCTAGTATTTTCAATTTCATAGGATTGCTATGAGATTAAATTTAAAAATCCACGTGAACTTCCCACTGTGCCCAACACACAGTCAATGATACCATTATTACCAAGAAATTGAGAAAAAGGAAAATGTAGCACATTTTAGGAGTTTTGCAGTATTTGCCTGAAATCCTTTATTTACCTTTGTACAGAAATTTGGATGGAGTTGTATTAAATGATAAGGGGGACTTCCCCTTCTCTTTTAAAACAGTATTTGTGACCTTTTGGGGTAATCAAACCTTCTGTTAATCTTTCACTTTTATTTTAGCCTTTACCATTTGTGCCAATTACAAAGTTGATGGGGCGTTTCTCTCTTGCTTACCAAATGCACTGTAAATAAAGCCAGAGCCACGGTGCTACAGCGAGTGCTCAAAGGTGGCATTCCTGTCAAAGGCTGCTTTGGATTTAACCTCCCGGTCATTCGTTCGAAAGGCTTTGACACTGAAGATGCAAAGATGCTCTTGGAGATGCTACTGCTGGCAGTATAATTGGTATTTTTCAGGGTGCAGACACAGAGTTTCTGTACAGGCAGAATGAAACTGGAAGCAGAGTGATTATCCAGTAAGTTCAGACAGGAAAGAGAAAAGGAAAAAAAAATCAGCCAAAAGAAATCCTTTAAGCAAGCTATTTTGCCATTTTTAAATAGATAATTTTTTAACTTTCAAGAAGTAGATACAACTTAAGAGTATTTTTGTGACATAATTATGGGACTAATAAAGCAAATATATCTAAAATATCCCAGAAAAGCCAGGTTTTCTAATTTGTACTTCTTTTCTTAATATAAAAGTAGCAAAATAAGAAGTCATTGAGTTTGTTGTGAGTGAAGGAACTGTTAGCTGTATTTTCCGCATAGGGGGCAGCAAAAAAGAAAGAGGAAGAATCCCAGTGAGGTGGACCACGTGGATGTTTTATCAAGTTATTGCTAAAAATGTTTCCTCTCTTCCGGGGCAAACATTGACCTGGTTTGTCTGCTGGCCCCCGAGGGTTGCGTGCCCACCTGTTTTGTTGTCAGACTTCAATGAGAGCCAATAAATTGTTTCGCTTTTGTAATGCAACTTAAGACCCTGACTGAAGGGGATTTCAGCTTCCCTGAAAATGTACTCTAAATTAATCTGCTTATGAGGAGTTATCTGTCTCTTAGTAGCAAAATGGAAAGACCGCCTCTGCCTTTATAACTGATGATTTCTATAGGTTGTCCTTCAAAAGGGTAACTTTCAAAAATTTATTTGTGGGCTTTAAAAAGTTCAGTTGTCACAAATTTAAGTCTTGACTCTTTACATTTGTTACTGGCCAAGTATAGGATTGTATTTTGTGGTTGTTATTGCTTTTCTTTTTCTTCCTTGATTTGCCAATTTTATTTTTTGGGCCTGTGTAAGAAGTTAGAGGACTTTCATTATTTGAATATTTTTTTAAAATGCTAGTCGCAGACACAGATGAGAATTATTTCCTGAGAAATTGTGATTTTAGGGGAATCAATTCTTAGGAATTTTTAGAGAATAAAATAACTTTAGACCAATTTCTCAATATTGGTTTGATTTTGCTGCATCTCTTTCATCTGTGACAATCATTTACATTGTCATTGGAGCCCTGTGTACTTTCGAAATTATTTAAGGTGGCACGTGTGGATGAATCTCTCACCAATCTAATGTGTTAGATTAATTTTCTGTACAACTTTTAGAAAAATGCACAGAATTGTATCATATGTTAACAAGGGATAACAAATCCTGCTTTCAGTTAAATAATGCCATACAATTATTATATTTTTGTGATCATGCATTCAGCACCTTAGGTGGAGTCACAGAAATTAAAGTAGTATTGATCAGAATCACTTTCTCAGAAAAATAATGTTTCCACTAATACTTGAAAGAGAGACTTAGTAAGGATGAAAGACTGAAATGTTATTTCTAAAATGGACATAATGTTAACATGTTATTAAAGAAGCCTGTCTTTGGCTTGGGCAGTGGTCAGCAAACTGTGTTTTCAGTGCTGCGGTCTGGAGACAGGAAGGAAAAGCAAGGCGTAGGAGACTCGAACACAGCAGCACTCAGACAGACGTGGTTAACGTGCAGGGGTGGGCCGAAGTAGGCTTACAGTTGTGAGTACGTGAAAGAGCGTTCTCGTGTTATTATTAATTATTATATTTTCCACACGAACACCTGTAAACCTACTGTCCCCACCCCTTGTTTTGAGAATGATTTTGTGCGACGGCACCTTCACTCGAAATGAGTAATTGAGGGTGAAGTCTGCAGTGGAAGGGCCTGGGTGCTTGCCACAATCTCCGTTTCCTTTTGTGTGCGTGGAGACAGGGCCGGGAAGCCCGTGCGCAGCGGTGCAGGGCCCACCCCCTCCCGCCGCCCCGGTTTGCACAGCTCCCTGGGGGAGCTTCTCTCCTTCAACAGCTGCGGTTAGACTGTCGTAAAAACTTGAGTTGACTTACTTGAATTGAACAACAGCGATTTTAAAATATCCCTGAGCTATTCTAGGTCATCTTTCCCAAAGCCCTTGGCCAAACGGTTGCACTCTTAGTCTTACAGTCTTTATGGGGATTTGAAAATAGGGAAGATCGTGAACCGAACTCAGGGGGCAGGACGTTTATGGAGAAGAGATGTCTCAGTTAACCTTAGATATCCGTCCTTTCTAAAGAATTTTTCTGCCTCTTAAAATTTTAAACGAAGAGTTCCTGTTTGAGAGGCCTGGTACCCAATTTCCTTTTGATGCAAAATCATTCCATGCTAACGCTTGCTGGAATGTTTTTAACTAGTAGCCCTGACCTGAGCTTTGGTCCCTAATCACAGATGCTTGCTTTTCTTCATCACCAGGCTGACCGAATATACGGGAACAATAAAGTTCCTGTGCTGATGTTAAGAATACAAAATCCAAGACTGTCTTTTGTTGGGTCAGGATCAAAGACTGTTCTTTGTATAGTGAGCACAAAAACATAACTTTTATCAATATATGGTGTTTGAAATAAGTAAAATGTGTATCAATCTGTAAGCTTTAGAATGAATAGTGTCTTATATATCATTCATTGCTTTTCTGAAAATACAGCCATTTTGAATTCTAAGACCATTGCAAGAAAAATGTTATCTGTTTAGTTAACAATATTTTCTGTATATTTCTCCTAAAGCTATTATTGGAAAATTAGTTGTCTTTTTTTAGACAATTATAAATCTGCAAAAGCAGGACATGCAAGCAAAAAGAATTCAAAATTATGAGATCTCTTTAAATTTATATTTGCAACACACTTTACCTCCAAGCATTATTTGTTATACGAGAACAAAAGGAATCACCATGCGTGTTCGTTTTTTTTAAACTAAGAACTGTTTTTACCTTCCCCTGTGTGTGTTGTCTGGGTTTGACTCTTAACTCAGTAGGGGCATGCCTTGAACTTTTCACACTTTCTTTTCAAGCTTTAATGCTAAGAGAAAAGCACTATCCTACTTGGCACAAGACGAGACCGTGGCTAGTGGCTCAGAGAGTGTCACACACACTTCCATGCTCTCTGGGGTTCACGCTCCGGTGCCACCTCGGCATCAGGCAGATGATTACTGTGCTTATGACTCGCCTCGCTCTCTAAATTTAGGCTTTAGGACTATACGCCTCACGTCATCCTTTCTCATCTATTTTTGACAAAACGTAGGTAATTTTCAGGGTTTTTTTATGGTAGGATCAGTCATACATGCATTGGTTACTAAAGTGCATCTCTTAAAGCCGGATATTTTAAAATAAGCTGTAACTCTGGGAGGGTATGATTGGAGGAAAGGGGTTGTGATCCTGTGTCAAACAAACGAGAAGAACAGCATGAGGAAACTCCTTCAGCTATGTAGTGCTTTCTGACTTTAGAAAGAACAGAAACTTGCAGCATGTAACTCCAAGAAGACTGCAAGAGACAAAAAGAGTAGAACCAGGCTCTTCATGGGGAGGGGAGTGAGGTCCGGGCTTGTACAGCTTCCGGCACGTCTGACTTAGTCACACGAGCTGCAGCTGAAACGGTCTTTTAGAACAGTCCTGTGCATTCCACAGAGACGTAAAATAGAAGATCCATTTCTTCCCTTAGCCAGTGGTTCTGTATTAATTAAGGAGTGGTAAAGCAAAGTTCAAATTCACACCATTTTCCAGCTGGAAAGTAAGGATGCCCTATATGTGGAATACAGACATTTCAACAGGTACTGTTGTCCATCAGCCTAAAGATAACTTTTTATTTATGTATAAACAATCTTAACATTTCTGTGTGTTACCTGTTAGTGGCTGAGACTCGTGTTGGTAATAAGCATAAACACCTAGTAAAGAAAGGGCTCAGATTGAAATATCTGTGACTCTCACTCCATAAGGAAATTCATAAATCCAATTATGAAAAGCGTTAGCGCTTCTGCTTTCGCACGATCGCATTGTAGCACAGGTGTAATTCTCATCACGCAGCTCACGTTTCATCAGTTAGCTGTGCATGGACGTAGGAACGATGCAGCATTTTAAAATACACTCTTTTATTTTTAAACAGACACCCAACATCTTGACAAACCCGATTTAGTATGAAGTTTGAATAAACGTTAATTCAGGAGGAATTTCTACCTCGTGATGTCAGGTGGTTTAAAATGTGCTACAAAGATCCACAAGGACTAGAACCGTGATGCTCCAGTCTGTTGCCTCTGAACTCCGGAGTTCTGTTTAGTTCTGTTCTCTTGCATCCTGTGCAGACAAACCGAAGGGGAGGATGCAAAAGCGAAACCCGTCCTGTGCCTGCCGTCAGACTGACGTCTGTTCCACTGACAGTGTGCTTGTTTGGCTTGTTTCTTCCTCTTCAAATGTTCTCCCCCACCCCTCCAGAAATATGGCGAATGGCATTAACACCGTCCACTCACGCTGTCCCTCGGGGAGTTCATGCAGAGGACAAGTGGCCTGGGCACCAGCAGCAGGCCAGGCGACCCTCCCTGCCTCCCGCTGCAGGCACCGCCCTCCCTGTGCCTTCCCGCTTCTTTACACAGGGGTTGGGGATTCTAGCCGAGGTAGTCCAGGCTTTCCTCTCTCGGTTGCAGGAGCTTAACTCAATCCACTTTTACTTTGAATTGACTGCTTATCTAATAGGCAAAACTGTGGTCACATTCACGGCTCATCCCTTTGCCATTATCAAAATCATTTTTGTAGATAAGGAGACCAGTCGTACAGCCAGGCAGAACTTTGGGGGCCATTTAATTCCACTCCCTCACTTTACAAACCAAAAATAAAGACCTCATATAAGCTATAGAAGCACATACTTCACCTCTCCTTCCCATGAGACCAATAAAATAAAATAAAAAACTCCAGTTGTTTGTGAAAGGCTGCCAACGTGACACTTCATATTCAGGAATCAATTTAATGGGTTTAAATGTAAGGAATTTAAGAAACTCCCTTTATCATGGGAGTAGGTAAAGGAAAAATACCTTTTATTACACATAGCATATTTTGGTGTAACACAGGTAATCATCTTAACTGAATACCCATATATTCTGGCAATATTACAAGATTTAAAAATCTAAAATTTCTAAATCCCAAGAAAAAAGCTTCTGCATCCACGTACAAGGTACAACATTTGCACCATGGCTTTCCACAGTGTTTCAGTGTAAAAGTTCTACAGCTCTCTTCAGATTTATCATTTTAAACAGCTCTTTATACCTGCATGCTCTGTATTCTCTCTTATTTGTCAGCTAAGCAGGCAGATGTTTTTGCCTTTAAGAAAGGACAGTGATAATCTCGTGTACTGCTTACTCCATCAGCTACAGAAAATATCCGTGGCTCCTTCTGTGGGAAGGTGACTCACCTGAAGCTTAGTTCCCAAATTAGTAACCTGGCAGCGTCTCACTTAGCAAGTGGGGCTCCCCACCAATTACACTGGAAAAGTCTCTCTCTTCTGCAGACACAGACTTAGGCTTTCACCTGTCAGAGGAAAAGGAAACCATCGCTAACAGCTGTTTATTTTGCTGGCAGGTTCATGCCTACCACAAAGTGATTTTTTTCCTCCGGCGAATTACACCCTCCCACTGGCGTGGCGGCGACTAATCAAGTATTTATGAAAACTCCTTAAGTGTGTGGTCCCTGCTCCCGCAGTGTGCCGCTGCTGCCGCCAAGTGACGGGTCTGAAGAAGCAGCAGATCTTCCACAGTGAGAGCGTCACCCCTTCCCTAAACCACGGCCCCTGCCACCTCCTCCACAAAGACACCGTCTTCTGGTGTGATGAGAGCGAAGGCGTTCCCCTAAATCGCCCTGGACCCGTGGGGGCACCCCTCTGAATTCATGGCTTCCCAGGAAAGAATGGCACGGGTGATGAGGAAAATAATGTCTTTCCCCGCACTGTCTACTTTTGGGGCTGAGGGAGTTTTTAGTGTGGTTGGTTTTCCACAACTTCACACAAAATCATACTGTGCTACAGGAAGGGAAACTCCCTCTTAAAAATGCATCCGTCACACCCAGAACTGGTACCTCTGAGCACACGAGTACTGGGGGACATGTGCAGACTGTTCCCTTGAGCAGGCTCGTGCTTGAGCTGGGCTAAGAGCTTTTCAATTGCTGTGACATTTTCAGCCAGGGAGTAGTCGTCATCACAGGGCAATGTTTTACAGGCAATTACTTTATATGATCAATGGAGCAATTCCCCTTCCAGAAAGGAACGTTCTCTCGAGCAACCTCATTCTTGAACTGGGCTAAGAGCTTTTCCGTTGCTGTGACATTTTCAGCCAGGGAAGTAGTCGTGGTCGCAGGGCAATGTTTTACAGGCAATTACTTTATATGATCAATGGAGCAATTCCCCCTTCCAGAAAGGAACCAAAGCGATCAAGTTAAATCATTAAAGAGAGAAAGAGAGAGCGGGAGAAAGGATTCATCTCATTAGCAGGTGCTGGTGCTGCGGGCTCCACGGAGGCGCACAATGTCACTGGCCCTTTAAGACAATGGCTGTGCTCCCTCCACCACCGCCACCCCCTCCCCTGAAGCTGTTGACAGGTCTAAACCTCCCTAGCAGCCCATTGTGGCCGCAGTAGGAGGCACCTGCAGAAAATGTGCCAAAACCAGGCAGGGAGCAAGAGCTTTTCAATAAGCTCCGCAGCTGGAGAGGAGAGGCAACACTAAACAAGCAGGCGTGGACCAAGCATGTGATGGGAAAAGGGGTCAAAGCCAGACACCTCCTATCGGCTTTCTGAGCACTGTTCGCTTCAATTTGCTGACATCTTCTAGCTGGCTTTTCTCTATTTGCTTAATATGCTGAGGTATTTAGCTTAAAAGCACTAAATGCTCCATCATGATGAGCTGCCCCCTCTCTCTTCCCCATTTACTGTTATTAAAGACATTTTCCAGTACTTTTTTCCCTTGCTTTCTGCCCCAAACGAAGATTGTTTTCTTTTCCTTCTCTCTCACGACCGGTTCCAGGCCGTGTCTGCCACACGCCGCCCTTGACTTCACTCACCTTTAATGCAGAGACAAGGAAACCTGTCCAAATTCAGGATGTGCGCTGCCTCCCGGAAGCACGCATCCTGAGTACTCGTAGCACGGGTCTGGAAGCCACATCGCTTTTCAACTCAGTAAACCTCGTGCACCTACTGTGTGCCCACCAATGTTCTGAGGGCTTCCAGAAATCTGGAGATGGACAAGACATGCTTCCCCTCACGCTGTGTGGGATCCAGCAGAGAAGCTCAATAACTAATATAATCGCGGGGTTTAGGAGTTCGTTTTGCACCCCCACGCTTTCCTTTGTAGTATTCACAGTTCTTTTGAGAATGGGCAGGAGTAGAGGGGGCAGCAGGGGGGATCCGCTGGTGGTGCGGTGGCTTTGTCCAGCGGGCACCGGGAGGCAAGAGAATGGAGTCCCACCTTCAGCTCTCCAGGAGAAATGACAGATTGAGAACCTGCCACAGCTTCTCAATTTTGGCGTCTCCTATTGGTCTCCTTACCTTTACACGCTTTTCAGTTAACAGGAGACTTCTGGTTTTTTCTCACGTGAAGTAGTTAAGGCACTAATTATCTTATGAAAACACCTGAGACGCAGGGCCAAGCGCCCTGCCCAGGGCCACATGGCAAGTAGGTAGGTGGTTAAGTACAAAGGCGCGTCGGGACCCAGCCCCTCAGGGCACCCACCCGAACCTTTCTACCTCCTACCCCCAGCTGCCTCTTCAGCTGTAAACCGCAGGGGCGCATGATTTGAGAGCAGCGTGGACCCAGACAGACAAAGTGACATTTTCACAGTGAAACTCTTTCCGCCTCCTACAGATGGAGAGTGTTGGCGTGTATGGATTCTGTGGGTGCACAGCAAAGAACAAAATGAAGTGTGACTCCAGGGGGGAAGTGACTGCTGCAGGTAGGAAATGAACTAACTTTGTATCAAACCAGCGTCGGGAATGGTTGCCGCTAGAACGGCGTGCCGTTACAGAGGGACTGGGTGCCTTTAAGACGGGTACATGGAGACTTCGGCACACAGAAGACATTGGCTAAACAGCTGCAAAACATCAGCTTGTTCCGAAGGCCAGCAAGTGGGTGGAGGTGCGAGCGAAAGGGTATTTCCGAGGCGCTGGGGTCAGGAAATGGAGTCTTTCCTGCAGATCCAAAGCCCAGAATGTTGCTGCCCGTGGGCAGGCCTGGAGGTGACCCGGCTTGGGTGTGGCCTTCTGGGCTGGCCCTTCCCCGCTGCTCTGCTCCGTTTGGGCCCATGCTAAGGCAGGAAGGGGTGGTCTCTCCGCTCCCCTGAGCTTGTTTGTGCTTTAACATGTCTCTCCTCTCAGACGACTGGTCCTCTTCTCCCTTCTTCCTCAGCGCCTCCCTCCGTCTCTGGAGACAAGTGGACTATTCATGCAAAAAGAAAAAGCGTGAGCAGGGAGGCGGGGGAGATGCCACCGACAAACTCCATTGAAAGCCACTGGCTGTTCATTTGCATTCACACTTTTAAAAAATGTTAACTAATGATGTTAAATGGTTTGCCAAAGGTCCTGTCAGGTCAGTTGTAGAAGTGTCATTTCTGCCTAATTAGGGCTCTTGTGGCTGCCCGGGGCCTCCCAGTGCAACTGGTGACAAGCCGAGAGCTGACAGCTTCAATTGGTGCCAATAGGAAGGTTGGACCAGTCATGTTTTCCAACTCAGCCAGGTGTTTGGGGAGTGGGGGAGGGGCCTGGGGAGATCTGAGCGCCTCCAGGATCCTTTTTCTTGTGCTGCCCCCTCCCAAGTCCTTCCCCTTTGCCTGTCTTGCCTTGTGTGTCAAGGTCAAGAATGGGCTTTGCTAAATCAGCGATTTCGGTGACCTCTGGGAGGTCATTAGCAGTCCCCAGCCCAGACATTTCAAGTGGTCTCAGCCCCAGAGGCTAGATTTTTTCTCCCTAAAAATGAGAGAATAGGGAGAGAAAAGAACATTTTAGGTGAAAAAACAATAGTAGGAAGAAAACAAAACAAAAAAGACCCAGAAAATTCTGCGTAGCCACCAAAGTGTTAAACTTCTGAAGATACTCATAGTAAAATTTCTTGAAGAGAAAACAGCTAAAGCATCCTGATGAATGCCTTAAATATTTTAAAGAATAAAAGACAATAATGAAAACAAATCCTATAACATTGGATTGGCATTAGAGTACCTGTTACATAGTAGGCGTTCAATAAGTAATGTATTGTTTGATTTGATTTTGTCGGAGAAAAGTTAATTGACGGAGAAACAGAAGGTGATTGGTAGAAATCCCGCTAATTTTCACGCTTGCTTTTGGCGTTTATACAGTTGGATTTCTCAGTTGCCCACAAAACGCATGCGAAGTTTGAATACCACACGATGGGTTGCTGCGTTAGCTTACTCTTTATTTTTATTTTTTTCTGCTTTTCTTTTCATTTTTTAACAACTTAAGCAGAACGCCACTGGCGGTCAGCAGCCCCAGGCCCCAACAACTCCCACACAGGCACCCTCAGGGTGGTGACAGGACATCTGTGTCCAGAATTCGGATTGGACACACTGGCAGGTCCTGCCGGGGTGATGGCACTGCCTTTGAGCCTGAGCCGAACACACACACACACACACACACACAGACACACACACACACGCACGCACTGAGCATGTTGCTGGATCTGTTAGATAAGGACTGACAAGGGTTAGTACACGGGCATCTAGGGGCCCTGCTGTGTTAAAAGGAAAAGGTGACCTGAAGAAAGCAGCGTTTGTTTTCTGACAAATCTAAGACCAGACCCGAGGATTACAGTTCTGCGGAGGAGGGAGGTTCAAGCGGGCGTCTGAAACTAAGTTCTCTGCTTCGTTGTCCTCACCCAGCGACCCCTTTCCCACCTGCCGCCTCTGTTTTGTCTAATATGGGATGGTGGGAATTGGGCCAGAGAAACAGACCGCTCATATCAATAGAAGTGGTTTGATCAAAGGAGGGTTGCGAAGGTTAAATTTGGAGGCAGCATATAAAAGCACAGCCGGGACCATACCTGTCAGGTGCCCAGGAGCGGTGGATCCCCTTCCTGATGCCCGAGTCCTTCGTGGGGGTGGGTGCACGCTGTTCTGTGGTGTCAGTTTTCACTACCCGGGGCATTTATGAACAAGGAGAATTAACAGAATCGGCCAACAGGGTGGCCTCGTGAATAAGTGAATGGAGATGAACCTACACGTAGGAGACCTCCTTTGTCATGTAATTTCCTCAAAAGATGCACTTTGCGATGTTGCCCCTCACTTTCGGCCCACAGCACACACTCCTTCTTCAGGGACCTTTTTCTTATGCTCATGATGCTGTTATCCTGAGACACATTTTACTTCCAGTTTTCCCTCCCTTGGCTCTACCTCCCACATCTGCCTGGTCTCCCAGTCCCAACCCACAGTGGGTGCCGTCTGTGTACCCTGAGGGTGGGTGATTGCTAGCTGGCCCTCAGGAACGCTAAGAAGTGGCCACCCACAAATCTCCTCCTGGTTAGGAAAACGAGTGCTTAAAAACCATTCTGGAAGATATTAGTGATAAAGAAAACCTTTTGCAGCAACTGAACCAGTGTTGAAAAAGAAGCCAACTGGTTATTAAAACTCAAATGAACAAAAACGTCTGAAGACTTGTAAACAGGCAAGAACTTCGAATTGCAGTAAGTCTTCTGTTTTGTGGCCTTAATCTACTCCAGTGCGATTCAGCTGGACATTACCTAAACCTTTCTGAAAGACAAAGCTGATCTTGTTTTTCCATTGTTTGGTGGCTTTTCAGTGGTCCTTTCAGATCCGGCTCTGGCGTCTCTTTGACCTTGTACCCCTACTCTAGTTGTGCTGTCTGCGGGCAGCTCTCTGGACTTGCCAAGATGGTTCGTATCTCAGGGCCTTTGAACGAACTCCTTTTTATCCTTGGAATGCTCTTTCTCCCTATGGCGCTCCTGACAAGTGCCTGTTCATTAGCCACCTCCTCCCCAAAGTTCTCCTGACACCACCCAGGTCAGATCGCTCTTTCTGTCTTTTGTGCCCCCTACAGAACCTCACATTCTTCCCAATGACAATAGTAATTGCAATAATAAAACTTCCTTCCTATTGCGTGCTTCTGTGTGCCAGTGAGGGCCAGAGGGCTCTCACTGGTTATGTCATCTAACCCTCGCCACCTTGGGAAGAGGGCACCATTATAGACACCCCGTTACCAGTGAGGGTTCTGGGGCTCAGCTTGCATGTTTAAGGTCAAACAGCTTGAGCGCAGTGGAGGGCCACCTGAGAGCAGCCAGCATAGCTCGAGTATGCATGTTAACCACCGTCAAGCTCTGCTGCCTTTCAGACATCCATATAATAAAATAGTAAGAATGATACATCTGCCTGGCCAGATAGTTCAGTTGGTTAGAGCGTCATCCTGATATACCAAGGTTGCAGGTTCGAGCCCCAGTTAGGGCACATACAAGAATCAACCAATGAACGCATCAATAAGCAGAACAAATCAGTGTTTTTCTTTCCTTTGCACTCTCTGAAATCAATCAATGAAGTTAAAAAAATTAAGAAAGATATATCTGAAAACAGGAGTGAAAGGGAAGTAGGGCAAAGTCAAGGGCAAGATGAGTTCACAAATGCATACATGAGGTCTTGTGAATATTAGATGAGCCCCAGCTATGTCTGTCAGCCTTCTAGTAGCAGCAGAAAGGCGGGTGGCCCACTGCCAGCAGGCAGGAGGAGAAGGGTGCTGTGGGAAACAGTCCCCGCCTGGCCTCCACTGTCTCCTGTGGGACTTAGAGAGGCCTTGGGAGAATTGGTTGGGCTGTCCCGGAACCTGCTTGTATGAGGGACCAAGTCTCTTCCCAGGAGATGCTCGGATAATCCAGAATGAAGCTTTATTGGGAGGAGAAGGTAATTTTGAGTACTTCATGATGTCCTGCCACGCAGTCTGCCCCTCTGTGGGGGTGTGAGCAAGCAAAGACCAAAGCTCCTAGCTCCCGCACTTGCCTCCTGACTCTGAGAGCGTGGTGGGAGCCGGGCCAGCTCCCCAGGGGGCTGACTTGGGCACTAAGTAGCTCCAGGGAAGTGACAGCAGCAGCAGCAGCAGCAGCAGCAGAAGGGGTGAGCCCGGTGCTGGCGGTGTTGGTGGCACTTGCACCACGGCAGTACATGTACCGCGGGAGGTGGCTCTACACCTTCGAAGTGGACACAGCAGCATCCAAGCAGCTGCAGGAACTAGTCAGCTTTAGCGAGCTTTGGAGGCAGGTGGCCGGAAGTGACCCGGAGTGGGCTCTGCTCACGGTGGTGAAGGCCCTATGACTGGCTATGTGGTGGCTGAAGCCTGGACCACGGGGGCCAGTGGAGAGGCTCCCCTTGGGGAAGATTTCCCCAGGAGCTGGTGGGAGTTGGAGCCAAAGTAATGTTCTTTATGCTATTAAGATGACCCCATTTTTGTGCCTTGGCATAGAGTGACCTGTGAAGAGATGAGTGACATAAGATTTAAAGAATTTGTAAGATAAGAACCAACCAGCCAGTTAAGAGAAGCTCAATTTTTTCTAGTGTGGGCAGTTGAGCACTCATTCATTCATTCAGTCAGTCAGTCAGTTGTTCATTCAACAAACATCCGTGGAATCTTCGCTGAAGTCTGAAGTCAGATTACTGGCATCTGAACCTGGTGCGGTCACTTTATAGTCTATGATCTTGAGAGAGTTACATGGTTTCTCTAGCCTGCAGTTTCCTGGTCTGTAATATAAAATGTGACTGATATTAAGTATCTACCTCACTGGGTCTTGGGAGAATCAAATGCCCATGACGTGTTTAGCACAGTGTCCGGCACAAACGAAGCATCCAATCCTTGCGAGCTGTGATTAAACGTTAGCACGTGTACGTAGAGTCACGTGATCCCACACAAGTTAAAGTAGTATTCATCCACCTGGTGAATGTGACATAGCCACTGTCCACAAGGATACACTATGTTAACTGCGCCTGTCACACTTGGTGGAGAGATTACGGATGTTTTCATCGATTTTCCTGCCTGCCTTGCGGGATTTTTCCAGAGCACATGCACTATGGATGAGATTCTAAAACGGGAAAGAAATCCCATCCGACCATCTCTGTGGCACTTGCTTCTGGGCCACAACGCCTCGTGCCCCGTGACCTTGGACAGTTCAGGCAGCTCATTGAACCTGTTGGCAGTTAATTCTCAGAAAGTTCTCGCTTAGACTGTCAGCTTGTCGTTTCCAGCAGTTATGGTTCATTCATCAATTCAAGCAGCCAGTCGTTACAGAGCGCCTCCTATAGGCCAGGCAGCATGGTGAGTTCTGAGACAACGTGAATGGAAGCCAAGGGAGGCTCTTCATGGAGCTAGCAATGTAGCAAGGGCCTCAGACCGTAACCCGACTGTTAGGTTAGAATGTCATTACCGATGGGAATGCTCTGAGGTCTGTGAGAGTGCCCGGCAAAGGGCGAAGGGCGCGGGCAGAGGGTTGCTAGGAGGTGGCAGAGGTGGCTGAGATGTGAAGGGAGTGTAGGAGTCGCTGGGGGTATGGGCAGGGGGTGAGCGCTCCAGACAGAGGAGCAGAGCCTGCTTCAGAGCCACGTAAAGCATCTGACTCCCTTTCCACGTGCGAGCCCTTAAAATACTGAAGAGGCTTCTTCACAGGAGTCTTCCTATTTCATTCCCAGTCTCTTCAGCTTCTCCTCCCAGGGTGCGATTTTACAGTCTTTTGTCATTCTGAGATCCAGTTCAGGCCATTGTGTCCACGTGTTGTGGGCACCTGCTGTGGCTCTCACTTTGGTGGGGGCAGTGTGGGGTTGCATCTGGGTCCCGTCTGTCCGCCTCTGCAGTTACACCTGGTGTCACACAGCTGAGCGGGGTGGAGGAAAGAACCAGTGGCTACATGGGCTTCCCCTGAGGGGTGGGGCTCGCTGGAGAGCCACCTCTGGTCCACCTCCTTGAGCTGAGGCTGACCCCTCAAGGGGCCCACAGGGACAGCAAGGCTCATAGGCTCCTGATTGGGATGGAGCTCCTCTGCCAGGACAAGGTCTTCGGACTTTACTCTGTGGTTCACGGAGAAAAAGAGGACAGATGTCATCAGGGGTGTTCCTGTTTGGAGAAGCTCAGTGGGAGTGTGTAGCAAGGGTAAGACAGGATGTGGGGAGACCAGACAGGGGTCAGTTCCTGGGACTGGGGGGCAGGGAGGTGAGGACAACCTGGCAGAGACACTGGAGAGGGGAGGGAGCTGGAGAGGAGAGTGTTACTGTGGAGGTCGCAGAGGGGGTCGGGCACAGGAATCGGTGCCTAATTGGGTGTGCCCGCGAGAGCCAGGATGGCTGCCTCGAGTCGACCGGGGCAGCTGGTGCTGCCGCTTTCACCTCCCGCACGGGCAGCAGTGCGATGGTCTTACACCATCTTCGTCTTCTGCAAATTGACTTGAATGACCAGCATTTTGAAGGCAGACGTTTTTCAGGGGGAGGGAGGAATGAGCCTGAAAGAGTCAAATAATGGTCTCTAGTCTCCCCTTCCTTCTATGACCAGCCTGGCAGAGCACTAGGCGTGGCGGAACACAGTGAAATCTTAAACAGAATTGTTATCTGTGGACCTGAGGATGCTACACCGCCCCCCCACCCCCACCCCAGTGGATTTCCTCTGCCAGAGCCAGGGAAGGAGTGAACAGAAGACCAGCCTGACTCTGAACTTGACAGCGTCAGGAGATGCTCGGCTAAGATTGTGGGTGGCTGTGTTCGGGTTAGTTAGTGCTCAGCGCCTGCTTTCCTATTGTCTCTGAAAACTGTTGTTTTAAGCAAGCCAGTCGACTTGTAGCCAGGGTTCATTCTCTACAGACAAAGGCCCTGTTAGCAAAACTGAGATCTCAGAAGCTTCTAGAGAGACGGGGAAAATCAGAAGCTGCCAGCAGTGGACGTTTCAACGCCAGATCCTTAGGCAAAAACATGGCAGATGGGGTTTCTCCCTCTACTAATTAAAAAAATAATTTAATGTGAAATGAACAAATCTGGATAGGGATGAAGGAATGGCCTCCAGTAATTATTCCTGCCTGACTCTGGAATGCAGTGGCGTTATCAGTTCAGATGATTACGGCGAACTGTGGATTTAGTTTTCAACACACAGTGGTGCAGTTGGTGTGTATGAGGGAGGAGAGAGATCAGACACGGGTGTCAGGACTTGAATTGCTGGAACAGTGTTTCAGTTCTGCTTCCGTTAGGTGACTGTAGTCCGCTCCCCCGCCCCCCCCTCCGACTGGTGTGGGAATTGTTTTAATTCAGTTCAAGGATTGATTTTCCCATCAGAAAAATAAACTAACTCAGTTGCAATGAAATAGCTGAGCAAATGGGTAGTTGGAAGCAATTTGTAACCTTTGGCATCAAAAAGAGTCTTTTAATCTGTGTACCCAAAACTCGATGATTCCAGGACCTTAAACTTGGCGTTTCTTATTGGAAAGACTTGTATCACCCTGAAAAGAAGGAAACCCCTGTTTACTGTGAGCGGCAGATTTTCCGGGAGCCCGCAGCCTCACAGGTCATTTGAATTGGACTTCAGAGCTGGCTCATGTGAGCAAGATGGCACCTTTTGTGCTCGCTCCTTCAGTGAAGTGATTTGGGCGCTGTGACGTCGGGGGTTGGTGCTATTGAACGCTCCAGGGCCTCTGAGAAAAGGTTGAGAGTGCGTGGTTCCAACTATAATTCAGAACATCGTCTGGCCTGGCACATGGCCAGCATTCTCTGCTCTGTGTGTGGGGCTGCCCAGCGTCCCCTGGAGATGCTGGCTGAACAGGAAGAACAGTGGTCCCGGGGATTTGTGCAGTGAGTTGTTCCGCTGTCGGGGCCCAGATGGTACAAATGTTTCAGAAAAAAATGGATGATCGGAGCTGGAGGGGGCTTCAGGGATCATCCAGGGAGGGCAAAGCGATGGTGTTAAGCACGAGGACCGTGCAGTTGAGTTCCGCATATGCCACCCCCTCACTCTGTGACTGGCACGCAAGTTACTCAACCTCCCTAAGCCTCTCTTTCCTCTTTCATAAAATGAAGAACTAATATACACCCAGCAGGATATTTAAGAGGCTTAACTGAGATGATGCTTATAGAGAGCTCAGCACAATGTCTGGCACACAGTAAGTGCTCAAGAAATGTTCATGGATACAGATAGCCCAACTGCTCCATCTCGGGGCACGGAAGCGGAGAGTCAGAGCAGAAACATGACTCCGACAGAGACAGCAGTTCTGTCTGGCAGATGTACTGCCTGAGTACGTCCTTCCAGCAGTAAGCTTCCCGGTTTTGCGCATTGTCCCCAGGAGATGGTGAGCGGTAGTCAGAGCCCGCTGCGGAGTTGAAGTTGGTGACTCGCAGCTCTAGGTGCCTGTCTGGGGTGAGCAGCCTAAAGGAAAACGGCTGACTCCTGACTCTGCCCACGTTACCTTGGACGATCCACTCAACGTGTGTAAAACGGGGCACTTAATCTCCCAGTTCCTCCCCAGGGTTTTCGTTTGTTTGCTCGTTTGTTTTATTTTTGCATTTTGGATCCGAAGCGGAAGTCCACCACTCCGGCTAGATTTACAGGTGACCCAGAGTTTGGAGACGGTGACTGATGCACAGAAACCTCAAAAGTCTGAAAAGAGGTGACACTGCTCTCTGAGAAATGGGCTGGGGTACATTTAAAGTCCTGCACTTGGCTTCAGACGTCAACTGCAAAAACAGCTGCATAACTGCAAGGCCAGGGGACCATGGAAAAGAATTTAGGTTTTGTCCCAGTTTATTGAAAAGGCAGGACTATCCCTTCTGACAGGTTTTAGGAAATTAAACCCTAGCTCTGGCTGAAGTCGATTTAGCCTCCTCCCTCTGTAACAGAGATTATATTCTCAAAAAGCAAATTTATAACCCAATCACCTTTTCTCAGTAAAGAATAGGAGGGTGCTTAGATTTTAACAGGAAGCCAAAGGTGGTAATAGATAGGATGCCAGTTTAACAGTGTTTTATGGTATTCCCAAATGTCCATATCTGGTGGCAGCCCAGCTAGTCCCAGAAGTGTCCTTCTCCTCGTGGGACTATCCAGCCACCCTGACACCTGGTCTGGCTCTTCCACTGGGACATAGCTAGATGAGGGGCCATCAGGGTGGGAGCGGTGTCTCTGCCAGCAGAGAAGCTTCAGTTTTGACAAGTTAGCAAACATTTTTAAACCCATTATTGGCTGAGTTCAGTACAAAGCCAAGTGGGGGGAACAAGTTTATCTTCATTTGCAGGTGGATGTAGATAGCAAACGTGGCCTTTACCTCGTGGGATATGCCACAGGTGACGCAAAGACATGGGAAATGCAAGGAGTTAAGGCTCCACGCCAGGTGGATAAAAGGGAGGGTCCCCTGTATAAACTCTCACCAACAGGTGGCTTCCGTCAATTTCGGGGTCTCCACTTACTGGTACGTGTTAGATCTTTTCATGTATGACCAGATGTCTCCTTTCTGGTTTTTCCCCCCAATATTTTCCCCCTCTGTACTTCTCTCCGAATATTTCTATTGACATGTCTTCAAATTCACTGATCCTCTCTTCTTCTGGGTCTAATCTGCCATTAAAACCATCTACTGACTTCTTAATTTTGGTTACTATATATTTCATTTCTACAGTTTCCATTTAACTTTTTAAAAGTGGATTTTAACTCTTTGGTGAAATTCTCCATCTTTCCCTCTGTGTTCTTGAACATACCCATCATAGTTGTTTTAAAGTCCTTGCCTTCTAATTCCAGTGTCTAGATTACCCAAGGGTTTGCTTCTATTGTCTTTTCTTTTGGTCACTTATTCTAATCACACAACTGGTGTCTAGTAATTTTTAATTGAATGTCGGACATTATGTATCAAAAAGCGAAGGAGCTCATGATGGGCCCCTTTCCTTTGTGGCAGATAAAGTGGGAACCGGTCACTGTCGCCCTGTCGGGGCCTTGGTTCTGCTTGCCTGTTGGTAGATCGGTCTACTAGGCGCTCCCGAGGAACCCGGGGTATTCCCCAGGCCCCATTTCTCTGGCACGGCCTTGACTTCAATCTTGATTTTCTTAGTATTCCAAGACTGTTGGAAATTCCACACTGCTTTTCAAAAGCCTCCTGCTGTCCCGCATAGCTTCAGAACTTGGCAAATATCTCAAGGGGGAAAATGGGAAGTGTGTTGGGCTAACTTCTCTGTATTTCCTTATCGGGGAAATCCCAGCCCCTACAACCCCTTAATTAATTGTCTCTCCCATGAGACTGCCTGAAGCTCTGCTTGTTTATTCGTGTCTTTGTATCAGTCCACTGTCTGGGTCCTTCACCAGACCCTTAGCCACTTGGTTCATGCCCAGAATTAGCAAAGTCCCTGCAGTAATAAGTTACAGTGAAACGTCAGCCCACCTCACCATCCAATTCCCTCTTCTCTGAGATTTCCCCCCACCCAGCCCTGGTCGTCTCTGCAGCTGTGCACTGACGTCATAGAGGGGTTTTTGTATTTAATCTCAGCCATCCTTTCAAGTCCCAGTGGGAGAGATGGTCTGCCACAGCCACTCCCTCATCCATAGAAGCAGAACTGCTCTCCTGTCCCTGGTACTGCGGGACACAGTTTTCCTGATGGTCGTGTGGGTTCTGTTCTTTTACTAAGACAATGGGCAAATATACAAAGTGCGCTTATGTCACAGGTGTAGGGCCTGTGGAGAAAGAGGCACTTTCCCCATGAATGCAGGGACAAACCTTCTCTCTCTCCCACTGAGACTCTGGTTTTATACCAGAAGGCAGATGGCCAGATTGGGAGGGAGTAGTCCCACTGCATTCTGGCCTGGCCACACAGGGGTGACTGCTGATCAATGGCACCATCAAGCAAGGGACAACGGAGTGGTTCAGTGAGTGGAAGGCAGGCCTCGTGAAGAGCTACAGTAGCAGCTACCCCTCACCGGATTCATACGGAACCCTTTTACATGCTTTATGTCATGTAACATCACAACACAGCTACACAGTATTATGCTCATTTTATAGATGAGGAAACTGAGGCACAGAGGTCATGCCTGAGTGGCAGAGCCAGACCTGGGTGCAAGCACATGCATTCCAGAGCTGCCACACTGCATCGTAATGGACGTGAGGATGCTTTTGCTGGACAAAGAGGAGAATGAGGGGCAGGGAGAGTGAGGCTGACCACTTCTTTAACCACCTAGAGGAGAAAAGGAATCAGAGTTGGGCTCTATATAAAGAAAAAGCAGTTAGAACTTTCCAGAGCTGGACAAGCTACCTTGCTTCAGGCATGAGGGCGGGCATGAGCTCCTCAGTCCTGGAGGATCCAAGCTGTGGCCGGACTAGGTGACTCAGGTCTGAGACCTCTTCTAGCAGGTGGAGTAGGAATGCAGATAGCAGGGAGAGCCCCTCGGCAGTGACCCGAGGACCAGGAGTGCTAGCCTGACTCATGGGACCTGGGCGTGAGGCCCCCGAGCCCTGCATGGCCTCACCCTCTTCTCCTCTCTCTTGTCCTGCTTCTGCCACTGTCTTCAGGTTCTAGCCATGCCAGCGTTTCTGTTTCTGGAAGAGGCCACCGGCTTTCTTACTCCAAGGCCTTCTGGCGTAAGGTGTGGCGAAGTCACACCTGCCACCCCTATGTCATAGAGAAATGGGGAGGACCCACTGACCTACTAGGAGTAGAGGCCATAGGAGAATCACTACTTCAATGAACCATACTCATCCGGGTTTGGGCAGCATGCACAGGGCAAGCTCAGCTTCATTAACATGAGGGTGATGTGATAAACAGGGAGGTGGGGGCAGGGTTTTGGGTAGGACCAAGGCTAGATAGGAACAGCAGGGCTGATACAGCCCTGTGCCTGCCCAGGTGCGAGGAAAGAGCCGGCACTGAGACCCAGGAACAGAGTCCTTTGGGAGGGCTGCCCTGACAGGAGCTGTGACTATATGGTTGAGGGTCACAGCCAGAAATTTCACATCTCAGCTCTGTCTCCTTCCTCTCTGCCTCCGTCCACTTCCTGCACTGGGCCCAGCCAGAAGCCAGAGTTCCCGCTGATGCGGTGTGTCCGGCCAGCCTCCGTCTTAGCTGGGGCTGCTATGCCAAAGTACCAGGAAACTGAGTGGCTCACCAGCAGCAGGAACCTATTTCTTGGCCTTCTGGTGGCTGGAAGGCACAGATCATCTTGGTTGAGTTCTGGTGAGCATCCTCTTCTGGTTGCAAACTGCCTGCTCCTCACTGTGTCCTCACATGGCAGGAAAAGAGAGCTCTAGTCTCTCCTTCTCCTTACAGCGCCCCGAAACCCATCACGGACGCTCCACTCTCACGACTCCTCCCACGGCCCACCTTCAAGTACCGTCACACTGGGGGCTGGGGATTCAGCGTGGGGGCTTCGGACACAAGCTTTCAGTCCGGAACAGCCTCCCCGAGCGGGGAGCGAAGCAGGCAGTTGGCCACTGCATTTTGCCAGTTGAGTTGATTTTCAGTGGCTGCTGTAACAAATACCCATGTCCTGGGTGGCTTAATGCAACAGAAACGTATTCTCTCACAGCTCTGGTGGCCAGAAGTTCAAAATCAAGGTGTGGGCAGGGCCACAGTTCCCTTGGGGCTCCAGGAGGAATTCCTCCTTGCCTCTCCCAGCTTCCTGTGGCTCCTGGGATGCCTTGGCTTCTGTCTACCTCACTCCAGCTCTGCCTGACTCTTCACATCATCTTTTCTGTGTGTGTGTGTGTGTGTGTGTGTGTCCTAAAGTGTGTCTTCATAAAGACACTTGTCATTGGATTTAGGATCCACCTGGATAACCCAGGGTGATCTCCTCATCTCAAGATCCTTAACTTCATTACATCTGCAAAGACCCTCCTTCCAAATGTGCTCCTGTTCCTAACGTCCAGGGATTTGACTTGAATGTATCTTTTCAGGGGGAGGGGTTTCCACAGCTGACCTTTGTTACTGGGGTGTGCTGATGGATTAGAACCATCCTTTCTGAAGGTCACCCTTAGCCCTGTGAGCTAGCACGCCTTTGCGTACCTGCTCTAACTAGATAATGATCCTTAAGTTGGGGGGGGGTTGGTGCATATTTTGCTTCGTTTGACAAAAACAACGAACATTATGGCCTTTGGCAAATCATGTATGTTCCACGAACTCCCGATTTACGTCTCTAAAATGATGCAGTGAGACTAGGCAATTGTACCTCTGGAATCCCTTCATGCTGTAACTAATGCCAGGACGAGGTAGGTGTCTCTCTAGCAATCGTGTGCCCACCACTTCTGGCCCATGACACGCTTGCTGGCAAGTGGGGGTCAAGGTCGGAGCCACAGACATCTTCAAGCTCTCTAGGCCGCCCTGGGTTTTCCTCTGCTGCCTTCAGTAGATCACAGAGTGCCCCCAGACCGGGATAATGGTCTGTGCGTCTCACGCAGGGCCCACCTGGGCGCCCTCCCTGGTGGTCTGATGTGGCATTTAATAAGCTCAGGCGTCTTGGGTGAGCTCCGATTTCCAGCCAAGCGGTTCTTGAATCTTTTCAGGCAGCAGAGAGTAACAGTGATACTGTGACACCTTTTCTGATTGTCTTTTAATTGAAAAGGCTGGACTTGAGTATAGAAGCCTGCACGGTAGTTGAAGGGCTTGTTAAAACATGCATTAAATCCAAAAGATTGCAATGCTTTGCTGTGTAATTATGTAAACAGTCACATAAATGGAGCAGTTTGCAGTCAGCAGGAATGCTTTTTCAGCCACACGGTAGCAAACCAGCCTCGTTGATCAGTGACAGGTGAATTTATTTTTTCAAGGACGAACCCAAGTTGGTATCCCCCCGACATCAGCTGGGCCAGCCTTTTCATTTTCTCCCCTTGGGCACATTTTCCTTGAAATCCGTTGTGATTTTAAATAATGTTTCTGTGTCCTCGGGTGTGTGTGAATTTCCCAACATGGTTCAGGCAAATAAAATGGGCCTCGTCTCCGCAAGGTTTCAATATCTCAGCAGCAGAAGCGATCCAGGCATTAAAAAAGAACTCCCCAGCTGTAGTTTTAAAATAGGAGTAGAACTACCTGAACATTCCCTGCAGTTTTAATGAAAGTGTCCCTTAAATTTACTGAGGATAAAGGAGTAATTTACCTCGAAACACGCTCTCCCAGCCTTCCCCAGAGAGCCTTCGATGCTCACCTATCTCTGTTGAGCTTGAAAGGAAATGAAACATTGATCAGAGCTGTCATGAAACATCACTCCCTCTTGTCCATCTCTTGCTCAGCCCTGGCCTCTCGGAAGGAAACAGGCCTCGCAATCACGATTTCCTCCAGGCCCCAAGAAAATAGAAGGACAAATGGGCTGGGAATTATGTGCTTCTAGTGGTTTTGAAGGGAGGCATTTACTGAGGGAGAAAATTGTTTTAATCTTATAACAACCAAGGAGGAGAGTTTGTAAAACACGCAACACCTACACACGCACTTGATTTCGTTGCGTAGGAACACACGGGAACATTTCTTCCACCAACGCACCTGATGCCTCCGCTGAGGGATCTTGCTGTGGCCTGGGTAGGATGGAGGTGGGGTGGGGCGGCGTGGGGCACAGGGAGGGGAGGGAAGGGGAGGGAAGGGGAGGGAAGGGGAGGGAAGGCTTTGGGGTTGGTGGTATTGAGACCACACTGCAGTCGGCTGTGAATCCCAGGGACTCAGGGAGGGCGACTCCAGTGCAGGAGGAAGGGTCCTTAGCCTCCTCTGGAAACACGGGACCTGCGGGTCACCCCAAGCTTTGCTGTCTCAAGGCGCAACCCCTCAAGTCATAGAACAGAGGAGGACAGCGCCACCTTTGCCCAAGGCCCACTTTAATAAGTTCCTGCACACCCATCCTCAGTCCTCCTTACCGTGGATGTCCCTGGCGGAACTCAGCACCGCGGGTGACTTAGGAGTTTAGCCTCCACAGTAGCCAAAATCAACAAACACACATGCCAATAAATTCAAATCTTTGAGAAACCAGTCTTAGGAAGGGCTAGGAGAAGAAAACAAGAATAGTTAGTGGCTTAAAAGGAAAATGCATGATGCTTCCCATTTCCGGAGGGATGAGGTAAAAATGGAGGGGAGGAGGGAGGGAGAAAAACCAGCCGCAATGGTACCCAAGTGCTGAGGTCCCCTCTGTGCAGCCAGAGCACAGCACGGCGGCAGGGAGCCTGTGCAAGCCGCTGGGGAGAGGCCAAGGAGCACGAGGGAGGGACGTTTGCATCGTGCTCACTGTTCTTATGGGTGTGTGTCTTTCCACCAGGGGACCTGGTAATAGCTTACTTGTGTCCTCTTCGAAAAGGGGTCAGGGAAGAGTCTAACAAGAAATGCCCAGATTTGGAGGGGAAATGACAAGTAGCCTGTTTGTAGGAAGCAGATTAGGAGTGAGCCGTCGTGACACGAGGAAGGAAGAGGCAAAGGGCAAACTGGACGCGCGCATGCGCCATCGAGCCCACATCCCGTTGTCGCCCTTAGAGAATGCATTCCGCACAGAGACGTGTCTCGTTCAGAAGGGAAACAGCTGTTTTCTGGAAATACAGCCCACATTCCCGTCATTTCCCAGAGACACAGAGCATGCCATCGAGGAGGCTTTTCTGCAGGACGGACCCTGCGCACCCCAGTCACAGGAGGTGCTGCACAGACCCCCCTCGGCGGTGGGCGTTTTCCTGGAGCCTCTGATTTAAAGGGGAGGTGATTAAACTGTTGGTGATTTTTGTTGTGCTTTATTAGAAAGGCCCGGTTCAACTCAGTAAGGGCATGGGGGCGTTAGGTACTGGTGCAGAAGGGTGCATCGGAGGCTCAGTCTTTAGGGTCGCCCCCCCTTCTCTTTCCCACCTCCTTGCATTCCCACCTTCAGGCTTTTCTCACTGCACTGCCCCGGGGAACTCCAAGGGAGCATGTGTGTGTTTCCGTGTATGTGAGTGTTATCGCCCCAAACAGATGCTACTGTAGATGGAGCAAAGCATGTTTTTTCCTTCTACCCTCCTAGACTCTCAGACCGGGACCCTGTAAGTTAAACTCACATTTCTCTCTGCCCACCCTGTTGCCCCCCTACTCAGGCCTAGGTTCTTCACGTGGTATGCCCTCAGTAAATGCTCACCAGCTCCCCTCAGTCCCCTCCCTGCTTTTACTGCTATCTCTTTGCTCGTGTGTTGGCTTTTACAGAGGAAGGCTATTTCACAAACATCCCCACATTTCAGGGGCTTACGTCACCTCGGTTTATTCTTCACCCCCATTACTGTTGGTTGCCGGTTGGCTGAGGCTCTGTGTGTCTTTTCGTTCTGAGATCCAGCCTGAAGGAGGAGCAGCTACTGCCAGGACACACAGAGGCGACCAACGGACCGAGCTGGTGGGGACCACACCACGGGGCTCAGAGCTCAAAACCTCTGCTCAGCCTTTGCGTGTGGTGTGTCTTGTCTGCTCACATCCCATTGGCTGAAGCAAGTCACATGGCCAACCCTAAGCAGGAAACAGGGAAGGCTGTTTCTCCCTGGGGAAGGCCCTGCATATCCCTTGGCGAAAGACGGGATGTTCAGACCTCACCGGGAGGGCACCAGTGACTGGTGGTGGGGGCAGCCTGCCTGCCAGTGCCCAGGGCCAGTCCGATGAGGCCACAGCCGCCTTGTGGCTTGGTCTTTCAGCCTCTCCTGGATTCCCAAGTCTCCAATGCCTTTTGCCTTGCCCCATTTTATTTCTTTCTCTCATATTTCTGTTGTTCTGACTCTAAAAGTGACACATTTTCACCGTAATGCATTTCAAGTGCAGTGAAGGTGACCCTTTATCACGCCTGCTAAGGAATTTCCTTCCAGAAGCAATCACTGTGAACTGCTGAGGGCGGATCGGCTCAGATGTTTCCGCGCTCCCACTGCGGTGGCGTAGAGTGAACGCACGTAGATAAGACTGTAGGGGAATAGGATCTCCCTACCGTGTACGCATTGTTTTGTGCGCTCGTCTTGTCCTTCCGGTGCATCGCAGACACACTCGCCTTCATGCCGAGCCGCCCTGTCCTTTTCCTGCTGGCACCGCGCTCCCTGGCGCAGGCATGGCACACTGCCTCACGCTTTCCCTGCTGGTGGAAACTGAGCTCGTTTCCATGTTTTCTGTTACAACAATGCTGCAGGGACCATTCCGTCTGCACGTGGACAAGCAGTTTTGAAAGCTGGCCCCCTAGGAGTGGACTCGCCTGGCTAGTGGAACTTTACCTTTTGATGGAGGCTGCCAGATCGTTCTGAGTGGCTGGGTCGGGTCGGTTTGTGCCCTCACCAGTGTGGCTGGGTTTCCATGGCTGGGCCCTCCACGTTTTGGGGCGTTTTTTAGCGTTTCATTTTGAAATAATTTTAGACTCACTTAGAAACTGCAAATGTACACTTTTTGTCCCCAAAGGTTATAGAATCAGTGTGCTCTTCCCTCGGCTCCACCCCACCCCACCTCCCCGTTAACCTCTTATATAACCACAGTATAGTTACCAACACCAAGAACGTGGCATTAGTACAATGCCTTTAAGGAAGCCTTGTTTAGACTTCGCCAATTTTTACACACACTCTTCTTTTTCCTTTGGTAAATGGTTCTGCGACCTTTTTATCACATGTGTAAACTCACCACAAACCTGTCAAGCATACCGTGGTCAGGTGTGTATATAAGAAATAGCCCCTTTTCTCTGCGCAGTTAATGTCTGTGGTTGCCGCATCCTTCTGCGTTACCGTGATGGTGGGAATGTTTGAATTTACCTTCAGTGCATGGCAGGCTGTTTCCCACCGTGTGGCCCCCAGATGCTGAGAATTCACTGTTCCCAGCTCTCCCTCGAGTGCCCTTGGGACAGGGGTTCTTGCACCCCGGACGCCCACCCCTCACCTGGGTTTCTGCTGCCTGTGAAAACGAAAGGCCCCCAGGTGAGTTTTCCCTTTGTGTCTCGATGGTTCAGACCCAAAAACCTAGGAGGACGCGTGAAAACTTTATGGGGAAGTCAGTTTCTGGGAAGTAAAACACAACGTCTCATTTTATTTAAAAAAGGGTGAAAATTAACGTAAGTGCCTGTGCTTCCTATGTGTTTATACGGAGCCCCTTCACTTGGAATGGAGCCATTATGAGTGCGTTCGCTCTTGACCACAGGACCCAGCCTTCGACCGGAAATAGGCCGTGTCAAAACCAACTGGGTGTCAGCCACATCCAGTCTTTCTAAAACTGTAGGTTTTTTAGAACTTTAAAACATAGCTTGTTTGTTTGGTAGAATTCCACTGCGATTCGTATTTCTCTGAAACAGACAAAGAGGCAGAGAGTCAGAGCGAATTGCAGGCAGGTGGTGTCCAAGCAAGGAAATGTGGTCTCCGAAGCAGCCCTGCTCTGGGGCGCCCCCTGCCCCCCACTGCTGCGTGCGGAGTGAGGTGAGAAGTTTTCAAGGGTGCGCATTTTGTTGGCACTGTTGCATCGTGCATTCAGACGGGTCCTTCACGAGGGCTTCCGTCTGAATGGAGAGAGCCCCGCTGCAGGTGCGAGACCTGTTTGGGTGATGGACGCCACGTAGCCCGGGGTGGCCTGGAGTGTGGGGCGAGGGGCCGTGTGCCATGTAAATTACCTCTGCAAAATCCCCGTCTCCTCCAGCTGAGTATCAGTTCCGGAGGTGGACACAAGGCACTTTTGAGTTTCTCGGTGTCGGCTGGCATTCACACAAGAAAAGGACAGGAGGACGAACGCTCTGGGGCACCCAGTGGGGGCAGCCGGGGTTGTTGCAAAGCTGGGCAGTGCTGCGAAGTTGATGACCCCCTCTCTCCTCAAAGCCAGACTCAGTTCCCGAGAGTGAGTGCAAGGGTTTCAAGCAGAATCCTAGGAGCTGGATAGGACCGGGGAGCCGGGTTTAACCCTTTTGTGATGGAGGCCTGGAACTGGGCGACGTCCTCTCAAGTCTTTACGAGCTGCCCCATGATGGCGCAGGCCTGGGGTGGAGGTTGACAGCTCTCCATGGGGGGTGAGTGGGTGGGGGCTTCGGTTTCCACATAAAGCTTTGGTCTCCCTTCCACACCAACCTGTGGGTCGTGGCCTGTACTTGGCTGGCACCGAGCCATCGCTCTACCCTGGAACCCTCTGTGGGCAGAAATCCTGCTTCCCACGGCTCTCCGCTTCCTTCTCATTTTCTGGGGGAAGTGGGTTTCTGTTTCATTCTCTCCCATTGTGGGTATTAGGAAGGACGGATGGAATTAGTGTAGGAGGAAGTGGATTTCCCAATGGATACTGGAGAAAACAACAAACCAGCAAAACCACAGCAACCAGAAACCTTCTCCCTCCCACTCCCCCACTTATCCAGAAACACTATGTAGGGACGGATTTCTGTGTCTTCTGTTCACTGCTTTACTTCTGGCACCTGGAACACTGCCTGGCCCATATTAAGATCTCACTGAACATTTCTGAATGAGTCACGCATTAAACACGTGCCGAGCGCTTTCTCCACGCTCAGCACTCGGAGGCGGCCGTACAAGGTCAGTCCTTGTCCTCACGGCATTTCCCGTCTAGAGGAGAGACAGACGCCCCCGTGCAGGAGTGGGCTCAGCAGGGCCGCCCCTGGAGGCCAGGGCAGCACAGTCTGAGGTTCCTGAAGGCAAAGACATCTGATATGTTCTCTATAAGTAACTTCGAGCCCCCTTTGCGTTGGGACGGGCCGTGTAAGAACAGAGGGGAAACCCGGTGCGCGCACGTATGTGTGCTCAGACCACTCGGTATTTCCTGGTTGGCTAGGATCTCAACTCACAGCTGTCTCCCAGTGTCGTGTTCCATCTGCAGCCTGAGTCTCAGATGTGCCATCTAGTAGAGGAAGTGACAGAAGCCCCAGTTCCCAGTAAAGCCCCAAATGGGTTGGAAGTTTCCCCGAGGAGCTGCAGACCGTGCTGAGAGCTGTGTCCCTGGCTCCCTGGGGGGAGTGAGGGCTGGTCAAGGCTCAGAGGTGTGCAGGGGCCTGGGGCGGAGGGTCAGGGCAAACCTATCTGAGGCCATGGTCAGGAGGGGCAGATGCCAGCACACCGGACAGTGAAGCAGCCTAGACCCTCTGGGGGTAGGGTGAGGATGGGGCAGAAGACAGAGCTTGGGTGAGAGGTGGGGGGCTACCAGCCAAGCTTTGGGGAGGTACAGTCAGGCCCCCAAAGCAGCACGAGGCTCAGTGGGTGTCAACAGAGAGTGGGCATCCCTCCTGCTGGTGTGGTCTGCCTATTCCCTGCTGCTGCCAGTGGCCCCGGCCAGGGAGAATGGCTGGAGCCAGCTGTCCGCTCTGGTCCTCTGGGAAGCATGCCCAGTGTCCTGGCCTTAGAGGGAGACAAGGTTTTCGCTCCTTAGGACCTCGGCTGCGTGGCATGTGTCCCCGTTGCATCACCATTGTGTAAGCCACACGTGACACGCACTGTCATGGCTCATATCTGCCGGGCGATCCTGTGGAAGCCACCTGTCTGACTCCTGTCCGTGGGTCCTTCCACCACCCAGGTCAGACTGATTCCCTTGGGGTCAAGGTTTATGACCTACAGCCCACGGGGCCCAAATGAGGAAGCAGCCCTCAGCGAGGTGCTGCCAGTCCTGTGTGCCAGCCAAGAAGGGTTTACACAGCCATGTCCCGTGTGTGTTTTCAGTGTCCAACCGCCCACTCTGCTTATCAAATGACAAGGAATACCAGACACCGCTCTTGGGGCTCCAAAGAGAAAGCTGGAGCTCCCCCTGGTGGCGCCGGAAAGTAAGTGCTGTCAGCCAGCTCCTCTGTGTGGGAAATGGGACTGACTTGTGCCCTGCTGGGTTTCACTTCTGCGGGGTTCCCTTCCTGGACCTCAAAAACAGACCCCAAGGAGTAGGAACAGCCATTCAGGGTATATAAAATCACTGCAGTGGAGAAGCCCCCAAGGACCTCAGCTAATCGTCTTGGAAGAGGGAGGGAAATGATGCAGCTATTTGAACATGACAGGTTGGAAACTTTCTTGGTGTGAAAAGCCCTCAAGCACCCCAAATTGTCACTCTTGTCAGTCATAAAGGCCAGTTACCCTTGGCTGCGGGACTGCATTCTCCACCCCGGTAGAGGGTTGGCTGGGCTGAAGGTGTTCCCTCTGGGTGATGCCCTAGGACAGTGGGGGCTCCCCTCTCCCCCCTCCACCCCCCATGCCTCAGCAGGATGCACTGCACCTGGAGGGCTCTCCTTCGGTGGCGAAGGCTTCTGCCCCCACTGGTGAATGCTTCGGGAAGGGGCGACATTCGGAGCCACATCAGCCCTACGCTGGGCCCTGTGTGTGAATGTCGGTGGGTGCCGAGGGGACGTGGCTACAGGAGCAGCCCCAGAGCGGGACCCGCGTCCCCGGCGGCAAACCCTACAGGACAGGGGGGTTTCCGCCCAGCACGGGGTGTCATTGGTCCCAGGTTCGCCTTTGGAGCCCAGTTGGATTGCTGTCTTCCAATTTCCATCATTCAAGTCATACACTTACTATGGAATAACTAACGTGGACTGAGTTGTCATTAAGTACCAGGGGCTGTTCAGATGCCTTTCAAGTGATATATTAATTCGTGAAGTATTATTTTTATGTGGTCTATAACTTACTTAATGCTCATAACAGTGCCGGAAGACAGGAACTGTCATTCCCATTTTAGCAATGACATTTTTTTTGCAAAATAATACTATTCTATTATTTCTTTAATATTTTAATATTTACTAAATAAACATATTTTTAAGAGAAACCTCATTTTCCTACTATAAATGGAAAACCACATTGCCTGCCTTCAGTAGGAGGAAAGTAATTTTTAAAACCCACTGAAATAACTGTGTGCCTGAGCACCATCAAAATCCCCTTCTGGAACACCAGCAGACAGCCTGGCGTGTCTGGGGAAGCGCTGCCTCACCCGTGGAAGGGCCCCAGGGGTGGGGGGGAGCCCTCCAGGCGGACAAAGGTCATTCTTCCTTTCTGACCTGAGGGTGAACTGTGCTTCACAGAGACTTGCTTCAAGGGTGTTTGGGTTTATTCTGTTTTCTTTTATCCAGCTTTTAAGATGGGTGCTTAGCTCATTCATCTTCAACCTTTCTTATTTTTTATCTTTATTTTTAAATATAAGCAGTTAAGGCTATCACTTTCTCCCTAGTGCCTCAGCAGGGTCCCATAACTTTTGATATGGAGCGTTTTCTTTATTGTTTAATTCTCAGTGTTTTCTGAGTGCTGATTATCATGTGTTCTTGACCAAAGGGCTATTTAAAAAGTATGCTTCTTAATTCCACACGGGTGGATTTAAAATACAATTAGGTTCCTGCGATTGATTTCTAGCTTATGAATTGTGATTAGCGAATGTGACCTGTACGTTTTCAGTCCTCTGAAACATGTTAGGACTCGCTTTATGGCCCCAGATATAGTCGTTTTGTTAATGTTCTATTCGCTTACCTTGTCTATTTTTCTCGATTCTTTACTTCCCATCTTTCTATATCCATAAGTTTTTGTTGTGATTCTTATAAACAGCAAATAGTTTGATTTCTAAAATCTTACCTAATTTCCTTTCACCAGGAGTATATATGGTCTTTTTACACTTGTGATCACTGTAATGTTAGAATTAGTGCCTACCATCTCGCTTTATGCTTTCTGTTTTTTTTGTTTCTTCTCTTTTCCTTGTTTTGGATTGACTATTTTTGTCGTTTTACTTTTTCCTTCTCTAAGTTACATACCGTTTCCATCAGTTTATTGGTTACACTAGATATTACAGTATGTCCAGTTAATTTATCAAAGTCTGAGGATAGCGAATGCCTTCACGCCCTTCCACACACTACGAGGATTTCAGAACCCTTCCATCCCACACTCCTTGTCCTGATCTGCACGGTGTGGTCGTGGCGTCTTTCCGTCCAGCCTGGTCTTCTCTCACCCCACAGACGTGGCCGCGGTTGTGTCGTGCGGTCAGCGGTGTTTCGGAGTCTGCGCTCGCCGCGCCTTCTCACATCACAGATCTCCCCGCTGGACTCGCTTTCCTTCGGCGTGAAATTCACCCTTTGGCGTGAAATTCACCCTTTGGCGTTCCCGTCCCTGAGCTTTGCTGGTGGCAGACTCTCCTAGCTTTCTGGTTGGTTTGAAAATGTCTCTACTTTATCTTGGTCTTGAAATACACTTTTTTCCTCTCAG
Organism: Trachops cirrhosus; assembly: GCA_028533065.1. Lineage (NCBI taxonomy): Eukaryota > Metazoa > Chordata > Mammalia > Chiroptera > Phyllostomidae > Trachops > Trachops cirrhosus. The sequence continues at coordinate 147,725,079 of CM052542.1, read as the reverse complement.
CACACTGAATGTATCATTTCATTCTTCTAACTCTCATTCTTTTTTAAAACTGTTTGTATTTTGCTAACTTTCGTTCTTGCTCACAAGAAGTCAGGGGTCAGTCTGTTCTGTTGAAAACCCGTCTTTTCCTTCCGCCTGCCTTTCAGACCCTCCCCTTGTCCGTGGGGTTCAGCGGTTCCACCGCGGTGTGCCCGGGCGTGGGTTTCCTTTAACTTGTCTGGCCTTGGATTCATTGGGCTGCTTGCATCCAGAGGTTGGTCGCTTTCATCAATTCTGGAAGGTTCTCAGCCCTGCTCTCTCCCTACATGGCCTCTGCCCCCTCCCACCTCTCCTGCTCACAGGGCTTCTTCCTCACTGTCTCTTAACCTCCTCGCGTGCTCTCCAGTTCTTGTCTCTCTGGATTCTGGATGGGCAACTTCTTCAGGTTTCTCATTGCTAACTCCCTCATCCAGGAGGTTGTAGCTTTAATTATTGCACTTTGCCGTTCCAGACATTCTGTTCGGCTCTGTTTCAGTCTGTCTGGTCTTTCTTTTTAGTTTCTTGTTTCCTGCTCATATCCCCAAGCTAGGGAACGCAGCTGACTGATATTCCGTGACTGTTAGTTCCAGAAGAGAGGGCCGTTCCCAAGTTCCGTTTATCAGTAGCATCTTTACCGCACGAAGAGGGGAAACACGGACGCCCACATCAGCACAGCACCGGGCTCTGCCGCTCCTGCCCCGGGGACAACCCCGAAAACGGTGTCGTTTGTTTCCTAGGGCGGCATTCCTGCCACCCAGCAAGTCCCCATCAGGGCCGGCATTCTGGCTTCGTGTGCGTTTTGCATATTCCCACCCGGGTCTGGAGGACAAGGAGCTAGGCAGAGCGGGGTTTCAGTCCCAGACAGAAGGGAGAGGCGTGCTCTGCAGCCTTCCTGGGCGCCCGGGAGGCCCTTGCGACAGGACCACAGGACGGTGAGTGGGAAAGCAGCAGCTGTTAGCCGCCCACGTGGTGGAAGAGAAAATAACTTCCCGTGCCCCCCCCACCCAGGCTGTGTAACTGTGGAACCGGGGCTGGGTGGGGTCGGCCCATGCCTTCGTGTAGACAGCCAAGGTACCTGGACATGCATAACTTCATGTGGCTTAAAATCTTGCAGGTAAAACCCATTAGCACAGGACTGGAAGCATAAAAATGTCCAAAAAGTCTTTACAGCCATCATCATTATTATTGTTTCTAGTATGATGACCCTCCCAGGAAATACTGATCTGTTGAGTTAACACGTCCAAGGTGCCAAGTCGTGGGTCTGTCTTTCCAAAAGAACAAGGTCCGCTGAGCAGGGAGAATTTGCATCTTTTGCTCAACTAATAAGCTTAGAACAGTGGCTGGGCTGTGGGAGATGCTGAGGGCCACGGGGGCGGCGGCGGGGGCCCGATGCTTGCCCAGACAGCAGAGATCTCAGGCAGGGAAACTGCACGCCCAGGAAGGGGAGAGGTGACCCCGGGGGAGGCTGGTGGGGGTTGGACGTGGGAGGTAATGAATAGGAGATGCCAACCTTCCCTCCACAATTTTGTTACATCTTGGGGGGAACGGGGGCTGAGGAGGGCCCTATGATGACAGCCTGAATTGGGTAAAATTTAAGGATAAGGAATTACTAATTAGTAATAAGGTGGAATACTTAAGTGCAGGAAATGAATAATATGTAGCTAAAAAAAATAATGATATAGCACTAGGCACTTGAGACATGTGGACGCCAAGCAATTAACCTCTATTCTTCTTCTGAATCACAGTTGTGCTAATTGGTTCCTTTGCTCTGATGGGGCCGTATTAACTTTTGTCTTTTTTTCTAAAGGAGCAAGTACGTGGGGTAGATGTGCCGCTCCGGTTTGGAGGAAAGAAATTTTCCTGAATAATAACCCATTTGCAGTTTTCCTCCCAAACTGTTGCACTACAAACGTTGTATCAGATTTTCCTGGTAGAGCTCCACATGGGTGGGAAAGGTGACTTAAACACACCCGACCTAGTTCTGGAACGGTTGAGAGAAATGGCGTACCTGGGCTCCGCCGGCTGTGGGCATCCGTGTGGTCCCAGCTTCTCATTCATTTGAGTGGCACAGCCTCCCTGAAGGCCCCACACGCCGGGTGCTGGGGACACAGCACAAACCCCACCGCTTCCTGCTCTCAGGGAGCTTACGACGTAGTGAGGGAGGAACCCCAAAGGCAGGTGAGCCCGTGACCCTACTACAACCTCAGGGCGAGGGAGAAAAAGGGACCTGGGTAAGAAGACAGGGCCTGGGAAGGGAGAGGTACCTTTTAAGGCAAGGTGGTCCCGTGGGCTCCTCTGGGAGGCAGCATTTGAGCCGAGACCTAAATGAAGCGAAAGAAAGAGACTTGCGGGTATTCAGAAGATCGGTACTCTAGGCGGAGGGAATAGCACGGGCCCAGGCCCTGGGGCTGGTGTTGGCTTGGAGCATCGGGAAGAGCTGGCTGGCCAGTGTGGCTCATTCCGAGTGAGGGCAGGGGGAGGAGGAAGATGGGAGGTTGGAAAGGCCACGAGTGCCATGCATGCAGAGCCCTGGGGCGTTGGTGAGGACCCTGGGTTGGTTTCCAGCGTGGAGTGAAGTCACTGGTGGGGTGTGAGCGGGGTCTGACAGGAGAGGCTGGCCCCGGCCGTGTGGGGAGCACAGACTGAGGGGAGAAAGGATGACAATGGGCGGAGAGGCGTTAACGTTGAGTGGAATCAAGACACGTAGAGGGACGTCTGGGCGTAAAAGAGCCGGTGAGTCCGACCCATATTCTGGAGAAGTGGAGTCTCCCGAGGCACAAAGCGTGGACAGAGGCCACGCCCTCCCCACCTGCACACAGACACCAGGCACGTCAGAACCCCCTGGGCAGAGAGCAGCCACGTCAGGTTCACTCTGCCACGTGCTGACCGTGAGTGTCACGGACGGTGCACCTTCGAAAACCCACCCAGCAGCTCCACGCCCAGAACTTCACCAGGGAGATAACCCGGCAAGCGCACTGTAAATAACTCGTGTGCGGGGTGGTCCCCAGCAGGAAAATTGTCAGCAGCCGAAATGCTCATCACCAGGGGATTAATTAAATGAGTCATGGACCACCCAGGCTTCAGGATAATACCCTCAAGATGGTAATGTGTTTTAAATCATACAGTACAGAAGCGAAGAAGTGAAAGGTAAGATTGCACTTGTGCTGCGACTCTCAGTCGTATTTTCTAAGAGAGTCTCTTGAGTATTCTTCAAGCAACACCTTTTCTTCTCGGATACAGGCATCTGTATATCCTAAAATAGGATGATCCTATAAATGCTATTTTGTATGTAAAGTTATTGCGTTATGTGAGGTGTCTTCGACACACAGCCACACAATACCCGTGCAGCCAAGTACCCCTGCATAGGGTTCCTCTGGCCGGATACAGGATACACCAGAATCGGCTCAATCAGTCCAGCATAAGTGGATATTTCCATATGTCTTTTCCACTAGTGTTGCTTGGTGGGTATTTTTCACAAGCCTAACTTTTACAATTTAAAACAATAAAAATGACGATGGCGCATTTGTTTATTGTGCAGATGTCCGCAGCATATTATGGAGAGAGAAATCAGGCTACCCAAGAGTGTGTGTGGTGTGGTCCCCTTGATAAAAAGTTTGGGTCCATCTGTGTGTGTGTGTTTATAGGGAGTCTGGAGGGATGCTCACCACGACGCCGGTAGGAGTTGTTGATCACAACCCAGTGATTGCAGGTGTTGCTTTTTCTCAGTGCTTTTCATTATTGTTATTGTTATTTAGAATTTGAATAGATATATTTGGGAGGAAAACAAGCTATTTTATATCCGGAGAAGAGTTCATTGGGAGGTGGTTCATGCATTACACTTGAAATATGAATTTTGCATTTGGATCCAAGTTGAGTACTTGTGAATTTCGTATTGAGTACTTCAGAATTAAATTGTACTTTTTTCTGCTCTGGTTTCAAACACAGTAGCAGCACGATTGTGGACCTGAGCGCAGTTTGCCAGCCACACCACAAGAGGGCAGTGTTTTGCAAGACATTGTGCTAACAACCTTCTGCTGTAGGCCAGGGTCTAGAATTTTGCATGGTGTTGGGGCAGCCGGAGAGAGGAGATGTTTTGTCCGGTGGCTTCCAGTTTGCGCCCTGACACCTATCTTTTCTTCAACAGAGTTGAGTGGAGGTGGCACGAGGGAGGGCTATGCCTGCAGCACCCCACTCTCTCCTGCTCCAGGCTGCCCCCACAGCCCTCCTACCCCATCAAGCTAGGTCACTGCACCCTCACATCCACCCTGGGCCCACCCGATTCTTGCCAATAGGGCCCTATGTGGGCCCCGGGTTTGGGTGGGAGTGGGGATTTAGAGTGTCCCTCCACACCCCCTTTAGACACTGGAGCTGATTTGGTTCCTCCCAGCCACATTCTGACCCAGGCCCTCTGGTCTTAAACCCTGGGGACAGGTAGCTGCCTGGTCTTCTCCTGCCTTTCTCCTCTCTTCTTTTCCCTTTCACCTTCTTAATTTTAGGGGTAAAAGCAATAATGTATTCTTGAGAGCAGTTCAGACATTACAAAATGGGAAGCTAATGAGACCCAAGTCTCCCCTCCTCCTGTGCTAGCCTCCCAGTTTTCTCCCCTAAGGCAGTAACTGCTAAGAGGTTTTAGCAGTACATACCCTTCCAGAGACCCGTGGGTGCTGCACAAATGTAGGAGCGCTGCTCTGTGCTCAGAAACCACAGCCTCCGCTCGGCTCCTGGTTTGCGGTTACCAGCGATGGCGGGGACCCTTCCCCGTCAGTTCACGGAGCGCCTGGGTGCTTTTCCCCGGCTGCGGCCGGGGAGCATTCTGTCCTGTGGACGCACCACGCCGGGTTTAAGCATCCCTGGTGGGGGACTCTTTCCAGTCTCGTGTTCTCAGGGGCAGAGGGTGGTGACAATTTTGTCTGCACAGCTTTAAGCACAGGCATAAGATCAGCTGCAGACTAGATTCTCAGAATGGCAATGGCTGGTCCAGGATGCTGACACTTTTAAGGTTTACATTCGTTGCCCAGCTGCTCCCCAAAGGCCTTTTGAGCCAGTCCGCACTCCCATCCAAGGCATGAGATACAGTCCCAGCAGGAGAGCCCTTTGCCAGTTTGACAGGTCCCTGCTTCTCAGCCCTGACCGGGGTCAGAATTACCTGGGGAGCTTCGTACAAATGCCAGTGCCTGTGCCACATCCCAGATCCCAGACGGATTCCCTCGTGGAGTCAGACTTCTGTTCTGGGCGGAAAGGGGGGTTGGGAGGGAAGGGTGCTAGGCATTGGCATTTAAAGAAAATTTCCCCAGAGTAGGCTAATGGGCAAGCAGGGTTAAAAGTCAGTGTGACGGGTGGAAAATATCTCATCGATTTCAATGTGCATTTCTTTATTTATGAATGAGGATGGGCATTCTTGTTTGAGAACAGCGGTTTAGATGGTTCTCAGATCACGGACCCCTTTGAGATTCTGACAAAAGCATTGATTTTCTAACCCCCTGGACCTCCTCCTCAGGCTGTCACAGGTGGGCACAGGCAACCAGGTTCTTGGTGATCAAAGACAAAGAACTGAACCGAACACACAGAGAGTTTATAGCAGAAAGAGAGAGAGCAGATTTATTAAGCAATAGTGCACTCCACAGAGCAGGGGAGCGGGCCAACTCCGAGCAGAGACTGACCTCAGGGGCTGTGGGATTCTGTTCTTACAGGGTGGATCCTTCCTGGCTAGTTCTGGTGGGTCCTTACTGAGAACGTACGAGTACTTGTATTTTAAAGCTACTGTGCATGTGGTCTCCCATGATTTTCCTTGATGGGCCACCAGAGAAGGGGGTTGCACAAAGTTAATTCATTACAATGTATTATAATGAAGCAGGGGTCCTGTAGCATCTTCTCTGCAGGAGCATTCATGAGTCACCATGACTCAGCACTTTTCCAGGAAGCAGGAACAACCGGTCTTAGAACCGGGCCTCTGTCCTGTATTGACGTCCTTTATCTTAGCCCCGGGGCACCTCCGGAGTTTCCTCCTTCCTGACTACCTCCTGCCGCTGAGGAGGCGGAAGCCTGGAAGGACGAACAGAGAACAAAGGAGCAAGGCCGCCTCAGGGAGCTGCCCCTAGTTTGGGCCTGGGGCTCAGGGGGAAGGTGGGCAAGAAGTGAGATCAGAAAAGGTCTTGGGACCCCACAAACGGACACCAGCAGGGAGGGGTGTGTTGTCCAACCTGGTGCTCTGCCGGTGGGGGCGGGGAGCCTGGTCAGGGGGGTGGGGGCAGGGCTCCCTGCTCAGTGGGGGTGGGAGGGGGAGGGAAAGGCTGGTTCGGGGATGTTAGGACCGTGGGGCGCACCATGCCACAATGTATTTGTCCATGCTTAAGGGACATCGTCGTCCTTTCTGGGTTGGCTGTTATGAGCAGTGGTCCTGCCAGGCTCCTCAAGCGCGGAGCCAGGTGCGCAGGTGCACGGACAGGCTGAGTGGAACGCCGAGTCACAGTTCCCGCACCTTCAACTTTTTCCCGGTCACCAGCTTTCTCCAGGCGGCCGAACCAGTCGCCCTCTGAGGCACGGAGGCGCCCAGCGCTCACTCACATGCTCACGGAGCCTCCTGCGGTCCTGTTTCTGGTGTTTGCTGGTCTGGCGGGCGGCACAGCGTTGCCTCTTGCTACAGCCTCACTGTGCACTTTCCTGGTCACGGCTGAGCTTGAGCATCTCTGCAAATGTCCCTCCACACTTCGTGTGGCTTCATCTGAGAAGGGCCTGGCCGCAGTCATTCTCCATGTTTTGGAATGCACTGTCTCTTTGCAGTTCATTTGTAGGCATTTTTATTCATTCTGGATACCAGCCCTTTGTCAGAGTGGAATAGCATCTCTTATTCTGACGCTTTATTTTTTCTGTCTTTTAATGAACTTTATGTTCTTAATTTTAACATGGTAGACTATTCCAATTCTTTTACGGTTTGCATGCTTCGAGGCTTGTTTTAAAAAATCCTTTCTGTGTTGAGTTGGATTTGGCGCCTGGACCCCAGGGCCCACGAGCAGGCCTAGCACAGACCACTGAGGGATCTCCAGGGGGCAGAGCCCCGGGCAGCCCCTGGGGCTCTGGGTGTGGCTGACAGCTGGGAGATTGATGAAAATCTGGGCTGAAGTGAGAGGAGAGAGAGGAAAAGACAGGAGAGAGGCCGAGTGCTTTGAATTTGATCCTTTTTAGGCACAATTAAGCCAGTGTCGTGGACAAGCAGAGGAAGAGCCGGGCTGAGAACAAGACACAGGCGGAAGGAGAGGTACCCTTGGCCTCCCCTTGGTCCCCCAGCCACAAGGTTCCTGCTGCTGCCCCATCAGCCTCCACTGAGACGTTTCCTGGCTGCAAGCATCTGCTCCCCGGGAAGGGGAGGCTGTGGAGAGGCAGGAGTGCCTGGGAGCATGAGCGCGTGCGCGGGGAGTCACTCGGGGCTGGCTGGGCAGCGGTCAGTGATCACAGTTGACGGGGACCCTGAGGCGCTGATTGGGCAGCGAAGCAGCGAGCCTGGGGGCAGCCCAGAGCAGGAGTGTTTGACGGGGGCAAGGAGTCAGGGGTCGGTGGACTGGGATCGGAAAAAACGTACGTCCTTGTTTTCACTAACCTCTAGTTGAAATGTAGCATTTCCTTCGACTATGAATATAGATGAACCAGTCAGTGTCTGTGACTTGTCCCTCATAGAAGTCACAGGTATTTTTAGATCACATTGCTTTTTTGGTTGATATTTTGAAATGTCTACTTTAAAATTAGTTATTTTGTGTCCACTAGATCTTCGGTATTTAGTATGTTACTAGCATATGTTATATGAAGAAGCACATATATTACTATATCACAACTTTTTAAGTATTTTGATAATCATATTGACAAATATTCAGTTCCTTTGTAATTCTGTGTGATTTATTTTACGCATTTAAAAACATTGTTCCGAGGGGGGATCCCTAGGTTTACCCAGACGACCAAAGGGTCCGTGAAACAGGGAGGGTTGGGAACGGGATTCGGGAGCGAAGACCCTTCCCCCGGGAGAAGCGGCTGCATAGACCATGTGTCCTCAGACAAGCTGCCTGTGGGGCGGGGGCGGGGGCGTGGGGGGGGCGCCGGAGGAGAGGGAGGGTGGATAGTGTTGTGCAGGCAGACTGGCCCTGTGCATCCCTAACCCTCCGAGGGGAACAAGCTGGTGCTGGAGCAGCTCGCTCTGGTTACTGCCCTTCTCTGCTTGCTGGTCCGGCTCCTCTCAGGAGACTCTAAGCTCCTTGAGGGCGGGCTTGCACCATCCATGTCCTCGGGGCCTGGGCTGCTGCAGTGACCTAAGTGTGTGGCGGGCACGGGAGCGGGGTGCTCTGACAGTGCCAGGCTCACAGCCCTCCGGAGAATCCGTTGCTGCCCCGCCTTCCTGCCGTGCCTCTGCTTCCTTCCGTCCCCTGCTCCCCGGGCACACACGCACCACCCTCTTCCCCATCCACGTGGGGCTCTGGGCCGGTCCCCACACGTGCCCTGCACTACCCGACTTCTAGGACTTTGCTCTCCCCTCCCACCTGCCCACGTGTCAGGCAAGGTGGACTAAACAAAGCCTGGGAACAAACGGTCCGATTCCCTCGTGCGCTGGGTGTGGCTCTGCTCCAGGTCATCTTCATCCGGGGACCAAGGCTGACGGAGCAGCCTCTCCCTGGAAGATTCCCGGCTTCCTGGCCAGGGAAGCAAGGGCATGGCGCTTGGTGCTGAGTATCTCTTCTCCTCACCTCTCATTGACACAGCGAGTCACAGGGCCACATCCAAATTCAGGGAGAGGAATGTAATTCTCTTGGAGGGAGGGGAACCCAGCCCCGAGGTGCCCCAACCCATCCCCTGAGACCCCGCCTGGCCCCGATGTCCTCAGAGGGAGTTGGTCTGTCCTGCGCTGGCCCTCTCCTGTGTGCCCTGGGCAGCCAGCTGTGCCCGGATCTGAATCGTGCCAGACCTTTAGTGTTGGCAGGTGACCGTTGCAGCTGCTGGTAAGCCCCAGAAGGTCCTCCGTGACTTGGTGACTGTTCTATTTCAAAGAGAAGCGCAGCTGATGAAGGCCCTGGGGTGGCTTTGAAGCCCAGAACCGAGAGTGATGGGGGTTGGGTTGAGGATTTTAAGAAGGGTGCATTGCACCTGACTTGAAAGGCGTGAATGACCTCCATCAGCCCTCAAGGCCTTTGCGGGCCAAGAGCAGCTGGGCCCTTCTGCCCTGGACGGAGGAAGCCGGGCTGGGGTGCAGGGATCGTGGGCAAGAAAGCGGAGGCTCTCGGCCAGGTGGTGAGGGACAGCACGGAGCTCCGGTCAGTGTGACTGTTCTCCTGGCTGCCCAAGGGCATGGGGCCTGCTTTGAAAAACCAGCTGCTTCTTTGTGCCTTAGGAAGGCTGCTGTCAGAGCAGACTGATTGGGACCCTTCCGTGCCCAGCCATCCTCTCATGAGTTAACTGCACGGCGGAAGACTAAGTGTGTTTGTAGGATGGGGGGCCTGCTATGAATCAGCAAAATCAGGGGCACGTTTAAGGCTGCATCGTGTGGGAATGTCAAACAGCATATGCTGTGTCGCGCCAGGGGCACGCCCTTCCCCTTTCCAACCTGCGTGGCCGCCGGGGCACGCCCAGTGATGAGGTGCCACTGGCTTGTAGTAGCCCCCGGGGGCTGGCTGACACATTTTCTGGAATGTTGTGAGCTAGTTGTCAAACATGACCATTGTAAAAATTAAATGATAGAATATTGCAATTGAGTAAATTCTGCTGAAACCAAAGGCAGAGACAGAAACTGGGCCCTTTTGCATTATATGATCGATGTGGTTGAGGTTGTTCACATCGGTCATATCTGTCGGACGGAAACACTACGTAATTGCACGCACCTCTCTGCAACCCCGCATTGAGGACGCCGACTTGGGGGACGGGAGGCGGAGGGAGGGCCAGGCGGCCTCGCTGCACTCTGCCCACCAAGGGCTGCTGCTAAAGTTTGCAGGACAGAGTTTGGAAAAGAAAGGCCAGAGCTAGTCTGAAACAAGTTATTTCAAATTATTTCTTTTATCGTTATTTAGCTTATTTGGCCACCTGTCACAGTGGCAGGCCGTTCCTGAGCTGCTCTAGAAAGTTCCTGAGGGGGTGTTACAGGACAGGGACCGGCCCTAAGCGGGCCTGCCTCGGTCAGCCTGCAGCATGCAGGACCCTGATTTCGTGCAGGAAAGACACGAGTCCCAGTGATTCGGGGAGCACGTTTGTTAAAGCTGGGGACAGGGAGATGAGGAAGGGCCCAGGACAGAGAAGCAACAGGAGAGCCCAGTCGGGGCTGCTTCGACTTGCTGAGAAACAAAGGTCATGGTGACAGAAGGGAGCCAAGGCATGGCCGCTGCCAGCTCACTGGAGTCAGAGAGAAGGGGGCCTCGGAAACAGGTGTGGGCGGTGAGCCTGGGACGAGCTGCCCACTGCCCACTGCCCCCCGATTGCAAGTCTCGCGGGATCCCTTAGCGTTTAGGAGATGCACACCTTCAGGGGAAGACAGGAAAGGCACGGGTGCTCCTGGGAGGGAGAATGCTTCATCAGGTCCTTCCTTTGAGGGGTTTGAAGGCTGGGAGTTTCGAGGAAGTCTTCAGGGAAGATCTCAATAGAATATTCATCAGCTTTATGCTGATGCACCAAAACGAGATTTATTCCTTTAACTTCATCTGTCCTTGGGTGTGGTTGGCAAATGGAACTAATTGGATTTCTGCTGTGTATCTCCCTGAGTAGGTGATTTAAGTTGTTCACCCTCTGGTTGGGGAGAAGTGTGAATCACTTACTCTTAAGTGTCCTTGGTTAGGGAAGGCAGGATTTGGCAGTTGACTAGATGACGGCAAAGTCCCTCTGTGTCGGTTCCCTTATTCCGCCTGTCCTGGCATGCTAGCCTGTCTCCAGGACGCGAAGGGAGAAGACTGCAGTGCAGGCCCGGATGTGGGACAGTGGCGAGTGCCACACAGCCGAGGCCGGAATGGAAGGAGCGCGTCTCGGCTCTGAGCCCCTCTCCCCCAGCCTGGCTGGCGTCTCCCACCACCTGGGTGTCAGGTCACTGATGAGGGGAGCACAGGCTCACCGTCCGCCCCGAGGCTCTCCTGGCTTCGCTTCTTTGGTGCTGTCGGAATAAATCAAATTAAAAGCGAACTTGAACTGAGTCCAAGGTGTCCACATCTCCCATTCTTGAACCCAGTCCAGGTTCCTGTTAAAGTCATCAAGCAATGTATACCATGCATTGCATCGCTAAGTTGTCATACTGTGTCAAACTCTTAAAGATACTGTTGAAAACATATGTTCCTAGATGTTGATTATAATTCAGACTGATAAGATTACAGTAAGTCCCTGTCGCACAAGATGGTAGAGTTTTGAGCATCATATATGGAGATGATTCTAAAAAGTGAAACGGATGTGTTTTTAATTGCCCTTCAATCTTGCTGCTCTGTGGCATCCATTGGATCGATGGGTTTAAGTGCTTCAGGGATGGGTAGGTTTCTGCCAGAATAATAAATTTATTGCTCAGCTTTGGCAATCAAATAGACTTTTTATTTTGTCTCCTTGGCAAAATAATAGTCTTGAAAGCTGGGCTTTGTTAAGAGATAGAAAAGTTTTCTAAATACTTAAGCTCCCCTCTAAATAGAAAGTGTCAGTACCTCTGACTTTGAGTATAGGGCTTTACTGTAAGCCATGAAAAGAGAGAGTCCAGGGTGCTTTTGATGGAAGCCAAGTACCCAGGAGGCAGGAAGGTGAAGGAGAAAGCACCCCGCCCTGCCTGGGAGAGGTTGGGGATGAGACCAGCATGAGGACCTGGCCAAGTGCCGGGGTGCGGGGGGAGCAAGACCACAGAAGCTCTGGGGGAAACCGTAGGTCAAGGGGTGTCCAAGGTGGTGACCCCGGGGCGGTGCTCTCAGGTGTGCGCACTTGGGACCAGGTGTGTCTACAGAAGGCCCAGGAGTTGGTGGCATCTCCCAAGGGACAGAGATGCCGTGAGGACAGCTGCCTGGGAACCAGGAGGGCCAGCAGGGTCTGAAGCTGGCAGCTGGGGTGCTGGGGCACGCACAGGCCGGCGGGTCCTGGGTGCTCAGCTCAGCAGGGCAGAGACGAGTGGAAGGGGACACCTAGCTGGAGGCCAGAGAGGACCCCAAGGACAGCAAGTACACTCTAAGCCCCTCCCCTGCACTGCCCTCAGGCCGCATTCGCTTCCTTTACGGCACTCAGCCGCCCCCCACCTAGTCGGTGGGGGGTCCTGGGCATGGCTCTGCTCTGGGCCTTGTGAGGGGACCACAGTAGAGGGCACAGCAGAAGGAAGGCACGCACCCCAGGAGCCCCATGCAGGGGGGAGGTCGGCCATTGTGAGAGGGTAACTGGCCCGAGGGGCACAGACAGCGGGGCCGCGGGAGCTGCAGGGGCAGGCCAGGCCCTGCCCTCCGTGCGGGGTGGGCAAGCGGGGGGACGCTCTGAACTGTTGACGTGAGACGTGTCTGCGTCTGCACCTGTGAAGAATTTTTATGAGCTAATTTGAGCCAAACTGACGACAGTTGTTGGCAAGCAAAACGTCAACGGGCTGAGAAAGCTCTGGAGAATGGCAGTTTTGCAGCTTATTTTATGCACTAAAATTAAAGGAGGGGGGTGGCTTTTTTTTTTTTTTTTTTGTAGCTTTGTCCTTGTCTAGGGCCTGGGCCCAGTCCAAGCTCAGTCATTGTTAGCTGAGTCCAGTCCCTTCTTGGAGCCGGTCAGCAAGAAGAACTCTCTCAGACTGTAACTGGTAACTGTTGTCTGAGACACCCCGAGGGCTTGGCGGGTTGGCCAGGGCCAGGAGGTGGGTAGGAGGCTGGCTGGTTTATTTCCTTATTTATTATAAGTAGGGGCAGGGCATACAGGCAAGGTGCAGAGGGAGGTGGAACAGCACCCTGGCTATGCCATCTTTTGCTCCCTTCTGGAAACCCGCAGGGAGCAGCGACCGCAGTTCCCGCCCAGCAGGCTGGCTCTGAACGAGGCAGGCTCCCAGGCCTTCCCGGCTGTTGTCTGCCTGCTGGGCCCGCGCTGTCCGGTGGTCCTGGCCAGAGCGGAGCCTCTGAGCAGTAGAACGCGGTTTGCGGTTTGTGGAAGGGCCCTGCTTTCGTGCCACTGCAGCTGCTCAGCTGAGTGAGACCCTGAGCCTTCGAAGGGCCTCAGGTCAGGCCAGAAGGAGGTGGGCCCACATGGGCCTGCGTTGTCTGGCTGAACCGTCAGCTGCTCTGCAGAGAAAAAGGAGCAGAAGGGAGGAGGTTGCGGAGGAGGCTGGCTCATCCTTCATGGAGTGAACGGAGCCACTGGGGCTGCAAGTGCTTGGGGTCTTTGCCCACCCACTCTCCTAATTCAGCCAGGGCCTTGACAGCGTCCGTCTCCACCTCAGTCAGCTCAGGCTGCTGTGACAAAGATGCCACGGCCTGGGGGGTGATGGTGGTTAAACCACAGACAGTTACTCCCCACAGTTCTGGAGGCTGGGGGTCCGAGCTGAGGGTGTGGCATGGTCGTGCCCTGGTGAGGACCCTCTGCCCGGCTTGCGGACCGCTGCGTTCTTATGTGCTCACACTGCAGGGAGTAGAGAGAGGAAGCAAGCTGTCTCCAGTCTCCTCTTCTGAGAGCGCTAACCCCACCCGAGGGCTCCACCCTCATGACCTCACCTCCTCCCAGAGGCCCCACCTCCTAATACCACCCCGATGGGGATTAGGGTTTCCTAACGAAAGATGGATTTCGGGGGGCCACAAACATTCAGTCCCTAGCAGGCTCTGTCTGCTGTGCTGCCTTCTGCCTTTCATTTCACCTCTCTGGGTCTCAGTTCTAATGTCTGCACAAGAGCCCGGCAAACGCCCCTGAACACTCCTGCAGGCCGAAGCGCGGAGTCTGGGCCTGGCGTGTAGCTCCTTCTCTGTAAACGCTCCTCACCTGCGGGGCGTGTCAGCAGAGCCAGTGCTGCGGGGTCCCCACAGTCCCGCTGCTGGGCCTCTGGAGCGAGTGGGGTGGACGCTGAGGGCCTCTAATTCTGTCCCCTGAGGCTGACCCGGGCCCTCCTCTTTCCTCCAGGCTCACCTCCTCCACCACGGGCTTCATGATCCCTTCTCTCTCCCCACGCAGCAATGGTCCCCAGACTCATGTGCCCCAGCCTTGTCTGGACATCCCCACTTGGACGTCCCAGGGGCACCCTGCGTCAGCTTGCCCTAAAGTGGAATGAGTGTCATCATTACTGTCCCCCGCCCCCAGCTCCTGCCCTGAACTCCCCATGTGCCCAGGCACAGACCCCGGCCCGTCCTGGTGCTGCCCTGTCCCGCAGAGCCCATCACCCAGTTCCTGGAGTGTAGTTAACCTGGACAATGCGAGGGACAGGAGACACGGGGAATGTGAGGTGGGGCCATGGCCGGGAGGCCGAGGCCCCCGGAGCGGCTGCCTGGACTGGATTGCCATCGGTGTGGACCTGAGGGCACGATCACCCCGCTGGGCCTCCCAGCTCTGTGTTTCTCAGGGGCGGCATCCCTTCCCCTCGGTCTCCCGCCCCAGCGCAGCCCTGGAGCCACGCCCCCCGCCCTCCTGCAGCTCCCTGACTGGATGCTGCTTCCCCGCCTCCCTTCCTTCCCAGGGGTCCCTGATGAACGTGCTGGGATCCCCCATGGTGGATTTTGAAATTACAACCCCATCCCTTGGATCTACTCATTCTGGAAGCATCCTCTGGGGCCCGCTGTCCAGGCCCTGGAAACGACTCAGACCCGTCTTGGCCGGGCTCCTGCACAGCCTGAACCCTCCTGCTTTGTCAGTTCCCGTTTCAGCTGCAGGAGGAGGTTTGCACCTACCAGGCCTGACACTGACCTCCCTGCAGGGCCGACGCCTGAGGTTTCTGCTTTGGCCCGTGTCCCAAATGGCCATCAGTGCTTCCATCCGCCCCTCCCCCTGCTTGGCCTCCCAGCCATGGGAGCTGACAGCCAGGTGTCAGAGTGAGCTCCCGGGTCTATTTCCTTGAGTGTGGTTGTTGGTGGTGTGGCAGTGGGTGGCTCAGCCAGGTCCCCTGAGGGGGGCACAAAAGCACTGGCCTTGGAGCTGTAGAAATGGGGCGTGTCTAGGACGACTCAGCCTGGGGCAGCCTCTGCATGTACATGCCCCTCCCTACCCCGCTTCCAGGGGCCACAGCCCCAGGTTTGCAAACTGAGGCCCCCTGCCTGTCTTTTGCTGCACCCCCCACCACTGCACACACACAGAGCCTGGGGCAAAGAGAGGTGGTTCTCTCCTTTAAAAAGAAAAATCTCACCCTGGAGAGATTTATGAGCATCCTTAGGAAAGGCTTTCAGGCAGAAAAAGCTTTTATATTCTAAGCAAATTCAGAAAAGGTCGGTGAGCGGGGCCAGTGCTGAGCTGTAAGAAGTGCTCCTTGTTCTCAGTGAGCGAGAGGGCTGCTGGGGCTGGCAGGGTGGGGGCGCCCGGGGAGCAGGGAGGAGAGATTCTGCGGGCAACCAGGCAGCCAGGGCGCCTCTAGGAAAGTGGGACCCTCTCTGCCACCTGCTTCCTCCCACCTGGCCTCAGGCACCCTCTCACTGCCCACCCCCCACACCTTGCCTTGTGGGGTCTACTGCCCGCAGCCCACTCCACGCCTACCCACCCTCATGCCTTGTGGCTTTGAACCATCTTGACTCTTTCATAAGGTCACAAACCCAAGGAGGGCATCTGATTGGTCCAGCCAGGGGCTGGCTGACCCTGGCATACCAGGGTGGCCTCTGGATGGGGACCTCCCGTAGCTGCACCTCCTCTGCCTGTGAGGGCTCACAGGGCGCACGGGGGTCCCGTAAGCCACACTCTTGATGGTTAGGTGAGAGCCGAGGTTCCTGCTGTTTTTGGCAACTGTGTGACCGAGGACAAGTCACTGACCTCTCTGAGCCTCAGCTTCCTGACCCACAAAACTGGGTCCCATCACACCTCTTTGACAGGCTCTTGGGAAGGTGACTGAGACACAGCCTGTGGTGTGCCTGGCGCCCAGGCCACGCTTCCTAAAAGCAGCAGCACCTCTCCACTGGGTCACCTCTCTGAATGAGACAGGGAGGAGCGCTGAGCCCAGCTGCTCTGAGTGACCTCAGAGCGGGCTCTGCAGCCACCGGCCTCCTGTAGCTTTCTCCCTGAGAGCTGGCCCTGCGGGAGAGTCCTTGAGAAGGAACGAATTTCAAACACAAGGAGCTGGGGCCTGCACTTGGTAAGATGTCTTCCGTAAATTGGCATTTTCTTTAAAAAAGAATTACTGTGAAAACACCACCTTTGGAAAGTCAGTGGGCTTCCGAGGGGCTTTATTTTCTCCCCATTGTCTTGGGAGCGCTGCTCTGTGCGTCCCCGAGGATCTTGATAACCGAATCGATAGCTGTTTCGCTCTAATTTATCGAGCTGGATTGCCTGAGCCTAATTAGCATGCTTCTGAGCCGTGGAGAGCGTCTGCGTCCTGCGTTTAGGTAGCGGGATTGATTGCGCAGCTGCCCTAAGCCGAGCAAGCTGGAGGTTGCAGGGAGAGGCTGCGCAGATCTTACTGACAGCATCATTCCGAGTAAAAGTAACAGCCAGACACACCAACAGGCTCCCAGGGCAAGTTCCTGGTGTTTGACTGCCCTGAGCCCCAGGCCTTCAAATGGGAGACCACAAGGGTCTATGTTGGAGACCCCACTCCCCCTCTTGGTATAGCTGGGTGACCCCCTTTTCTCTAAGTCTCCATCTCCTTTGTTGGAGCAAGGGGCCGAGCACAACACCAGAGCAGGGAGGGAAGAAAAGGCCTTCTGTAAGATGTGACCACGGGGGCGACACTTAGGCTGTTTGGATTGTAAGGAAGAGGTTCGAAGGTCTAGCCTGGAGAATTTTATTGCAGGAGGGTTGTGGCTGGAGAAAGGGGAGGCCAGGGGGCAGCTGGTCAGAAAAGAGACCCTGCTGGTGGTCGGGCCAAGGGGCACCCAAGGACAGAAATGTTCAGTCATCTGATTTATGTCTCGGTGTGCTCTGCTGCATGTCACCCCCTTGTTCACTCCAAATTTGTCCCAAAAGACTGCTCCCCAAAAGCAGGGGTATTTGGGGCAGGGAAGAATCCAGCAAGCCCCATAGGCTGGGCCAGTACTGACCAGAGTGTGCCCATGGGAAGCAGAGGGCAGTACAGGGACTTCATTATTTTTTTTAAAGATTTTATTTATTTACTTTTAAAGAGTGGGAGGGAGAGAGAAAGAGAGGGAGAGAAGCATCAATGTGTGATTGCCTCTCGTGCACCCCCTACTGGGGTCCTGGACCACAACTCAGGCATGTGCCCTGACTGGGAATCAAACCCGGGACCTCTGGTTTGCAGGCCAGCACCCAATCCACTGAGCCACACCAGCCAGGGCAGTACCAGGACTTTAAAGATGATTTAGAAGCAAAAGCTTTCCGGGAGTGCAGAGCTGTGCTGGGGTCAAAGTCAGGGTGACCCCAGTGGAATGCTTTAAAAAAATTAGACATAATTAACATAACATAAAATTCACCAATTTAAAGTGTACAGTTCAGGGGGGTTTCAGTGCCCTCACTGCGTTCTGCAGCCTTCACCACTAACTCCAGAACACCTCCGTCACCCCCACAAGAAGCCCCATCCTCACTGGCGGTCACCCTGTTCTCCCTCTGCCCAGCCCCTGGCAACCACTGGTCTGCTTTCCGTCTCCGTGGATTTGCCTCCTCTGGACGTGGTGTAGACGGAATCACACGATATTTGTCCTCCGGTGTCTGGCTACTTCCATTTAGCATGGAGTTTTCTAGGTCCGCCCGTGTTGTAGCCCGTGTCGGAACCTCATTTCTTCTTATTGTGGAACGACACTCCATTGCATGGACAGACCACATCCTGGCTGTCCGCTCATCAGCCGACGGACTTCGAGTTGTTCCCGCCTTTTGGCTCCTGTGGGCAGGGCTGCTCTGAACACGCACGTGCTAGTTCTTATCTGAAGATAGCGTTTCAGTTTTCTCACTCATGCCTAGAAGTGGGATTGCTGGGTCGTTTGATAACTGTTTAAATTTTGTGGAACTGCCTAACTGTTTCCATGGTCCGCTTTTGTAGCCCTGAGTGTGAGGTGTTAGGGGGCACAACAGATTTTAAGAGGTAGCCGCTCACTTTTGAAAGGGTGTGTATTCGGGGAATATACTCAGACAGCCAAGAGAGGCTGCCCCGGAGCCAAGATAACCCAGAGCTGGCTGAGAGCTCCTTATTAACAGCTCTGAGCCCCGGCTGGGACGGATCCGTAGGTGGTGAAGGGCAGACAGGACATGCAGTGCCTGCTTTCATCTGCCTTGCTTTGGGGACAGAGCTCTGCCAGAACAGGGCGGACAGTCTCTCCCCCACCTCCCACTACCAACCCCCCAGTCACTGGAGGGGAGGGCTACGAGGTGAGGGAAGGTGGTCTGGACCCAGGGAGCGGAGTCAGTGTATCCACCTTCTTCCATGCAGCCCTCTTGCCCCTTCCGGCCTGTGTGGCCCACCCAGTCCCAGGCCCCTGTCCTCCGCTTGCTTCTTCGCTGCCTCCTCCCAGGGCCTGCGTCTCCTGGGCCAGTTTTCCCTGCAGGTCGATCAGGAGAGGAGACACTATGGAGCAGACTCACCAGGGTTCTCTAGAACCAGCAGGGGGCCCTGCCCCCAGCCCCAGAGGAGGCCTCTGTCCTCCACTCCCCCCCACCTAGTCCATCTCAGGGTCGGAGCTGGGGACAGACCACAGCAGGTGTCCCCTGCTCTGGCCCCCAGGGCTCTGCAGCTCTCCACTCCCCCACCAGGACAGGGTTGGCTGTCAACCTGATGGATCTTTCTGGGGATGACTCGTGGACACACATCCAACATTTCCCTGGGCGCCCAAATGTGCCCGTGTTAGCTGTTTTCTTTTAAAGGCTCTGACACATTATTTAAAGTCTCACAGTGAAATGGTTAGCACGTTAAACAACGAGGACAGTGTGGGTGAGGGATAATTTGGAACAGAGACCCTGCATGACACCCCTTGCTCCTGGCAAGAGTGGTTTTGAAGAGAACCGTGATTAAAACTGAGCCAGGCCAAGGTGACCGCGTCGTGGGGTGAAGCAATGGGCTGGGTTAGTGTGGTGCGCCGTTTCCAGGCACTCAGAACCTCTGCGGGAGCTTTGGCCTGTCTTGTGCGAGGACATCAGGCACCATGGTGAGGGGTCCAAGGTTGGGACAGCCTTGTCTGAAGATGCAGTCAGCAGGAAGTGCCCCTTACTCAGAGGCCGTCAGATGCAGGGATCTGGGCCGAGGTGTCCAGAGGAGCTTTCTGGAGGGGAGGGGCATCCGGAACCCTGGAGCACATTTTGGTTCTTCTCTAGGTCAGCAGCCAATTTGCTCTCAGGCGGAGTGACCAACCCTCCCGGTTTGCCCAGGACAGAGGGAGTTCTTGGGATGCAAACCTTTTAGTTCGTAAACCAGGACCATCCCAGGCAAAGTACGTGAGTTGGTTTCTCTTAACATCTGCTAATGCCGACTGTAGACAAGTGGGAGATGTTATGTTGTAAACCCTCCCCAGGGGGCGCTATCACCCCATTGGGAACAACTGGCCGTGGGCTCTCCTGGCCCACTTCTGGGCATCCTACTGGTCTGGCCTTCTCTGTGCTCATGTTTCTTTCTCCCTTCAACTTTTGAAAATGTGAATATTTCGCCCCTAGCTGTATCGAGATATAATTGACATATAATATTGGCTAAGTTTAAGGTGTACAACGTGATGATTTGATACATGTAAATGTTGCAAAATGATTACCATAATTTGGTTAGTTAGCACACCTATCACCAGACATTAATATTTTCTGTAGTGACCCCTTCAGCTTTTAATCTTGAAAATTCTAAACCTTACAGAGAAACTACAAGAATAATAAACACCAGTAAATGCTTCTAAAGTCTTTTCCCTTCTTTTCTTTTTCTATAAACAACTTTTTGTTTTAAAAATATTATTATGTATTCCTAGAGCCATTTTTAAAATTTGATGTTTTGTAATAAATTACCAGCATTGCTCCTTTTTTAAATGTTTTGCTCAAATTGTCTCAGATTTGGCCAGCAGGAACTCTACCAACAACAGACCTACCACATTAAGTTCAAGGTGTCTTTGGAGTCCTTTTTATCATAAGAAAATGCCATATTAAAGACATGCAGTTAGAACACCATGCTCAAAATTACTCGAATTAATGATTGTTGCTGTGCAATTATGTCATAGCTGCCGCTCATAGGATACACAATAAGGTTTATTTATGTCTGTTTATGTCAAATTTAGGGTTTCCTTTTTAAAGTCCTTTGGATTTAATTTTGTTTCAGGTTATATAAAACACTCCAGATGAAAACTGCGTAAGAAGGTAAATTCATAGCTATCTCACTGCCACCCTCTCTGCCATGCCCCCTCATGATTATTAGTTTCTAGTTCATTGCTTCTGTATTTCTTTTTGCAAAACTAAGCATACAGGTATATGAATAGTCCCCCTTACACAAAGTGTAGAATACATTTTATAGTCTGTTGTATTTGGCTTGTGTTACTTAATAATATATGAGGGGGATGCCCCCAAAACTGGAATTACCTTCTGGAGGCTTCCCCCACTAGGCGAGTGTTCTAGGAACCCATCTGTATCAGTGTGCCAGCTGGCGTTGTTGTGAGAAGCTGCATTCGGCTTCATTGAATTTTTTTCTGAAGATTCCATTTGTTTGCCATATCATGATGGGTGATTTACAAGCACCCGCCCACACTGCGCTGAGGCTTCAGCAGTTTATGACCAAAAAGCGGCATGACTCCTGTGCCCTACCTTCTCTATTCACCTGATCTTACCCTGAGCGACTTCTTTTTTGTTTGTTTCCCTGGATGAAAAAAGTCCTTAAAGGGAAACATTTTGCTAACGTGGAAGAGGTGAAACAAAAAATGGCAGAAGCACTAAAAGGATCAAAGTCGCTACATTCAAAAACTGTTTTGAGTGGTGGAAAAATGTCTTAATAGGTGTATTGCATCAAATGGAGAGTACTTTGAAGAGGTCTGAAGTTTAAACACAATTTTTTATAAATAAATTCCAGGGGTTTTTTTGGTCCCCTCTCCTATGTCCTGAAAATTGTTCCATGCCAATTCATAGGGATTTTCTTCATTCTGTGGCTGCACAGAATTTCCTTAAATAGATGTACCATCGTTTATATTCAAGTCATCTATGAGGATTATTGGTTTTTTCCAATATTATGCAATCACAAACAATCCCCACCTTTTGCATTGTTACTTCGTATTTGTAGGTAGATTCCTAGACGTGGGATTGCGGTCAAAGCGTAAATCCACATGTAGTTATGGCTCACGTAGGATAGTGCCAACTGGTGAACTTGCCCTAGAGCGGGTTCCAAGGGCATTCCGCAGCTCCTCGGCAGCCGTAACAGAGGCCCCCGGCGGGTCCTGTGGGCCACGGCCCTGGCACCGGTAAATCCTGACATTAACTCACCTTGTCCTCCAGGCACACATTACCCATCAGGGATGCCCCGATAGAGGATGCAGGCGAGAGAAGGGCTCACTGCCGAGCCCCACCCCTAACTCATTGGTCCTCTCAGAGTCCGCAGTGGTCTCCTCAGCATCTAGCTCGTACCCACGCTTTTCCTTTCTCGACAAAAGCCTGCTGTTCCCCCAGCTTCCACCCATTGGCCTTCACAATTCATGATTATTTGGGACAAAAATAAAGCTTCAGTCTATGTCTTTACATCTGACTTTCTTGGGAAACCTCAGATGATCTTTTCCAATTGAGCTGAATCTCATACCCCAGAGAAACTCCCAGTCCGGGGGCACACATTGTATATGAGGGAGAGAAAAATGACCCCTTTGTGTTTGCCCGGAGAGGGCCCCGAAGTGGGACTGGGGCCAGTTGTGTCCTTGCCCGGGGCCACAGCCCTAGTTGGAGGGTCCCCTGGCTCCACCCTGCTGAGGGCAGTTCCGGCCAGATTCTGGGAAGCCGGGGCCCTGCGGGCCAGACCGACGACTCTGTCTCCCTGCACAGACCGACCTGGTGTCCGCGTACAGAGTTCTGCAGAGGCCGCTGTCAGAATGCCAGCAGTAGTTACCCCTAGGCGGCGTGTTCCCGGAGGTTTTAATTTTCTCTTTTATGTTTATTGTTATGTTGCCGTTGTTTGAAAACAGTCATTTGAAAAACATTTTATTTTAAGATATTAGTTAAAAGGTCATCGAGTTCTCCTGGCTCGCCTGTGCTGTGAGACAGAAAAAATAGATGCATTCAAAAGCCTCATGTTTCCACCATGCATAAATTCAAGTTGACTCACTAAGTTGGTAACAGGATGTAGCTTTTGGTCCCCTGTCATCTCTGTCACCACCAACAACAGAACTTCTGTGTGCGTCTACCCTGTGCCTGGAGCTGTGCTAGGTGTGACCGTGACACACTGTTGTCCCTAAGATGCTGGCAACGGAGTCACAGGGCAGCCGTGCACAAATCGCCCCTGAGTATGAAGAGGTGAATGACCCAGAGAGGAAGGGGCGAGGCGAACCGTTGGCAGGGAAGGCTCCGGGGCAGTGAGTCCCCCTGAGTCTGGAAGCCGTGGTGGGTTTCCCAGGCTCCGTGAAAGCGTGGGAGTGGGAGATGCAGCGCTGCTGCGGGTGAGGCCAGACCCAGACCCAGACCCTGGAGGCCTGGTCCGAGACCGTGGGCATTGTAACTTCTTCCTGCTGGGGTTTTCCTGACTGATGCAGGAAGCCTGTTGGACAGGAGCGCAGGTTATCCCTCATTGCTCCAGAGGTGGGAACTAAAACCAAAGGGCGACGTTAGGGAGAAGACATTTGACCTATGAGGGGAGCGGCTTGCTGACAGCACTCGGAGATGGGGGAAGTACTGCCTCTTTAAGTGCTCGGTCCCGTCCAGGGAGGCATTCAGACAAGCTGGCTGTCCGGGGTTTCTGCGTGGAGGAGAAGGTTCAACAAGATCGCCCCTCTGACCTGAATGTCTGGTGTTCTGTGGGGAGGAACAAGGATCTGGGATCAGCCTGGGCCTTCTTCCCAGACACAGGATCAGACGTTTCTGTTTTCTACTCATCTGAGTCCATCCTCTCAATTTTTTGACTTTAGATTCAGTTTCTCCGATTCTTTGAAAAACTCAAGTAAGCTCCATATGTTGCTACCTATTCTTAGAACCTGAAAAATATTTTAGAAATAGTTTCTCTTCCTCCCTCCTTCCCTCTCTCTCTCTCCTCTCTCTCACGCAAGCACGCTTACACACAGTTAACACCAAAATTATGCACAAGAATGATTATAATTAGAAAGTAGAAACTTCCCTTCCTGGCCCCCACCATCTTCCCGTAGCCCCGGACTTCTACTCTGTATTACGGAGCCCTGAGCAAGTCACCTGCTCTCCATGGACCTGATCTAAGAGATCACCTGGTAAAGTAGCTGTCTCAGGACCGGGCACACAGTAGGTGGGTCATAACTGGCAACTGAAGTTGTAAGGCATTGCCTCGAGGCAGCCTGGGCAGGTGCAGAGACAAGGACCAAGTATGGGTCGGGAACGGGCGGAACTGGCAATCTTCTCAGAAGACGGGACACAGGCACCAATTTGCAGGACAGTCTGGAGGTTTCCAAAGAGACTGCAATTCACAAATCCAGGCTCGCCCTCCCTTGAAAGGCGTTAGACACCCAGCATTGAGAC
Organism: Trachops cirrhosus; assembly: GCA_028533065.1. Taxonomy (NCBI): domain Eukaryota; kingdom Metazoa; phylum Chordata; class Mammalia; order Chiroptera; family Phyllostomidae; genus Trachops; species Trachops cirrhosus. The sequence goes on along the minus strand of CM052542.1, from coordinate 147,701,418 downwards.
AGGCATTCTGGTCCCATCCTCCGTTCCTAAACCACCCATTCCACTTCTGTCAATTCCGACCCACAGATTCCTCTATTGATGGTATTCTGATTATAAAAGAAAAACATACAGCACGGGGGGAAAGTAGGTTTACAGTTCTGAGTGTGTGAAACACAGTGTTTATTCTTGTGTTACTATTTATTAATTATTTCATTATTTTTCCATACAATGAACAATTGTGAACCTACTTTTGCCCCGCCCTGTATATGTTCAAAATGGGGGGAGGGGAGTAATAAAAAAATCACTGAGTCTTCCTGTGCAGAGATCAGCACTGTTTCTCTGTTGGTGTCTCCCCTTCCAGTCTTCTCCATGCATGCATAGCTGTTGCAGGTAGACAAAGGCATCTCTGTGAGTTGCATCCATCTGGGTTTGCGGATGTATTAACATGGCCAGTCGGTCTACAATCAGCAGCGTCTGACGTTTGTTGGTACTTTCTCTGCACTAGCCACTGTTCTGCACAAGTGTGTCAACTCCTTTAATCTTCCGAACATTCCTGTAAAGTAGGTGCAGTTATTACCCCCCTGTTACAGGGTAGAAACTGAGGTACCAAACGTGCTGAAGTCTCCCGGCCAGATCTCAACCCTGGGCCTGGACGTCAACTGGGACCTCTCTGTGCTGCCTTTCTTTCTTCCTGCTTTCAGCCTAGAAGGCGTTTTGTCTCTTAGTGGACTTTGGATGTGTGCAGCCTCATCCACTGTGCGTGCACTTGGCACCCCAGAAGCCTCCCCGTTACCCTTTGCGTTGATGGGAGCAGGTGTGTGGAGGGAGGCCCGGTGACCGGAGGAGGAGCCTGGCTGTTCACACAGGCGCACTTAGTGTGTCCCTGAGTGAGCAGCGCCCCCTCTGGGGCCTGATCCTCTGCTCTGCCACTCAGAACCTAGGAGGGTCAGCTTACAGAGGGGCTGCTTCTCCCCGGGAGCCTCCTGCTATTAACCCAGCTCAGGGGACACAGGTATAATCCCAGACACCAAAGCGCCTGTCCACAGGGAGAGCCAGGGAGACCTGTGAGCCTCCTCCCATTTGCTCATCAGTCCCTTCCACCTCGGAGCGAGCCACTCTGCCACAGACACGGCTTGGTCACCGGCCGGAGTGCTGGTGGGGGTCTCAGCCTCACACTGCTTTGCTGACTAGCCTTGACACAGTGACTGAATTTCTTCTGTCCCTCTGAGTCCTCATCTGTGATAAGATAGTACTAGCACCTTCCCCTAAGGATGTTGGGACATGAAGCGAATTAATGTGACTCAATAATCCGTCCTGAGTTGTGTGCTCCTTGGAGCGGGCCTGGAAACGTGCCTGGCACTTAGTAAGTGCTCAGTAAATACTAGCTTCCGATACCTGCGCTTTACCCCTGGACCAGCCCAGGCACAAGTCCCTGGCAGCTGTAGTTTCTTGTTCTCCGTCTGTCCCCGGGGACTGCGCTCTCCTTCAGGGCAGGGACCGAGTTTTCCCACCATCGTATTTACCCTGCTGGCCCGTCAGTACGTGATTGTGCCCTGAGCGCATGCTTATTTTCGTGCGTAAATAAGTGAATGAATGAACGCATTCCCACCACCTGGATCTATGAGCTCCTCAGAATGTTGGCAAATTCTGAGCATTTATCAGAGTTCCAAAGGGGCACGTGACCCTGAACGGGCTGAGGGGTGGCCCCAGGCCCTGGGACAGGGGTAGTTAGCCTGGCCGTGGCAAGTAAGCTCAGGGAAGGGCAGCGGTTCTAAGCTCACTCTCAGCTCCTCAGAGGGCCTTTTGTAGGGCCTGGCATTTCGTGTCCATGTGTGAAATTCCTTGGCCCCAGCACACAGTTGAATGCGTTTGCTCTAATGAAGTATTTGCTGGAAGTTGCTTGCCTTCTGATCCTCACACGCACACCAACCTGCTTGTCTTGAGAGCTGTGGTTTTGAGAAACAGCCATGCAATTTAGTAACCAAATCAAACTGCCAAATTCGAAGCAGTGATGGAGGCAGGACACAGCTCCCCACCCTTCGCAGGAGGGGAGGGACCATCTCCAGCAGAGTTTGGAGAAGGAGGGAGAGAGGAAACAATGATACAGCCTTGACGGGCAGCTGGAAGGGACAGAAGCCCGCCTCACTTTCCCTTCCCTTCCCACGGCTCTGATCTCCTGCTCCCCGCTGTCTGTCCCCGCGCAGACACAGTGCCAGTGTTCATGAGGCGCCCGGGCCGTCTGCTTCTCTTCACTTGGCAGGATGAGTTTCCCGGGTTGCTACACCACATTCATATCTGTGTCTGTAACTTTACGCAGTTGTGCACCTTGCATAAAACCACATTAAAAAATGCATGATAAAGATAGCCACTTTCCTTTGACATCGAATAATGTCCAAGAGAAGCATTAATTGATCAAAGTGTTTTTAATATTGCCCTCCTGTTTGCCAAAGTGGGAATCTACTTTGTGATGGCACTATCTGTGTATGTGTACGAAAGTGTAGATTTGAACACAGTCGTAGCGCTGGGGAGTATTGTTCCGTTGTTTTACGACTTATCGCATGTTTAGTGAGTGTTTGGCTGTATACATGTATGTATACACTGCTGATGAGATTCACGACTTTCCATGTGCTGTTCACCTGTTTAGTTTCTTTGTGGTGATATTTCTTTGTGGCTTTTGCGTACTTAGCCCGGACTCAGAAACACACGCGTGCCCCCGCACTCACACACCTGTTCGATCATGCCACGCCACCGGTGTGTTCGTCCGCATTTCTCCTCATCCTCAATTCACTTTGATTCTGAAAACCAGGAACTTAACTTTTTTAAGTTCAATGTTGTGATTAAAAAAAATCTCCTCTTGTTTCAACCTTAGACCTTCATGAGGATACTAGACAAAATAGGAGCTGAAGAAACTGACAAATCTTTTGGGGGGGCTAAGATAAGTAACACCCCCTTCCCTTTACTTAGACCTTAGCCCTCCGCATCCTCATGGTGAGCCAGGGGCTCCGAACAGTGTGTTTTCTCCCCACTTTGCAGGTGAAGACTGTCCAGGTGCAGGCTTATTATGGGAGGAGGCTGCTTCCCCTTCCTCCTCTCCCTCCCACCCCCCTGCCCGCAGGCCTTTGCGGAGCAGTTTTGGGGCACCACCTGGCTGTGTAGGTGCACGACTGCATTGCCAGCAGCGGACCCCGTCAGGGTGCGGCAGGGAGAGCCTGGCTCGTGGCCCGCCGTGTTGCCCAGGAGGGCCACTCCCCATCCTGTGCAGGAGGCCTGCTCCCTTGGAAAGGTGAGATGAGGTACCCTGAGTCGAGAGCTTGCCTCATTGTGCAGCATAAAATAAGCAAACACAGAACGTCATCGATGACGATGATGATGGTGGTGGTGGTGGTGGTGGTGAAGGATCTGGGTGTTACAGTCATTCTCCACCACAGACCCCCCATTCCCTGTCACTGAGCCGTCATTGTGTGCCAGCCCGAGTCAAGCGTTCCACACACATCGCTTCATTTGATTGTCACAGCAGCGCTGGGAGGTGGGTGCGATAGTTATTCCCACTTCACAGGTGAGGAAAGTGAGGCTTAGAATAGTTAAGGTCACAAATTAGGAAGTGGCAAAACTGAGATTCCTCACCAGATCTGTGGCAGGCAGGGTGAGGCCGGAGGAATGTATGTGACTTTTATCTGCATTGTACCAGCGGGTAGACCAGGCATCGGAGAGCTCGGCGGCCTCCCCAAGACAACACGGTGCAGAGCCTGGTCTTGGATCCAGGTTCCCGAGTCCAGTCTGGGGCTTGTCCCACCACCGACAGAGTGATAACCACTGTTCACAGTGCGCACCCTGTGCCAGGAGTCCTTCTGGGGCCTCCCTGGTCCTCAGGGACCTGGGAGTTGGTCCTGGATAGGGGTTGGTGGGACCTGGGCTGCCTGAGCCCGAAGCTTTTGCTCTGGCCACGCCAGCCCCGCTGCCCCATGGGTTTGCCTGGATCACGGATGTGGTCCGGCGTGCCAGCGTGCCAGCGTGCCAGCCCAGGGCCGGGGAGCAACAGGGCACCTTTGTCCTTGCTCCACTGACCACCAGATTTTCTCCTCACACATGACTGACCACCCTTGGGCAGCTGTGTGGGGAAGGCTGAGAAGGTTCGTTTTTTATTTTACTTATTTTCCAAATTCACAGACTTTCCAAGGAGAGGTTGGTTAAGAAAAACATCCCACTGTGAAATGGGGACACTCTTTTGCAAAGCTTCTGCCTCGCTCAGGCAGGCTGGGGTTCATGACTGAGAGCTGGCTATGAGTAATAGCCAATTGTAATGAGCAGCATGGATGGAAAGCTTCCTTTGTGGAAGAAACTGGTTTGAGCATTAATGAGGGCTTTATCAACCCACTTCTGCAAGTGCATCACAGAGGTTAGGTGACTCATCCAGACCACACAGCTAGGAAGGGGCGGAGCTGGGATTCCAACCCAAGCATAATGCAGTTCCCAAATCCACACTCCTTGGCCCTGGGCTTCCTTCCTCTTTCCCTCCAGGGCCCTGCTTCCTGACCCTGACGGAGGAGACAGACCTGGGTGAGGCCCAGAGCATTTTTCTTATAGATGTTGCATTTCTGGGGATGGGTCAGGGTCTGCCTTGAGATACGGTTGCGCCTGTCTGTTTCTCTGCTTTCCACTGAGGTTGGGGGCTCCTTCAGGGCCGGGTCGTGGCAGGCTGGCCTTCGCGTGCCAGCACAGTGAGGGGCCCGCACACGTCTGATGGAACGAGAGAGTGGATGAGAATGAATGAGGGGGGCAATGAACAGATGACCGATGTCCTGGCTGACCTGGAGCGGGATGCTTCTGAAAACGGTGCAACTTTAATGCAAACTTCGGGTGTAAAAGAAAGAGGGCGTGGGCCCCTCTCCTTGACTTGTTTCAGAGCATGTCCCTCCCCTGCAGAGGAAGTCAGCTGGCCAGCTCTGGGTGACGCCTGGCTCTGCCTCTTCTAGCAGCAAGACTCCCAGCAGGTGGCAGGACCTCACCACCCTTCATGTCCCCATCTGAAATATAGGCCAGTGTCAGTTTGTACTTCTTCGAGGGAGCACCAGTGACAGCCGCTGTGATTTCTTCCCGGGAGAGTCAATGCCACTGAACGAGTTGATTTTTAAAAATTAAATAACCTGGGTGATGGGTACCTGAGGGTTCACTATATCACTCCCTTTACTTTTGCAGATGCTCAAAATTGTCCACAAGACATTTTAAAACCAAGTAAGAGAAATTTAACGTGTTAGTTTCATTTAGAATAAAAGCCTGCAGGTACATCATGGGATAGGATGCAAAATGTACATGCCACTTTGAAATAGAGCACAAGCTTTGAAAGAACGGAACGGCTTGAAGCTGGCGCTGAGAATTGCAGCCTCAGGCCAGGGGGGCGCGTGATCGCACCAGGCCTTCAATGCCCTCGTCTGAGAAAAGTCGGAAAGGGGGATGGATGCCTTCGTCTAGTGCGACGTGATTCGTGCGAGAGCAGAGACGTGAGGGTGCTTTGTGATCTGCAAGTATACCTTCCAATTAGATGATTTTTTTCATTCTTCAACATGTTTCCTGAGGCCCTACCTTGCGCCAGGTGCTGGTCTAGGCACTGGGGCCCACTCCTGCACAGCTGTCCGTGGGGACAGGACAGACCGGGGCGCTCTACTGGGGTCAGACTGCGCAGGCGCAGATTCTACCTCTGCCACTTCCTTCTTTGGTAAACATGGCGGGTCTTGGTTTCCTTGTCTGTGAAATGGGTACAATAATAATATGGTTCCTTCTGCACGGCTGTGAAGATCGAGTGGACAATAGATGTAAAGTGTCTGGAGCGATGTCTAGCATGCTAAACAAATGCTGGTTATTACTGTGCCCACAAGGAGGTCACAGCCTAGCGGGGGAGGGTCACAAAAACAAATAAGCCAAATGGATTTAAAGCATCACTCTGGAGAAATGGGGGTGACGTGATGGGACTTGGAACAGCAGGTGAGTTGTTCCGAGGAGGGCCCCTCCGAAGAGCCGACCTTTAGGGTGAGTCCGTCAGATGACCTACAGCAGGGGGCAGAGGTCAGCCCCCTGACATTGGACATTGGATCTGCAGGGTTTATTTTCTTCCGTTTCCTGGCAGATGAAATGAGTGTTATTTCAGGATATTGTGCTGGTTTTCCAGCATTTGGAAGTGAAGTGTCTTGAGAAAGAGACTCCTTGTTCTAATTGTTGTAAACTCGTCCTATGAGCTAATGGAGGCCGGGGATTGGGGGGATGGGACAAGGGTGTGACCGGGACAAGACTGGCAGGGTGAATGGGGCCACGTCCTCACAGACCTGGGAAACAGGTTTGGGTTTGTAATTCTGGGGGAAGTCTAGGGGGCCCCACAGAGGAAAGTGGACCTCCATACACTTCCCAGCCAACCCCGAGGCAGTCAGGAGGCTGGGCTGCAGGGGGCGCAAGAGTAGCTGCTGGAAGGTCAGAGGGGAGGCAGGAGCTGATGGGACCAGAAAGAGAGGGTCTGGGCCAGTGCGGTGGGGCGCCCAGGGAAGAGAGGTGACACTCACCACTCACCTGCCAATGAGGAAAGAAGCCCGGGGAAAGTGAAAACCAAAGGGAGATGTGAAGGAGATGAAGGGCTTTGAAGATGTTTCATAGCCACTGGCATTTGTTCGCCCTGATTCCCAAAAGTCCTCCAAGACCTCCCTTCCCTCCACCTCCTCGCTCCAGTCAAAGTGCCTGCTCTTGATTCCTAGACAGCCTGGAGCATTGTCCAGATTGCAGATCCGTCTCCAGCATGTGGATCTGGGATTTCGTGATAAAGGGAGCGAGGGTAGGCAAACCTCTGAGGCCAGACTGGAGGAGGGTGCAGGCAGGGGGGCCAGCCCGGTGCAGGGACTCGGCGGTGTCAGCCCCGGCTGCGTCTGGGAGCGCTGGCTCTCATCCAGGCCCTGTCCGCGCACCGCACCGCGCTGCCTCAGTTGACCTTACTGCTCCCCATAGCAGGCCTGTGAGGGGGCTGGCATCACTTTCCCCCTTTTACAGGGAGAGGCAGAGGCTCTAGGGATCCAGGGTCACCCAAGCCTGCCTGACCCCAGAGCCCTTTCCTGCCCCTGCCATTCATAAGCTGCTTCTGGATGTGGTCTGGCTTCCTCTGCCCACTGCTTTTCTGGCGGCAGAAAAGCTGCCATTTTGTTTGGTGTCTTTGGAATTTGCTGCTTAATCTGGGGTCTGAGGGTCCTCGGCTGGGCTTCAGCATGCCGAGACCCCGGAATGGTTCAGCGGAGGAGTATAATTCTGAGCATGGTTCTGGGGAGAAGAGTCACAGAGCTCAGTTTCCCAAAAGGGTTTGTGACACCCTCTCTTTCCCCACCCAATAAAGTCAGAGTCTTGCTGGCCAAAGGGATACATTTTGGCTGTTTTATTTCTTACAGGCTTAGAACACTGCCTGGTACATAATAAAACCTCAAATCTGTAGACGGAGTAAACGAATCTCATGATGCAGGGCCTTATCCAGTTCTTTCTGAAGGACATCTTTCCATAGGCTCTTAGGGAACCTCTCTACAGGTGACAAGACTGAGGCCCAGGGATAAGCTGCCAGGGCTGAGCTCAGAGCCTGGTGACTCAAAGACAGATCTCCCTTCCCTGGGCCCAGTGCCGCCTGCGTCTCTTCTCCAGGGAAACACCGTGGCGGTGGCCTGCCACCAGGAAGGAAACCCGCACCTGTGCAGTCCAAGGGGGCGCCCTGCCTGCCTCCACCCAGGACGTACCCACGTTAGGCAGCTCTGGGATTGCAGGGAATGAGACAAAACCGTGACCACGGGACATTTGAGTTTTCAAGGGCTTTTGCTGGTGTTCAAGGCTGCAGGTGGCTGGATCTACTCAGATTAGTCTTTGCACAGCGCAGCATGCTCCCTTTGCCCCTTACACAATTCTAGAAAGTTGGAGAGGAGGGATTCCAAAAGCCAAGGTATTACAGCGTGGATGCCACAGTCCACGCACCAGGGGACAGAAGTGGGTAACCCTCACCACACTCATTTCCACAGAGCTAGATGGGGTCTGAGTGCCTGCCTTCTCCAGTGGCCCCGCCATCCCCCGTCAGTCACAGTCAGATGCGCCCTTGCCTGCCGGGCCTTTTGCGGGGAGCACACCTAAGACTGGGCTGAGCCGGGAGGCCAGCAGCTGGAGTTGGGCCCCAGCTCTGTCATGGACTGTGTGTCTATGACAAGAGGCTTAGCTTCTCTGGGCCCCAGGTTTTACTGCACTGTATTTACTTGGCCATGCGTTCACTTCTTCAGCGAATATTTATCGTGCGCCTGCTGCGAGCCAGGCACTGGGCTGTGAGTTGGAAAGGAGGGGAGTGTTTTTTCTCCGCAACGTGAAACCTTTCAGTTCAGATAGTGTGCGGTTTGCTGCAGCCCTTTTGGAGGCTCCGCTGGCCCCGGGATCATTTCCATTTTCCTTCTCCGAGCCTTCTCTCACTTCACTCTGTCCTCCTTGAGATGTGGCTTCGAGAACACCCCGTCTGATTACGAACCAGGGGCCTGCGGGGTGAGGGGTGCAGCCGAGAGAGTGGCTACAGACGTTTGCTCTGCTGTTTGAAATACACACACAGATATTTGGATAACCCTTCAGTACCTGCGCAGGTATTTCTAAAGTTTACGTCGCAGGCCTGAGTGCTTGTGACGTTCTGAGAAGTCGCTTCCTCCAGCCCTTGAACTCTCCCCGCGGAAGATCTCCTGGTGTGCACACCCCGTGTGTTTCGGAATGTTAACGGCAGGGCTGATTCACACCAGATGGGGAGGAAGTACGTCGGAAAGGGACTCGTTGTATAAACGGACACTGCCATTTGGCTCTGAGGCCGCATTTTTAAATGCAGTAAAGAGCAGAGGTCAAGGACTGCGACTCCGGCCTGGACTCGGGGAGTTTCTCAGCTCATCTGAATCTTGGTCCTGTTATAAAGGCGTCACTTTTATGCCACTCAGTTTACAGACAGCGTTCTGGGGGCACAGCATAAAGTCAAGTATAGTTTATCGGAAGGATCCTACGTAAAAGCTCAGCTTTGGATGTGTGTCAGTTCTCAAATTTAAAAAGAAAATTTTAAAAGATAAACATTAAAGAAAAAAGTCACTCACACCTATATCTTCTGTGTTTCTTCACCAGCTAAGAAAGTTTGCCTAGATCCATTCTGTAATTTATAATTCACAAGAAATAGGCTTTTTGGGGGAGGGGGTCAAACTAAAATTTAATAGGCAAATTTGCAAATTAAATAAGAAGTTCAGTTTCCTGCAGTGGGTGTAGCCTGGCTCTATGCTGAGTGTTTTACACATACTATCTCTCATCATTGTCCCACCCACCACTATTGACCCCTTTAAAGGTGGGGAGCAGACCCAGAGAAGTGCACCCCAGGCCAGCTGAAGGGGCAGAGAGTGGCTCAGCCCCCAGATTTGAACCCGGGTCTGGCCGACCCCGTGTGACCTGTCGCTGTCCTCCTCTCCGCTTTTTGCTATGGTGCTTTCCCTGTCCTGGACCCCATGTGCCCCCAGGATCAGCGCCCTCTGCATCAGACCCATCAGCAAACAATTCTGCAGTTTCATCTGTGCTGGCAGCTGGAGGACTCAGCCACTCTCCCCGCCGCCCACTGGCCCCCTTGTGCAGCATGTCCAGCCTTTCTCCCAGTGGGTGGTTGGTGCAGGGGACAGCGTGTCCTGGCTGGGTCAGCCTCTGGGCTCTAGCATCTATTTGCAAGAATTGATATGGTGGGCGTGGGGTGGGGTCTGTCTTTGTTCGGTGGAAGAACAAAGAGGGCTGTTGGCAGGTAGGTGTCTGTGGGCTGGTGGGTGAAGAGATCCTGGAGGAGAGGAGCAAGTGAGGGCCTGAAGCTGAGGGGCTGTTTTCCTTCAGTGTTGAACTCTCTGTGCCAGGCCGTGTGCTAGAGTGTGGGCTGCAGCTCTGTGCATGGCTGACCTGCCCTGGGTAAGCTTGCAGCTCAAAGGGGAGCTGAGCAAACTGAATTGGAAAGGCCTGAGTTCTAAGAGCTCAGTTCTTAGATGCTGTCAGTTCTGCAGCTTCTTAGCTGGGTGACCTTTCTGGGCCTTGATTTTGTCCTCTGTTCAGTGGGTCAGTAATTGTACGTCCTACCCCCAGAGTTGTTACAGCAAGTGCCGTGATAGGAGCCCACGGGGAGCCAGGCCTGGGGGTGGGGGCCTGCGTGCTGTCTCGGAGGGCAGCGTGGTTTCCTGGAAGAAGTGACACCTAAGCTGAGACCCGGAGGAGGACGGGAGTCCACCTGGCAAAAGAGGTGGAGAACGGGTTCTCAGCGGAGGCATCACTATCTGGGGACCTGAGGACAGGCCCATGTGGCTGGAACGACCAGTGTGAGGGGGCTGGAACCTGGTGACTTGGCTCTGGCCTGGGCCTCTTTTTGTAACTCAAGTGTCCAACTGAGACCCCTGATTGGTGCTGGGGAGGGTGGACATTTGGGCTGCCACCACCCCAGACCACAGCGTGGGCCCAGTGGCCTGGGGGTGGAGGAGAGATTGTGTGGTGGGTGCTGCAGCCAGTCCATAGGGACACTGGGAGGAGGAGTCTTTGGGGTGGCTGGACGGGGCTTGTCTAGCAACCTCCCATAAACCTGGGCACGCTCTGACATGGCCGGGGAGCCCCCAGGAGTCAGCAGAATGTCCCTGTGGCAGGCTTGGTGTTCCCACCTAGGCCAAACCTGTTGTGTTCCTGTGTCACTTAAAGAGGCAGTCCATCCACCATCAAGCATTTATTGAGTGCCTGCTGTATGCCAGGCACTGTCCTAGACCCTGGGCATACAGCAGGAGAGACACAGTCCAGGACTCGACTCTCGTGGAACCAACTTCCAAGAGGGGGTGGGGCAGCAGTCTTAGCTGGAGTGATCTGGGAAGGTGACAATCCTGAAGTGAGAGAGCAAGCCACATGACTCTCTTGGGGAATGTGTCCCAGGCAGGGTGACCCAGTAGAGCAGAGGCCCTGAGATGGGACCAGATTGGGCATGCTCAGATGGGTGACGTGTGTGCATTTTGGCTTGAAGGATGGCCGAATGGAAGGAGCAAGAGTCAGGAGACATCAGGAGGCCAGTTCATGCAGGACCTGGTAGCAGCAAGGCGGCCTGACCTCACTCTGGCTTCTGTTGGGGAGGAGACTACAGGCGTCAAGGGTGGGAGTCCTTCCCTAATGCCGGGTGCTGGGAGAAGGGCCTCGCCTGGATCCCAGCCCCACCGCTGCCAACGGCCGGAGGGGAGCCCGAGCAGGGCCCCGACCTTCCTGTGTCCCCATGGGCATCCTCTCCTGTGAAGTGGTGAGGGTCCTGCGAAGCAGGTGCTTGCCAGGGCAGTTCTTAGTTACCATGGTGATTATTAAAGCCACGAGGGCAAGCTCATTGCCTTTCATGTGTCCTGAGAATCGAAACTGTCTGCTCTCTGCCCCCAGCACGGGGCCTGCCTGTCATCGCCCATCCTCTTCAGTGCCCCATGTCACTGTGGCTCGGGGTTGGTGGACAGGGCAGATGGCGCTCAGGGCCTTTCTGCTGCAGAAGGGCGGGGGCGGGGCGGCAGTGGGGGGCAGCTGCAGGGTTCCTGCTGGTTTTGACAGGCTGTCAAGGTCAATGTCTTGACTCCAGGAATCAGGACCCTGATGGGGAGGGACAGGGTGCTGTGAGGACACTGAAGAGGGACACCTGGGCCAGAATGGGGTGCAGGGAAGGCTTCCAGGCCCATGCCAAGCTCTCCAGGTTGCTGGTGGTGGCAGGGCCAGGAAAGGAGTGGTCCAGACATCAAACACATTTTAAGGCATTTGAAACCAGCACTTAGTCGAGGTGGATGGGAGCAACTTGAAAGAAGTCATGGGGGAGAGATGGAGCTGGAGAGGTGGGCAGAGGCAGACCAGATTCACAAAGAATGGCCCGGGGGAGGGGGTGCGGGTAGGACAGGAGCCAGGAGACTGGTGAGAGGGTCCCTGAAGACTTGTAGGTGGTGAGGGATGCTGGGGTCTGGACAGGATGGTGGCAGTGAGGATGCAGATTTCCAAGGTCAACTGGGCAACACTTGACTCGGAGATTGGCTGAACTTGGAGGGACATAGAGAGAGAAGGGAGAGCTGATGCCCAGGTGTGTGGCTCCGAGACTGGTGGGTGGGGTTCCCTTTACAGAGATCCTGAGACGAGGAAGGAGGGCAGGAGAGGATAAGCTGGGCTTTGGTTGAGTGGGAAGGGCCGGGAAGGCACCCTGGGAGACTCTCAGGAGCCCTGGAGCCCTGGGGGAAGGTCCAGGCCTGGGGGTGGAGGCAGCATTCCCTGCAGATAGACAGAAGAGCCTCCTGGTTGCTAAGCTGCCTGGGTAGCAGAGAGGGTAGCAGAAGGAGAAAAAATAAAGACAGGTGTGTAGAATACCATGAGAGGCTGGGCATGGGGGCAGTGTCCTCAGTTTCCCTGGGCTGGTGGCCTTGGACTGGGGCCCTGAAAGAAGCCTGGATGTGAGTAGGTAGAGGAGGGGAGTGAAGAGGTGCCAAACATGGGGACAGGAGGCGCTTGGAACTCTGGCCGAGGAAGGCTGGTGGAGGGAAAGCTTCTCAAGAGCCTCCGGAGAGGAAGGTTGGGGCTCACGTTGTCCAAGGTGTTGAACGTCTCACTAAAGAGTTTGGGAGAGGAGGGAGGCTTGGCGTGGTTTCGAGCACAAGAGGGACTCTTTTTTTGCCTCACTGTCCAGGCACATGTCCATGTGACGCTGGTGTGAGACGTCAGAGTGCTGGTGGCTGTCCCCACCCTCTCATGTCCCAGTCCAGGCAGCCGCAGCCTGGCCAGCTTCACTCCGTGGAGATATATGAGCAGAAGTGGGCGGGCGGCTATAGGGTTGACGCAGGGCCTGTCTCAGCATGCCCCCTCTCCATCCTGGGCCTGCCCCGCCAGGCCCTCGTCACCCGGACAACTGCCCTAACCCTTCTCCTGCCTACCCTCAGGTGCCACACACTTAGGGCTGCCAGGCCGTCTCTTGGATCTGCCTGAGATGGTGGGGTGTTGTCTCAGCAAGCAAGCAGCCTTGGTAGAGAGAGGGCGCTCTGTGGGAAAATGCTGTTGCCCACTATGGGAGTGCCCCCCACCAGGTGCCCCCACTGCCCTGCACACCTGGCCATTGCCCACTGTTAAAAAGGTGTCTGTGACTGAATTGTACCCAGTACTTTGTGGACTGACCGTTACCATGTGCCAGCCCCCAAGCAAAGCATGTTGCATGCATCCTCTCATCTAATCCTCTGCAGCATTGTGACGTGGGTTCTCCTCTTGCGCCGATTTCACAGATGATGGTACTGAGGCTCAGAGACGTTAAGTGACTTGCCTGTAGGTCTCCCACACAGCCCCAGACTGTACATTTGGGATTTTTACTACAGAGAGGATAGAAGACAAGATTGTCTTTTTAACTCATCACTCTAAAATCACTTTCTGAGAAACTGGTCCCTGGGCTTTGCCTGCAACCCTCTGTCCCATCTTCCCTGCCCCCCGCCCCGCCATCCAGCTGCAATGAAGCCTCCCCTAAGTACCCTGTGGGAGCTATGGCCCGTCTCAGGACATGAGGGTGGTTATGACTTGGGAGAGGATCTCAGCTTAGCCACTTACTAGCTGTGTGTGTTCTGGGGATCATTACTTATCTCCCTCAAACCTCAGCTTCCTTATCTGCAAAATAGGGACCACTAGTCCCCACTTATTAGTTATGCAGAGAAAATGAGAAGACTCTTAAGCACTTAGCATGGTGCCAGGCACACTGGAAGGACCCAGTAATGGTGTCATTAGATTCTCATCACTGCCCTCATTGCCTTGTTGTTGCACAGCTAACCCAGAAGCCACCTGGCCAGGCTTAAACAGGTGCCAGTGGCCCATGTGTGTGGCGGAGCCCAGGACAGGGAAGATGGATCATTGGCCGCCGAAGCTCTGCATTATTAATGTCGTTATTCTCAGACTTTTAACGAGGGCCCTGGTGGGAGCCCATATATGGAAGGCTGGAGGCAGCCTCCGCAGCAAGCGCCTCGGGGCTCCCTAGTTGCCATGGAGTCCCGGAGGCGGCCCGGGGGTGGACGCCCGCGGCTGTACCTAGGGCACCGCTCTCGAGCAGGTCCTCGGTCTGCGGCTGGAGAACTGGCCGCGTTGGGTTCCACTTTTTGTGCGGGCCCTTGACTGTTCCTTTGGGACGCTTGCGTGGGAATGGGGCCGGCGGGGAGAAATAAACTGGTGGGGACTGGAGCGGGCCTCCTCAGGAGGAGTGGGGTGGGCCTGCGGTGCCTGCTGCGGGGCTTCAGCCCCCTGCGATTCCAAAGAGCCAACGTATAGAGGAGCCGCGGGGGCCTGAAGCCGAGCCCCACTGCTCGCCTAGCCGTGCGCCCTGCGAGCGCCTGCATTCGGCGGGTGAGCCGGGGAGCCGGGCCGTGCCACTAGCCCTCCTGGGGCCGTTCAGCCGGAGAGGAGCGGCCCGGCCTCGGTGGGACAGGCTAGGGTGGGTGGGCGAGCAGATTCCACACTCTCGAGCTGGGCGCTAGGACGTGCCCACTTCCCCAGCCTCCCAGCCTTCCACCACCGCGGCTCCGCTGAGCTGGGTGGGGCGGGGCGCGGGGCGGACCCAGGAGGAGCCCGGGGAGGAGCCGGGGCTGCAGCGGCAGCGGCGTCAGACCCGGCCTGAGCCCCGTGGAGGACCGGACTAAGGGCTGTTCGGGCGCGGGTGCTGCGCCGGAGGCTTCTCTCGCGGGCGGGGTTGTGTGACCATGGCGGACAAGGAGGCTGGCAGCGACACAGGGCCCCGTGGTGAGTGCAGAGAGCAGGTCCTGTGGCTGCAGTGGGGCGGTCGCGGGAGGGATGAGGCACGTTCGGCCCGGCGCCGAAGCGCTCCCTCGCGGGCCGCGGAAAAGTGGGAGCCCCCACCCCATTCCGCCCAATTGGTGGGGCCGGGGTCAGCGCCATGGCGGGGTTGGGTGTCTAGGGGTACTGAGGCTGCCCACCAGTTAAGTGCTTCGCTCCGGGCAGGGACGCGGACACTGCGGCGGTACCGCAGCCCCCTCCTGGGCACCCTGGCGGTCCTCGCCACCAGGTGGTGCCTCCTGCGAGGCCCGCGGGGTGGTCCTGAATCTCTAGCAGCTCCTTTGGGTGACTCAGCGAGGCGGGGGTGGGTACCCCTGGGAAATCGGACATTTGGACCTGTCCCCTCCCTCACCCCGCTGAGACCAGTCGTACCAGCCCGGAGTAGGGGGCTGCAGTTTCGGTCCGAACTGCATCCCACGCCCCTCCCCACCCTTCCTCAGGGGTTCTGTGGGCTGAGGAGCACAGCGGCGGGGCTCCACTGCTCCCGCTTTGCCCTCTCTGCCCCGGTGGGGGTGGGGAGGAAGACAGTTCCCGATGCACCGGAGGGACGCTCACATTTTGCAGATATGCCAGGGCCGCTTTCTTTAACCAAAGAGCATGGTTAGGGCTCAGATTGAAGGGAGAGTAAGGAGCAAGAGAAGGAGGAGGAAGCAGCTGTTGGAGCCCCAGTCTACAAGTCACGGCTTAGCCAGCAGAGCAGACGGGCTGGCCAGGATTGTGGGTCCCAAGTGGGGAAAGTTGGGTGCAGGGAGGCGCCGCGTGTGCCTGACCTGCAGGGCTGTGGCAGGAGCAGCGGCTGGTGCGGAGAGTAGCCGGGCGGCTCTTCCCATAGCAACAGGACAAGCGGAGACTAAGGGAAATTCATCCAGGAAAGGAGCGCCTGGCTCTGCAGGGACCCGGAACCCGGGGAAACTGAGTCAGGTGGCAGCACAGCCACCATGGTTGATGTGATCACAGTCTGGCCCACCGCGGTCGTGGCCCCCGCCCTTGGCTAGCTCCGAGGCAGGGCCCCCTCCCCAGCCCATTGTTCCTGCGGATCTGGGAGGTGCCTCCCTACACGGCACTGCAGTGGTGGGGAAGGGCGGGGGGAGGGGGAGATCCTGACTTGGTTCCCTCCTGGGAGGAACCCTGGAGAGCCCCGGCCGAGAGCCCAGGCGGTGCTTTAACACATCCCAAATCTGCCCCTCTCCTTGCCCTTCCCCAGCTGTCAAACACCAGGCAGTGGACTGGAGGCTGTCTTTGTCTGAACATCACTCAGCAACTGGATTGATTCATTTCCCTCCCCCCCACCCTTTTCCTTTAAATAGGAAAAAAATTAAAATCTAGATAGGAAGGGGCGCCTGAATTGCCAAGAATTGCTAAAGCTTAAGTTAGCGAGCCAGTTTCTTGCCTCTTGTGCTGGGATAGATTGTGAGCGGCCACATTGAATGCAAGGTTGGCTGTAGGGTTTGTCCCGCCAGAAGAGTGAGCAGGGATGTGGACCCTCACACACCCTTTTGTCTTGTGAAGTTGATTCAGCACCACTGTTGTACACTCATGTACACACTGGGGCACTCGCTGTCTGTTTGTCCTTAAGGCTGGGAGAGCCCACCATCCAGGATGGGGACACACACTGGGTGTGCTCAGCCACCCGCCACTGCTCGCCTGTCTCTCTATTCTAGAGAGTTTCTTCATTTCCAGTGATCACAGTTCAAGGCAGGCTGTGTGAATTCCTAGCACATGGACTTGGGACAGAGGGCAGGCTCTGTCTGGCAGCTCACTGCTTCTCTTTGGGCAACCATCCCCTCCTCTGTAAAATGGGAGATATTCAGAGTATCTCATACGAGCAGGACCTGCTCCCCCACTCTTCTATTAACACATCTATTTCTAAGGTTTCCTCGCTGCACATTCTGTGCTGGACAAGTGGACATGTGATCTTTCATTTTTCTGAAGCCTCACAACAAACCTGTTACCAGCATTCCCCTTTTAGTGGGTGGGACATCTAAACATGGGTTGAATGACCTGTCCAAGGTCACACATCTAGGAAGTATTGATTCAGACCCAGGCCATCTGATTCCGGGGCTCCGGCCCTTCATCACCGTCCTGTATGACCCCATGGCTATGGCCAGTGAGTGCCATTCTATTAGGGACATGGAAATGGCTGTTCTTCTGCGATTATTTCAAGGCAGCTCTTAGTGCAGAGGGATGCGTGCCACAGGTATCGAACTATGTTAGGATGTGTGAGCAGTGGGGGCCCTGAGTGCTGGGGTGTGCCAGAAAGGCTGGCCATAAAACTGTCCCTAACAGGTCAAGTGAGGCCGGGGGAGGGGAGGGGAGTGGCTGGAGGCACCCACCAAACAAAGACGGCAGGACGTCGGCAGTTGTTGGAGCTGCGGCGTCTGTACAAGGCAGTTCATCACTATTCCATTTGTTTCGTGTGTGCTTGTAAATTTCCTTCATAGAATGTTTATGTTAGTTAATTTACAACGTCAGGAGGACCACCCTTTCAATCTCTGGAGCTCTGACCAGCAGAGGCCTAAACGACCTTCATTCCTGCCCCCACCGAGACCTGGGTCGGCTGACACAGAGCGCCTGGAAGGATGAGAAGAAGTGGGGGCAGGGTGGGCGGTGGATGGTTCCGTCTGGGCTGGCTTCTAAGGTGGCGAGTCAGGGCGAGGTGTGGGCTGTGGAAACCTAGTAATTTGCTCCAACAGGTAGGACAAGGGACAGGAGGCAGGGGCTTTGCCTGCGTTGGGGGTGCCTCTGTAAGCATTGTTTGTACTTTGGGGCTGGGATTCTTACCATCCTGGCCGTTAACCATAATACAACTAAGCATTCATGCTAAAGTCTGAGAACAGTGAATAATTACTCATTTAGCCCTGACCACATTCGTTAATGAATGACTGACTCTATGAGGGGCTCCTGTTACCCCATTTCACCGGGAAGAAAGCCGCCAGGCCAGCATGGCACAACCGGAAATGGGCTGAATGAGGGTTAGGAAGCGGCCACACCTCTCCTAGCAGGAGTCTGGCATGCTGTAGGCCCTCAGAGAACTTGACCGAATGTCCGAATGAATGGGTACGTGACTGACAGAGAATGCGGCTGCCCGACTTCTCCGAGGCCACCAAACTACAGGTGGAAGTGCACGGGCGCTGGGTGCGGCTCCCTAACTGGCCGGGAAGAAGTCAGAGTGATGCTCTGGGCACCACTGGTTGGGGCTCTGGCCGGGGGATCCAGTCCATGTCCAGACCTGCCTCTGCCGCTGTGTCCCCTGCCACTGGGTTCCTGTGCGGCCCCTGTGCCTGCTTCCCACGCAGGGTCTTGTGTTTCCCAGAGCCCTGCGATCTCCTTTAGCCCTCATGTAGCAAAGTCCTACTCATCCTTCAAAACCCAGTTCAGGTATCACTTCTTGGGAAGCCTTCTTGAACTCCTCCATCTGGGAGAGATCCCGCCGGTGCGGTTCCAGAGCCGTAGGTACTGGCTGTTGTTGGTAATCCTAGCCAGCGTTCCCTGAGGGCTGATGTTTCAGTTTCATATGCGAAAACCCCACTGACTCCTTCAACAAGCCCATGAGGGTGTTATTAGCCCATCCTGCTGATGAAGCAGTTGAGGCCTTGAGAAATTTCGTAACTTGCTCAACCAGAGAATCAAATCACCCAGCCAATGAATGCTTGAGTTGGCATGTGAACCAGTCACGGAGTGTAAAAGCTTCTGCTCTTTCTCTCAATACCTTTGTTTCCAACAAGGGCAGGGACTGTGTCTTTCATGGCCATACTCAGTAAGGGCACTTAGCAGGTGCTCAATAAACATGCTGTTGTGTGTTGACTGGATATCAGTCAGCAAGCCATGAGGGAACACCGCAGTGGGGAATGACATCCACATCCTACCCACTCCACAGTGGAGTGGTGCTTCTAGAAGCCTGGATGCTCAGAGAAGTGGGAGGCAGCAGGTGGGGGTGCGGGAGGGGTTCAGTCAATCCCTGAAGAGATTCGTCTTTGATTCCAGCAAGGCTTTGAGTGATGACTCAATCTTATGGGGGCGAAACGCTCTCTCATGGCATAAACAGGCCTCTTTGGTAAGGGAAAAAGCTTCTTTATTATCGCTGTGCATAATTTGAATGGCAGGGAGAAACCAGGGCCTTAATGAATGAGCAGCGTGTGGCAGGGAGTGAGCGCCTCCCACCCGCAGGCTGGTAGGGTCTGGGCACAGCCAGGAGAGCCGGGCGAGTCAAGGACCGACCAAGAAGTGCTGCTTTAGGTTGGCCAGGTGGGGAAGGAGAATGTTCTAGAGGGATTTCACAGGGGCAGTCAGCTTGGATTCCAATCCTGGCTTTACCCTTACCACCCATGGGATTCTGGGATAGTTATCCAGCCCCCCACACCTCAGATTCCGCAGCTGTAAAGTGGGGATAATCATAGTACCCATTTCAGAGGGGATTTGATTTACTCCCATAACGCCTGCTAAGTGCTGAGTATACTTCCCAGCCGATGTGCTGTTATCTGCCGCTATTATTTACTGTTATGGATCCAGTGGACATAGGTAGGGCAGTTATTGTCAGTGGCTGCATTTCATCCAGGAGACTCACAGGGCTGCGATCCCACAGCTGAGAAGGGCCAGATCTCAGTCTGAGCCTCGGGCCACGTGGCCTCTTGTCCTGCAGGCCCAGAACTTTGGAGGAGAGCTGGCTGTCTCAGACTGTTGGCCCCACTGTCTCCCAGTTGACCCTTGGCCAAGGCTCTGAGGTCCCGCTGGGTCTCCTGGCTGGGGCACCAATGGGGTTCAAGGTCTCTTTGCATCCCTGTACTCTATCCAGGGCCTTCGGCCTGTTACCCTCAGATGGACTCCCAGTCCACCATCAGACAGGCTCTGGCCAATGGGCTGAGACCCCAGATCCAGAGCTCTGTCCGTGCTGCTCTGCCCGCTGGCAGGACCACCCCTCTTCTTCCAGTCTGGCGGTGGCCAGGCAGATGTAAGGTGATGTGGGGCTGAATGCTGCTCCACAGCGCCCCCTGCTGGGGAGCCCTGGGCTGCAGAGTATGGGCCTTAGCGTAGTCCCCTTATTGTTAGGGTGGCCCATGCATCCTGGTTTGCCGAGGTGGTTGTGGTCTATGCCTTTTGTCCCAGTGAAACTATTAATAGTGACTCCTTCCACTTGGTAAGTATGCCAGTTGGGAAGATAAATTAGGTGGTTGTGCTACTTATCTCTGTCCTCTCCTCAGCCATCGGGCCTCTTATGGGATGAGGGAGGCAGTAGGGGGTGTGGTTAAACCCGGGCTTTGGGCTCAGACACTTCTGGGTTCAGATGCGTTTCACCTCTGGGCGTGACACTGCTGTGCCTCATTTCTTCTGCCGTGAACAAGGGTGGTTAGTAATCCTGCTCCATTAGGGGATGGTGAGAGTGAAGTGTGGGAATGTGTGTCAAGCACGACCCGTGAGCCTGGCGCGCAGAGGGCGCCCAGTGAGTGGCTGTGATTTGGGAGACGTGGGGCTACATGGGGGATCTGGAGTCAGACTCCCTGGGTCCGACTCTGGGCTGTGTCGTTTACGGGCTCTATGGCCCCGACAATTGGCCTCTTCAAGGCTCAGTTTTCTCATCTGTAAGCTATGGATTATAATACTCTTCTTCATATGTTTTTTGTGAGGATTAAATGAATTTATACAAGGAAAGCACTTAGAATAGGGCGGGCCACCCTGAATTAATGTTAGGTGTTATTGTTATTATGAATAAAGTCTGAAGCTACATTCTTGAAGGCAGGAGGCATTTTCCAGGGAATGAGTTTCCTGCTGCCATCGTAAAAATTACCACAAACTCAGCAGCAGAAAACAACACAAATTTATTATCGTATAGTCTGGAGGCTGGAATTAAGTCCATAATGGGTCTAAGTGGCCTAAATCCAAGGTGTTAGCAGAGTTGTGTTTCTTCTGGAAACTCATTTCCCAGCTTCTGGGGGCCCCCACATTCCTTGGTGCGCGGCCCCATCTTCCATCTTCAGAGCACATCACTGCAACCACTGCTTCCCTTCTCTCTTCTCTCTGACTTTCCCCTCCTGCCCCCCTCTTGTAAGGGCCCTTATGTAAGGTCCTCTTATGAAGCCCTCCTGGATCATCAGAATTAGCTCCTCATCTCAAGGTCCTTAATTTAATCAGACCTGAAAAATCCCTTTGTCATGTAAGATAGTATATTTCTAGGTTCCAGGAATTAAGACCCAGGTGTATTTGGGGGACCACTATTCACCCTATTACAGCCAGAAAGATTTGGGTCCTGCTTAGATCTAGGAGGTTAGTTACAGAGCCTTCCGTCTCCCCCAGGAACAATTTGAATGTTGCAAATTGGTCTTCCATGTTTTACATCTGTTGGATTCCTCTTGCACCTGCTGCATGACACCTTTCCAGAGTTTGCTGGTCAGCCCTTGACTTTTATTCGATCCTGGCAGGGTCCTTGGAGACACTGCCACTTGCAGGGTGGCTTAGTCCCTTCTCTGGAGCCTATGGAATCACTAAACCCTGAGTAAAAGGTTTATTGGCTCCCAAGTGGGGAATACTATTTGATTTTTTAAAGAATCAGTGAAATGTCTGCAAATTGTCACATTGTATTTCCTTTGCTATGTAGCCGACCATCCCAAAATTTAAAGGCTTAAGACGATAGCAATCCTATTTGCTCATGATTCTGTGAACAGGGCTCTGCTGGGCGGTTCTTCTGCTGATCTTGCCCGAGGTCACTCGAGTCACTGCAGTCATCTGATGCCGGGCTGGACCGGAGAGCCCAGGTAGCCTTACCCGGGGCTCTCAGCTTGGTGCTGGCTGTCGGTGGGGTTTCCTTCTCACGCAGTCCTTTGTCCTCAAGGAGGCCAGTGTGGGCTTCTGTATGTGCTGACCCCGGAGCAGCAGGAGGAGGAGAGGGGAGGCTGCAAGGCCTCTGGACACTTTCCTGAGAATCCATATAATGTCATTCTGCTGCATCCTTGTGGACACATGGAAGTTGTGTTGACTCACTGGCAAACTTTTTCAGTGTGTTCATCCTTTGATAGATCGGGACACGCTTCCTCATGA
Source organism: Trachops cirrhosus (assembly GCA_028533065.1). NCBI lineage: Eukaryota > Metazoa > Chordata > Mammalia > Chiroptera > Phyllostomidae > Trachops > Trachops cirrhosus. The sequence continues at coordinate 147,679,566 of CM052542.1, read as the reverse complement.
TTAAAGTGCATTAGGTGAGAAACTGAGAAAAGAGCTGACAGTCTATAGATGCACCTTCCCCTTTAAGCTCTTTGGGGAAACTGACAGGGCAGATGAAGGAGCTGAAGGCATTGTCCCTGTGAGGAAACCGGGCGCCAATGACACCCTGGGTAGGGCTTCTAATTTTCATCAGGATGGTCCCTGTAAGAAGCGAAGCCCCTCATCTCAGAGCAGGACCATACGCCGACAACTTCGTCACTGTGGCTTTGGGTCCAGGGGCCTCAAGTGCCAGCCACCAGGAAGGTCTCACCTGATCATCACATCATTTTCCGAGTGCATTAACTGAACGTTTGAGACTGTTTTACTTCCCAGATGTTCATATTCTGGGGGTTCATGTTTTTGCCAACCACCTCCAAGTTTTACTGTCAGAAACACCCCCTGAGCCCACAGAATCTCAGAGGGAAGTGGGTTTTGCTGGCCCTCCGTTTCCCGTGAACTGGCAGAAGAGGTGCCCTCCCCTGCTGCCTTGTGCTTCCTGTAAATCAGGCACCGTGGGCTGCTGGTTTCTCTGTGGCTGGGAGCAGCCGCTCCTGTACCCAGACCCCCGGTTCCTGTTTGGGACCCAGACGATGGAGAGCTTGGGCTGGCCTCTCTGTCTCCCAGATTTCCACGGGCTCAAGGCTGAATGCCTCTGGTCACTTCCTTCCTCTCATCCAGTTCTCGCCGTCCTTGAGGGGCCTCTTCTGCCGGTCGGGACAGGAAGCTGTTCACAGCGCGAGTGGCAGGAGCCCTGTCCCCAGAGTGGAGATGAAAATTGTCCAGAAAACAGGGCTCGCAGTGGTACCCACAGCCTGGCGGGGCCTGTGCTGTGGAAGGTCTAGGCCGGGCCCACCCCCGCATGGCACGGATGGGCCGTGGAGGTCAGGGGAGGAAGGAGACTGCCCCAAACCCCTGGCAGAGCCGGGATGGGGGTCCAGGTCCGGAGACGCCCCCTGTGTGCTTCCCAGCCGATCCCAGAAACGGCCTCGGCGTCCTGCTCACCACAGCTCTCTAGCTGGCCCCTCTGAATCGGTCCCTCTTTGCCATCAGTGAATTAATGACTTGACCCTCCCATTTTAAAAGAGTGTTTGAAGAAGGAACGCTTAACTCGGAGGAGTAAGGAGCCTAAGTGAACCGCGTTGAGTGAGAGATTCCTTAAGGGCAGACGCAGGCACAGCCTCTTCTACTTGCATATTCCTTCCAGTGACATTGGTGGTTGCTCACCTTCTGAGCTCTGGCCCTTGGCAGATGCTTGTTTTAAAAGAGCCCGAAGCAGGACTTTTGGTTGCAGGTATCCAGACCTTTTCTACCCAAAGGAAGCCAAAAGGAGGTTTTCTCGTGAGGACCCCGGGTGGCTTCTGACACTTAGGCCTGCTGCCAGGTCCAGGAGGGAGAGCCTGGGAGCCTGGAGCTCTCTCTCCTCCTCGCCCCCTCCCCCATCTCTTATTCTTGCTGGAGAGGCCACAAAGGAGGGGAGCTGGGGTTCCCCAGCCAGCAGCCCCGGTGGGGGGGCATCAGACAGGTGCGAGAGGCCCTCGCAGAGCACGCAGCCCCCGCCGAGTCTCCCCAGGACTGTAGCTGCATGCACTGACTCCGGGGAGAAAAGCCCGAAGTGCTGAGTTCTGTGCAGACGACTGGTTGTTACGTTAAGCTACTAAATCTTGGAGTTAAATTTTTTTTTCTTAAAGCAGTAGATTATCGATACAGTCCTATTTTCTTTCTTTAATGAATTGAATATACTGTGGGATAGAGTGAATGAAAATGTTTCAGTGTCTACCTTTAGCAAAAGGAAAACTCGACAACACTGTGTCAGGCCCCCAGTTTGCGGGATCTGACTGCCTGGTGAACTGAGGCACGTTGGAACCTCGAACTGGTGGGGGTCTGAGGGAGGGGATGCCGTGCGGTTCGGACCTTTATCGCCCTGAGCACTTCATGTGACTTCCTGTGACCTCACTGGGCAGAGTGAGAAATGGTGGAGGCTGGAGGGGGAAGGCGGGGGCTTTCGGTGTTCTGTGAGCCGGTGTGATGAAGAAACAGAACCCCAGAAAGTGGCAGGATAGGCCCGTGCTGCCTCCCAGGGTGAGCTCTCAGACCTTGCCTGTCTGGTTGGGATCCTGGCCGGGGAGGCTGAGGACAGGCATGATGGGGTGCAGCACCCAGCCTGGGTCTGCTGGTTTCGGGGGCACCCTGCGGGGGCTTGAGAAGCAGGTATTGTCTGCCCTAGGGCGCCAAGCTTTGTTGGGGGGCACTCATAAGGGGAGTGGTGAGCCGAGGTGCCGCAGACCCAGCAAAGACTGCTAGTTGTGCATGTGTGTGCATGCACGTGTGTGCAGAGAGGGAGAAAAGCAACGGGAGTGCAGGAGAGGGAGGGACACAGAGACAGACCCAGGAAGGGAGGCACTGAGAGATGCTAGACACTCTGGATAAGTCTTCCCTTGGGGTTGAGACGTGGACCACAAGGACCTGGCTGGTTTCTGACACCGACTCTGCCCCAGTGTTGCATGCGGTCCTCGGCCCCTCCCTGAACACCCCTGGTGAGATCCCTGAGTGCCGCGTGCTGGGGACCGGCCCGAGTTTCTTAGGAAGGAAGACGAGGCAGCAGGATGGGGTTTATCAGGCAGCCGTAGGAATGTCAGCATGCACTTTGTCCTACTTATTTTTTTGCACCTCAGCCTTGGGTGTTGAATGAAAAACAGACTTTCTAACCAATCGATATTTGAAATGGGTGTGCGCTCCTGTGCGGAGCTGAGACTGCCTCTCAAACCTGTGGTGTGCTGCCGCACAGTGGAGGGCGGGGCCGCTTTCCGGGGAAACTTCAGCGATGAGGCCAAATAAGCTGCAAACCACAAACTCCACGGCCCGGCTCCTCCTCCGATTCCCAGAGGAGGGAGGAGTCTGGATTTCCGTGTCCCCAGATAGCAGCCCCTCACCTGCTCCTGCCAGCACAGCCCCTCCCTCACCCCACCTGTCCCCGCCCTGCGCACACCAGCGGTCTCTCCCTCAGAGCCACCTGGCAAGTCGGCTTCCATCTGTGAACATACTTGCAGCTCTTGGCCCACCTCCCCTGAACCCATCTGGCCAGAGACCGTCGGGGCCCTGTGGTCAGCACACTGCCAGCCCCCGGGCTTGTTCCCGCATTAGGCAGCTGAGCACCCGGGCTCTGACCCGATGGGCGTGATTACAGGTGAGGGCAGTGCCAGTCGGTTGAAAGGTTGGAGCCCAGCGATGCAGCCAGGTCCAAGGGCCCAGGGTGAGGCCTGGGATGCAAGCAGAGCAGCCCCCACCTCAGGCAGGGGACATTTGGGAATACTTTGCGGGGGTTGAGTACCGAAGCCAGAAGGCACACCCCAAAAGTACAGCTCCTTTCTTGGGCCTGGAGGAAGCTGAGAACCCAGGGCATTTTGAGACCCCCTTCCAGGTGGGTCCCTGAGCTGCACTCCACCTGGGAGGCAGCGTGGTATTCTGGGACAAACTCAAGTCCTGGGTTCAAGTCTCAGCTCCATGGTGTGCTCACTGTGAGGCTCTAGGCAGGCCTGGAAACCTCCCTGAGCTTCTATCTCCTCATCTATGGGGCGGAGCTAAGAAATAAAGCCCATAGAGTCACGGGGGAGACTTGCTAGGCAGAGAGCTGGCCCCCAGAGTGTGGCAGCCGTTCAGTCACTGGGGGCTGGTGGAGGCTGGGGGCCTGGGTGCAGGAATCAGGAGCAGGTGAGGACCTCAGGCAGGAGCAGAGCTGTGGCCAGGCAGCAGGGTGCCCAGTGAGGCCGCAGGAGGTGATGCGTGAAAGCCAGCCCCACGCCTGCCACCCCACCCAGCCCAGCATCACCCTCTGCCCGCACACCGCCCAGAGCAGGTACCGGCTAAAAACAAAGGTAACTGTGGTTCTCGTGACAGAAGCGTCACACGTGCATCGTGGAAAATACACTCCAGAGGGAGACAGCAGGGAACAGCCAGGACCCTGCACCCAGAGGCAGCCCCTGCTAACCTCGGTGTTCAGCCTTCCCGACTTGCCGGGCCTGAGGAGACAAAGCTAATAGATGGGCTTTCATAACGCCTGGCGCTGAGGGGGAGGGGCGTCATCTTCCTTTTAGAGACAGGTACACAGAGGCTCAAGCAGTTACGATTTATGGGTGTTGGACATGCTGGTTTCTGAGCCCGAAGTACATCTTCTTCCTAAGTCCTTGCCCTGGATAATTTCTGGAGCTCTCCCTCACATACCTTGCCCCCCGCTATGAGAAAGCCACTCCAAGACCCCTTGATGCCCTAACAGCAGACATCCAGGGAGCAGGATGGGTTGGGGACCCCCAGGTGCAGGGCTCTGCGCAGGCAGGCGGGGACTGGGAGATAGCCTTGGCTGGCCCTTCCTAGAGCTCAGGGCCGGTGCTGCCTGAGGCACGTGGTTGGGGCCCTCCCGGCTGTGGTGGCTCAGCAGAGCCCTGCTAGACCCTGGACACGGGGGACCCCAGATACTGGGGCATGGTCAGGGGCCTCCGGTGGGCATCCGGCAAAATGGCAGGCGGGCCTGGAAGCGCCAGGCCCTCTCTTTGGAGCTGCCTTAGCTGTGGGAGCAGCTGGCATCTAAGGAGCAGGGCCTCCGGTCCCATCTGGAACGTGCGCCCACTGCACACAGAAGGCCTCGTTACAACTGCCTCGGCGGTCTCCCCCCAGGAGCCGTGGGGTCCCTCCTCCCAGGCGCAGCTTTTGCCTCCAGCAGTTTCACCGCCTGCGTCCCATGCCCTGCAGAGAGCCGAGCCAGGGTTCTGCTGGGGCGAGGCGGTGGCTTGCCCGTGGGTGTGGTGGGGTGGATGGGAGGGGGAGTGTGGTGTGCACACAGTGGCAAGCTGGGGGCCTGTGGACAAACACTTGCCCATCCATTTGAATTCATCACCCATAATAAAAGTGAATGAGAGAGTTCACATCGAAGTCTGGATTTCTGGCTCCTCTGTTGGGTGGAGCCGGAGAACCGTTGCCCCTATAGACAGGGCGTGTGGGGACTCCAGTTTGCAGTCTCTGTCACCCCACCATCTCAGCCTTGGCTTTTCCTTTCTCTTCCTAACCGTACCGTTGTTTTCCTCGGAACAGATAAAAGTGGGACACCAAAGGAAACCCCTCTGCTTTGTGCACCTTCCTGACCCCTGTAGTAGGGGTCACCAAAGGGTGACCTCTGGGGACAGGCAGGACACTGGCTCGGGAGTCGGACTCGGGTTCAAAGTAGCCAGCTGCAAGGGAGAGAGTTTCAATAAAATAGGGCGACGGTGCCAGGTGGGATGTGAACTGAATGGGTGGGTGCTGGCAGAGCTGTGCCTGGGACGTGACACCCATGACCCAGACTACAGGAGCCCTTCTTAGGAGTGTTAAGTGAACAGCTCAGTGGGTTTTTGTACACGTGTGGGAGGCTGAGTAAGGGCCCTGCAAAGACACCCATGTCCTACTGCCCCGAAACATTCTCAACACGGCACCTTGCATGGCAAAGGGGACTTAGCAGATGTGATACACTCGGGATCTTGAGATGGGGAGATGACCCTGGACTGTCTGGGTGGACCCAGTGTAATCCCGAAGTCCTCATATGTGAAAGAGGGAGGCAGGAGCGCCAGAGCCAGACAGAGACCGGAGGGTGCTGTGCAGCTGGCGTTGAAGGTGGAGGAAGGTGGCGTGCGCCGAGCAGCACAGGTGGCCTGTGGAAGCTGGAGCAGGCACGGAAGCGGATTTTCCAAACCTGGCGCCTCCAGAAGGAACACGACCCTGCTGACACCTTGGTTTTTTAGGCCACTTGGGGCTTCTGACTTCCGGAACTGTGTAAGAAATGTGTCCGGTTTTAAGTCACTGATAGAGTGTTAGTAAGTTTGTAATACTTTGTTGCAACAGCAGTAGGAAGCTGATACACTGTGATCCCCACACCGGGCAAGATAATGGGGCATTTTCATCACTCCAGAAAGTTCCCTTGTGCCCCTTCCCAGTCTGTATGTACCCACCCCACGTGGTAACCATTGCTCTGACCTCTTTAACCTTCCTTAGATGTGCCTTGAACTTCACATAAGTGGAGTCATAGAGTATTCACTCTTTCATGTCCAGGGTCTTTTACTCAACACAGGGCTTTCGAGGTTCGTTCACGTTGTAGGGTGTATTGGTATTTTGTCCGCTTTCTATTGCTGAGTAAGTATTTCATTGCACATCTGTACCACATTTTGTTTACCCATTCTCCTGTTGATGGTTTTGGGTGGTTTCCAGTTTTTGGTGACTATGAAAAAAGCTGCTAGAATGTTCTGGAACAAATATTTTTGTGGACACATACACTTATTTCTCTTGGGTAGAATCCTAGTTGCCGGGCCACAGTTTAAGGGGCCGTGAAGCGCAAGCCTGAGACAGCCTGGTCGGCCTCACGGACCGCAGGCTCATGGCCATCCTGCCTGCCCACGGTGGTTTCTGGGGCGCACATGTGATGGAGGGGGCCTTCTTCCGCCCAGGGTGGCCCTCAGGTGGAGGCCCAGTTGGGCAACCTCAGCCAGCACGTGTGCGCTCCAGTCTCGGAGCAGCAGGCTCCTGCTTCTTGAGCACGTACTCTGTGCCCAGCTCCGTACCAGAGTTTGTTATAGGTCTTCTCTGAGGTCTCCACGCAGCCCTGTGACAGGGAGCAGTTGCAGCTCATTCTGCAGCTGTGGAAACAGGCCCGCACAGAGTTATGTGGGGTGGAACCATGTGTCCTCCCGGAGCCCAGCGAACTGTGGGTCCTCAATCCCATCCCCCACCCCTGGAAGAGCGGTTCAGGGCTGTGCCTGGTTGAACGGCAGGCAGGCATGAGGTCAGCTCCTCCCTGGGGAAGGACAGGGGTCTCTCCTCCCTG